>OX457027.1:51232967-51852967 GCA_949752745.1 Protula sp. h YS-2021 | reverse complement strand
GACAAACCTCTGCCGCTGTCTTTATCACTTTCTTCCACGTGATATTTTATTTTCCCTTGAAATGCTACTTTTTTACAAGGTTAACACGCAGAAAAATTAGTATTAGTTTTAATGTTTTCCTGATAAGACTTAAAAACCGAAGATAATTAATTGCAAAGTGTATTAGTTCTCAAAATAATTCCACTTCATTTGTTCTTTAGAAATTTCTGTAAAACCTTTATGTCAAGATTCAGCTTGTGACTATTCTGAGTAAATGTTGCTCAGTAAATTCTTCTTTAACGTAATACCTATATGGTCATTCGGCGAGTCTGACAATTTTCCTCAAATAACAGCAAAGTTACCTAGCAAGCGAAAGTTGTACTCTCTTAAGAGGGAATCTTCCTCTGAAATGTCTCCCGTGTTTGGAGTGGATGCAGGTTTACGAGCCCGTATGAAGGCGCACTAGCATTCATCCATTTCAACAGCCTATCCGTGCCGGTGTCCCTTAATGGTCATACACAGAGTAAAACCTCCAATAAAGTGATTAAGGGCAGCGCGAGAACGGGGTCCTGTTAACCATTTCCCATAGGGAAAACAGTTTAATTTGTCAGCGTTCTTTGTCATAAAAGGGTCAAGTGAACAGTTTAAAGCATTTCTCATTTACGGAATTGTTCTTAGATGCTTCTGTGCTGGAGCATGTTAATATAAACTAGAAACGTGTCTGTCGAAACACGGATGCCCGACAGCCAGACAATAAGTGAAATGTCAAACTGTAGGAGATGGTGGTAATTATAACAGCATTAACAGCAAACGAGAACGTTGGAATTCGAGGTTCAAAGCTTAATAATAAGCTGCAGTGACCGCTCAATATTATCTAAAACTAAGTAAACAAAGAGGAAAATGAGAAATTTCCTTCTATTAAAAATGACCCTGTCACTGATTTTTTTAAAGAAATTCTGTCTTGGTAAAATTAGACTTGGTCGGGGCCAAACTCCTGTTAACTTTTTAATATTTTCGACAACCTTCATTGGCCAATCTTCTCATTTCACACCCACCTCCCACAAAGTATGGTTTAACGATTTTATGAAGCGTTTATATAACATATAAGCATTTGAACAGAGTTGGTTTTTTTCTCCGAAAAAAAGTTTTTCCTCCCTTCTCTGGGAAGACAACCGTTTCTTCCGGGAAGAAATGGAATAAAGTAGGAGGAAACCTATTATCCGATTAAAACAGTAGGATATTTAGTACCAGCTGATTTAGAGGCTCGTGATCAAGACAAAAGCAAATATTGTCTTCTCAGAAAACGAAAGTAAATAAATAAATAAAAATTCAAATGAAGGGTTTGGTGTAGAGAAGTTAAGAGTCTCGACACCTCTTGGGCCATAGTTACAAAGTCAGCACTGGAAGTGAATGCCACAAGTCTGAAGATAGTTACAATGAGCAACGTCTGCATGAACGCAATTGCAATTAATAAAAGTAAACCCGATAATTCGTGAGGCTGGTACTGCAGCAGTGACCTTTTGGAAGGGAGTTCGTTTAATTGTGTCTAATTAACTCAAAAGAAGGAGTTTCCAAACGTGCATGATCTCACAAAAAGGCAAGCATGAAAAGGATTGGCTGATGTACCAAATTACGCGGATTATAACCTGGGGGAAAGGCGGATTCTCTCTAAGAACTATTTTCAACGGTTAAGGAATAAAATAGTTCAAACATTATTTGGTTTAAAAACCTTTTAAGTTTCTTCCATTTATTCTCTAAATGCCAGGGAAACTACTTCTTCCTTATCGAAAAAAGGATAAAAGCCATGAATTTTTAACCAACGGAGAAATGTGCCAACCCGGATTGGAAGTTTGTGCATGCCGGCTATAAACACACTATACTAACACAGGTGAAACACAAGATTTTCATAATCAAAATTCAAATTGTGTAGAGTGTATCTGTGTCGACAGCGCAACACATTAAATAATAAGATGCGCACCCTATCTTCCAAAACCGACATGGGCCATTTAAAGCCGGGATTTGTGCATTGTGACCCTATGTGACCCATTGTGACCCATGATGACCCTTTGTGGTCTTGCAGCTTCGGAGATTGCTGAGTAGGAGAAAACCATTCTTTTTCTTCTCTCACACTAATGATATCTTTTTAATGCTATCCAGACAAAAGGGCCCTGGACAGAAGGGCCTTTCCCAAAACGACCTTTCCCGAAAAGGCCTTTCCCAAAACGGCCCTAAATGAAAAGTTGGACAAAAGGGCCTTGAGAATTTTTTTCTAGAATTTTGAGTTTTTATTATTTAATAAAATATGTAATACAATAACAAGACAAAAAACAAACTTCATTGTGTTTTTACAGATAACTGCCTTGATGTTTTGTTTCAGTTACTCCTCATCACTCTCTTGAGATTTCCGAAGCACTGTGCCACAGGATAATCCCTGTTTGTACCAATCACTGCCTTGATGTTTTACTTATTGCAAACACTCTTTCAATTACTTCCCATCACTATCTCTAAAAGATAATCTCTGTCCTTAATTTCGTTCCTCTGCACTTGCACTGCGCTGTTTAAACACACGCGCTAATACGGATGATGTCGGCGTGTTAGTGTTTGCCGATATATAAGGAGTTCTGAATTTGAGGTCTTTATTTGAACTGTGACCAAAAACAATGGATATAATACAAAGTAATAAAGGACAGCCAAAGGTTGTCTCCATGGCTTCCTGTACGTTAAGAAAAACATGCTGAAGTTTGGTAGGATTTCTTGGCGATGCGTGCGTCGTGGTAGTCATTGCAAGGGGTCAATAACTACATTACCACTAATGGATGATCCGCAGACGAATTCTGAACACAACCACGATCCAAATCCAGGTAATCATGAATCATGAGTTCGATTTGTAGTCTTGAAAATGGGTGTTCAGAAGACTGAAATAGCTCATAACTTAAATTGAAAAAAAGTAATCATAATAATTATGGTAAGAATAATAACTATATTAATAATAATGATAATAATGATAATAATAATATTTATAATGTACTTCTGCTTTGAGGTTGAGTAAACCAAAGCAAGAGCACAGCTTAAGGTGTCCGCATCGCAGACACACGAGAGACCTATCAGCATGGTTTCTGCTGCGCGTGCAGAGCACCCGAAACACGACCGCTGATGGGCAGAGATGAAGCCATGAAGAAGGCCATCAATCGCGTCCGTATGGGAACCATGCCACCCGTGTCAGACAGAGTCGAAGACCTGATCATTGATGGCGAGTGGGCAGAAACTATTGGACCAAACTCACAGCAGTTTTTATTCTACGACAATGGGCAAAACTCGGATAACCGTATCTTAGTTTTTGGCTCGCCCGCTTCACTACAGCTACTTGCCAATACCCAAACATGGTTCATGGATGACACCTTTTCTGTCGTACCTGCCGGATTTACACAACTGTACGTGATTCGAGTCCCTATAGGAAATACTACCGCGGCCACCGTGTTTGCCTTAATGGTAGAAAAATCCCAAAACGTATACGAAGAACTTTTCCAAGCAATCGTAAGTTACTGCGAGAGCCGAAACCTGATCCTTGACCCTACTACGATTCTCTGTGACTTCGAGCTTGCTGTCATCATGGCACTTGAAACGGTCCTCGGCACAGAATTGGGTATTAGGGGATGCTTCTACCACCTGACACAAGCGACGTGGCGAAAAATCCAAGAATTAGGGTTGGTTAACCGGTACCGGGAAGACGAAGACTTCAAGCTGTTTTGTGGTCAACTTGACGGTTTAGCGTCTTTGCCGCTTGATGACGTCAGTGACGGACTCAACTACTTGCGTGACCACACCCCTCAGGACGCCGAACCTCCGTTGGAGTACTTTTCTACGACTTATGTGACCGGAACGAATCATAGGTTTTCTCATCTGACTGGATATAATCACCCTTCCATCTGGCACCTTCTCATTGACTTGAAACGCGAAGAGTGCACTCTGCGCACGCTCATTGAACAAGACCTACGAGGAGAGAATCCAAAAAAAAAGGGAATTCGCCGGGAATACACCCCACTGCATCAGTGACTGAAAACGTGCCTGGACCGCGCTGCAGGACGTAAATCTGCTTCCCAGTTCTTTCGAGGACTCGGACAAAACATACGGTGGCGGGATGTTAAGCGGGAACATCTCGATAGGGCGTAGTGACCCATCCGTTAGGCTCGAAACTTTTATTGCTGTTAAGCGTTGTCGTAGTTATTGTCAATTGCTGAAGTAGTGTTCGAGTAATTGTGCCCTTAAAGCAGTGGACGAGTGCATTCTGACTAGCCTACGGCATACATCAATGATATGAACGAATCGATCAATAAAATCAATAAACTTTGTTTTTGGAGTTATGTTATTACACAAAAAATAAAAATTATTTTGAGAACCATATCCGAAAAAAATTTCTCAAGGCCCTTTTGACCAGCTTTTCACTTTGGGCCGTTCTGGGAAAGGCCCTTTTGGGAAAGGCTTTATGTCCAACGCCCCTTTGTCCAGAGCCCTTTTGTCCCGGATGCCTTTTTAATTTATTTCTAAAAAATGGAATAATGGTTGATAATTACGGGTAATGTTTTTCTATATTTATTAGAAACTGTTTAGCAGGTAAGCCATCGGTCAAGCGAGCACCGGTCAATTCATTATTTGTCCTTGTAAAGTATTCAAGAAGACTATTGGACAAATCGTTCAGCTTTTCTTGAGAACAGATTCAGCGTGTGTAAAAATGGATAGTTTTTGGAAGCAACCGTACATTTCACAATGGAAACTGCAACAACAAACCGAGGAAAACCAAAAGCAATTCCTTTTTTTATTTTTTATTTGGTGGGGTGTGGATATTAGCATTTGAAAACAGATGTTGAAAACAATAGATTCCATAGATTTGCACAAAAAAAAATTCATTTTATTATCTATTTGTCGAATCAGTTAAAAAGACATCACTCACGCTTTGATGAATCACATAAAAAGGTATCACCCACAGTTACAAAATTTCGACTAAATGTCGTACATTTCCCACTCGCCTTGCCACACCTCCTCCTCTTCGTGTGTGGGTACTTTATGGATGGCGCCTAAGAGCTTACCACACCCCCTCTTCGCGTGAGCGTACTTTATGGATGGCCCCTAAGAGCTCACAACACCCCCTCCTCTTCGTGTGTGCCTACTTTATGGATGACCCCTAAGAGCTTACCACCCCCCCCCCCCACCCTCCTTCGTGTGTGCGTACTTTATGGATGGTCTCTAAGAGGCTTACAACTGAGCAAACTGACAGGGCGTGGAACAATGCACATCTTCTGCCTTACAGGGTGTGGAGTGACGCACATCTTCTGCCTTACACAGACGTGTTCTTCCATGGACGTTTTCTGTGTGCGTTATTCCGCATGACGCAGTGGTAAAATTTGAAAAATTTACAGATTGTTGCTCTCAAATAAACACAACCTGTAAAAACCCCTCACAGGATAGTGGAAAGCTTCTGAGGTTTACAAGCGATAAAAAAAAAACAACATGTGTTCTTTCGAATTGCTGTTTTTATTAATTATAAATCTGACTGAACGGGTTGAGAAACTTTAAGATAAAACATAATCACCATGACAAAGAAACACTTATTTACAGAGGTGCGCTCGAACAATCTGTCTTATGGCAGAGCAAACGTCTAAATCTCATTCCCCTCGCTCCCTCGTTTCTATTTTAAAGCGTTTGAAGAGTTTCTGTTATGAAAATGCGAGTGCACAAGGTGCCACTGCAAATTTGCTCGAAAAATGTCTCACCCAGAAGGCAATTTTCATTACTTTTTTTGCCTTCCCGGTAAATTTTTTTTTACTTTCAAATCTTGTGCACCCGGCCGGCCAGTTGGTTTTTTTTTTACTCATTTTTTTCTTTAAAACTGGCAGGGCCACCTTTTTACTCGTGATTTTAGTAACCTTAAGTCACATTTTAGTCGACGAAGGAGAAATAAGATTTTTCCCAGCCTAAACGAACAAGAAAGAAATGCACTTGGACAAGTATTAAGCATATAACAACACACTGTTTTAAAAATCCAAATCGCATACTGACAATGAACATCAAGTTGACAGCCACAGGATCGGTGCACGCGAACCAGACAGACGAACGCTGAACAGCCACTTCCGTTTTTCCACACAAAACACTCAGGTAGTTAAGTCTTTTTATAGTAATTTGCGATACATAACGATACGGCTGTGTCCCTCCCCCTCTCCCCCATCCAAACCCCTACCCTCTAACTCTCTTCCATTCATGACCGTTAAGACCAAGTTAAAAACACTTTTTTCACGTGAAAATTCAGCTTACAACAACATACTCTCCCAAGTAAGCCGCATGTAGTGTATTACTTCATATATATCTTCGCCCTTCTGGCGTCATCAAAACGTGCCACTTGATTCTACGCACTAGCACAAACGATCACAACACATGCAACTTGAAAACATTTTTGTAAATGTGTTACGTCTTGCGTATTATGGTTGTTTTTTTTTCAGCCACTGTACTCGGGCGATTAGTTACAATGCCTTTGCCGCCTATTTTCCACAGTTAATAATGCGTTGATATGCGAGATCACGTCATCAGTAAATACCAGTTATATATCGTGATTCAGAAAATTTAAATGGAGTGCGTTTAATTTTTTTTTTTTTTGAAGTTATAAAGCCGAATTTCAAAATTTTCTAAATATTTTTGTTGACAACGTACAGGGGCACTGTTGCAATATTAATAGCCATCAAAATATATCATCCACATCTACGATCAAAGGACCGCAGATTCACAAACACAGGCGTACTCTAAAACTAAAAAAAAAAGAAAAAAAAAAAGAAAAAAATATGATATAAACTACACAATGACTCTTCAAGTCAACTAACAGGAATCTCGCAGTGGGGTTAGGGTTCGTTATTTGTTGCAGTTCGACGATAATTTGCCTCCCAAATGGTCTTCCACTCACTAGCTGACTTGAGAAATAACAAGAAAACTCCAGGACGGACGGGGCAGTTTTCGTCAGAAGTGCAACGCTGAATATAATATTATCCATGATATCTGAAACAAAAGAACATAAAAAGAACCATGTTTAAGTGTTCTCGATTGACAAGAATAGACAAATTGATTGCCGCGAATCTTCTCTACTTCAGACTTGTCTCTCCTGACCAAAACATTAATGTCCAGAACACCGCGTTAAGTGCCAAACCACAGTCGCATTTCCAAATGTCAAGATTAAAATCGGGGCAAATCTAAGCTTTGTAAATACACTAAATAAATTTTTACCCCCCCCCCCCCCCACCGCCAAAACACAATGACAGACCTAGCAAAACATAGGCATCAGAGATGCAAAACCCTCGAAAAAAACCCATAAAACTGAAGCAGAGGACCAATCAGTGCAATGAAACCTATGATAAAAATGCATCAAGTACTTAGAGCACCTGAAATAGGATGACAGTGTCTTAAGACGAAAAAAACCCCCAAAAACATTTAGCATGAGACACTGTGCTTGTCAGAGTGCAACTACATATGTATCCCATACGGGGAGATATAATAATAATTTGGCGAAGTGTCATAATTCAACGGTTGCAGAGCCGCCTAGCGAGTTTCGATCCCACAACCGCTCTGTACCTCTCGCTCACTAAGCAAACGCATTTACCACCTACTCTACAGATCAAATACCCTTGATAATGGTACAAATAAAACAAAATTCAAAGTCCAGCTGAGCCACTGTCCTTGGGCGAATGTGGCTCATCTACAATACCGACCTTTATTAGTCCATATACTAGCTATATCTGAAATATCTTAGCAACTGCAAAAGAATTGTAGGCTAGAGAGTGTTCACAAGCCAATATTAATGACACTTGATAATGGTACAAATAAAAAAATTTCAAAGTCCAGCTGAGCCACTGTCCTTGGGCGAATATGGCTCATATACAATACCGATCTTTATTATTTTATATACTTGCTACATCTGAAATATCTTAGCAATTGCAAAAGAATTGTAGGCTAAAGAGTGTTCACAAGCAAAATGTTAACGGACGGACAGAAACGGACAAGGCCATAGCAATAGCCCTTAGCCATTTTATTTCTGAGGGCTAAAAATCACGGATGCGAGATGTCCACTTTTTCATTTGGGTGCGAGATGTCGAGATGCGAGTTGTCGGATGCAAGATGTCGAGATGCGAGATGTCCTGATGCCAGATGTCTGGATACCGATTTAGACAGGCTACTCTTGTACCTTTAAATTTTAGCCTGACGCCCTAAGAAGTTTTTCGCCAAATAGAAAAGGGGGAAAATATATATCTGCGCAGTACTACACTACTCGTCCTGTCGGGCTATCGAGATGGTCGAATTACAAGACCCAAGACCCTTACAAATCACAGAAAACAAAGCATCCCAGACCATCGGATAAATCGACCCAGCTTTTCCTGATAACAGATTCAGGGTATACAAAGTGGGTCTTTTTGGGATATAACCACTGTTATGCAATGCGCAATTCAACCACGAACCGTGGAAAACCAGAGCTGTTATTTGAGAGATATTCGTGTGAATATAACAATCGATTACCTGGATAAAACAAAATAGATAATTTCATATATATGATCCATAATTGTAAATTTCGACTACATGTCGTAGACGCCAGTTTCGGCTGAATGTCGCTCGGCTGAATGTCGCTCGGCTGAATGTCGCTGGGCTGTCGGGCATTCCCTCCGTCTCTCGTCAGCTCAGACTACAGGCGACAATTTCCCCCGTGTCTTTCACGGAAAACACGCTGTGCCTCTTTGTTCAATTAATTATATGAAGGGCATGTTTTTGCATTCTGGCAAACAAGCTAATAACAACTGACCTAACACAATAAATATTATATTCGCGGATTGCCCCCTCGCCTATTACAGTATCACTTTATCAATGTCGTCTGTGGGAAAAAAACATCCCTTTGCATTAAACATGACGTGCGAGGCTATAAAATGAATTGGGCATCAAAGTCAACTACCGTTGTCAATTGTACTGAGGACATTGTTAATTTTACACATCTCAGTTGTCGGTGTTGGGCAGTTGAGATATTATTGTAACAGGTGACAGTTTCGCCATGAATCAACTGTCGCCCTTTCACGAGGTGAAGTCGAGAAGATGCGTCTCTGGGATTTCTGCCACCACAGCGGAGTACGAACGCTACAATAGTGAGATACCCATCAAAAGAATCACGCGTAAATCAATGTAGAAATTCACGCTGCCCCACCCCTCCCTCAATCACCTAAAAAAAAGGTAGCAAGGTTTTTATCATAAAATTAATGCGCCGAGCAATCTATCTGTGGCGGAAGCCGTGTTAAATCCATTTAAATCACTTCACTGGGACGGAAAGAGACTTCTTGTGGTTTACACATCATCACTGTAGCGTGTGGGCAGCATTTTTCCTAACGGAAGAAGTGTCGTTGTAAATCACACTATTTCAGTATAACACGCCGTAAAATAACCATGCGGCTGTATCTGTCACTGAAATCTGATACGTCACAGATTTCTGTTACGTCAAACAGCGTTTGAGAGTGGTCAGTGAATCATCAAATCGAATGACACGCACAAAACTGACCATAAGACCACAGCTGACGTTGATGGCATCGAGTTAAAAGCAAAACATTTTCTGAGACCATGTATCTTCTTCAACAAACACGAACTATGCATATATTGAATTCATTTTTTCTTTCTGTTTTTGTAACGAATCATAATACAGTGTATGTAGAAAGGAACTTGACACCTGACACTCTTCGTCACTAGTTTATTATTAAGTCCAGTTGCGTTCTCATGCTGAGGCTGGTTTATCAAATCGGAAAAGGATGCGAATAAGAGCAGGGTTTCAGTTGCATCAAATGATCATAATTTATGTGTTGAAACTAACATGGAAGACATCCCAATAGTTAACACAAGAGCGAACTTCGGTGTTCCATCACGATTTGTGCATTTTAGTATGAAACGGACCCCGCCCCGTTTCCGTTCACCCCCGTCGAATTACTAAGTAAATACAGACAAACCTGTTTAACTTCGAACACCTTCCAAGCCTCTAGTGCTCATTCATAATAATGAAAGTTAGAAATTCGAAGAAAACAGTGTTCATTAACCAGGGGTTGTTCACACTTAGTACAGTGTTCATTATGGGGCGTTATACTGTAAAATGAAATGTCAGGTAACTGTCTGCAACTGACCGAAAAAAATCACGCAGCTAAATTTTGTCTAAATTTTCTATAGCTTGTAAAATTTTGAATCCACGACATTTGATCTGGTGACATTTGGTCTACCGACGTTCGATCTAAATCTGCAGGGTACGACAATTGGTCTAGATTTTTGTTTCGTGTTTTTTTTAACAGAAAAATAAAGCAGTTGAGCAGTTTTCACCTTCTTAGTCGCCTTCTTTGCAATATTTTCGCCTTGCATATAATCACCATTTGACAAGTGACACGCATTAAATTAAGTCTGGTACAACAGGTGGAGATTATGTCCAAGTAAAAGCACACCATTGGTACTCTGGTCAATCAGACTCCAGTTTAACACTCCGTGGCATTGATGGAACTTTGGTGCAGCTTTTTTGGATGTTGAGTAGAAAATCTTTTCAAGTCTCTTACTTTTTATTGAAACCTTTAATATTTTGCATTGTGGCATAGAACGCGAATAACACGAAAAGATCTAGATCAATTGTCTAACTGCGGATTTAGATTAAAAGTTGTTAGATCAAATGTCGGGGTACCAAAATTCTAGGAGCATTGTACAAAGTGTGAAAACAAATAGGTGTCTTATGGTAAGTTTATTTTATTGCGTTATCAGTGGAAGTGAGGCGTCAATAAAATATCTAGTGCAACTTATTGCTGTGCGATTCCGCCTCTACGAGCTCGAGATAAACTCACGCTGGAGGGGGATTCCTACGAAACCAAAACGTTGAACAGAGGGCGGACAGCGACAGGAGGTTTATTTGACTACGCTCATTTGTTTCAGAATGAAGTGTAATTAAGAAAACACCATTCCTGAGCTAACATCTCAAACAAGTCCTCATGCGCTTTGTCCATCAGTCACTTAGCTCTTTGTGGCAGTCGAAAGAAGGTTTTAATCACACGACAACCCCGAGATTAAAGCAAGAGACCTCCGAGGAATCTCAATCTTAAAAACACTGTTGACAACAAGTCGTCGTATACCGCCATACAGTCAAAACGGATGGGGAAGGTATGGCAGAACCCCCCGTAGAGTAAACTGATTTATGGCCTTGGCTAACCACTTGGTTTCCGACTGCGCTATATCTTGATTTTGCAACACAAAGGAAGGTATCAATGTTTGTACTTAGTCTTTGCACATAACATGACGCTCTGCATTGTTCACACGAGAGCAACTTACCGCTGCGGCAGCGCTCGATAATTAATATCCGTCATCACTACTTTCTATTCAAGGATCGAGTTGTCAAAACAAACATGTTTTCTCTTATGTCTTACTCCGGAAGCAACCCTCCCCTCCACCCACACCCAGTCCTCCAAACAAACGGCTCGATAGCTTTCTCCCTCGTTTTTCTTTCTTTCTTTTTCTTTCTTTCTTTCTTTCTTTTTTTCTTTCTTTCTTTCTTTCTTTCTTTCTTTCTTTCTTTCTTTCTTTCTTTCTTTCTTTTTTTTTTTTTTTGTGTGTTTTTTTTAACGGACAAGCTTACCAAAAATGTAGCAAAAGACGTCATGAGACCTTCTTTTAATATTTCTGTGTATCCTCCCATTTCATCCTCGTCCACTTTTTGGAAAGAACTTGAATATAAATACACCAGGACCGTACTAACTGCAAAAAATCTGAAACACACATAAAGTATACGTTACTGAACAAGCATTGTATGTTAAATAAAGTATAACATCGTTTTAGCTGCCTCTTTTATATTAATTGTTTCCTTGTTCGATTCGGTCCTTGTTCGTTTCGGTCCTTTACCGATTCGACCCTTTGTGAAAGTCGATTCGGCACCAACTTGAATGATTCGGCCCTTCGGCCCTTGGCGTTTCGGCAGCAAAAAATCAACCACATTTTAACTTTTTCTTCTTTAGGTAAGAATTCACGTGGCTTATTTTAGCATACAGAATTTCATAAAAAGTGATTGATACATTGTAAACTGAACTAAAACAGGTAACACACGAGGCCCAAAGTCTTTAATCTTTCTTTTTTTTATTAGTATCTCATAACACACTACATTTTACATACCACAGATCTGACCACTGCAAAATACATATAAATATCTGATGTTCGGTTAACATAAAATACAATAAAATGTCCTGTAGTCTAATATTACGGGGACACCCCACATTTTACACACCACAACTCTTAAAATACGTTAATTTCTTGTACTCCCCTCAAGTTATGCATGCGCATTGCTTTTAACAGCCGGAGATGCAATACGCCGTCTGTTGTGATTTTTTCAGTCGAAACACTTAATTTCAATTTAATGTCTATAGACTGCATTTCACACACCTGAGATTTCTCCGTGAACTAATTTTGAACATCACGCGTAAAAACTGACGGCAACTGAAGGCAGACTCATTGTCTTTTATTTACCGGAGATCCCGCAGTGAATTGTTCAGCTGTACCTTTCCTTAAAACATAAAGGCCTTTATCTGGCCTCTTTTATCAACAGAACAGACTTAAGTTCATTTTCACGCCAATCCCCTTCCCCTAAAAAAATGAATAATAATAAAACGTGGTGCCGAAGGTAAACGGAACAGACCCCCCCGGAACGGACCCCCCCGGAACAAACCCCCCCTTTTTTGCAGATGTAGGAACAGACCCCCCCCCCCCCCCCCGTTTTTTATTATTATAATAATGTTTCAGTATCTCTGTGAAATTAAAAAAAATGTAGTTATTTTCGGGATAACAGAGCAGCGAGCAGATATCCAGAATCACTTTCATTTTCTGTTGAATACATCTCCGGCTCTTGGGTCGGGTGTGGGTGTTTCGCTAATCTGCAGATTGAATCTCCGTTAATTGTTTTGACAAAGAGGTTTTGATTGCATTGGAGTTCTGTAATTGTGTTATTTGTGTGATCTCACAGTCATTAATTGTGTTATTGCTAATAGTTTTATCAAATTGCAATTGCGATGAAACAACATCAATACATCCTTTCATCCCTTTCATTATGATGAAAGGACATTGGCACAGGTTTTCATCGTGATGAAAAGGTGTTGCATTACTAATAAACACACAGTTTAAAATAATAATTGAAAATACAGAAAAATATATATATGAAAAAAAAGTTTACATATATATATATATATATATATATATATATATATATATATATATATATGTATATATATATATGTAATGGGGGGGGGTCTGTTCCTGGGGGGGTCTGTTCCTACCAAAAAAGGGGGGTCTGTTCCGGGGAGGGGGTCTGTTCCGGGGGGGGTCTGTTCCTACATTCGGTGCCGAATCATTCAAAAAGGGCCGAATCGGTAAAGGGCCGAACCAAGGATGTGGTGCCAACTCATCCAAAAAGGGCCGAATCGGTAAAGGGCCGAATCATCCAGACCCCGTTCAAATGTATCGCTTATAATAAACAAAAGCAGTTAAAACGGTATATATTTTCTTGGTTCAAACTTTATCAAGATAAGACAGTACATTGAATCAAAGCCCGATACTTAGGTGGGCTTTTCTACCTCTCGTTTATATGGCACACTCTCGTGGAAATTAAAGATTGCAGGACCCAACCGCCCCAGGACTAAACCGCCCCAGGACCAAACCGGCCCCAACTATGCAAAGTAGAACTAAACAACCCCTAGGACCAAACCGCCCCAGGACTAAACCGCCCCCAATTTTGCAAATTTTTGTCAAAAAGTGCAATCAGTTATCAAACGTTAATGCTAAGAATTCTACTCCAGTACAAGCTCATCAATGATCTCCGTCAAATGCCCCGAACAGTTCTTTAATTGTACATCAAAGTCAATTAAAAGGAACCACCATGAGATAATATGACCGAAAATAACAAAGTGTTCTGTTTTATCAAAAAAAAATTATCAATAAACTAAGAACATTGCATGCGGCGGTTTAGTCCTGGGGCGACTAGGTTCTGGGGGCGGTTTAGACCTACTTTGCAAAATTGGGGGCGGTTTAGTCCTGGGCAGTTTGGTCCGTCCGCCCCCCCCCCCCCCCGAGGACATCGTGAGGACAATGCATGTAAATAATGAAAAGCAACAGCACAAATCTGACAAAATTAGTTCTGAGTCACATTTCATGTAAGCTAGAGCAGCAGAGACCACCTCCCCCCCCCCCCCCCCCGTGTAAGGCGGATAACCTGTGAAATCGGGGGAGCTGAGGTCAGTTTGCGAAGTGCCACACTACAGCCACTTTCATCACCGTTTTCACAGTTCTAACACTTTTATATTTTAAAATTTCGACATAGGCTAAGTTTCATGTCTAGAAACAGTTATTTTTGGGCAATTTTCAATATTTTTTTTATGCGCCTGCGAAATCTATAAAATTTGATGAAAAGTTTTGGAGACACAGCCCGACCCCCCACCCCATCCCCGCCATCCCAACATATTCCATTACGCTGGACTAAATTATTTCAAAACGCCAAATTTTACCAAATCTCTAAATACTATCATTTTGACAATTTTTCATGAATCCCAACAAAAAATACGGCACTTCCCACCTTCCACGCGTGTTCTATCCGTGTGTAAAATTTCAAAACAAACCGACCTACAGTTTCAGAGATATAACCTGGGCACGGCTTCCATTACGCGGGCCAAATATTTTAAACGCTAAGTTTCATCAAATTTGAAAATACTGCGATCTGATAATTTTTCATGAATCTCGAACAAAAATACGGCCTTGTACACCTTCAATAATATATGGTCTATCCCTATGTGAGATTTCAAAAGACTGCGACCTGTAGTTTCGGAGATATAACCCGGACCGCATGCGAATAGATGACCAAGTTCATATCTATATCCGTCCGTAACACGAGCGATAAAGAACTGACGCAGTAATTAATCTTTATTGTCTTTTAATTGCCACCTATAACCGAAGCGTATATTATGCCCCCATTCAATAAAACCTCCCGTATGCGTCCTTGACTGTATTATTTGCTGGGAGTCCCGTCACTGCTTAAATACCAGACCGAGGACGGTCGTGACTGTACTTACACCAGCAGGTCGAGGACGCCCGTGACTGTACTTACACCAGCAGGCCGAGGACGCCCATGACTGTACTTACACCAGCAGGCCGAGGACATCCATGACTGTACTTACACCAGCAGGTCGAGGACATCCATGACTGTACTTACACCAGCAGGCCGAGGACATCCATGACTGAACTTACACCAGCAGGCCGAGGACATCCATGACTGTACTTACACCAGCAGGCCGAGGACGCCCGTGACTGTACTTACACCAGCAGGCCGAGGACATCCATGACTGTACTTACACCAGCAGGCCGAGGACATCCATGACTGTGCTTACACCAGCAGGCCGAGGACGCCCGTGACTGTACTTACACCAGCAGGTCGACGACATCCATGACTGTACTTACACCAGCAGGCCGAGGACATCCATGACTGTACTTACACCAGCAGGCCGAGGACGCCCGTGACTGTACTTACACCAGCAGGCCGAGGACGCCCGTGACTGTACTTACACCAGCAGGCCGAGGACATCCATGACTGTACTTACACCAGCAGGCCGAGGACACCCATGACTGTACTTACACCAGCAGGCTGAGGACACTCATGACTGTACCTACACCACCAGGCCGAGGACACCCATGACTGTACTTACACCAGAAGGCCGAGGACACCCATGACTGTACTTACACCAGCAGGCCGAGGACACCCATGACTGTACTTACACCAGCAGGCCGAGGACACCCGTGACTGTACTTACACCAGCAGCCGAGGACATCCATGACTGTACTTACACCAGCAGCCGAGGACACTCATGACTGTACTTACACCAGCAGCCGAGGACATCCATGACTGTACTTACACCAGCAGCCGAGGACACTCATGACTGTACTTACACCAGCAGCCGAGGACACTCATGACTGTACTTACACCAGCAGGTCGAGGACACTCATGACTGTACTTACACCAGCAGGTCGAGGACACTCATGACTGTACTTACACCAGCAGGCCGAGGACGCCCGTGACTGTACTTACACCAGCAGGCCGAGGACATCCATGACTGTACTTACACCAGCAGCCGAGGACACTCATGACTGTACTTACACCAGCAGGTCGAGGACACTCATGACTGTACTTACACCAGCAGGCCGAGGACACTCATGACTGTACTTACACCAGCAGCCGAGGACATCCATGACTGTACTTACACCAGCAGCCGAGGACACTCATGACTGTACTTACACCAGCAGCCGAGGACATCCATGACTGTACTTACACCAGCAGCCGAGGACACTCATGACTGTACTTACACCAGCAGCCGAGGACACTCATGACTGTACTTACACCAGCAGGTCGAGGACACTCATGACTGTACTTACACCAGCAGCCGAGGACATCCATGACTGTACTTACACCAGCAGCCGAGGACACTCATGACTGTACTTACACCAGCAGGTCGAGGACACTCATGACTGTACTTACACCAGCAGCCGAGGACATCCATGACTGTACTTACACCAGCAGGCCGAGGACACCCATGACTGTACTTACACCAGCAGGCCGAGGACGCCCGTGACTGTACTTACACCAGCAGGCCGAGGACGCCCGTGACTGTACTTACACCAGTAGGCCGAGGACGCCCGTGACTGTACTTACACCAGCAGGCCGAGGATACCCATGACTGTACTTACACCAGCAGGCCGAGGACGCCCGTGACTGCACTTACACCAGCAGCCGAGGACACCCGTGACTGTACTTACAACAGCAGGCCGAGGACACTCATGACTGTACTTACAACAGCAGGCCGAGGACACCCTTGAGGGGCACGACACCCCAGACGACGCCCATGAAGAGACCCATGATCTGCCGCATCCAGTAGATGACGTCCAGGAACTGGTCCTGTAAAGACAAAGTACTGCGGCTGAGCACCAACTAGTCGAAAGTCGACTCTGATTTTGACAGTTAACTAGAAAATCGATAGCCGATTAGTCTAGTTGGAAGTTCACACTTAACTCTAATTAATCACAACCGACGGCAGAAAGTGAAGGAAAAAGCAAATTATTCTAATTTGTGACTAGAGCGGGCAGTGCAAACAAAACATACGAGTACAGGCTTATATTTCACACTTTTAATCTACACCTATTTAGTTTCTTGTTTTTATAAACAAAATCAAATCTCTCCCCCATTAAACCCATAATTCCCGAAGTAAAATGCATGAAAAAGTTACAGGTAAAAATTAACGATTTTTGACAGCTTTCCTCAAAAGTTTTGGCAGATTTTCAAAATAACAACTTCAATTTATATATTTTTTCACAATCCGGTGTTTAATACTCCCTGATTTACCCTTAAAGTAGTAGTTGACCGGTTACACCACGACGTCAATTTTTGGCCGATTTTGACAATAATGCCACGTTGCACATCTTCAGTAAAAATATTTTATCCATGCCAGGTTTCAGGTTATTACGACAATCACTTCTATGAGAAGTCGGCAGGACAAAACATCGTCTCACGGCTAAGTTCAAGCCAAAAATTCACCATTTTTGACAATTTCCCACGACGTCAATTTTCGGCCGATTTTGACAATAATGCCGCATTGCACATTTTGAATATATATATTTTCACTATACAAGGTTTCAGGTTCCTATGGCATACCCTTCTATGAGAAGTCGGCCGGACAAAACTTTTTGCGGACAGACAGACGGACCAGCTCATAACTATATCCCTCCGTTTCACGGGGGATAATTATTCATTGTCAAAAATTAAAAAATAAACAAAACAGGTGGTGGTCAATAAAACAGATGTTACTGCACGTCTTTTTATCAGAGTCTGAAAGATGGTCGCTAAAACTGGCTTTACCGTAGGTCCTTTTTATCCAGGTCTGGAAGTTGGTCACTACAGCAGTTTTACTGTATGTTACATTTTCATAAGGGACTGGAAGTTGGCCAAAGCAGGCAAGTTTTACCGTACGTCTTTTTATCCGAATCCGGAAGAGGTCACAACAAACAGTTCTTATTTTACATCTTTTTATTCAGGTCTTGAAGCTGGTCTGAAATTTTTTGTTAACCGTCATCATCATTTAGGGTTGGGGCCTAAAAAAACAAGAGCCGGTGCTGCTGAGACCTATAAATACGACAACAGCATTCCAATTCCATAGATAACGACTTCACCATGCACCACAACTGACACTGACACCTGACTGAGTGGCATGTTACATGATAGCCATCGATGAGACAAGCACAAAAAACTCAAAATCAGATAATAAGAAATAGCAATGGACCGACAGTAATGCTGTTGCTGTTCTAAAGAATGAATTAACACTCCAGAATCTTCTGGAAAACACTGAAATCCCCAGCGTAGTTAACAACTATGCTTAGTTAACAAAGGTGTTGACGTTATACACCTTTCTTAACTTTCTATACGCGTTTAACGTTTAACCAAAACCGTGCGACTTATACGAGGAATAACTACATCAAGTCTGAAGTCGATCCGACTTTCTTAATTTCGCTACATCCATTAAAAGTTGATAGAACTGTCCGACTGACCCAAGGAATGCCCATATAAAATTTGAAGTCGATATGACTTTTCGTTATCGATATATTTTGCACACAAGATCTTGTTCAAAGCATATACATATTTTACGTGATGACGTCATACGCCCCCTTCGTTCGTTCTACTCGCGACAAAATATGAAACAAGCTTTCGGACCTACCAAGCAACTTTCTCCGATGTTCAGCGGCTGACATTTTTACGTAATGACGTCATATACCTACCCTAATCGTGTGACATGCGTCAAAAGTTGACAGAACCGTCTGACTGACCCATGGAATATCTTCATAAATTCAAAGTCGATAGGACTTTCCGTTATCGAGATATTTTGCACACAAGATCTTGTTCGAAATATATAGATATTTTCCGCGATGCCTTCAGTAAATATATCTGAATAGGCTGTATCAACCGAACTGGACAATATTGGCGCGTCGCTTCCGGTGCAGATCCAGACAAAAACATGTAACTCGTAAAACTGTGCAGGTGCAGGTTAAAATCAGGCTAAAAAACAATCAACGCACTTAGATCAGCGACCATGTGTTCTGCACCCGAGACCACCGTAAGGGTGCTATCCACAGTTCAGTCTGGGATTTGAACAACCGTAGGGATGGAGCTGATCGAACGTCCACGGGGAGCTGGTTCCAAAGACGTATTGTTCGCTGGTAGAAATGGTAGCGGTAAGCTTCGGAGTGTAGTGCCTGTAGGTGAATATATCCAGCAGGGTGGTGCGGAGAGGGGTGGATAAAGGTTGGAAGAGATAAGCCACAGCACCACTGCGAATTTTATAGAATTTTTAACCTGTTAGCTCCCAGATGCGGCACGCTACAAGGTTTCCATGTACCGCTTCAAATCCTCGCTATACAACGATATGAAAGTCAACCGCGCTCGCTTTGAGGCACTTCTGTGGCTACTTTGTGCGAGATTTAACGATCCAACTGTCTTTCTTGGCATTTTCTCAAGGCCTTCAAAGTACAGTGGTAATGATAAAAAACTTCTGTGTTACGCTTTTTCAAAAGAAAATAATACGGACAGGGTTCGTAGACAGTAGAGAGAGCCCATTTCCAGGACTTTTCCCGGACGTTTATGTAATTATTGCATTACTGACCCTATATGTGTTTGAAAAAAGAAATGGGTGGTTTTTCAATTTCTTGGGACTTCTTCGTCGTTTCCAGTATTTTTCCCGGCCGTGGTCGTTTCCAGTATTTTTTCCCCGGCCGTTTCATTTTCCAAGACTTTCCAAGATTTCCAGGACTTTGTACCAACCCTGCACGGATATAACCACAAATCTCCCACAATATGACATTTGTTTGTTTACAGGGAAAACAGTTTATTATGTGTAAAAGTACAAAAACTTTGCAACTGATATTTCAACAAAGAATGGTAGACATTAAAAAGCTAAAAACTGTGAGTGTTGAAACTAAATTTAAAACTCATTCTGCGTCTATCAATTATTTTAGTGTGATATTTTAAATATTTTTACAGATAATCTGTGACCCTTTTGTCTAAATTTTTGGTCGATTGACTTTAGTCGCTTGACTTTGGCCGGAACGTAAACAAAAAACATTTGACAGGTGAGTGCGGAAGTGAACTTTTCTACAAAGTATTGAAAAAAATAAAAGATATACAGCCAATTGTGGCTGTTTTACAAAATTGGTGTATTGGGCATCATCTATCTGTAAATATTTGAACAACTCGGACTGGTACACAGGATTCGTGTCTCAGCTTAAACGAAATTGACCCCTATTAGCCGAACAAGGGGAGGCGTCGTAGCCCTGACAGATATATATACCGAGTGAGTGTAAGTTAGCTCCAAGAAGCCATCCGCCACTGAGGTTTCTGATAAAGAAATATATCAAGTATAAATAATGAAGAGCTGGCTTGGAGCTAAGTGTAAGTAAGAGTTGACTCGGAGTAAGTACCTTGTCCGACCATGATGACCTCAATGTCACTGCCTTAGATACAACTTCGGATAAACTGGTTGTTTGTAACGAAGTCTCTATTGGTCTCTTCCTTGCAGACATTTCCAACACTTCTTTTACGTGCCGGTCCTCTTTTTCGACTACAAGTTGCTTAGACCCAGGCGATAATTGGTCACACACTGCGTATAACGTAGACTGGAATTTCGACGTATAGAAGGCTGTTTTCAAATTTCGATAAAATAAAAGAAGCCATTTTTTTTATCATTTCACTCCTATGAAAAATTTCAACAAACCAGGATTTGCGAGTAAAGAAAACACGTCTGACAAAAATAGGACGAGAAACACTAAAATACACACATATCTTATACATTTCAATGATGTGGCTTACTAAGCACTGCGTACTTTCAAGAATAGCATGAAGAAAGAAACACATAATAAAATGAAGGACAAAAGAAATTTTACATCTAAAAATGGAATACTTTAAAAAATAGTTAATCATTTTGCGCAAAATTTAAAAAAGTAGAATCTGATCCAACCTTGTATATTCCATACTTTTTTTATTTTTACATGTCAATTTCAAGATATTTTGGTAAATGATGATCGATGTGGATCCTTGTTCCTTGAAATTATTTTCTATTATATGAGTTTTTTTTTGCATGTGCAGCATCTAATTAGCCTTGAATACTTGCGATTCAATGAGAACGAGCTCTCTTTAAGACACTGCAACTGTCATAAAACTCACAACTAAGGTATAGGCACGCTACAAGCTTGATGTTTTAGTAGCAGTGGTGGCTTGACATTGTAAACGGCAGTGGCGTTATCGGGGCACATTACACAGACACAATAGACCTCAAAGCGGTGATCCTCGCGTTAATACCCATCGTCTCGATCGACATATACTGATGATACACTTCCGTGACCGCTTTCTCAGTGGGAAATGGCCGCAGCTGAGACAGCCAAAAGAACAAATAGCCTCATAACTGCAAAAAAATAATCACTAAACCCTTCCATGAAAACGAAATCTGGGCACATCGACCACACATCGGAATGGCAATGAAATGATCAAATACATCGATTTCGAATCCGTTGGGCGAACACTCACAACCATAAGAGGTCCCTGGAAAATGCATAATTGGCTATGCGCCATTTTAGTAACAAACCTAGGTTTCGGGTTTACCACGCGGATGAGCGCAACGCATATACAGACGCATCGGGGAATGTTACGCCTTGGTTTGTGTCAGTCAGATCTATGACTTGGATGGATGGTGCCCCAAATTTGACCCCTGTTAAATTCAGTTGGGATTTTTTTGAACGTTGGAAATAACTGTCTATGATTTTACTTTATATGGCAGAGATTATCTTAAAGTTTCTCTTTTGAAGTTTTCAAACGAATTGACCACTTTGGTGACAAATAAACTTATCTTGTCAGTGTCAACTTTATTTTGCCCTTCAGTATAATAAAGATGAAACAGTCTCTTCTGATTTTTGTAACAGCTTTATCTTTGCATTAGACAAAGCTTATAATTTATAATACTAAGAACAAGGACTCAAGCACAAATTTTACAGTAAGAGCAATATGAAATAAAAAAGGCAATAGAACAAATACCACAAATTTATTTTAGACCTTTCTATTTGGATTACATATATTTACCAACATTGTACTCAGAATATTCTTGTATGAACATTGCTTTATTGAATGTTGCCTATTCAAATATTTTCTATCGCTAGCTTTAAACACACAATCTATCATTGGCCATGCAAAGTTAATGCTGAACTGATCTCATCAATTTAAAGTCATATGACATAGTTTACGGGTTACTTTCTGCAGCTGAAGCGCAACCATACCGGAGGAAGGGGTGATGGGGTTCGTCGCTCGGACTGTTAAGCGAACTGACAGAGCGACTTTATGTGACTCCCTATCACTAGCATCTATGGCACCCCACCCCTTTTGACGTGGACCCATAAGATGAGCATCAGATTTATAGTCAATGCCCTCTTGTTGGAGCGCTTGTTGCATGTTAACGATCTTGCGCTCCAATGAATGATTAAAAAAAAACATAGGATTTCATTATTGTAGCCGATAACTGAAAGGGGTGGAGAGCAGAAATACCGTGGTGGGATGGATTTCTCGACGCGATTGCTTATATCACGTACAGTTCTTCTGCAACATAATTTAATGTATCAATATAAAGGTTCAACCCTATTGACAATTGACAGTTGAGGTACAGTCCAATGGGTTGGGTTTGCTCAATCGACATTGAGTTTCTGCTCAATGTTACGTCACTAGACAGAGCAAAAAGATGAGGTTGTTCGCTGTTTTGCCAGTATCTATTCTCTCTGAAGTATTCACAGCGTTTTTACGTGATTGATGCGGGGCCAGCCGGCGGCGTTGAGCATCGACGTCCACGTATACCACTTGCAGGATCAAAGACAGCACTTTCTATTAAAGTCTTTTCTGCCGTTCCGTTCTAAAGTCAGAGTGTGAAAGCGCCTGTAGCTGCGACCGTCACGACGGAAATCCAGCATAAGCTGCAAATAAAGCGAAGAAATGGGTTTATTCGCGGACTGCGGTGGTCACGTGTCCTATTTTTAAAGGTACAAGATGGCACCTGAGACATCATAGTCACGGTGGGCACATTGTTAATAATCACGATCATGTGATGTATCGAGTCGTCTGAAATGAGTTCTGCACTGAGCACTACAATTATACATGGTCACATGATGAAGCAGATTGAAACAACAGGAAATTCGACTGTCACGTGCGAAGACTGACAACATGCCGCAGGACGTTTTGATCACGTAAACAGGTCATTATAGCGTAGATGTGACATGTACGCCACTAGCAAGGGTAGCATCGTGACCCGTAGCATGCAGCTGAGGTGAGCTACAGCAAAGCGCAACATTGTGCAACGGGGTAGGGCGAAGTGTAGCTTACTGCTAAAGTGATGGTGTTAGGTGAGGCGACCTACAGCAGTGTATAGCAATACCACATAACCGATAATATTGTCGTATCAACACTAAACCATTCCCTATGTCGTGTGTTAGCAATCACGTGATCGTTGTAACAACACTGAAAGACGGGTCAGTGTGCATAAACACGATCTATAATCACGATTAAAGCGGTGCAGCTTTGAGTTAGTGGAATTTAGTAGAAACAAAACCTCGTACATGCCAAAAAAATTAGTTTATCACCATCCCTCGCTGAATTCAAGTGACACACTGCTAGACGTGATAGATTTGCAATAACGAAGTAGGCAGGAGTGTAGCGTGATCAAGTACAGCGATACAGGATGCAAACATGACCAAGGCCACTACTACACGTTCTACATCCTAACATGTAGCCTACCGAACATTACATGGAGACTATAACCTATATGACATTGGAAAAGGATGCCTGGCGCACGGAAGTCGGTGAGACAAACCCTTGAACCATAAGAGGAGTCAGCAGTGTTGAGCATACATATATAATCCTCAGCATAGTAAAATGAACAATCCGAAGATACACAAATGTTTGAAACTAAAACTTAATCCAACACAAGCATGCTATTTACCTTGAGATTGGTCTGATATTTTACAATTGCTTCAGTGAATTCAAAAACACTCTTTATTTTGGGAATGCTGATCACATGCTGCTAGTGCAACGACTAGGTTCTGGCAACGAACAGACAGCAACAAGACAGATTCTTGTTTGCTCGACACTTTATTCTGAGAAGTTTATTTTATCGATCAAAATACCAATTTGAATGCATTGATTAACCATTGCCATGGCTTCTTAGTCTACAAACAAATATTTTCGAAATGAAAATACAAAAATACTAAAATTAAAACGTTGTGCCTCTGTCTCAGTATAACCATCTTGGGTTGGTGGGTGCACGCAATAGTTAAGTCCATTCGTAATCCTGCAAGCATTATCAAGTGTCGACAGTAGGTTGTAGGCTGATTGTAAATTAGATTCATGTAAATTCCAATTTTCAAGGTGTTGAACTCACTGTTTTGTGTATCCTCCCATTTCATCCATGTACCTGGCTTTCGTATTGCAAACTCTCATTGGCTTTTCATTGTCTTTCATTTGCCGAACTTTCCCTACTTCCCATTTTTGTTCTTAGATACTCCTTGGTCTGGTTGCAGCCATCTTCATCTTTGTTTTCATAGTCAAGTTCTTACCTGCCATAAACAACCTTTTGCAGGCAATGACATCTTTAGATATCTATTCGATTTCCTGAGTACTTGTCTTCACCATCCTGGCCCGACAAACAATAGCAATGGATAGTTACTTAGACATTATTACAGTGAAAAGCAAGTCCAAAGGGCCTATTGGTCAAAACTACATGTGTCCAAACGATAGACATATAACATATATTATGGGAATAAGGAGCTATTTGACATATGTTCTATGAAACATTTTATCCCAATTAACTGCTTCGATAAATCTTAAAAAGACTGTCATTTTAATCCATATTATTAATTGTCTTAAAACTTTACAAACTGTGTAATCAGTGCAAATTGTGTAACGAGTAGAAATTGTCCTGAAAATATCAGAAATGCATTTTTTTGGCACGGCGGAGTAACAATACCCCCGATTTTCTATTTCCAGGTTGAACGATGCTCCAAAATTTGCTTGACGATTTGCAGTGACAATGGTGTCTGTCATACGAGAAAAATGGAAATATTATTTCTAATACAATATAATTGCACATTGTTTTAAGCATTCAAGTGTCCTGTATATTTAATTAAAACAGGTTTTGATAAAAACGTGCTATTATGATATGCACAAACAATGTTGTCACTTCTGCTACTATAACGCTATTATATAGTTAACCATCTATGGACAAAAATATGGGCCATCCTTACAGCTCTTATTATAAGGGGATAATAACTCTTTAGCTGTTTAACGAAGAAATTTATTCAACAAATCTTGTAGTTATTGATGCACCGATCGCTTAATTAATCATTCCTGCAAAAGCTAATTATTTACTGGTGATTATCCGGATTGGAATTTAGAATGCGGGTGGCTATTGGGCTCTTTGCTTTAGATATAAATCGACAAAGCAAATGAGAGCAGAACATATTGGCTAGTTATCTAACAGTTTATGAGTGGTTCATTGTGCTCGATCATATCAATTGTTAGTCACGAAGACGTATAGTACAAGAAGTTTTGTGTAAAGGGCACTTGAGTTAACGTGTAGTTGCGAGGTTAAGGAATATGCAAATACAGAAATAGTAAGGGTGTGCAAGAGATAAACTAGTTAGCTTAAGTGGTAAAGCATTGTAAGTATACAGGCTATGGGGATGCAGCAGTATTTTCAGTGTCAAAATGTCTGTAGCATTGAAATTATTTTAGTTTAATATTTATCTCGCTTTATGGCTTTAGCTAAAGTTTCTGTTGTTCAAAACTATTTACACCAAAATTACCTTTTTATTTTTATAAGCAATTCTGACAATAAAAAACCATAAAAGAAACAAATGTTTAAAAAAGCATCCTTTAATTTAGCATGGCGTAACGTATTTGGGCAAGGAGAATAGACTTTTTCTTTTATTTAAGTTTTAAAGAATAGCTCGAAAAAGGAAGAAGTTTCTTCATAGGACATACTGTGTAGAGAGTGTTCTATACACAGCACCTTTTGGTCATAAGAGTATTCTTTTCAACTGATTTACACACATTCTTCAAATTTTCTCACAGCGCCAAATTGAGAAAATGCTTAATTGGTGACATTATTTTAAGAAGTCTAAAAAAGTCAGTTCATTGTGACTTATTTTTGAGAAAATAAGGCAAAATATTAAGTTTTAACAAAATCATATTTTTAGAGATGCAGTTTTCATGTTTGGGTGCCATTTTATTCAACGTTTACAATTTACTCCCAATGATCAAGTTCAATGATTAAAAAATACAAAAAATAGTTTTTGCCTCGGTGTGTACCTAGCTACATGCAGATGTTCTGATTTTCTCATAAATGTTACCACAGGCCAGAAATATCTTATATTCACATTATTGCGTGAAAGTTATTTCTATTACGTGGCTATTATGTGAATGTTTTTTGAAAACGTAAGAGTCATTTAGCTTATGAAGATATTGCAAGTCACAAAAATGTCTTATGCAAAAGAAATTTTTTAATGTCTGATGTTGTTTTCTTTCTTTGAACATAAAAAGCTTGAAAGTATCTAACTGACGTGAATGGTTATTTTTTCAATGTCAATTGTAGCATGAATTGACACAAGCATTCTTATTGATAAGAGCACAACACACTGCTAGAGATAAGCTGACCGGCTCAAGCCTCTTACCTGTTTTATGAGTGTAACTAAACGATACCAACTATATCCTTTTGTATATCTTTCTAGCATATCCATATGGTAATAAACTGAGTAATGGGATTGTCTTATTGAAGGTAATTAATACACACGGAAAACAATAAGCGCTTAAACTGCTTATAGCAAAGAACGCACAACAGTATCATTTAGTTTTTCGCAAAGCACTTTCAACGACGCACATTTTATTATAACTTGGCAAGTCTTTGCTTGAAATTACTGACGCAAATAAAACTGATGATTTAGGGAATTAAAGCTTAAAGGTGAGTGCTGTATTTTAACTTATTGCTAAGCCAGATAATAATTGATGAAATTCAATATTTTTGTATTCAAAGAATACACGAGATTAAATCACAAAGGCAGTAAATTCTCACACAAGATAAAAATTAAGGTTTTGACTAAAATTTTAAGGTCTAACAGACCCGGTGTGCCTGTTATTAATAACAGTGAAGTAATTTTACAATGCTGGGACCATCACTGCCCAGTGCCTCTTTTTAAGTGTCTCTTTTTCATATTTCGACATGTTTCATGTAGAAACTATTCATTTTCCTAATATTTAGATGGGGTGGATGACAGAACATGCATATGTAACTTTTTTCACACAAATGTACACAGATACAAAACATTTATATCTGATACAATGTTTTTTTATCTTCCTTTGAAAGATTGTCGCTTTTTGAAACTATATTCTAGTAAATCTTTTCTTTGTGAGACTATTTGCTTTGCTGATAACTTGATAACTTTCGGTTTTGTGTGGTTTCAGTCGAGAGAATGGAAATGCGTTTTTTAAATAGACACCGATTGCAGCAAATGTGCGCATACGGAAAAGATGGCATGTGTCATTTGGATATATCCGGGCGAGCTCTTGAAAAACTGCCACCCGCTCTCTTCGCAATGGATCATTTACAGGCACTCGATGCAGGAAATAATCCTTTAAACAAACTTCCAACAGAATTTGCGCGCTTAAGCAAACTTTCAGTTTTGTCTTTGACTGCTTGTAGTCTGTCATCATTTCCAGCAGTAATATGTAATTTATATAGACTTGAAAAATTAAGGCTGTCAGTGAACAAGCTTGAAGAATTTCCGCAAGTAATTTCTCAACTAACGAATTTGAGACAACTGGAACTTGTAATGTGTAAAATCAGGAAATTTCCTTCTTCAATTTGCAGCTTAACGACCTTGTCTACCTTAGATTTGCAGGGCAATAAATTATCGAGTCTCCCACAAAACTTCATAGGCTTAATAAATCTGTCCGTTGTTGATATCAGTGATAATCTTTTCAGCATTTTACCAGACGTGATTTATCAGATGCCTAAGTTACGTTCAATCCATGCAAATCGAAATAACATAGAAAGACTGCCGGATGGCATTGAGAAACTTCAATGTCTTAAAGTTCTACAACTAAACAAAAACCAGTTGCAATGCGTCCCTGTTGGACTTTTCTTATTAAATACACTGGAAGTTTTATCTTTGGCGGATAACAAGCTTTATTCTTTGCCGCCACATATTGTAGCTCTAACAAAGCCGGGAGATCGTCAGTTTACTTTAAATGTATTGAACAATCCTTTTCAGACACCGCCTAGAGATGTATGTGACAAAGGATTTAATGCAATTTGTGACTATTTCAAAATGCATATTGACTGAGAGGAGTTATTTTAGAGTAATTTTCTGTACTGATTACCAGACAATATGAGCAGAAATTTTGAACATATATTTTATGATATAAGCAGTTTAATAAATCACTCAATTGTAGGAATTGAATATCACTCAATTGAAACTGATCTCAAGTCGTTGGAACAAAATAATATATATACAATTTTTCTTTTAAAAATTTAAATATTAAATATTTGCTTTTACATACTAAAACCTATTTTGAACCAATGAAGTTGCTAGCCTTAAAAGTGCTTTGTTTGATCAATATAATTTATCTAATTTTTATTTTAAAAATAGATTTCTTCAATGACAATGCTAAAATAATTGAATTTAAGTATTGTGGATTTCTTACATTTAGCTCTACAATTGGGGCTGAATAGATAGTATTTTGCATTTTTAGCTGTAAAATTGTAAAAATTGCTTTTTTAATTGTACTTGATTTCTTAAAGTTTGTTAGAAAAAGCAATTGTTTGTTAAAGCTTGTTTTGTCTCGATATTCGATGTTGTAAATAACTGGAAACTTTTTATTTCAGATGTTAAATTTTTGCAGCTTCAGAGAGTCCCAGATTCAAATTCATTTTGAAACTTTATATATTTTCAAATATGTCCTTGTCCTTTGATCAAAACTTTCATGGAAAATACTTCTGCTAAAGGCAGATCAATAAAAATGACCTATTATATTCGTTTACCAGTTTATGTATTATGTATTTAGTAGTTTTTTTATCTTATCTATTCTGCCTCTACGGCCTTCGGATTCACAAATTGCTATTGTTTTGATATAGGAATAACACAGATTCAACCTTAACTTTTGTTTTTTATTTCAAGTAAACAATGGAAACTTCTACGAAACAACATAGCGATCAAGCATTTGCAACAAGTGATTTTAATGACATTTTTCAAATACATGGTAAAAGCAGAGACAAGATAAATATACAACATTGGTGTAACCATACAGTGCAGTATAGCGTTTAATGTTCCCGTCCAGAGTAGATATTAACTGTAAATATTTTAAAGAGGGTTTCATTGAATACAAAATAAACCAATGGAAGGTGCGAAGCATGCATGTTGTTATTTTACGAAAATATTATGTTTATTCCGATCATATACGTGTAATGATGTTACAGAAAACAGAAATGTGACTTAAACTTTGTTTCCATGTCTGAGGGTGGCACTCCAGTGTGGGGCGCATACAATGTCTCAGTAAAGCTACATAAGTGAGAAACAGTTGTTACAGATAAATGTTTGAATATTGCGTTTTTATTTTTCCGCCTTGTTTATTGATGCATCTCTAGCCGGCTATTCAATTAACATTAAAACATTACACATACTTTAAAAAAGTCTTGCTTCACTGCAAATCCGTAACTATCTACTTTGAATGCCGTATTGAAGCGTGCATATTCTATAGGCCAAACAATATGAAATGCCGTCAATCAGAAATTGATGGCATAAAAGTGAAAATTTTTCCCTCGAATACCTTTTTAAAATCTGACAATATTGGCAGTTCTCCAAATGAAAAATTAAGTTCTTTTTCAAAAACGGATAGAGTTTTTAACGAAATATATGTAATTAAGTAAAAGTGATTAAACTTTTGAAAGCTTTGTAATTATTTAATATAATGTTCTCTTTATCACTTTAGTTATGTGTGCGATTTCTCGAGAACTGAAAGTTGGTTTAAGCTAATGGCGTTGGCATGTGTGCTGATTTTTCTATAGCATAGTTTTAGAAGATGATAAAACGACAGCTTGCAATGAATAAGTCTGTTCACGAAATATATGTTGAATTGATTAATATTCCAAATTGAGTTCATTGCTTCGTGGCCAGTCTGAGAATTGTGTCACTCGACCTAAGAGAAATTTGGGGATGCAAAATTAATTGGTATTCTTCACCTTTTGCAATATGCAGGATATATAGCGGCTAAAATACCTATGCTATGTTTTTGGTCGCAGTGTGAGAAAACTAGATTTTAGTTTATTACTTCCTTGAGGTTTGTAAATGCATCTTCATCAGCATTTGCCAATGTTATTTCTTGCAATTTCACAAGTGGGTGCAGGTGCGTCGGTCACTGCCTTGATCCTGAATGTTTCTTGTAGATGCCATCCTTGTCAATAACGCGGACTGAGAATTCTGCAGACTCTGAAAAAATACTCTTGAATACCTTTTACAAGCTTCGCAAAGACTGTGTATTCATAACAATATCATTTAAAATTAATTGTACATTACCAATGCCATATAACATTTGACTCATGGTACGTTGTCACAAAGACGCTGTCGAAAATAAACAGACGTGTATTTGACCGTACCTCTTGAATATCAAAATTTAGGGGTCTCGCCCAATCACTCCACGTATTTAAATTATTTTTGCTACTATAGTATCTATAGTATCTAATTAGGAGCGCTAAGCTTCGCAAAACTTAGCTTTACTGCTTCTTACGGGTACAGCTTTGCTATGATGCCTCATGAAAACTTTCATTGAAATTTCTGTACTTTTCTCTAATAATAGATCAAGTTCTTATAAAACAAAGTTCAGCTTAATCAATTTCAGCTGCATCCAAATGATCTTCCGCGTTCCTGCAACATGTATAACTGCAAACGTTGCTTTTTATCTTTCGTACCCACATGGACCATTAACATAACCCTCATTGTATTATCCCGTGTCCTGCAGAAACGCTTTTGTGCTCAAACGAATTCATCGGTGACTTTTCTAGGGAATATAGGCTCGGCATAAAAGCGTGCGTCTTCTTGCCTATTAAACTCAGAGTTACAATGAAATATTGTTCCAAACTCTCTTGAACAGATCCCCATTACTGTTTATATAATCAAAAGATTCTACTTGTCCTATTTCTAAAGTTATTGTTATTCCTAAATGACAGCTCAAGTCACACCTGACTTGCGTAATGGAACGCTAAATGAACAATAACCTGATTACTCCCTTGTACTTTGGCACGACGTATGACATATTACAATTTGCTCGTGGCCAACCCTGTGTGTACAGATTGAAATAACTTCTGAATCAGACATAGACCGGCAAGTGCCGTCAATAAACGTCAATAAACGACCGGCAAGTGTCGCCGTTCACCTTTGGACCGCATCCACAAAATTTTATGTTCTCTCACATTTCGGCTCCAGTGTCAAATTTCAATATTTGAAAGAAAAAAGGAGTTTTCTTTTACACTTATAAATTGCACAGTATCATGGTATGTACTAGAAATGGTGCCTAATGTCTTTGTGCATGCATCAGTGAAAGTTAATCTTATGCAACTTTTACATAATGCTTGGATATTGCATTACCTCCCAAATAGCGATCATAACCGTTAATCCCGAGTGACCTTAGTCCAGCCAAATTTCTTACCCAGAAAGAACTCTGTGGAGGGGAGTCAACCACAACTACATAACCGTTTCCGATTTAACGCACTGGGTATCGATTTCCTCATCGCTTTCTCCGTGTGTGTAGATTTACGAAGGTAGTGATATGTGGTGCCCAGAAATATGGAAATGAGATGTTTGTTAAGTTCACTTTTCACGTTAAAACCTTCTTCTTTAAACTTTGTAATTGATTTTTTTTTGCTACAGCTATCATATTTTAATATTTTCTTATTTTGTCCCATTTCCTCATCACTGCAACATTTTTGTATCGATTTCCTCGCAATGAGCTTATAAGTGCAAATATCGAATAGAGAGTTTACCAACTTCTTTTCTTTTTGAAATTGCACCTTTTTAAACTGGAATGGCAAGTGACTTTGTTAGTCAGATCACATTTAGATCAAGCAGATTGGTTGCATTAAATGCGGTTTCTATGGTCTAAGAGCGAAACCTCCGTCTTAAGATAAAAAAACCAAATATGGATTTAATCTTCGTTTAGAGATTGTACGATCGAAAACGGAGAGGCAAGTGCAGAGTCATATCTAAACTATAATAGACAGTAGATAGAACGGCGATGGCATCTTATAATCAGTGGCCACATTCAATACGGCTCACGAGGTTTTAGACCAACCGATTTCGTCGGGATAATCTTATCATATCAGCACAGGGTGGTATCCATCGTCTGTAGGTACGTGTGCACGCATGAAAATGTTTACTTAAAATATTTCTCCACAGTTTGATCGGATTCCTTTCAAATTTTATATGAATGCATTGTAGATAGGTCTCTCTTGAAAGTAGTTTTTATTGCCAATCCGCTAAATATTGATCTAATGGGAAGCCATTTAAAATTTTTCGGTTGCAATTTTCAATATGCTTCTCCTCCCACCATTTTGATCGGTTTGTCTTCAAATTTACACGTTTTCCAGGAAGGCCTCTATTGAAAAGAATTTTTACGCGATCCATCAAAAATTGACTAAATGGGGGGGGGGGGGCAATTTTTAATTTATCTGAAGCAATTTTTCAGAATACTTCTTTTCCAAAAATTTGGATTAGATTTCTTTGCAATTTTGAACGAATGTTCTCTAGATAGTTATCTCTTGAAAACTACCTTTTTGGCTAAAAATTAGTCAATTGGGGGCATTTATAAGTTTTAAGGAGCAAATTTTCAAGAAACGTTTTCTCCCACAATTTTGCTCAGATTGCCTTTGAATTTGGCAAAAACATTAAATAGGAAATCTCTTCTGCAAAATAACTATTTTGCGGATCCATTAAAAATTAACCAAATGAAAAGCTTGATTCATCGGTAGCCATTTTTCAAAAAGCTTCTTCTGCCACAATTTAGATCGGATTACTTTCCAATTTATACGATTCTTCCCTAGATGGTTACATCTTGAAAAAAAATAAATTCGCCAAATGGAGAGCATTTATGATTTTTTGGCAGCCAGCTTTCAAAATGCTTGAGACTCGGGGGCAGTATAAATTTTTTCGTATTAGCATTTAATTGCATTTACGAATAATTGTTTACATTACACAAACTCATGTATACTGAAGGACAAAAGAAAGTTCGGATATAATAAAAAAATTATTGTTACTCACTTAATTGCTCAATTGCCTTCCAATTTGTGCCAAAGATATCTCTCAGATAGTGGTACAATGTAATCGAAAAATGGAAGTTCTGAAGAAATTTTAGTGAAATGTCACAAAGCGCCAAAGTGAGTGGAAATGCCGTTTTGAGTTCTTTGATTTATAATGTTTATAGCCGCCATAAACACCGTGGGTGGTATCCATTAGAACTCAGTAGGGCCTGGATTCGACTATGCATTGAATTTATCAACATGTTAATTTTGCATTGAGGATATCTGTGCCACTCCTCAATCAATGCTTGCCTCAATTCCGCGAGATTTGGAGGCGGATGGGTTACGGGCTCGAACCTGGCGATTCAGATGACCCCCACAGATGTTCTTTGGGATTCATATCCGGACTATATGCCAGCCATGGGAGCACACAAACATTATTAGCCGCTAAATAATCTCTACACACCCGATCAACATGTGGGCGGGCATTGTCCTGCATAAAATGGTGTCCTGACGTTGTGGCACAAACGGGACCACTTGGTTGCACAAAACAATATCCATATAACGGTTCGCGGTCAAATTTCCATCAATAATGAGCAGTTGGAACCTCCATACAAACGTTTTGCGCCTCAAACCATGACTGAGCCACCATCGTGCCGATTAACTTGGTTTATTCAACATGGCGAGTAGCGTTCACCGGAAAAGATCGTATCGCGACTCATCTGAAAACATCACACGCCGCCAGTTCTGTCTCAATACTCTATGGTTGTGGTTGTTGGCCAACGCACTCGATTTCGCCGTCTCTCGCGATTTAGCACCACTCCGATGTGGACCCTACGGGCGCGAATCCCATGTTCGCGTAGGCGCCGGATAACGGTTTTCGAGCTTATGCGGTTATTTGTCCATCCAGGGATCCCCGTTGCTATTATTGTGGCTGTTCTAAAGCGAAACCCGGAGGTGGATCATGCGAATCCGGCGATCCTGGTCAGGTGTGGTCACACGCGGTGTGCCACTACGTATTCGGTCTTTGGTTGATCTAGTACCAGCTTCAAGCATGCCAATAGCCTGGCCACGACAGTTTTGCGGTATTTGCGGCATCTCAGATTTCCGATGTTTACATTTACTGAGTTTACATATGCGGTTATATTGGATAACCACTTGTGGAATTTCATGATTTTTCAATATTGAACCGGTACTGACTTACGTGGTTTAATATGGTACCGTGTTTGAATGCCTACAAACCCCTAATAAATAACCACATCCGCATGAAAAAATAGCGATGGTTGAAACTTGGGATTACAGTCTGGGGCTAAATTTAAAAAATATAGTGCACAAGTAATGAATATAGGCCACCGACGAAAGCTAATGCTTGTACGAGTCAGAGGAGATAGAATTCATTGCAACAGATCACATCTGGTGGCAACAAAATTTTACATCACTCCACTAAATGATCCTGGAATGGGGCACTTGGTATCATTTGCGTTACCATGTGTGTCCAAAAAAAAACGCTCGGAAAGGGGTTTAATTTTGAGGAAAGTCGGTCCAAGTGGTTCTTTTAGAGCTTTCCTCCGCATTGGGTTAAAATAGGGGATATTATTTCCAAGTTCAAAATCCCCTTTTAGGGGTCGCTTGAAAAAATCATGGACAAGCATCTTAACCGTGAGTAACCCCCCTCCTGGAACTAGACCCCCTACAAATTTAGCAAACTTTCGACTGAAATACAACTTATTTTGCGATATTTAACAAAAACAAATTGCTTCCAACTACGGAAGATATCTACTGTAGCCATTCGCCCCAACTAACAACCCACTACCCGCAGGTTAATAGGTATTTTAGTAAAAGTTTACATACCTACATACAGACGACAGATTCCCCCCATTCACGTGATACGAGCAGCTCGGCGAAATTTGTGACTAGCCGAGATCTAGTGAATCAAGTATCAACATATTTGTATGGTCGGCAAAAAGTGGTAATCATATTTTAAAAACCGGTTATGGAAAATTTCTACAAAATTTTTAAAAGAATCCGGTCAAAACTGTGGGAGAAGAAGCATTTTGAAAATTGGATACTATATTTTTTAAATGAGTCCAATCCCAGTTAACCAATTTCTGGGCCATCGTCAAAACATAATTGTCAAGAGAGGACTACATTTATGAAAACTTTGAAAGCGATCCCATCAAGATTGTGGGAAAAAAGCGTTTTTGAAACCTGGCAACCAACAAAATATAAATGCTCCCCATTTAGCAGATTTTTAGTGGATCCCCAAAAATATACTTTTGAAGAGAGGACAGCATAGTGAACATTTATGGGAAATATGAAGGTAATTGGTTGAAAATTGTGGCAAAAACATTTGGAAAATTGGCTACCAATAAATTTAAAAATGCCCCTATTTGGCCAGTTTGGCAGGTCGCCAAAAAATTTTCCATCCAGTAAACATTCGTACAAAACTTGAAAGGAATTCGAATCAAACTGTGGAAGAATCATTTTGAAAATTTGCTCGGAAAAATATAATGCTCACATATTTAGCCAATTTTCTTTTGGATCGCCAGAAAAGTAGCCTTTCAAGAGAATAAAACCTGGTGAACATTAGTGAAAAATTGGAAGGGAATCCGAACAAAATTCCAACAAATCATAAATGCTCCCATTTGGCAAAGTTTTAGCCTGTATTCTAAGCAAGCAATTTTTCAAGATAGAACAACAGTCTGTGGAACAATAAGTTCAAAATTTAAAACCTATTCAAATTGTGGGAGAAAAAGGATTTTTAAAAATGACTACAATAAATTAAACAAAATGCCCCTCGTTTGGTTTAATTTTACTGGATCTCCAAAAATGCTATTTTTAAAAGGTACTGCCTGGTAAACATTTTTGCAAAATTTGAAGGCACTACGATCAAAATTTGTGAGAAAAAGCGGTTGAAAATTGGTAACCAAAACCTTTTAATGATCCCCATTTGGCCAATTTTTGGCACATCGCCAAAAAAGAGAAGTCAGCTGGAGAGGCCTACCTAGAGAACTTTATACATAAGTTGGAAAGAATCCAATCAAAACTGAGAGAGAAGAAGCATTTTTATTAAACGTTTACATGCGTACATTTGTACACACGAACATACAAACGACGGCACCTCCTCTTCTGCTGTGATAAGACCATCCGGACGTAGTTTGTTGGTCTAAAACTGACCCTACCGGCAGTGTGTGAAAAGTCAGTGGTGGACGACCGGCTCCAAACTTCAAAAGGCTAGGAGCCGGGCGGGAAATCTTTGAGCCAGGCACTTTTAAAGGATTATTCTAGTTTTCATGTATATACACAATGTATTGCATGGCAGCTCTGCTATGTACATAATGATCGTGTTGTTGGGGTAAATAAGCGTCCTGGTTAAGGAAATAAATTTTCTGATATAAGCCAAATCACACTTTGATTTTCGCCGAAAAGTTTTTGCGCTTCGGCTGAATTCAGTTGGGATAAGGATATAAAGAAATGATAGAAAAAAAACTGGCAAAAATCAACAAAATTCCGTTTCGCCAGAAACATATTCACATATTGAATATTAAAGGGACTGAATATTAAAGGGACTAAATAATATGTAAATTAGTTTTTTAAAGCTCATATGATGGCTTTATAAATTCAAAAGTGTGCATGTTGAAAGAAAATTAGAATTTTAATATTTTTCCCTAATGATTTCTTTATAATTTATCCAAAAAATTTCCAGTCGAAACAACACCTCCATCGGAAAAACCCAAAAGTGTGAATTGGCTCATTGCAATGCATAACACTGAAACTAAATCGGACAGTTTTTAAAACAACAAAAACTCCTCATCTTTTCCAAACGTTTATACCACTGAAAATAATCGGATAATTTTATGATTTTCAGAAAAAACATACTCAAGTTTTAAAAAGTTCTGAAACACCACTCTACTGTGCTCTCACACTGAGTAACAAAACAGTCTCCTCATCCAATGCAGAAATGGCAAGAAAGAAATAATCCATCAAAACAAAAACAGACAAACAAACAAAAAAAACGAAAAAGTTAAGAGTCCGCTGGGCTACGGACATATGGAAAGGTCTGATGAAAATATCTATGGAGTAACAGAAAGGGGGAGGTAACTCAGAGCCAGATCCACTGGTGTTTACACCTGCTTATATCAGACAACACTTACTAAACATCAGCTTTGAGACTCCGCAAAATGGTAGATTATAAACTCAGCAAAAAATGACTCTAATGATATAGTTTGCCATGTTGGGAAGTTTTATAAACCCTCAGTTTAAAAATGCGAGGTCGTAGGCGTTCTTTCCGATGTGGACGATAATTAAGTGTTTAGTTAATATTACAGTATTTCCAAAGTGTTAGTAGTTTTTTTAAATACAAGAAAGGCAAGCATGATGTATTCTTTTTATCCCTGTAAACTTCATATCTCTTTCATTGAGGTTGCATTCCATGACCTGCAACTTTTCTGTAACTGATTGAGCTCGTCCACTTTTTTTTAATTATCCAGTACCAAAGATACTCTAAAGTAGCATTAGGAACCAATTTAAATCAGACATTGACCGAGGTTTGTTTTGTATAAACTTAATTAACGCGACTACGAATGGTGTTCGCATTACAACAGCCCACGTCCAATGTACCGATATAGTTTTTGATTTATTGCCATGCAAGGGCTGAAAAAAAACCGAACAAAAATAGATAAAAAAAGAGATAAAAGTGATGATGGGATCTTTATCCAATATAAGATCTTTAACGCGATGCGTATTCTTCAGAAATGGTTACATTTATTTTATGTGCTATGCTTAACAGCATTGCGTGTGTGGGCGATAATATGTGTTCAAGAGGTCAGCCGGCCATAAACCATATCATACTTTGAGTGTTTCGAATAAAATGCGCAAGAATTTTGAATTTTGACTGCGAGGGAACGTGGTAAAAATGAAAGAAATGATAGAAAATTTATATAAGAAATATGGTAAAAACAGCTCATACTCGGAACATAAAAGAAATTGAAACTATTTGTTAAAACTTTTAATTAACTTTTAAAATAGCATACGGGTTGTTAAAAACCCGATTGCTCTTTGGCGCAAGAGAAATTCGAAATTAAGGCGAAATCTATCATTTTTTTATTTTTACCCGGTTAGTTTTGTTCGAAACGCAGAATTTTGTGCATTTTTATTCAGAACGCCCCAGTGTGATTAGTCCTAGATGACTCTTGCGGTCTTCCTATGACAGCAAGAGTCATAGTTCCTATAATAGGAAAGGTCATTGATGTCAGTTTTCAAATATCGGCGCACGACTGGGGCCAGCGACGTTATTTTAGAAAGGGTGCAACACATAAATGGCCCAATTATAAATAGCCAATTCGCATTTTCGGATTTTTCCGGTGGAGGTGTTGTTTCGACTGAAAATGTTGGGGGTTAAATTATAAAGAAATGATAAGGGAAAAACATCAAAATTCTAATTTTCTTTCAACATGCACACTTTCAAATTTATAAAGCCATCATATGATCTTTTAAAAACTATTTTACATGTTATTCAGTCCCTTTTATTATCAACATGTGAATATGTTTCTGGTAAAATGGAATTTTGTTGATTTTTGCCGTTTTTTTCCTATGATTTCTTTATATCCTTATCCCACCTGAATTCAGCCGAAACGCAAAAACTTTTAGGCAAAAGTCAAAAGTGCGAATTGGCTTATTATGGCGCACAAGTTTTATGGTCCGATAACAATTTTTCACTGAGAAAAACATGTGTTTTCTTGAGATCAGGATATCAAATCCTTCATTATCGCCCACAGCAACAGTGCAAAACCACGCTTTTTTTATAGTTTGGGAGTTTCGCTGGGGTCGAAAATAATGCGCCCGGGTACTTCTCAGTGTGCTTTTAAAGAAAAAGCCTGCCAGTTCGGTGTCCTTGAACATGCGCCCAAAGATCCAAAGCCTCGAAAATTGAGATCAATGGCCATTTCTATTGCAGGAACTGTGACCCTTTCTGTCCTAGGAAGATAGAAAGGGTCCGCTGGGACTACAGTGTGATTTGCTTGTAGACTACAAGGAGAAACATAAAACTGAACAGCACATCGTAATTGGCAAAACTGAGAATGTGTTCTTTTAATGCGACAACAGCGTTTATTTACAAACTTTAAGCCATGCCATTCACTATTACATTCTTATTATGGGTCATAATAATTTTGATCAGCCAACAGATGAGTTTGTAAAATAACCAATTACGATGTGCTGGTCAATTTGAATGTTCCTTGCCTTGTAGCTGGCCAAGGAGCACAATTAATTTGACACATTTTACTTTCTTATAACGTGTTGAAATCTGGCACTTTTCACAACATTGCACGACCTAAAACAACCACAAAATCACATGTACTGGACCTTTTAGAAGAACAGAAATAACCATAAAAATGGGGGTCTTTCGATTGGATTTTCGCAGTGCTCATTGGAAAATAGCAACCGCGTGATTCTCCAGTCTTGGTGGACTTCTTCTTAATTGTAGTCATTTTTAAAAACTCATTTCGTGTAAGACAAATATTTCGCAGCAATTTTTTCTGGAACAATTCAACCTATTGTGATCATATCACAACAGTAAGTTTTATTTATTGGCTGCACGTATGTTGTATGATAATACATTTACCGCGGCACTGCTTTTGCTTTCACTTTTTGTATGTTTATGGTATGGTTTTACCGGGTGAAGTAATAAACCAGCTGGGGGTTTCAAGTGCGGATGCTCATTAGAGAAATTTGGTAGGATTATAGTGGGGGGAAATATATAAAGAAAAAAATTAGGAAAACATATTAAAAGTTTATTTTCTCTGTCATGACGTATCGATAAGTTGTCGAAACTGAATAAGAATGTGGGAAAATTTACTTATGATATTATAGAAATGGTTTTCTAACACAGGATTAGCTCTATTTAAAGTGATTTTGATGTGTTTCTCTGTTGTCCTCTCACGTTTCTCTGATTCTGTATTTATCCACTGCTTTTTGCGTAAAATCTCGTAGACGAAACTGTGAATCCGCTTATTGTAGTCCAAGGGATATCAGGGGCATATAACTTTGAATTGCAAATAAATACTCTGGCACAACACTTTTTGGCATGCTACACAGTAAAGTATGCCGATAATAGCTTCAAATCTCGAAAAACTAGAGACCTTTAAGTTACCCTCCCCAAAACATAAATTACTGAAAACTCAATTCTTAAAAATAAAATTTTAAAACTTTCAGCCTGTCCCTTGGTATAGCTTAGAAAGATAAGTTATTTTGATCCTCATCACTTTATAGTATATATTGAAAGACTTAGTTCCAATTCTGGCATCCAACTAAATTTTAACGCAAATTTGTTAAATGACATATTTTACTGGATTTTTGGGATTATTTTTATTTGGGCGTACTACAGTAAAATGTCAAGGTGTCAAAAATGCCACCATATTTTCAACTAAGTAGGTTTGTACAGGCTTTACTTGCTTATTGGAAGGTTTCAGATTATTTCTGTCTATACCAGCTTGGAATGTTGCAGTTTTTAGTATTTTGCGATACATCGTATAACATTTTAATGAAGCAGTCTCTACAAAAAAAACCCCCAAAAGCAGATATACTGGGCTTTTGGAAGAACAGAAATAATTAGAGAAATGGGGTCTTTCGATTGGATTTTTTGCTGTGCTGCTTGGAAAATAGGATTCCCCAGTTTTGTCCGATTGACTTTCTTGAATTTTTCTTGTTTTTAAAAAGTCATTACTCATAAACCAGCATGAGGTCGTAAGTTCAAATCCCGCTCAAGACATATTGTTTTCAGTCTCCCTGTATAGGTTTCGCGGGCAATTTTGGTAGTTGTGCCTCCGATATAAGCAGTGATTGGCGTCGCCGCCTGCGACGCAAGAGGTCGTGAGTTCAAGCACCGCCCTACGCGTACATTTTCATTCTCCCTTGAAAAATTTTGAAGGGCATGTTTATGGTTCTGCCTCTCCCAGATGCCCATACTATGTTAATTCATGTTTGTGGTTCAGAAAAGTAATGTCTGTGCTATGATTATTATGATTATCCCGGGTTTAAAATAATAATCCCTACATGTGGCACATTGCAAACCGGCTTGAACAAAATTATTTGAAAAAAAAAAACAGTACTCGAAAACTTTTTTCCATGGTTCTAGGTGGATGTTCAGTGGAGTTGTAGTATTTTTGTTGTCAGTTCAGCAAAAAGTTGACCAAATAAACGGTTACATTTAACAGTAACACAAACATTGCTGCTTATCCCACAGATTCAACCGGCAATGTGTAAGAAAATAGATGTTTTATCTAGAAAATGATAAAAAAACTCTGTGTATGGGAAAAAGACCACAGTTACTTTCCCATTCGTTGCCCAATAACAGAAAGACTATTAGAATGACAGCTGTACTTTTTACGGTAAGATTTTGAATGCTCCAGGAAGTTAATAATAAACGTATTGCAAGCCTTTGTTCCCAAAGGTCTGTTCTCAAAATCTTATCGGTTTCCACTCTGTCTTGATTTCGTTGTAGATATGGACTTATTCACCTGTATTGATTGTACGCTTATTTTGATTTGCTCTCTTTCTTTTTCTTCATTCTTCCTTCTTTTATTCCAACTTGTTGTATTGGCAATAAAAGTCCTAATATAGCCATCACAGTTGGTCAACGGGACGTTAACACCAAACAAACAACTTGCGCTCTGGTTGCAACACATTGCTTAATGCTCCTGTCCCTTCGCCTGTCTTTTATTGTATTCTTGGTGTTGTTCATGGTTTTGTTTTTGGAGGGTGGGAATGTCCTTGGTCTTCTACCAGGAGGTAATTCGGACGGTGGTGGCTGTGGTCTGTTAGCGTAATTCTGCACACCCACAACACAGTTTCTTTAGACAGACAGTTCTTTGTTGCTTCATTCCAAAGATTTTCAGGGTGCTGTTTCTGCAAGGCTAATTTTATCGTACTTCTCCCATACTCCTGAGGGTAAATCGGGCCGCGTTACTGGCATAATTTGCTGGTGGTTGGTATTTTGAACAGGTGCCACATTCTTGGAACATTCCAGGCGAAAAAAACTGATTCACATGCAAGTAAACGCTTAGTTCCACATTAGTGGCTGGTGTGAATGGCTTGCAGGACTTCTTTCCTCTGTGATTCTCGAGTAATAATTCTGTCAGCCTTGCACACCAGGTCGTGATCTATCACCGCGCCACACAGGGGATCCTGTCTCTCTAAGGCTCTAGTTTACTCGCGTGGGTGGTACTAACCAGCAGAACAATAGTTATCATAACAGTGATTAGCGAGACCCAAAATAAACTGGCACATCCTATTTTTTCAATGAGATAGAGGTTTTTCCCAAACTTTTCCTTTTCTGCCGGATAAAAAAGCAAACACTATTTTAAAATGCAATTAAAATGCTCGAAATTAGAAAACAGAGATCGATTTTACCGTGCTTGTTCGAGAACTGTTCATTTTACTGAAACAGGAAAATATGGTTTTTATGAGGTGATAGTGTTATAGCAAATAATGACACTCCTCCCTCCGCATGGGTGTCCATCTTCCCACGCTAAAATCATCTAAAAAGTAAACGCGAAAATTTGCAATTAGACTTGTAATGCTTTCCTTCACAGTCGATAAAAGCCTATGCCAGCAATCACGGTCAATATTGACCTAAAATTTCAATTTCAAAAGTTATTATTTTTTGCAACTGTCCACTGGTTGGCTATATGGCGGCACCACACATTAACTGTCTGTTGTTTCTAAAGTTCACATATCTGTCTTATCATTAAATTTCAAAAAGAGCCTAAATAAAAGTTTCCTGTGTATTTTATGGATAAATTCTGTAATTGCTGCGTCACATAGAACCCTTGTTATATTCTATTATAGAATTTCTATATCACGATCTGTTGTTAAAAAAGCTCAAAGAATACAAACAGAAGTCACCATTTCACATGAGGCAGAGTTCACGTTGAAAAAAAATCAAGACTTAAGGTAAAATTTAACACAGCGTCAACCGAAATCTGTCAATTAAAAGGAAAAGTTTCTAGTTTAAATTTGATTCTGTTGGTTGTTACAGGAAACATGGCGCGGTGGTGCGGACAGGCCGACAATTTGAGAACAACACTTAATAGCTATAACAGGTGTTATTTACATGCATATCTGCACAGGAGAACTGACCATTTTTATGCTGGCCGTAAGTACACGGATTTCATTTCAACAAAGCTAGGATATTCCGAATTATTACATTCAAAAACGACTGGCGTGAGGTTTATTAGGTGCGTTTCCACGTCGTGTAACTTACGTTGTAAAGTAGTTGACAGTAAGGATTCAGAAGGACGGAATCAGGCATCACAAGCAGACATTCCACAGAAAGAATCCGAAACACAGCCGTCCGGGGAATCCGTTGAAGTGCGGCCCGAGAAACCAGGAGTCTTACAACGCTTCAAGGACGCCTATAAAGAGTATGGCAAAACCTTGATCGGTGTGCACGTAGTCACTTCCGTGGTGTGGTATGGCGCCTTCTATTATGCAGCCAGAACGTAAGTGTAAAATACTCTTTTAGCTTCTATTAATTATTATTATTATTATTATTATTATTTGGTAAAAAATGCTTCTTGTGATTTGGCAGGGCTTTATTAGCTTTGAGGCGTTTTTAGATGGCTAGTTTTATTTGTGCGGCCGTTAGTGACTTGCTTATTTACACATCAATAAATGTTCTAACTCTGGTTTTGTTTCATAAGAGAAGATGCAGAAGCGTAAATTTTTGTTTAAACAAACGGGATTTTTGTGTGCTAATTGGATAAAGGGAGCAAGACTAAATCAACAAAATTGAAAATGTCGATTCTGCGAAGAATGGTAGAAAAGCGTTGTTCAGACTAATTTTGACTTCATTGAGATTTATACATTTGCTTCTGAGAGCCAGTTTTGTTCATACTGTGACCATTATAACCCATTCGGTGCACGTATGGTCTTCGCTTGCAGTGGTATTGATGTGGTGCCCCTTTTGGAGTGGTTTGGAGCGTCCGAACAGATCACCAAGCCATTTAAAGACTCCGGTAAGCTCATGTGTTAGGGTGGAGGAGAGGGGGTGGGGAGGTCGTTTAGCAACCATTAGAGAACTCAGGAGTGAAAAGGTAGAAAAACAACGCCACTGTAGGAAGTATTGGAATTAACTACTTCGTGTCAATATTATCCGCAATTTATATGTTACTTTCAGTAGAAGCAGGCGTTTTTCCGGTCCTTTTGGCAGAGTGCCCGTTTCGCATGTCTCTTACCTGTGTATACTTCCTCCCTTTCAGGTGCCGGCGATTTTGCAGTCGCCTATCTACTTTATGAACTGGCCAAAGTGCCGAGATATATAGTGACGTTAGCGGGCACCCAGTTCATGGTGAAGTTCCTGCGCCGCCGGGGCCTGATGGCGGCGCCCGCAAAGGAGGACTCGCTGAGGAATCTCGTCAAAGAGGGACGCACGCAGGCCAAAACGAAATACGTGGAGAAGAAGGGCGAGATCAAGGAGAAGATAGACGATAGTAGAGATAAGATAAAAGATAGGATTGAGGACAGTAGAGATAAGATTAAAGACAGGATAGAGGACAGTAGAGATAAAATTAAAGATAGAATTGAGGATAGCAGAGATAAGATTAAAGACCGGATTGAGGATAGCAGAGACAAGATTAAAGACAGGATTGAGGATAGCAGAGATAAGATAATAGACAAACTTGAGGACAGTAAGGATAAACTGAAAGACAGGCTTGATGATGGTAAAGATAAACTTAAAGCAAAACTAAAGAAGAGAAAATGAAGTGGGTCAATTCAGGGTTAAAATGAAGGTACAGCGTTCAAGTCATAGGAATTGAGTAACTGTACAAAAGTAGGAAAATGTGTAAATGTCTCGCAGCTCGAAACATGCCAAATGCTCTGATTTTGTAACTGCAATTAATGCCGTATATGCTAAAGAGGTTAGCCTCTAGCTTCCCTTTGTGAGTGGCCCGCCGATGGATTCCTCGATGGTCGCACGTGATGGTGATGAGAGTCGCGCTGTGTGTTTGCTCTTCCCGTTGTCAATGGCTGCCCGATGGTCGCATGTGATGGCGGCGAAAGTCGCGCTGTGTGTTTGTTCTTCCCGTTGTCAGTGACTCCACGATGGTCGCACGTGATGGCGGCGAGAGTCGCGCTGTGTGTTTGTTCTTCCCGTTGTCAGTGACTCCCTGATGGTCGCACGTGATGGCGGCGAGAGTCGCGCTGTGTGTTTGTTCTTCCCGTTGTCAGTGACTCCCCGATGGTCGCACGTGATGGCGGCGAGAGTCGCGCTGTGTGTTTGTTCTTCCCGTTGTCAGTGACTCCACGATGGTCGCACGTGATGGCGGCGAGAGTCGCGCTGTGTGTTTGTTCTTCCCGTTGTCAATGACTCCCCGATGATCGCACGTGATGGCGGTGAGAGTCGCGCTGTGTGTTTGTTCTTCCCGTTGTCAATGACTTCCTGATGGTCGCACGTGATGGCGGCGAGAGTCGCGCTGTGTGTTTGTTCTTCCCGTTGTCAGTGACTCCCCGATGGTCGCACGTGATGGCGGCGAGAGTCGCGCTGTGTGTTTGTTCTTCCCGTTGTCAGTGACTCCACGATGGTCGCACGTGATGGCGGCGAGAGTCGCGCTGTGTGTTTGTTCTTCCCGTTGTCAATGACTCCCCGATGATCGCACGTGATGGCGGTGAGAGTCGCGCTGTGTGTTTGTTCTTCCCGTTGTCAATGACTTCCTGATGGTCGCACGTGATGGCGGCGAGAGTCGCGCTGTGTGTTTGTTCTTCCCGTTGTCAATGACTCCCCGATGATGGCACGTGATGGCGGCGAGAGTCGCGCTGTGTGTTTGTTCTTCCCGTTGTCAATGACTCCCCGATGGTCGCACGTGATGGCGGCGAGAGTCGCGCTGTGTGTTTGTTCTTCCCGTTGTCAATGACTGCCCGATGGTCGCACGTGATGGCGGCGAGAGTCGCGCTGTGTGTTTGTTCTTCCCGTTGTCAATGACTCCCCGATGGTCGCACATGATGGCGGCGAGAGTCGCGCTGTGTGTTTGTTCTTCCCGTTGTCAATGACTCCCCGATGGTCGCACGTGATGGCGGCGAGAGTCGCGCTGTGTGTTTGTTCTTCCCGTTGTCAATGACTCCCCGAGGTAACTGGTCAACTGGGCTACAAGTCAGCTCGGCGACAGTCAACTGGGCGATGAAAAAGTCAAGTAGACGATAATTCTGTGGTCAACTAGGGGGAAAAAACGCGGTCAACTGGGCGACAAATTAAAGTCAACTAGGCGACAACATAAGTTAACTCTGCGACAGATAAATTTTAACCGGGTGATAATTTAACGGCCCTGAACGTGAACGGTTACTACTAAACTACACTTGAAAGATAATTTGAAAAAAAATTTATTGCATTTGCTATGGATCATTGGGTTCATTTAGCTTCTTACAAACATTAAATCATTGATTCTCCTGATTACAAATTCCAGGAGCGAGTCGTGTCAGTAATAAACCCTGTTTTTTTTTCATCTTAAATCGCACACCAGAGTGAACTTTAATACCATGAGTTGCAACAACCGCTCCGCCGTTTTCGTTTTAGCTCAACTCGATTGCAGTTACCCGGAGCTATTCACGCCAATATTGAGTCAAGATTACTTAATATTGATCTTCGTTTGCACACAAGAGGAGTGTTTTGAATCATCATAGAAAGGAAATTAATTGCGGTAGGCATTCTGCTTACCATTGTGAATTGCAATTTTTGTGAAATCCTACACTCAGGTCACTCGTCTTGTGTTGTCGCGTCCGACTACCGCTGACTATGTAAAGGTGTGTTTCCTGTCGTTCAGTTGACCAGGAAACCTCCCCGATTCTTACACGTGATGGGCTCGAGCGTCGCGCTGTGTGTTTGCCCCTCCAGTGGCAGGTTGTTGCTTTGGAGGCGGTTGTCATAACGCTTAGAAAAGGGCACCAGTCGAAGTAAATAAACTTGACCGGCTAATATTTTGCTAACACAAAACAGGTGTGACTGGCCTTGTGAAACAATCACCAAAAATTGTTCAAATTGACTGATGGTTAAAATATGTATGAGTACTTAACTTATGGCCCTATCCTGGGCATGATTCCATCGTTATAGAGGAGACACTTGGAGTTACACAGAGAAGCTGAAGAATTGAACGAGTCGTTCTATTGTAAGCTCCGTGATCTTTGTTGACGGGTTCTTTGTGTTGCTATTTCCCCCCCCCCCCCCAGATCATCTCCTAGAATCTACAGTGGCGCGTTATTGGACAGTGATGCGTTGTTGGACAGTGACGCGTTGTTGGACACCGGCGCGTTGTTGGACAATGGTGTGTTATAGGACAATGGCGCATTTTTGGACAATGGCGCGTATTGGACAGTGACGCGTATTGGACAATGACGCGTTGTTGGACACCGGCGCGTGGTTGGACAATGGCGCGTTAATTCACAACCGGACATAAATTTGTATTTGTAAAGCGTTGATGTCTTTGTTGAAAATTTTTAGCAGTTGTGAAAATGAAATTTATTATTTTTTTTTTTAATTTTCAATTGAATAAACTTTACAGTATCTAAGAAAGCAAAAGGTGCCATACGGTGGTTTCTGTTCAATGATGAGGTTTTTTGTTGACCAGTTCATTATACAGATGTCAGTGATGAATTGTTTGTTGGCCAGGTCATTATTATGGCGGTGCGATATTACAGAGTTTCACTTCTGGGGGTTGTTTGTTTTCTGTGATATCTTTGTTGTGTAGTGTAGTGGTGTGTGTGAACACTGTATACTGGAGTGGGGGAGGGGGGGGGGGATGGTTTCAAATTTACTTGGAGGTAAATGGTTTTATGAAACAAAAGTACAAAGTGCAAGGAACAGGTTTAATCGATACAACCTGGGAAAACGTTGCTGTAGAAAATGAACGCTCCCACCCCCACTCCCCCCCCCCCCCACCCCGAGAGACGTTTTTACGTGGTGCTTTTCAGTCCATGTCATGAAGAGTCGTAAGTGCTAGCTTGTAGTAGTCAACGAAACACGCAGCTTGTCACGCTGTGACCGAAGGCTGAGGTGCGTTTCTCAGTCGTCCTTCAAGGATTTTTGCTGTGACGTCGAACTGGTAGAATTTGTATCCGAGGAGAATTAGTGATCACTCATATTGCTGTGTGCCGAGTTTTGAACAATATAAGCCTGATTATTTTACTTAATATTTTGAACATAACATCGAGACTTCAGTTTATTCTAAGTAAGATTTTATATTACTTTCGTTTTTGTTCTGTGACCAAGTATAATTCAGGTTTTTTGTTTTTTTATTTGTGTTAATTGTGAACTGTTCTTGTTACTTGGCCAAGTGTTATTCCTGATGGTCATGGATGGGAAGGGGGGTTGGAGGGGAGGGGGGGGGGGGGGGTGGCGGGTAGTAAGGGGTTGGGAGAAAGGCGGACGGGTTAAGGGAAAGAGTAGCAACTGAATGTGCCAACAAAGTTTTTTTTTCTGAAAGTTGCCACAGATTCTGTTGAGAAGTTGTACATTTCGTTAAATGTGTCATCTGGAATTGAAGGGGTCCATGCATAAACTTGATAACTCCACTTATCAGGAAAATGCACTATTACCACCACGGTATTTCTTGGCCTCTGTTCTATCACATATGTAAGTCTTACACCTCAAAACCGATTAGAAGTGGGCATTTTTTAGGAAAATGCGATGGGAAAAACCTATGTTTGTTACTAAAATTTCAAACTTTAAAAGCGTTTTTCTCCACTGCTGATAACTGCAGTTATCAGGTTTATGCATGGACCCCTTCAATTATGTTTCCCTGCAGAGGGGAAACAGTTTGTTTTAGTGCATTCTGTATTTGTGTGTCTGTTTTAGACACCAGATTTGTTTACAGGATAATTGTCGAACGGCTTCAAACTTAGTGGGTTATGCCTTGGTTTGGTCCCGCCGGTTGTTATTGTACTTGACGTAAATTGGGCAACGCGCACGTCATCGAACGGTAAAACGTGGCAATTGCGTCATTGCGTCAATTTGGCCTATATAGCGCAACGCATGACGTCATATGGCGTCATTATGTGTTCTGAACACTAGACTTTGTTAACACGATAACTGTCAAACGACAACTCGGATTAGCTTCAAACATGTGAAAATGTGACTTGGATGGGACTGCCGGTTTGCTATTGTAGTTGATGCATATTTGGCAACGCTTGACGCCATATGGCGTCAAAACGTGATTGCAAACTCATGCCTTTGGGGTTTGAGGAGCGGCGGGTGAGGCAGAGGGTAGGCGGTACGTTTGTTAACCAGTGCACACGTTATCGCGGCTGTCTGGGCACAGCATCAAACAGCATGTTTTGTAGTTACTTGTTATTGTTTTTGTGTGTTATTGTTCATTGACAAGTAAATAGGACCCCCACCCCTTCCTCAGCAAAGCTGTTTTCACTTGGCTGGTAAGCTGTTCCATATGTGGGAATAGTTACGTAAACTTATGTAGTATTGTTTGTGGTACCTGGAAGTATTATGCGGGGGGAATGTATGCGATCGACCGCGTGTCGGTCTGTCATCAAGAACCTGTTAACACAATAACTTAAAAACTGCTACAAGGATTTTAATGAAACTTGGTATGTAGCAGGGAACAAACACAGATCGGTATTGTAAATGGACCAGGTTCGTCCAAGGAAAATGGGCCAGCTGGACTTAGAAAATTTCAGCTCTTGACTATTGATGGCCGTGTTTAACTGATGGGGGAGGGGGGGGGGGGGTGTGAGGAATATGTGGGCCATGCACACTGCTCTAGTTTACTTTTTAGTGGGTCACGTGCTATGACAAGCAGCACAGCATATTGGCAATAAAATACTGAGAGTGAGGGTTGTGTTCAGAGAGGGAGGAAGATAAGAGTAACGGTAAACCAAAAAAAAAAAAAATCACCAATGAAGTAGGGAATTGACGATGAAGTGTTGTGTAAAAAGATGTACCAGAAAACTTTTCTATCCGTGACCACCTCAAAGACCCGAAAAAAAAAAAGAAAACACCAAAACCTGTTTGCAGCGACAGCATTCTAGATCCTGATTCAACAAGATTATGTTAAGCCCAGTTCATAGTGACCACATTCCGCATTGCTACATCAGACATGTATTCATATATATTTATCTAATGTAAAAGTCTTACTGTTCTGAAACAGTACAGAATTGTCCACATGAAACTTTTTAAATAGAAAGAGGGACAACCAGTGGGAAAAGAGGGAAGGGGGAGGCGACGTCTGCCATAGAAAACATTTATTTTTGTTTACAAAAACAATGGCAGTGGCTGGCTAATAAAATATTCCTTCATACTGATGTTGTTTTTACACTGACCGCTCTAGTTGATGTACACGGTAGGTTGGGTGGTGTACACCTAGATTCGGTGATATACAGGGTAGGTTGGGTGGCGTGCACTGAGGGATTGGTGATGTGCACTCTGGGATGGATGACGTGCACTGAGGGATTGGTGATGTACACTCGGGGATGGGTGGTGTGCACTATGAGATGGGTGATGTGCACTGCGGGATGGGTGACGCGCACTCTGGGATGGGTAATGTGAACTCTGGGATGGGTGAGCTTGGCGACATTACTCCTTCCCATGCATGAGACTCTCCTCCTTTCCCGCTTTCTATCTTCACTGGGTGCGTCCTTGGCATGGGCACATTTTTCTTCCACCCCTGCCCGTTTGTTTTTATCAAAGATCACGATATAGGTGACGAGTTAGTTCTAAGTGAAAATAGTAGAGGTCTTTTCTCTTTCCCAGGTTATGTCAGCCAGATTTGGGAATCAGAAGTACCCGTCAGCCCGCGTTTTTCGTGGCGTAATGACCGTAACACTTCTATCATACTCTGTGCATAGATTCACTGAGTCGAAAGTGCCGTATTTCGCCCAGGGCAAAAATGTTTAGATTCTTATGTACTTGATACATTCTTATTTAAAATAACAGGATGTTTTGTCGTGAAACAGGTTGATATTTTCTCTCAAGTACGAGTTTTAAATGATTAAACATACTTGTTGCCATTTTGAGCTCGGCCGATCTTCGTCGATGGGTTATTCGCATCACTTGTGGACTATCCATTGTACTTGATGTATGTATGTAAACAATTTTTAAAAGTGCTACTTCTCCAACATTTTTGGTCCAGTTGTTTTGAAATTTCCCAGGGTATTCCCTCTCCCAGCTTTATTTTTGGGACAATGTGACCAAAGTTGGCAAAACTATTGGTCAAACACGGCAAAATTTCAGAAAAACAAAAAATATTGCAGTCCTGTGCCATCGCTTTAAAATTGACAGGGATGTTCTTTTGAAGTTTCTCCATCAACAACGTGTTTTGTTTGGTGACGAGAACAAACCTGGCCTTAATTTTGGCCAAAAAAAAAAAAAAAAAAAACGGCAAAATTTTAGAAAACACAAAATACTACTCCTATTACAAATCCGGAAAAATCTTGAAATTTAACAAGAATGTTCTAGAAGTTTTTCCATGAGGCTTGTGTTTTGTTAGGCGATGCTACTGCCGGTAGCTCCTTCACCAAGGGTAAGCCGTTTGCACGGGTTTGTGCAGGGGTAGAATGATTGCTTGTGAAGCGAGATGTCTCGGCTTCAATCCTCACCCGCGTCCTAAATATTCAGTGCTCAGTTGCCAAGTTTTGCCAGCTTTATTTATAGTCATGCCTGCTACAAAAGCAATGGACTATTATTATTAGCCCAGCTGAGTATTGTCGATGGGCTGTACTCATCATTTGTGGGGTATTGTCGCAGTCGCGCGTTGCAGCAGGTCGTGAGTTCAAGCCCCGCTGAAGGCGACTTTTCTCATTGTCTCCCTTTATCAGTTTTGCAGGCAATAATTGCAGTTCTGCCTGACAATGAAGCAGTGTTTTGCGTTGTGAGTCCCGCTCTAGGCGTTCTTTTTTTATTGTCTTTCTTCATAAGTTTTACAGGCCATACTTATAGCTCTACCACTAGCAGAGGCATAAATAGGCCCACTCAAAATTAATTCACTTTGCTGGTTGAGAAATATAAGGTCTGTACGCTAAATTATAATCATTCCGGGTTTGAAATGATAATGTCTGTATATGGGCACATTGCAAACCGGCTTGAGCAAAATTATGAAAACAATAGTATGTAAAAGTTCTTTATGTTTTTGTTTCTTTTCATTTTTCTTTGCTTCCTTCCCACCCTACCTTTCCCTTCCCTGATCCCAGGTAAATCTGGAGCGGTGTTACAGTACTTTTGTAATTGGTTCGGCAAAAACTCGCCAAATAAACGAATAGCTTTAAGAGAAATACAAAGAATGCTGCTGGCATCACAGATTCAGCCAGATTGCTTTTAATAGGAATGGTGCACGTGAGATCTTCTGTCAAATCTGAATTTTGTCAAAATTGTTAGGTTTCTCCTTTCACTCTTGTAATTTCTTCGATTTTTGGCTGGGCACAATGTTCACGGACATTCCTGTTTAGTGCGCCTTACGGAATAATACTTCCTCGAGAGAAGTGGTGTTGTTTTATTCAGAATAACTGAATATATTTACAAACATGAACTGCTGTTAAGGTCTAATGCGGAACAAATCTATGAGCATTCTAAGGTACTTTTTACTACGCTTTTCTGAAACTACTGCAAGAAATGTCAATAAAAACACAAGTAGGTAAAGGCTCTGGCATAAAGTCATTTTGAAACAAAAACAAATTGTGTTTTATTGTGTTTGTGGGGAGGGGCAAGGGGGGAGGGGTTACCGCAAATCCGGAAGATTTCTGTAAAATCCCTTCTGCTGATTGGTTGAAAATCTGCTCTGTTGAGAAGGTTTTTAATATATATGCTGCGCATTGAGACAATTGTGCGAAGGTCTGTGTCCATATACTGTACTACATTGCTTTTATGACATGGTTGAGACCCGGAAATTGCGCTATAATCGATAATTTTAAACAGTAAAAGAAAGGACAAGAAAGAGATACCGTTGCCAGCGCTGTGTCGTTAGAAGGGCGCTCTACTTGACATATTCTGCGGAAAATAGTAGTGTGTGCACAGCGAAGTGAGCGGCATACTCGAGAGATAACACGCGCACACCATCATTACTAGTCACATCAACAGCGTGATGGTTATTCGGATTCTGCAAACCCTTGCCATTGAGATATATGTCCTATACCCTAAGACGAATCTTAAAATTTTTGAGGTGTCGTTTTAAAAAATCTACAAAAACTACCGTTTCAAGGAAAATTTCTGAAGCAGTCCTGGTATGGGGCACGTGGTTAGAATAGTGCCAACGTGTGGCCTGGACAGCGCTAGAAATGCGTGTTATCGGCGTCTTTTGTGTAGGCTATATTAATGATGCCGTTGTTGGGCTCAAAGAAGCGGATGTCGGCTATATCCACACCTCCTTTCTCTGCAAAACTCGGATCATTTTGAACCACAATTGCTTCATCCTACAAAGCAATATCGCACATAGTGAAATTAGATATCGAAAGTTATATATTTGTTTTTAAATAGCTTAAACGAAATGTGAGAAACCGCAGTGTGAGGCTGAGAGCTGCTTCACTTCGTTATTGCTATAGCCCGCGAGATCTCGGTACAACACGAGGATTTACATCACTGTCGTTATGTTTTAAAGTAGGTTATGATAGAAACCTCGATTCTAAATTGGGGATATATCTTGGCACCTTATTGTTTACTTCGACGTGTAGTGGAGTTCCATGATAAAAAAAGCACATTTATATTTAGAGGGGGAAATACTTTTTACGCCCATTCGCTTTGTGCTTAACCAGGGGCACACGCGGATACCTCTTCGCTTTCTGCATTTGGAGGACAGCAATCGCTGAAGTGAAATAAATATTTCTTTTCAACCGGATTTTTCTTGTTACCACCTGAAATGGAAAAAACGCGCCATTTAGCCCCCAATCGTCTTTCTTAACTTAGTGAAAATTCTGTGGCACATTAAGCCAGGAAGAAAATATAGCCTTGTTTCTCGTCCGTGTTTTCTTAATTTGACCTGGTCTACGGGTGATAATTTTTTATTCTTTCTCTAAAAAGTTAAACCCGGTATAGAATGCCATTTTCACATTTATTATACAATTATTACCATGATATAGAATTAATTTTTGATCTCAAAAATACATTCTTGTATCAAGAATTTTTGCCATTTGTAATTATATTTTGATATCTCTAAACAAATTTTAGATGTCAGAATTAAGTCTTGGTATCTTTAATAAACTTTGATCCTAAATTTTGATATCAATTAATACTAAGAGATATCAAAAATATGAGTGATATCAAAAATAATTTAAAGATAACTAAAATTGATTTTTAGAGATGACATGACGTCGGAAGCAGGATAATTCCTGACAGGAAAATTGCGGACTACGACAATTCCCGACACTTAAAAACTAATACACAGATTTACCTATTTATTAGTAGAAAAGTTAAAAAGGCTGGTTTTGTGTGTGATTTTTACGACTACATGTGACAAAATTTGGTCTTGTTCAATAGCAAAGAATAGTGAAAATCACGATCCACCTAAAAATGAGATTTACGCACTGAAGGCAAGGATAAAAACCAAGCAGGACATAACCTGTTCCGGGGGATTAAGCAGTTGGGGATTTAAGGGCGCACATGTGGGCATTTAAACTTTGCCAATGCAGACAAGCATTGCCATTGGTCCTTTTTCTTTTGATACTGCCAAGGCTGTATTCAATATTCTTTGATAATAAGCATGGGGAAAACGAGAGTGCTTGACCAATGAATGAACGGGACGTCGTCAATCAAGCCCCGCCCCTCAGTAGCTGGAAAAGAGAGTTCTGGGTCGCCCCCAGGACAGGAAATTTTAGTAAAAAGTTTTGTTTTGATTGTCCAGAACTCTCGTTTTCCCCCTACTGATAATGAGAAAGACGGTGTGATAGAGAGGGGATAGGAGCTCTAGCGCTGGCCTGTTTCAGGTAAAGGTCACCGCATTTACTTTGTTTTTAAGTTTCCGTATTCAGTTGAAAAGCTGTTCGTACAACGTACTTTGAATTTAAAAAAATTGCAGTTACATAAAATTTAGATGAATTATCGCCCCCCCCCCCTCATTAAGAGGAATTGCCGCTAGAGGAATTCTCGTTGATTCGCAAAAATTTAGATCACTGGAACGTTTTTGTATACGATGTGCAGTAGATCCTCCAATTGCAATTGAAAACTGCAACCAAAAATTGTTAAAGGCGAGCTGTCTAATACAAACAACCACGTTGAAGTGTGGAATCGGATGATGTGGCATATCGCTCAATGTCCATATGTGATATAGAATAGGAATGCCAGAAAGAGCAGAATTGTGACTCTTGGAAGACACATTAAAAGTAGTTGGGACGTAGTAAAACTGGCAGATTGTTAGAGATGTTTGCTTAAATATATAGGTTAATAAATTTGGAAGTATTGTCATTTTGTTTGTTATCTGCATTCTTTTCTAGAAGTCCGGAATTGACCTTGTCGGCCATTGTTTGTGTGAATTGCCCAGTTGGGAACTATCCTGTCGGGAATTGTCGCAGACTCACCAACGTCGTATTACGCTAAAAACGACGAATCGGCACTTTGTCAAAAATTGATTAAAATTTACAAATTTCACATCGATACTTGGGATTTTGTCATTGATTACAAACATTCCAAATGCAGTTACGTGGAATGCGTGGCAACTTGGGTGAACACTTGGTGGTTCAGAACGGTTGGTGGGGGTGGGAGGGGGGGGATCTGTTCTTTTTAGTGGAATCATGAGAGCTGGAGTTATATTTTAGTTCACTATCATCCTACAGTCAATAAATATTATGTACCAATCTGGGGGGAAGACCATATCTTGGTACACTCATTATGTAATTCCAATAGTTTCATTTTGTCAGCTGCAGTGTGGCAGCAAGGGGCATCAGACGGGATAAGGTCTGTGGGCGTCGGTACATACTCTGCTTCAGAATAACCTCGGGCGTACTGGGATCACTGGGGTGTTGTTTATGAACTCACATTTTGCTCCTTTATTTCAAATAATAATATTCTTATTCACAAATCTTACCTGTGATACAACTGACTGTAAGACCAATAATTAAAGTCACAACCACAGCAATAAATGTGTACCACATGTAAGATATCTTGTAAAACTCCCCAACACCTCCGCCCCTGCAACATACAAGCACACAACCATTCAGTGTGTTTTCTTGGTTGTGTATGAAGTTCACATCCGTTTTGTACTTGCGATACAACTAAGATGAATGAATATATAAATGCCATATGGCACACCCGCATGGCAGCCATGTTTGGTAACACAGTGATTAGATACGTCCTACTCGTATAAGGATTTAATTAAGTTGCTGTTCATCTCATCGGTTTGAATATATTTCGAAACCTGTACTCCGTGTAAAATTTTCTTTTTATAAGTACTGATAAATAGGACTTTGTCCAGGGGTTGTGGTTTTGCTTTTCCATATTATCGACTCAATTACATGCATTCAAAAACTAGATTTCTACTCGTAATTTCAATCAGACACAAGCCTTGCGTCATAGGGTCATCCATAACGTGCGTACGCACGGTTGGAGGGGAGGGGGTCTAATGTAGCCAACTGGTGACGTCAAAAATAATTTTGCACACAGGGGTGGGGGAGTGGGAGATTGGGAGAGGAAAAGGATTTGCAGACACACCAATACGGATAACCCCTTAACTCATTACTGACCTACCCCGAACTTCCATCATTCTTGTCATCAGGATCCATCTCTTCCGTGGTCATCATGCCAGTCGTGAAGTCAGCTGTTGTAGCATTATAGAAGAAGTCATTCTCCCGGCTATTCTTGCCACTATCACAGTCAACCGTGCGCAGTTTTAACGTCTTTTGTTTGCCTGGAACTTGCGTGATAATGGCACCAATGGCTAGCCAGAATGTGAAGACTATACCGCATACAGTGCCGATCCCTGCTCCCTGTGTACATTTGTAAAATGTGAATTAGTTTGAAATGTGAACCCTGCAGATCGTTTTATTAGTCCAGCCGACCTTCGTCGGTGCCAGTCATATGACGTCATTACGTAAAAATCTTGTGTGTAAAATTTCTCAGCCGTTGAACATCCGAGAATGTTTAAATTGGATGGTTCTGTCACATTTGGTCGCGAACAAAGGGGGTCCAAATATCAAAATGCATAAAATTTAAATAGCGACTTTTTAACATGATACTAATACATGAAATAATATACCCAAGCATTGGCAAAAGGAAAGAACAAGCCCATGATGAAGAGGCCGAGGAGCGGTCCACCGGCAACTCCAAAAATACTAATGGCTATCTGCAGCAGAGCCTCGCCGAAGAAAGGCGCAATGTAGGCCAGGCCTATCGTCACGCCGCCGTACACCACGCCTGGTCAAGATACGCGCATGCTAAGTTATATCATTAAAAGCAAGGAAAAATGGCTGTGTAGAAGCACTTCATTTATTATCAATTGAATCATCTTGAATAGAGCACCATAGAAACTAATCCGTGTTCTAGACTATCATTGAGCTCTTGAACACACGTGAAACTACCCAGTTAACATTCCGACATCGATTCAACATCATCTTGACGTTTCGACGTCGACCTCACCAGATTGTAACATTAAATATGGTATTCATGAAAAACGACTTTATAAAAACATGTATATATGTACGTTTGTATGTACAACACAACCTTTCCGCAACGTCTGATTAAACATGGAAAATCGTCTGTTCAACGTCGGCATGCAGACATAGTTCCGTCTGCACAATTAATCAAAATCTATCTGTATCTATATCTGTAGAAAACTGGTTCTATTTGTGCTCACGCAGTCACGTAGTTTAAAAATTAAGATATACAGCAGAAAAAACAGTGATATATCTATTGTGAGTAAGATTGATTGTAGTATTTTCAAAGAGATTAACCAGTGTTATCGTTTTTATGCTTTGCATGTACTCACATAAGGTTTTGGTAGTTATAATGGTGGCACGAGGTCCGATAGGCCTTCCCTTACATCTCTTATAGATTGGTCCAACGGCATCTAGAAAGGTTATAGCCGCCAGGGCGTTTATACCAGCCGCGACAGTGCTGAAAATCATACACGCATTGGTTACAAAATTATGTATTTTCAGTGGGTAAAGCTCTGAGATTTGATGCGGAAAAATGAGAAAGGACAGGGGGGTGGGATGGGAGGGAGGGCTGGGAAGTAAGAAGCATCTTTTGTTAATCCTTCCTCTGTCTCACAAATTTATTTATAACATACAATTAATCCATAATACACAGTTGAGAAAAGTTGTTTACAACTGAATATGTGGCATCACGAATTTCATTCTTGATAAACTCTTTTACTCTGGATAAAAGGTCTAATTTGGACACTGACAGAACTGAGCAATCGCCCCACTCAATAAAAGCGCTTCTGCTGAGACACTATTGCGTTATTTCCAAAAAAAATACATTGATATCAGTAATTCAACTACTAACGATAATTCCGATGTTTGAAAGATGATGCAAATAAAGGAATGAAGTGAACAAAAGCGGCGAGAAATATTCAATAATACCTGAGCGTAGCCGCAAACACAGTTGCTGTAAAAAGCCCCGGAATTCCGTAAAATTTACCGAGGACATCCATCATGAAGAGAGGAATCAACTGAAAGCATCATCTCTCATATAACTGAATTATATGCTCTATGAAATTACATCAAATTAAACTCAGTTTCTAATTTTAGCAAGTTTATATATGCATGAAAGTATTTTATGGTGCAATAGTTGTCTCTCTGGGACAAAGAAGTTGCACAAAAAAATATCCCAGGTTGACGACAGGGGACTTACCTGATCGATACTTTCCACTCTCCCATCGGTGAAAGGATCACAATCGAAATAGTAAGCATACATCACCAAACCCACGAAACAGACAAACAACATGTAAACAACAAGCAAACCCCATGCCAAGTACGGTGTTCTGTAACAGAATTAATCATGTTATCGTTAACAAAGTGAATAAAAAAATCGAGAGCATAAAATTCTAATATGCTTGTCTGGAGATGCAGAGTACAATATCGATATTTAACAAGACGGATTTCACTACTCAGAGCGGAATCAAATTGGGGGATGCACAAAAACTGCATAATAAAACTAAAATGTCAAAAAAACCCAAACAGACAGACAAACAAACATAAAAATGCTCCAATAGCTAAAGTGTGAGATTTTAATCCCTGAACTTGTTTGGAGGTTTCAGGGTCATAAGTGACATCTTGAGGCTCCTCACTTGCATTCAAAGTGCCCTCATCTCCCGTAATATATCTAACTCAGCACCAAATGGACCCACATTTTATGGCGAAAACAGTAAAAGACGAGTGGTGCATTTAAACTGGTGTTTTTTCTTGAAACACTTTTTATGAGTAGAGCGTTTGTTCGAGTTCTCCACCTTAGATATCGTGATATCGAAAGGTTGACAGTGACAGATAGCATAATTATGTAAACAATGTTATAGCGCCTTGACCTACTTAAGACCAATGAAGTTACAGCAATTAAGCCAGTCACTCATTCCCGTTCATCTAACTACACCTGGGATTGGTGTGTTTCTTCGGGCGGGTGGAGGAGCGGCGGGAATGTAACTTTAACGAGGGAAACGCTAATTACGGTTTTAACTCATAAAAGCGTTTTAAGAATAAATAAAAAAACTAACTCTAGGTCCCACTGGGCAACATTGGAGAGAGACTCAGGGGCCACTAACTGCAAAGGTTTTATTAGCTTGAAGAGACACTTATCCTCCTCGGGGCACAGGCGGAGGCAGCCTTAAGCAAAGAGGAGATCGCTTATATCTAACCTTCTATTGGGAATATGCGTAAGTGCATATTCACTGGACCAATGAGATGGTCTAGAATGTGTGCTACAACCACTGGTGAGGTTTGCTAGGGCTCGAGTTTATTTTCATGCACGTCAACGCACAACGGGCATTTCATTGAGAATTGTTTTGGATGTGGGCAGCCTATTGATCTGGGTCAGAACTTGGGACTTCAGGAAATTTGGGATAGGAACCATACCCTGATGTCTAGGGGAGGTGTGGGATTAGGCGGACATGACTCCAATGCGCTGGAATAGGAGGTGTGGATTGCATGGGATGTTTAGGTGATCGAGGACTTGAAACCGTGACAGAAAAGAGCACCATGTGGCTCGGATTGCCGTGGGACTATTTGGATTATCAGCGGGCGGGGTTCTGGGCAAGTTTCAGAAGGAACTGGTGGATAATGGCTTGAGGAGAGAGTACTGGTGCTATGCCTGGCAGTCTGATCTGGATTTGTATCGCGACTTCTTAGGCTGGGGTGACTAGAATCTGGATATGAATTTCGGTCTGTGTCGTTGAAGCCACACTTGCTTCAGTTTTCATAGACATCAGATCCTGGCAAAGTGACCAGTTTATTTGAAAGAGCTCTATTTGCTCTGGAGCTTGAGTGTGACGTAGTTCCCTTCTAATGCTTGCTTAATACTGGAACAGGACAGCACCACGGCGAAGTTGCACGATTGACGACAACCAGTAGGCGGTGATTTTGGTCGTATCTCTCGTGACCAGCCACAGGGAGTTGATTAATTTGACGATCACAGGGTCAGAAATATGTTTCTTAGATAAAGTCTTCTCTATTTTCTTAAAAGTATGATCCTGCATTGATGAAATGCTGAGGAGGTGCGACTCCTGGGGTTGTGGCTAAGATGAGAAAGTGTTCATGTTCCGGAGGGCATGGCCTGAGAGTGGTGGAGTATCCTCTTCAATGAAAGGATTACCCGAATCAATTTATCAAACCGCTCCATTTTGCGAGCCATATCACGAAATGCAATGTCTTCTGGCAGGATAGCGGACGCGTTGATCTTAAGTCTCCGCAGTTTGTATGACTAGTCACAATGAGGTGCGGTGGGTGCTGCTGTATTGCATACATGCTGCTGATCCTTACTCAGGGACCAAAGGGAACCTCTCTTCCTCACCAGCTCGGTTTAAGTGGAATGGGATGAGTGGAATGGGATGAGGGTAACAGTCTCTAAATCGAAATGAGACGTTTTATCCACAGACACAGGGGAAGCTACTGGATCACTTACCATCTTTCTTTTTACAACAAACTGTCTCTTTTTTCTGTGAGCGGTTTTGGTACGATTCTGGTCAATCGCTTTTCATTCGGGTGGGAAGAGATGCGAACACTCAGAGCATGTTTCCATCTTCTCACAGCTTGTGTGTGGAGTAATGGCGAAGGAAGGATAGCTACAGGCTGCTGCTTGTAGATCGTCGTCTCCATGTGCTTCCACTCAATCAATCCTTAGAATCAACTCACGAAGCTGCAATGACTCTGTGACAGATTACCACAGTGGGGACAGACCAAGCTCATATGAGATGGGATATGTCATTCATAGGTGGTGCGTGCCAATATGACGAACCAATCTACAGAGGGATGAAAATGACAGTTGTGGAAAGAGCCTTCCTTCACCTTTCAGCCAGGGGATGGGAGATGCTCAGCATCTTAGCTGAAAAAATCTGACCAAATCTGGTCAAAACATCATGCATAGGTAGCAAACAGACTGCCGAATGCGCCTTTGTAGTGATTCTTGAGAGGGTGTGCTGACAAATCAGTGCAGAGGCAAACTAGATTCTTGATGTACAGTGCTACTGAAGTCAATAAAGGTTTAAGTTGCACAAGCAAACACAAGCCTCTCATTCCAGCGTTCCAAGTTGTACAGGTTGTGCCGTCTGTATGTTGGCCTTGTGGGGAAGCAATATAGCCTTCATTGTCGCTTAAAGGGGTTTTAAACACCAAACAACAACAACAAAAACAAACGCCTTAAGTTTCATATCCAAGTTTAATAGTAATTGAATTTCAAAATCCAACATATGCAGATATGGTTTGAGTACACAAGACAAGAATAAAATTTCAGCACCTTGATTTCCTTAGCGTCTTGGTTTTATATTCAGCATTAGCGATGGAGAAAAACATGTAAACAGCACGTGATTACAGCGACCATAAACTAATTATATTTATAAAGGAGTCATAAAATAGCTATACTTACTTTTGCGCATCTCTCACTTTCGGAATACTTAAGTACTTCTGCACAATAGCTTGATTAATGCCAATAAGTACCACTGTGGTAAAGGACGCTGCAAACGTTTGTGACCACCAAGTGTGTCTTGTTCGCGGATCTGCGTTAATGCTTTTAAAGAAAGAGTTATTATTATTATTAATATTACAATTAGAATTATTATTATTATTAAAAATTAACTAATCACCTGCATTTATATATTTTGTGCTTATTTTTTGCGTGCAAAGAATAAACTTACTCGTTGAATATGAGCCGCCCACCGTCCTCAGCTTTTTCCCATACTTTTGCTAGCCCACCGGCGTCGATGGTTCCTTTGATAGTCAGAGCTAACAATCCCGCTAAAATGATTCCCATTTGAATGACATCGATCCACATCACAGCTTTTAACCCACCCTGTTGAAGTAAAAATGTGTGAATTTGAATATTTCAATCTGAATGTGAGGTATGGGTTGTTGAAATCTGAATTTAGTAAAACGAGCTTTTACGAGCAAACGCGTTATTCAATGGCATTTGTTGTGTACCATATAAAGCAAATTCTTGAGTAGTAAAATTATCTTTTACTTCGCAAAAGCTTCGAATTTGCTCACAGTAGTGGCTCGACCTGCAACAAATGTCACCCGCGACTATCCCCAGTGATATCATTGCTATGTCGTACTCATTAGATCATTTGTAACAATATATATATATTTGTATTATTTAATTTTTACAATTACTTTTTTCATAATTAATTAGATAAATAAACTATTTGGCTGTGCACCTGTACTCAGATACACCAACACACATACGCACACACACACAGACACACACACACATAGAGAACAACAATTTACACAAAGACGTAGCATCCCTTTGTTTACTCACCACAAAAAAGGATATTTTATTGGCTGGTGCGTAGTCTTCCAGCTAAGAATTTCACAGGGCTACCCGCAAGGTATTTTATAATATGTTACGCCACGCAATGGTTTTACACATTCTAGTCAGTATGAGTGCATTTTGTCCATACTGTTTACCACTTTTTCTGATAAATTGTTTAAAACCGTGCCGTTTTAACGCAACTCTTTCTCGTTTAATGTTTTTATCTAGTGATATTCTTTTCTCGTTTCCTGTGAAGAGGTTGAGAGTAAAGTGTGTTGATTATAGCTTCCTAAATGACAAATATGTTGTTTGATTATTATACAAATAATATTAAGAGCTTGATTAGCTCACAATACAAAATTTTCTTCTATATTTCTATTTTCAAAATTATTAAGAAGTGGGTCTGTATGATCAAAAATCTCATTTAACCAGTTTCAGGTCAGAGGACATTTTTCAAGTGCATGGAAAACTGTATCAGCGACATGTATATTGCCATATTCGCACAGCCCACTATATCTTATATGCCACAGTTTACAATATAATGAAAAATATTAAACCAGAAGTACAACGTTTTTGGTTCCTCTAGACATTTTTTGAAGGCCGTTATACATAACTTCTTTGCAGACCTGAGCCAGCCCATTTTTTCAATGAAAATCTACTTTTTGCTTTAAAATGTCGGTTTGTGAACCACTAGCAAATCTGAAAAATTGCTTTCTAAGTTGATTTGTGGCCATGTGATTGATTGTATAGTATTTCAAATAGCACGCCCCTGTATCTAAAAATTGTCCTAATGCAATATTTCATTGTAGACTTTATAGCATCCCATGTACGGCCCCGTACAAAGCTCTAGTTTCCTCCAAGCCTGGTTGGTAAGCGACTGTAACGCTGTCTGGAGCTTTGAGAAGGAGAGGGACAGATATTTTCAGATTCTGTTGTTCCCTATTGAAGGGGAGGAAGTAACAAAGCTTCATCTAGCAGACACTCTCCGCGGCTCTTCCGTCTCTTCTCAATTTTTCGAGAATATGCCCAGCCTTCCTCCAATGGGAAAAGAGGCGCTGCAAGCTAATAATTTTTCTACGTTTTCTGAGTTTGTAAAAGTATCGCCTAGAGACGACCCTTGGCTAGGCTTTGGATGGTGCTTTAGTTGGCTACTACCTGTAATACTTAGGGCGTGAATCCAGTGCCTACAGACTCCCCATCGCTCACCACTACCATTTCCATCTCAGGGCGACGGTGTTGGCAGCTGGTAAGGAGACGAGTAATGTACCTGAGTCTCTGTGGGCGGTCGAGATATTGTAGCTGACACAACCTGTTTCTTGTTTAGTACTGAGTTGAGGCTTGCATGGCTTGTTTGTGTTCCTTAATTTATTCCTGCAGGTGCGTTTGCATTGACAGAAACGTCGAAAGTTTGAACGCTTCCGACAAGATGGCGGGCAACTGCGATTTATCAACAGGCGGGGCCAGTCCAACGTCAAGTGGAATGTCCAGCTGCCCTACTGTGGTCGTAAAGGGTGAGCCTGGTGTGTCATTTGACTTGGTGTGTCACATAGACTTGTGAGCTGCCATAACCGTGGCTACCGACTCTAAAATGGATTTAGTTCTGTCGCTTTGCGGAGCCTCCCAAGCCTTATCGAACGTTGAGCGCTCTTTGTGCAATAGCAGATCCAGTTCTGCGTCTGTTTCCGAACATGCTTTCGACTTAGTATTCTTCGATTTCTTTTTAAGTGTCTAAAAGTCTGACTCTGCCTCGCACCCAGATGCATGGGGGAAGATACGTGCTTTGGGCCACTAAGTTCACTTTCTATATATCTCTCTTGACTATTATGCGCTCGAGCATAGTCTTGTGCTTTGCTTTCTCCCTGTGTTCAAGTTCTGTAGTCAGTTCGGGTAAATCTGCCTAAGCCCCATGGTGGGAGTTGCAAAGTGGTCTTCCTTAACGCTCACAAAGCGAACGCGGATTGTACTCCAAAACTGGATCAAAGCAATGGGGATCTTCACGTATTAGCTGGAGGCTGTCCTCGGTCATGATTGCAAAACAAGCAGAAAGAAAGGATGTATGTTAACTGGAAGTTATATCAGCGATCAAAAAGTTCAAATTTCTAATCCGAAATTTTGGCACATTTAAATACATTTCAATCCGGCGCAGGTCCCGACCCTTCCTGGTGGTAAGGCATAGTTTGTAAGGTATACACAAGGTTGACCAAGAGTCGTGCGGAGTGAACCAAGGTAACCAAGGCCAGATACCAAGGCACCGAGAAATTTTGACCATTTTGTCTAAGGTCCTCTAAATACCATACAGGGTATCTACCTTCGTCCAGACCGATGCAGGCGCCTCTGCGGGAAGTGTCGTACTATAAAAATGGAGTAACCAAGCTCAGCAAAACAGAACAACTATGTGGTGAACTGACTGCTGGAGAGATCTTGCGTCAAGACAAACTCAATTGTACTGAAATTACTGAAAATTTCTAGACGATGTGTGTAAGTATAAGCTACGGTATTGCTGTCAAACCCAGTGGAGAATGCGAGACACACATACTACCCAACGGGTTCATTGTGTCTGCAAATTTTCAAAGTGCTAAATTCAAGCTTCTCATGAACCAAATCCAAACTATAATTGGTGATAAAGCAGGTCGATATTAACATTACTTGAACAAACTAAACACGAAGCTACATCGCACCTTTTTATCCGATTTCCACGCAAAAAAAAGTTTGCGTGTATGGCGTCTTTTTGTGAACCCATCGTACTGACCTACTTCCCGCTGTGTCCTGATTGGCTAATCAGTTAACCAAGAGCATTCGAACTTCAGTGAACAAAAATATGTTTCTATTGTGCCTCAATGTTATAATATAAAGGGAAACTCATTTAAAAATGAGATAAACAATTGGAAGCTTTTGCGAAGTAAAAGAGAATTTTACGAAAGAATTTCCTTAACCTGGTACACAACGAATGCGATTGCTTTTCTATTTATTGCAAACTGACTAACTTACCACTGTTGTATAGAAAGTGCAAATGACTCCAACTCCCAAAACTGATACAAACATAGACAGTCCGGTCACTGAAAATAAAAATAGCTCTAAGTTGAATCCCTAAATTTACATATGGACATAAAAAGACCAGAGGGTACATTGTTGTCATTCACTGCAATCTACTCAAAAAATTGGTACTGATATTTGAAACTGAGGAGCTGTCAAGTCGTACAAAGCTGGTAAATATTCAGGAAAAACATGAGATTGTTGGTGTGAGTCAAACAAATCTTCAAAACAAAGAGCACAAAAATCATCAAGATGTTTCTGCGGGAGTGGGTCAAATAACTACTTCACCAGTTTGTCAAACAAAATATTTATAATTTCACAAGCAAAAATAGATATGATCTGGAGCCCAAAATGTAGGTTTCAAGAAGTGGTATGATACAGCAACTCTTTGGATGCGTGCCATCTATGTCGATTTTGGGAATGACAACCTGTTTAATTACTTTAACAGTTACCGGGATTTGTTGAACATTTATTATACCTAGTCAGGATCTAAATTACTTTCTTTCCGTGACTGCCTCAGTCCTGTTTATAAATAGAAAGGAGCGTTAATCTATCACCGTCATGGCACGGAATCAAAGACGGTATCACCAGTTGCCAAAATAAATAAAAATACCCTTTATAATATTATTTTAAGACATTGTTTCAGTGCTGTGTTGTATCGCCGATGTCTGGCTGCACTATTAAGAATTATACGCCCAAATATTAAAATTTTCAGTTTTTCTCAATAGTGTAGAAGTTAAAATCATCAAAAGACAACTTTTTAGCCAATTTTGAGTATTTTGTCCAATTTTCACTGATTTTGCCATGGTAGCTATTCACCGCTGTAAAACTTATATTAAAAGAATGAAATATGGATATGTTTATTTTCCTTGATACCTTTCTAATATTATTATTATTATCATTATTATTATCATTATTAAACGATAATCTATATAGCCCTTGATCAATTTTGCTCTAAGGGCTTAACACTTAACACAGGTTAAAACATGTCTTTGAGACATGTGTCGATTCTGCCATGAATCGATTGTAGCCGCAACGCAGACATGGTATTCTGACTAATTGACTTTTTTTTTTGGGGGGGGGGGGGTAAAATAACTCGTGTGACTAGCACAACATGCTAACCTTAAAATGAGATGCTAAATCTATCATGTAAACCATTTACAAATATTAAATTAATTCTTTATTTGAATACTGTTAAACATATCAGCGAGAGCATACACACAACAGAGTAAATTGTTTATCTCCTGTTCAATCGCACGAGTTTGTTTCAAATATTGACTGTTTGATTTGTGCTTGTGGCTGAAATAACAAGTTTCTCAGACAAAGTTATCGTAAGAAAAAACACATTTAAAGGACCAGCTAAGCCTAAACTTACCTGAAACTACGGCGAAACCTTTATTTCAGGCATCAACGCTCAAGTTACACACTAGAATACATCTTAACAGAAGGTTATTATTATTCTCAATATTTAACCTATTTGTTAACTTAGAATCTGCGTGGCACATTTAAGACTCGGTTCACCTGTCAGAATCGGCTTTTACCTTAAGTCAAGCAACACCGGAATTTCAGTATGCGTCCAACTGAAAGAGGTTTCTATGTAGTTTGTACATAAATCGGATATAAATTAAAAAAAAAACCCCAAACTTGTTTAACACCTCATTTTTTGTGTGGGGGGAGGGGGAGGAAGAGGGAGAGGGGAAGGAATAGTGGCCTTACCTGTTGCTAAATTCCCCAGGTAAGTCTAAAACACTGCTACATCCAAACCATTATCAAAATGTATACAAAATGAAGGAAAGAGTATTTGATGAAGCTATTTTGCAAGAATTCACAAAATTCGCTTTTTTCGGAAAATAACCAGATCTTCAGTTTCTTTAGCAGTCGCCATTTTTCACACTGTTTTTATTTTCAAGAATTTATAAAATTCACACACATCCACACACCAGCAGATAGTTGGTCGGTTTCCGATGTCATAACGCCATCATTTCAGCGTGGCACCAGAGGGCGACCAATTGTCTGCAGGGGGGGGAGGGGGCGGGGGGGCGAGGGGGGCGCCATTACTTACCTTGCGAAAACGCTAAGGCTGGTGCAAACACCACAACTGCCATGTACAGCAACTAAAAAAGAGGGGGAAAGAGCAAAAAGATACCATCGTCTTTCAGCATAAAAATTAATTTTAAAATTTATGAACGCTTCCACCTATACATAAATACCCGATAAATTAATACTTATTGCAGATTTATAAATTGTACTTTAAATTTTAAAATTGTTCTGTTGCGGTTTTGTTATGAGAAAATATGTTTATTAGTCCATTTCATCAGCAATGTTATTATTTTTTACCATAAAGATATTTTGCAAATTAAAAATATATGTCGCGGTCAAATACAGGAGTATTTTGTAAAAATTTGACATCAGGCGCTGTGACAATCATCCATTCTGAGCAATAAAAACCTGATCGCTGGTCAAACACAATTCCATCCCTAGGGCTGTTTGTTTTAAACTATACATTTATACCCTTTTTAAATCCATTTTTGCTGTTCATAAGGCTGCGATTATCCATACAGCATACAGTATCAAAACAAAAGTTAAAAAAGCGTTTTTTCACATGACTGTTAAGGATTATTTGTTTAGAGGTTTCAGTGCTGTCGTATAGTGAACAAAAGACTTTATAATGACACTGAATTTCATCCAAAGCTTAATGCTTACAAGTTTTGAGAATTTACAACATTTTTTCAGTTTCAATTGTGTATTTCAACGAGGCTGTAAAGTCGATAAAAAACACAGCTTTGCAGTTTAAGTTGAATTTAAGGATGAAAGTTCTGGCTTGAAGAATTAAAAAATCAATTATAAATAAGAATTGTTTTATAACAACTTTTTATAAACACCCAATAATATTATTCTTGCATTTTTGATTAGCCCATTTATATTACAAAAATATTTAGGCTGCGTTTGATTTGTTGATAAATGTGCAGTCGAATGAATAGTTGAATTGAAAAAAAGGACTCACATTTAAGATTGTGTTGAACATATATAAACCTTATTTTATAATCAACATCAAAAACAAGAAGATTTATCATTAAATAGGAGTCAACACTTTGTGGGAAATTGTCAAGCCAGTTTCAGACAATAACACGGAAAAAATAGTTAAACATTAAAGATTACAGTCAGAGGTTCACTTTTATTCAGTATAAAAATTTACCATCATTAAAGCGAAAACACCCGAACCCAGCAGACGGATTTTATTGCTAAATCTCAGTTGCAGATACTGAAAAAAAGAGAAATATGAAGCGTTTATTTCAGGTCCTTACTCTCATCACACTTTCTTAAGGCAAGCAAAAAACTTTTCCAGGCCAGATCAATAAATTGCAAGTAAAAAAAGGGATTCGATCGCTTCTTAAACTATTTCGGATAAAAATTCGACCAGCAAGCTGGCCGAATTTAAAAGTGTAAATTTGCCTTGGAAGGGTAAAACTACTGGAAATGGCCTTTCAGAATATAAATTTACCTTGCATTATGCCGATCGCGCCATCGGCACTAACATTTTCATACAAGCAACACTTCAAGCACATCCAATATAGCAGCTTATACAATGACGATGATGATGATGATGATGATGATGATGGTGATGATGATGATGATGATGATGATGATGATGATGGTGATGACGACGACGACGACGACGACGACGATGATGATGATGATGATGATGATGATGATGTTGTTGTTGTTGATGATGATGATGATGATGATGATGATGATGATGATGTTGAATGATTATGATGATGATGATGATGATGATGATGATGATGATGATGATGATGATGGTATACATATTAAATTTTATATAGAGATTACAAAACAAATTTAATCATATTTTACGAGAACAACAAAAAAATGCCAGGTTATCGCAGTTTTCAAAAATATTTTTAGTTCAGCCGTTGGAGAAATTTATTTAAAACCCTCAAAATTGAAAAAAAAGATAAGACACAACACTATTTTTCTTCATGGCCTAAGTTTATTTCCAGTTTTTAATATGAAATTACTTAATTCAAACTAAGCTCTGGAACTAAGTGACCTTTTTCAGAAGGTATAATAATAATAATAATAGTAATAATAATAATAATAATAATAATAATAATAATAATAATAATAATAATAATAATAATAATAATAATAATAATAATAATAATAATAATAATAATAATAATAATAATAATAATAAGGCGCAATGTTGGGTATTTACTGGAGAAATGTTTGGTTTAAAAGTAACAAAATACCTGATAACCGCTGGAAATATTCAGCTTATGGAAAACAGGAATAAGTACATGCGACACAAACGGAACACCCAGACCAAATCCTATGATCATTATTGAGTACATGGTTCCAAAGATGTACATTTCTGCCGGTGTTCCAAGTACAAAAGGAGCAGCCAGAAACGATGCCAGAACACTGAAGGAGACAGGAATGACTGACATCCCTTTGTCCTCCTTTTCTTGTTTTTCTTCGCCATCGCTCTTTTTCTTCCGGTCTCCACACAGACCGTAGTAAACTCCGATCCCCGCTGAGAGGGCCAGCGAGGCTGCGAAGACGCAATAATCCGCTGCATGAAACTGCGCTTTCTCATCATCCTTTCCCATTCTTGCAGTCTTAATTGCGTCCCGCTGTTTAAATCCTTATATTTATTCCAAGGTAAGCTGAGTTTTTATGCTGAGCTATTACAAAAATTTTTAAATACGAATATTTTCAGCAAGGGTAGTTTTCAGTGAGAGTATGTTGCAACATGCCTCCTGTGAGGTAATTTTCTCAAGAAATAAACCAAGAGCAGAATGGGATTTTTTCTTAAACTTACGGATAGTGATAGCCTTAAAATATTAATTTGTTGGTTCTAAAATATGGACATAAAGAATATGATCAAATATGGACAATGCGTTTTAAAGTGTTTTTATATATGGAGACAAGGATTCGTTTTCGCGTTGATATTCTTTGCTCAAATACCTCTTAACCATGAACACGGGTCAAGCATTTGCTTGGGACAAACACAAGCAATGGCGCGCAAGAAATCAGCAGGGAAATATGCAAGGATTCCCACACGATTCGCCACACTTTCAGCCCTCCTAATTTGCTCAATTTGCTATATACATATGTTTGATGTTCATTTTCTGGCATGTGAAAAGAAAGATGTCTGTTTCCTTTCTCTGTTTTACACTGTCTCGAACGGCAGTAAAACCTGCTTAATTAAGACAACTTTGTGACTGAAATAATTTGTCCGGATGAGCGAGGTGTGAGGATTGCTCTGGTTATGCTATAATGGCTTGATTGCTAAAGAAACATTGAAATATTGTCGAAAATGCAGTCAATCTGCCTCCCTCTTTCGCCTGTGATATCATACAGTGTTCTAGTTCAAAACTGTGTGCAGGCGGCAAAGAGCCCCGACTGCTTAGTGTTGTATGACGCTATGAGTTCATTCTTTCACTGAATGTGTTTTTAGATTATTTGAAATGAATGAACAGTTGCACTGCGTGAAAACTGGCGAATTGCAATCAACATGAATTTCCATTATTTAGACATCTCGATATTATCCTTTAAATTTGTTTGAATTGGATGTTCGACAGAAAATATAACAACAAGGAAAACCTTTTTTTCAGTTAGTATCCCCTCCCCCACCTCAAAATATATAAATAAATACATAAAATACCCGTCCCAAACATCCCACGCCTAAAAGTGAAGAAATCCAGGAAGGGCAGAAAAGTGTTATTAAACACGTAAGCATTGAGGTGCTCCATTACACTTTACCTCCTAAAAGGTCCTTCGACAAGATTTAAATAATTATTTCCATTTCTGTCGCCATTTTCAATTTCGATTAGTAATATTCAGTTAATGTCAATTTAAATGAATAATATGAGATACTTACACATAACATACATTAATGATCTGTCATTCGTTAGGGGATTCAAATAGTTCACAAACAGAAGCAGTCATAGTTGTTGCGACGCATTCTTACTGATAATATCCATGAGTCACGAACGACACTCTTTAACTGCAACATTGTCTTGTCCGAATTACAGGTGTTATTCATACACTAAAACAGACAATCGGAACTGAGAAATTGTGTCCGGTGTCCGGAATAGGGAGGTGTCTGAATTAACCAGGTAATGATAATATAGAGACCAATGGAAAATTGAAGGACTGAAAAATGTCCCCATTACGGATTTGTCCACATTATTCAGATTTGTCCGATAGGCAGATTTCACTGAACATAAAAAATTAAATGTCTTTGGATATTTAAATACTGTCAACAGATAACTGTAAGTTATTTTTGTTTACTGTTTACTGCTTGTACTTTGGTTGTGATTGGCCTCGACCACAGATCAACTTCTAACCAACTACTTTGCCGCAACGCTGAACAGGCGTTAGGTGAGCAACATTGTTTAGAGGTTGCTTTTTGTCGCAACCAAAAACGCAACTTTCACCGGCGTCTAATAAACGTCTTCAGTGCAACTTTGAATATATTCGGGAAATCGAGGTTGGATGTATTTCGAAAATTCGATTTTGTTACAGACGTCTGACTCACAACCAAAAACTTCACCGGAAATGGTAGCCAAGAAAAGTCACTTTGAAAGTAGATTAGAACGAAGACATTTACCGGCCTATTTTGTAAAATAGCTTCAAAATCGACTTCGTACATATCCTGCGTGACCGGATGACCCAAGTGTGGTATTGCGAAAGAGGGGTGATCTCAATATGATTGCCGCTATCTTAACGACGATTTTAGTTGAATATTTTCCTGAAGTCTATACAATATCACTTTCCAGAGGTTGCACAGGCGTCAGACATCGTTTCCATTTGCAACCTTTACGCAACATCGCTAAAATGTAAGAGAATCGATATTTATCCAACGTTGGATGGAAGACGTTGTTTCGACTCCCATAAACAAACAAAACGCAATGATTATCCGACCTCGGTACAACTATCCGCTCTTGTCGAAGGTCGCAATGTTTATTTTTAATAGTCCCGTTCTTTTTTACTTCCATTATGCAGAACCCTATAAACAGATCCACCCAGAAAATCAGACTACTTTAGGAAAGTCCCACTGTTAATCCTTTTCCTCGGATTTAACTGTATTTTGTAGCTTTGATTGCGGAATACATGCACTTTGTTGTTAACTCTGTTGATTGGTTTTAAACAAATAAGTAAAACAAATCATAGCAATGGTTAAAAAATTATATGAAATTCAAAATATATTAACGATCAATTGCATGGGGTTGAAAAATTGCTTTTTACTTCGCTAAAGCTAAAGTTCGCTTATCTCCATCTTTAGACGAAATCTCACTCAGGCGTACAATGTAAATAAACGTTGCCAAAATTGCCTGATCAGGTTAAACCGGAAAAAAAACTCGAGCCTGACAGACCGAGCGACAAGTCATGACCCACATTCCTTTTTTATACGCCGAACAATGAAGATGTATTTTTTGGAAGGAAATCTTTGAAGCTTATTTCACCAAGAGGTGCTTATATGGCTTTTGAATACTTCTATACTTGCTATGGTAGTGTGTTATTTTGTTGCGCGGAATAATAGATATGTTTTAAATGCAACCAGGAATCAGAGTGTTGGCCATGAGTAAGCAATATCACTGGTTTATCCCGTACAGTGTTTCCCGGTTTCTTCTCACCCAGTCAACAGATTTATCTTTGGACAATGAAGGTGTCGTGTCAATCTGACCGTCTGTTTGGTGTTTAGTGTTATACTGGTCATTAGAAAGGCACGGCGACAGACAGCGGCATTGATAAGCTGTCTCTTGTCTTTCTCACACCGTTCATTAGGCTGTGTCTGAATCAGCAGAACGTCGTTGCTCTTACGTTGCTAGTCAGATTCACGGATTTATCGTCACTTCCCTATGGGTTTGTCTGGAGATTACATACCACTACGCCTACGGTCCACAACGCTTATGGTCCACAACGCTTACACGGGACTCTATACATCCTCCACATCAAAGACGAAGATTAACTGAATGAACCAGAGGTGTTGATTGTTGTGGTCAATCATGCGTAGAAATATCTTTTAAATACAGAACATTATAAGATCACAAAACCTGATAGCAAAAATAGAACAGGACAATGTATGTGGATTTTAGTAACAATAGTAATTAGAATGTTACAGAAAGTAGTGTAGAATAAGTAGCTATTTTTAATTTGAGTAGATATGTATATTATAGATTTTGTTCAATAAAATAGAAAATGCTATTTTTATTCCAATCTAATTCTTAACCAAACTAAACCCCATTCTGATTAACAATTGAAAATTGCAATCGAGACCAATCTAAAATTAATCACCATCTCCGGCTGTTAACCTTGGTAATCCCCTGGCTATTAAGCGCGATGAAAATTACAATCAAAATCTGTGTTGTAAGATCAATCACAATTGCAATCACAATCACAACATCAGTCCCAAAACTTCAATTGATAATTGACTACACCAATAAAAAAATCTGCTGATGACCGTAGGCGTAGTGGACCGTAGGCGTAGGGGAATGTTACCTGTCTGGAAGCCAAATGGCTCTACTAACCTGGTTTGAGGCATCAGAGTGGAAGGGAAGAACCAAGTAGCTCTACCCACTTCCCCACCAGGGCTAGCAAGTGTGGGTATACCCAAGTGGGTTATCCCTTGTGACTCTTCCCATACCCGTATCCCAACTGGCTATCCCCATTCTTGGGTTGTGCCTTCAAACCCCACCCTCCCACTTCCCCCCTCCCGATGTAAGCGTGGATAGCGGAGAGGATTGATTTAACACGGGGTATATTTAGGCCAGTGTAACTGTGTGATGCTGCCCAGTTATTTATCAGGCTTTTCTGTTACCGAAATGACGGATGCAGAAGGCTCTGTTCGCGTCGATACATGTGGTCATCCATTATTTACGGGAACCCCCACTCTCTCTGCCACAGCGCTTGGTGTTGTGTGAGGGACACAGCACCCGTATGGAGGGCGAGCACCTCTCCCATACAGAGTGGAAGGCGGTAGAGACAAATCGCGCCAAGAATTAGCACCTTAAAGAATTGCTTGAAGGTACTGTCAGAAACCAAGGCATCTACCCACATCCCCGAATCTTCCCTGGTCCCAACTTCAGAGAGTAGTAACAAGAGGGCAAAGGTCGTAAGAGGACGAAACTCAATCGTTCAGTGTTCTCGAAGGCAGTAGCAGATATGGTGGAGAGGTGTTATTGAGAGATGCGTGCATCTCATCTCAGTCATCATTTCGCCGCCCCTGTGCATGAAGCACTGCATCTAAAGGAGCAATGCGACTATTCTAAACCAAAGCCCTGATAAGTTGCCAGTGATGGTACCAGAAGGGGAGTTGGGCATCCTGTTATCGCAGCAGTTGGAAGCAGCACAATCCACCCCACTCAATGCGATGCCCAGTCAAATAGCTGCCCCGAAGCTATCCTGCACATAGGAGATGGCAGCAATGATAGCCATGGTTGCAGTGCCAAAATACTGAATCCTCGTTACTGACAGGATTGTCTTTTAACTGCGCTGCTGCCGACCGTGGGGCTTTGCGTCGTTGGAGCATAATGGAGTGGCGGATGGACAGCTTGACTTGTGTCTAGAGGCAAAGACGAAACCTTCTTGTCGAAAGAACACGCCCAGGAGAGAGATGGGGGAAAAGTACTTTCTCATGCAGCATCAGAGGTCGAAGAGTCAGGCTCCGAGCGCTTGGACGGCAGATGCGTCACAGTTTTTCTACACTTCGGATCTTCTAGGCACTTCCTAGAGTCAGGGCTCTGAGCAAAATTAAGCTATAATTGTTTGTTTAAGAAACAGGCACAGGAAAGCCGAGTGGGGCTTTCTCAGTCGGTTATTTCTAGGTTTCACGAAAACACAGGATTGTGGATAGGTCTGATTTAAATCAGTTCCTACGGTCCACTAAATTCCAAATGGATTCTGTCCAGGTAATGAAAGAAATGCTATAACCAGGCAGCTGGGGAACATCGATAGATTTGTCATATGCTTATCTGCATATACCTATAAACCCTGAAAGTCTCAAGTTTCTGTGCTTCCAGGTTGGGGAGATATTGGTTTCTTCCGTTCTTAGTTTCTATCCGTACGTGTTCTCGAAGGTAATGAAAGTGGTAGAAATCTGCGCCAGACTTCAGCACATATGTGCTTCCCAGTATTTGGAGGACTGGTTTCTGGCTCCCACCAGTTGGGTGGGACTCATCGAACAAAGGAGAGATGGAGGGAGGAGGAATTGTCAAAGCCATTTAAATAATTGCCCTCCAATCAACTCATGAGGCTTACCGAGTAGCCACAGAAAAGAGAAACCACTTGGACAAGCTCTATTGCAAAAGGTTTCAAAGAGCAGTGAGAGCGGCTGTGGAGAACAGGCAAGTAAATTTTCTGCTGGATAACCCGATCGTTGTGACTTATCTTCGCAAGTAGGGAGACACCCGCTCAGCCGAGATGACTCAGCGGGGGTATCCTATGCCTGACGATCTGGTTTTTAGCAGACCACATCGCCGGTGTAACAGTATATCCTGCTCCCTGTACAGCTCTCCCCCATGGGGGGAGAGATAGACTAGGCTTTCTTCGACCTGGCGGGGGAGGGGGGTCTAGACTAGTATATCCCTCCCCGCCTGATATTTTTGCCTCCTGTTTAGCTTCCCCACCGAGGAGCGCCCCCCCCCCCCCGCAATTTTTCCGTTTTTTTTCCTTTCTGCCCCCTGTTTACCTCCTCAACGCCATTCTAGCTTCCCTCTATTTTTGCTCCATTTATTTTTCTGTTTGCTACTGAATTAAGGGCACTCTGTGATCACCAAAATTAGCAATGTTAATCCGATTTCTTAGTTCCCGTTGTATTTACCAACGGCAATCACCGTTGTATTGAAGTGAAGCAAATCCACATCTCTTTGTTTTAATTTTTATTTATGTTTTGTACCAGGCGATTAAAACAGCCAGATAATAAATCTCGGGTAATATTAAGTTGAAGCATAAGATTTAGTCCTAACTGTTAGAAAAAACTGGAAATTTTTCACCACCTGGTATCACTTTCTAAATGGAAGATACAGTTGAACATACAACAAAGCGCTTCCTGGGTAATGTGGATGTTATTTATGATAATCTTAACAATCAGAAGTATCCACCTGTCTATCTTAAAATGTTAAAAACGATATTAAGAGAAAAAACAAAGAACTTTCTGATCAAGGATGCCTTTTTGTTTTTGTTTAAATCATGTTGAATAAAGTAGTTTTAAGATAGTTTCATGCAGTTTCATTGAGTCCATTTGTTCACATGAACAAATATTATCAAATTACATTTACACGTAAAAAGTTCGTACAGGAGGAGGTAAATACACTGGAGGGGGAAATTAGCCTGGTCTAGCTGAAGGGGGCGGGGAGGCGGTAAGATAGCCTGTTACACCGGCAGTCTGAATGTACTAGCAGAGCAGTAAACTTATTTCGGAGGGTAGTTGTTCAGTCCCCATGGTGTCTCAATCACCTACACCTGTTTGCCAGTTCTCTGGTCCATCAGCTGCCCAGGTATATCTCCGCTTGTCCAAACCAGAAAGCCTGGGAAGTAGATGCTCTTGAGCCAGTTGCAGCAACAGGTTTTATATGCTTTTCCACCTTAGGTAATTCTGAAGCTAACTATTACTCAGAACCCCAGTATTTCGAGAAAGCAAACTCATTTTGATAGCACCCTACTGTTGTCCCGATGTCCCGATACAGGGTAGAATAGTACCTCCAAATCTCTTGCCACCCAGGGCTCCTATACCAGCCTCACTGGAAACATCTCCAGCCCTCTCCACATCGGATGGACCTTAGACTGTGGTGTCTGTCTCTACCTTTCGGACTTGCTTATAAAGAAAATTACTCAAGTGCATAAGCCACCCACTACAGAACCCTATTGATCACTGTAGAATAAATTTTTAGAATGGTGTGGGAACCAAAAGTCGGAATCATTCAAGGTATCTTCTGGGGTTGTGGCCGATTTCTCCCAACAAGCTCCCTCCCAAGATGGGCTACACTGAAATTTAACTTTCTCTTTGCTCTGACGTTAGCCAAGCGGGGGGGAGGGGGGGCACTCCCCCGGAGAACGATGTGCTTAAAATAAATGGCTCCTAGGACACAGAGGTTCTTAAATCTAAGCTATCTTTTATAGATAAGAGTCAGACCATTAGAGGTTTGTGTGCGTGTTTTCAGAAAATAAATGGATTTGTCCTAAGAGTATCGAGAGCCAAGTCAAAGGGCACTAATCACTTCTTTCAGACCTAGCGGGACCAAAGACATTTCTAAGCAAACCATGATAAAGCTCAACAGACCACAATTTTCCGTCAAATTGTACAATCAAAGCTCTTCAAAAGGGGCAGGTAGCTAACGCTTTGAACACCTTACATAATGCTTTTCTATACGATATTTTCTAGGTTGTTGGTGTTCTCCGAATACCTTCATTAATTTCTACTTAAAAGAATTCACTCAGAACAAATTAACGGGAATTTATTCTATTGGCCCATTTATTGCAGTAGAAAAAGTCTTTTCGAACCCTGGTCCCTGGTATGTTACAACAAGAACGGCGGTCAGAGTCACAGAGAAGAAGCTACATCAAGCAAGCGAGGGCGCAGTTTCAGGGAACTCTCCAAGTCCAAGAATGGAAAGACAGTATTCCCAAGGAAACAAGCTCTCAAGAAGGCCATGGCTGTGATTTGGTTAGTACATGGGTCGGTGCCGCCAAGACGTCGGATGGCTTGGAAAAGTGGGTCGAAGTATTTTCCCCACTTCTCAAATAATGCCGTAGAGTTTTGTTTCATTTATGTAAGTTTAATTATTCCCACTGCGAGATGCGTTGATTTGAGTGCATTGTGGTTGTGATAAAATCCTTGTAATTTGCATTTTACTAATTTTATCAATATTTTTTCAGTTAATCTGTAGCTGACCTTGTCAGTACACTTGTTTGTTCACAAGAGATCCTGTGACTCTCAGTGTTCTGAATTCAAATAATAAAGTATTTTGATATTTATTATATTCCATACAGCTGTCTGTTCGTATTTATCTCACCAGAGGCGGGTTGGGTGTCCATCCGTATGAGGTAGGAGAGGGTGGTAGTGTAGAATAGGAGTGCCTATGTTCAAGGCATTATCCTTTGCACTGTCTTTTGAGTCGCATTAATTCAGTATTGTCTGCACGTGAGTTTGTAGGTACGTAAGTTCATCTCAAGTGATGGCTCTTCGCACATGGCTATACCCATTAGCCAGTACTTAGCTCAACTGACATGGTCGGAGCCATATGGATACCGGAGAGCTCATTGTTGTGGCTCTATCCGAACAGACTCACACTCTGTCGTTCTTTCTTGATATTAAGTTACTTTAAATATATGAGTATTGAATATCGAGATTGCTATTTGATGAAGAGTCATTAAAACCTTAAAGAAACTTTGATGTCTTTGATTTATTTTCGTTCAATACATATATCAGCAAAAGTGTTAGTCGTAATAAAAGAATTTTTCTACGCGAAGCGTGCCTGGCTGGTTTTCCCCAATGCCGGTTTATTAATCCCTAGTAGAGGTGGAGATTTAAAAAAACGTAAAAGTGGAGAGTAAAAGTGTAGTTCGCGTTGTCCACCTTGAGACCTTTTTTACATCCACCCTAGTTTACCCGTACAGCACACCCGCTTAGGCGGAAGGGAACTGAGATAAAAAGGGAATATGAGCCATGTGTTGTCGCTCGGTCTTCCAGAATCCACTGTTACTGGTTTCACATAATAAGGCAATTTTGGCAGTGTTTATTTACATTGTACGACCACACGTGTAGGAAAGGTCAATTCACAATTTATGCATAGATTACCGTGAATAAGGAAAATCCGCTCTAAAGGTGAAAAACGCAAAGTACACATTTTTTCGTACAAAAGCGTTTTACAAAATAAACCGACAGTTTCTAAATATTCGCGTATACATGAACAATGTATGAACAATGAATAAGTTAAAATTATTTGTTGTCGAGCTGGAAAATAACTTATTTTATTCACACCTTTAAAAATTTTCAGACTTGGCTTCATAAGTTTTTTATACTGCAATAAGCAATTTACAGAAAGCAATTTATTATTTTCATAAACAGTTTAGTAGTCTCAATTAAATGTAAACATTGCGACAATCGGAACCGCATAATCTGTTCTGAAATCTGAAAAATTAGCATAGGTTAGATCGGTTAGGTCAGGCAGCATTTTTTAATTGATCCGGACAACCAGCGATTTTAAATTTTTTCTAGGAAATTAAACTCGGCCGTTTCCGAACTTATTTATTGAATGTTTCAATGAGCCCCTATTGACATAATTTTTTTTCTTTTTTCAAATGATGTTAATTGGTATTCGTAAAGTCTTTCTTTGACACAAGACTGGCATTGTCAATTTAGAAGTTGCTTTTTGAAGCATTTGGAGTGCTGCTGGTAGAAAAATGCCAGCGCTAAAGGTGCGAGCGCAAAATTTCAGTACTTTTTTTCTGCTTAAAGCGTAATTTGTTTGCTTTTAAATTCTGTACACCTGGCCGGCTGGTCGATTTCGAATTTTTGTACTCCAAATTTTTTATATTCGGCCTGGCCAGTTCATTTTTGTGATTTGCGATTTTGGTGATAAGGCTAGAGATTGAGAAACAAGATGATATTTTCTTCGCCTTATCACTTCAGACACATTTAACGCCTCAGCTATGCAAAAGTAAAGTCTTGCGACAGATAGTACATAATTAACAGGCAGTACAAGCAGTTATCTTTTCAGGCAACATCTAAATGTATAAAGCAAAACGCCAAATCATTTCTAAACAATATCGAAAACAATTTCACGGATAATAAAAGCAAACATTTTCTAGAGCTTAAGCGCTATTTATTTATTGATTTATTTTCTTTTTTTTTTGTTTTTAAAGCGTATATTTCAATGAATATTGGCTATCCCCTTGAAAAGTTTATTAAGCAAGGACGCCGTTTCAATTCTGGACCTTTTGCACTTCACTGAGGCCCCGCCACCCTGTGGTCTGGATATAAATCTTCGCCGGATTGACCTCATCCGGCACATCCCAATTTGATTTGATGATGTATGGTTGTCTCTTCCTATATCTGCCCTCATTCGTCGGAATTTCTTTCATCTCGTACGTTCTCGCTGGTCGATTGTTGTGGCGAGGTTTAGTTCCGTGATACCCCTGATTTGGCGAGTTAATGGTTTCTTCTGGCTTCATTTTGGTAATGATTGGGGGCTTTGCTCTGGGGTTGGACTTGTTTTGGTTAACATCTGTGCCTGCAACAATTAAAAAAACAAGTAATTCCCATTCCAAAAAGGATGTAATTTTTTCTCGTATAAAACTCAACCCAACTTTACGCCTTTAAGTTAGTTATTATAAATCTGTTAACACCTGATCCTACAGAATGCTATTTGAACATTATTCAGTGTTTATGCTAAAATTAAGAAACTATTAACCAATTTTTAGCTTAGTTTTTTTACACATCAGCATTGATTTGTTGTATACTTTATTGTTTTGTACAGTTTATGAAAATACTATCGCACTTTCCTACCCAATGAACAGTCTAAGATCAATTCAACGTCGATTTGCGGTTGCGACCAAATCACAGCATCGGCTCTAGTTGTACGTTGTGATTGGACGTGACGAGAGATCATCGTCTTTGACACAAAGTTGAACAGACGTTGGGTAAGCAACGTTGTTTTTTTTGGTCCCAACCAAAACGTAGGTTTCTCCGACGCCTAATCAACGTCTTTGGTACAATGAAGAATAAACGTCGGAAAAATGACTTTGGATACACGTTCAACATCGGAAGGTAGACGGTGTTTCGACTTCCATAAACAATCAAAGGCCGACGTTGCTCCGGCGTCGGGAGGGACGTCTAGCTAACGTTCATTGGATGTTGCAATGTTTACTAAGTATTAACAAATATAGGTCTGAAACAGTCGTTGGAAACCATTATACGTATATATTTGTAAGTAGTTTAAGGCGTGATTACTGCATACGCCGTTAACAAATTTCCGGTCACGTAAAAAAATCATTCCCCACACCAGTTCTAAGTTTAAAGGCACTCCAGAAATAAGACTAGTTTAAAGATTGTCATCAGTTTCCACGGTGCCAGCTTTATTCCATCTCGTAGTAAGTCGGCCTTCTGGATAAAATGCTTGGCTTCTTTATTTGCCCCCCCCCCCCCAACCAGGGCTTTATACCCAGGAGAGGGCTTATGGATTGAGCTATGTCCTTCTGTCGGTCTGTCTCTTTGAATTGTATCGAATTATTTTTAAATCTACTCATCGCCGTCTTCGATTGGGGCTGGTACTGTCAACGATAACCTGTTTACAAAGTCATGGTTTTATGAAGATTGAATAAGAAGACTGCTATGTCAGTGCGCTTCCCATTTTCAGCTCCTGTGTGTGTGTGTGTGTGTCTGTGGTTTTTTTTTTTTAAATTTCCCGCGTTGATTCAGACAAGACCGAATTTTATATCAAGCAGCCAAGCGTACACTTAGGCGCACGAAATTCGACACCTTTGGCCAGCATAACATTTCAGGAATAATCTAACAGTTTTGATACTAAAATACTGTAAAACTTCAAATTCACACGAGTTCACATTTTCTTGTGAAAAGTTGGAAGAATTGTGGATACCATGAACAAATCCTGGAGCAAAAAACAAAAGAGATAACGAAAAAAACCCCAAATACCCGAGAAATATAGAGTATATTCTAAGGAAATACTATACAAATAACCCGTAGTGTCTATTTCATTTTTATATTTGATGTTGTTTGATGTGAACATACTTCCGAAATAAACTTCGTTCCGAAAAAGTTGAACCTTCGTGCAAATTTCATATTTCACAGTAGCTTTCGTATAATTATGGACTATGTATTATTTCAAACTGAAATTCTTACTACAAATTATTTCAAGTTGTGGGTCATCTCAAACCCTTATCAGCCACATTTTTAGAGGAGGGAGGGTGGATTATTCGAATATAAAATTTATATAAATTATTAGAATAGAAATACATTATGTCAATTTGTTTTAATCGGCTCCATAAGAAAAAGAAGTAAAAAAAGAAAAAAAAAACCAAGCAGTACATGCAGCTTCGTCAACAAGGAATTACAGCTGCCATCCACTGAAGCCTATGTCATACTTGTGATGGCGAGCAGGTGGGGGAGGGGGGGGGTGTGGGAAAGGCAGAACAGAAATTATACCATTCCAGATAGCTACACTGCATTCAGCAATACTTACAAGGAATTGTGGGAAGGGTCACATGACTTACAGGTGTGTGCTATATTCGAAGAAATCGCCTGAACAGAAAAATGCATGTTAAAAATAAAATTATGAGTAAGTAAAAAAGCTGCCAAAAGCTCATTGCATAAATTTAATTATTAAATTGTGCAACATAAAGATAAATGGAGAAAACAATATGTGCATAGGAAGGGTGAGATTACGTTTAAATCTCGCGCATTTAGTAAACCAGTCAGTTCTTTTCACATGCATAGTTTTCATAAATAAACAAGTGACAGACCTTGACAAATTTAGCCAGGCAAATTTGGACAACTGATGGTTCTTAGAAGGCATATGCGATTTCAAATAAATAATTAAGTCCCGGTGTCATCTAGTGATAATATACAGTGTTAGTGAAAAGGTCACCGGCAAACATTTATAGCTACTTAGTAGTATGATAATGAGAGTTCTGCTGCACTTTGTGACGTCATACTGTCTGGAAGTGACGTCATCATGTCTGGACCGGAAGTGACGTCATAGCGTCTGGACCGGAAGTGCTGTCTGGACCGGAAGTGAGGACATAGGCGTTGTCATGGCAACGTGTTGTTGTGATGGCAACGAAGTGCTTGGAAGCCTAGCCTAGCCCTAGAAAGTGTTGACCCCCCCAGGACATACTATGTGCCGACCCCCCCCAGGACATACTATGTATAGACCCCCCCCTCTCAGGACATACTATGTACCGACCACCCCCCCCCCCAGGACATACTATGTACCGTGTTGTAAGCAAGTGTGATAACTTTCGTTATAGTTAGTCGATTTGCATGGAAATTTCACCATTTCATTCAGGTTTATGTAAACTTTTGTTATAAAGTGATCATGGGCTAGTTGCGCAGCTAGTTGTATGCATTTTTGCCACCATTTTAACTTTGTAAAAAAATTGGGATAACTTTCGTTATAGTTAGTCAATTTACCTGGAAATTTGACTGTTTGATTCAGGTTTATGTAAACTTTTGACATGATCATGCGCTAGTTGCGCAGGTGGTTGTATGCATAATTTGACATGTTACCATTTTAACTTAAAATTGTGATAACTTTCGTTATAGTTGACTGATTTACATAAAAATTTCACCGTTTGATTCAGTTATTTCCTGTGTTATTTCGCGGATGAATATCATTTCACTTCACCGCTAGATGTCTCTACCGTGCAGTAGTGTAGCAGTACAACTCCACAACTGTAAGTGAGACATTCATATCAAGCAGTGATACATTCTGCTGAGTCAGAAATTTTAACAATTTTTGAACAAGTTACACACCATATTTTGATTACATGGAAGTAGTATAAAAGCATGAGTAAAACATGTCAACTAGTCAACTAGTAACACATTCTGTCAACAAGTCAACAAGTGGAGATTGTGTGACGAGAAAATGCTTCACAATGTCGGCATTACTTCTTGACAGATGTATGACTATGGATGACGTCTTCAAAGTGAATTATGCTAACTATGTGTTTTCAAAGCTTCCTGCTTTTGAATGGGATTGGATGTTGCAAGTGAAGAATTTGCATCTGCATTGGGAAGCTGTTGGAAAGGCTATTCCAAGAGATTGTTTCATCCACTCGTTTCTACATGAATGTGAAGATTTACATATACTATCAACTTATGACATTGATTCAGCATTTATCAACGCGAATACAATTTGGGCAACTGACCTCATGTTAGTTGTAGCTACTAGAATTATTCTACATTATGATGATGATGTTCCAAATAATGTATCAGAACTTGTTCGGTTCAACCATGGACGAGTTGAAGTGAATTCAAAAGTTTGCAAGTTCTTTGAAAAGGGAGCTGACTCAGCAGACAGTTGGGTATAAAAGGGAGTGGACTCAGCAGAGTGAAGTCATTTCTCAGCGGACAGTTGGAGGGAGTGGACATGAAGTCGTCAGTACATTGTGGCAGCCATTGAGAACAAGACAAGTTGCTTTAAAATTAGTGCCAACTTAACCATTACTGTGGAGCATGGAGAATATGGGCCATTTCTACGCATCACACGTGGAGAGAGATGGTGTGCTTACTCACCATCTTTGTGGAAGATTGTGTGCCAGAGCTTGAAAAGTTTACGCGACATTGGCTTCAAACTGTACTTAACGCAAACGAAGTGGCTTGAAGTCATTTCATACTTGGATATGCGTTATGTTAGTTTTGTGTGCACGTCACGATTTGAAGGGAAAGAATACACACATCACATCAAAATGAATGATGGTGAATGGGAGACACTACTTCAGGAGATGGACAACATCAACTCAGCCCTATCACCATGTGAGGAATATCATAACAAGAAAACTATCATCAAGCTGCAAAAGGATGGTCGGATGAAGGTGTCAAAACTATCCAAGAAAAGGCTGGCTGAAGTTCAGTTGGAGAACATGAACGTGCAAAATCAACTTGGACTTACCTGCGACTATTGTGGTGCTTGTGGAGGATTATCATTGCTACTGCCACAAGTATAATTGCAAGTTGTGTGAACCAAACAACTCTGCGGCAAGTGTGGAGTACTTAAAGTCAGTGAAGCAAAGTAAAAGCCCACAAGACACTGAAACAAGATGGACGTATGTTTTAAAAATGCTTATGTTGACTTGATGATTGCTAAACTTGCTTGCTGTGGCACTCCAGACTATCATCTTTATCATTTGGACGCTTTTTGGGATGTTGTTCATCACAGTCTTGATGTGATTGAACTACATTCAAGATTTCTTGGAGAATGTCATTAAATTGGAATAGAAGAAGATCCTGACTTTGACTTTGATTCTGCACTTTATTCTGCTCGTACTGATGTGGAAGTATATTTCACCGTAGTTGATCATTTGGGAGAGTGTTGTGAACTACAAGAAGAAGAAGAGGAAACCGAGCAGCTTTATCAGGTAACTTTAACTTTAACAACAACCTTTTAATCATCTTTGAAACAACATAGTGAATTGATAACATAACAATGTTTTTCTTACTAGCAAATTTAGTTTTATGTGAGTTGTTTCAACGTAAACAAAGAAAGAACATGATAGAAGAGGCAGCAAATATATTAAAAGATATTTTATTACAGGAAGAAACCGACATGTCAGAATAAAGAAAAGAAACAAAGTCAATATGGAGAATCTTGTACTATTTAGCGGTCACAAGGACGTTCTTTCAAATATGTTTCCAACACGACTTGAAAAGTATGGACATGGACAAGTGAAGCGTTGTATCAATATGAGAAAGCAGTTTTTCATCACCGTCAAGATATTGCTTCAGCCATTGTTTCATGTAGAAATGGATATGAAGCGAAACGCATTACTAAAGGGATAAAACCTGATTCTTACCAGTAAAGAGAAGCAAAATGCAAGATGTTTTACAAGTCAAATTGAATCAGTGTGTATTGATGTAAAGTTAAAAGAATGTAAAGAAAAAAGTCATTCATAATCTAAAGGGAATGATGTATCGGTATTTTCTACATAATCAAACTTACCGTTATTTAGACATTCTTCCAGACTTGTTGTACAATTACAACCATAGACTTCATGGTTCTCTTCCTAATAAATATGCTCCAGCCGAGATTCGTAAAGACAACGAATCAAAAGTGTGGAAGTATATGTATGTCGACAAACTGCAATTGAAACCGAAGAAGAAGAAGAAGTACAAATTTAACATTGGCGATATTGTTCGCATTTCTCACATCAAATACGTGTTTCAACGAGATTATCACATCAAATGGACGCAAGAAGTCTTCATTGTCACACATCGTTGTAAGAAGCAAGGAATACATTTATATCGTGTGAAAGACTTTTTAGACGAAGATATTGATGGGCATTTCTATGAAAAAGAACTGCAGAAAGTGACCAAAGATATTGAATCTATTTATAGAATTGAAAAAGTCTTAAAAACACGTAAAAGACGAGGAGTTGTGAAAGAATTATTTGTCAAGTGGTTAGGTTGGCCAAACAAGTTTAACAGTTGGGTGAAAGAAACAGACATTCAAAAATGAAGCATCCATTTACATGTTTGGTCTCTGGACCTACAGGCAGTGGCAAAACGTCTCTGGTGAAGGAAATTCTAGAACAAAAGTTGATTCAACCCTCTCAAAAAAGCATTTTATGGCTTTATGCAGCAGATCAGCCTTTGTATAAGGGAATGAAAGGCGTGGAATTTTACCAAGGCATTCCAGATGACATTGAAGAGCGTTTTAACCCGAAAAAACCAAACTTACTTATCATTGATGACTTAATGACCAAATGTCGTAGTGATGAGCGAATGACACGTCTCTTTAGTGTTGGCAGCAGTCATCAAAATCTAAGCATTATCTTTATTGTACATAATTTATTCCATCATGGGAAAGAGATGCGAAATATTAGTTTGAATACACATTATATCATTCTGTTTAAAAATCCTAAAGACAGTCAACAAATTAGTACATTGGCGCGGCAAATGTATCCTGGAAGATCTCAATTTCTCATAGAAGCCTATCAAGATGCTACAAGCAAACCTCATGGTTATCTATTCATTGATTTAAAACCAAAGACAAATGATCAACTACGTATTCGTACAGGCATTTTACCAAAAGATATACATTATGTATATATTGAAAAGCGGTGTATGAACAAGAACCAACTCATTTGACCATTCGCAGTCAAGATTTCTAAACGTATTCGAGCGAACCAACCGTTTCTTCATTTGCTTGCACGCAGTGGGCCTAAACGACGCAAATCCTTGCTACAGCAAGCTACAAAAGAGGAATTAACAAGCTTGTTTGAAATTTGTTTGAATATATTGCAAGGACATTTACCCTTAAGCTCAAAACGGTTTAAGGAATTTAAACGTGAACGTCATACGCTACGTACTCTAGAAGATATCACTTCGACGAAAAAAGAAGTTGATTAATCAGAAAGGAGGATTCTGGAGCTATTGCTAGATTGGCATTGCCCTTGTTAGCCAAACTGCTGTTAAAATGAAACATACTATGAAAATGGCTCTCATTCCTGAATATGAATACAAACTGTTATTAGAAAAGAAAAATGATATTAAAACAAAAGTCAATACACTTTTACGTGGGAAACGAGCACGGAAAAAGGCTATAGAAATGTCTCAACTTCTTGGCCGTCATTTACGAACAAGTCAGTCTAGGCAAAAGCCCTCATCATCATCACCTGAAAAACCAGAAAAGCTAGTGTTAAGTCATTTTCAACCTATCTATCATGGAAAAGTAACACAACTTTTAGCAGAACTGAAGAAACATGGTGTAAAATGGACAGAGAAGAATGAACTTGTGTTGAAAACGGGCGATATTATCACAAATTCCAACATGGTTGATTTGATGAAAGAAGCATTGGTGGCGATAAGAAAAAAAGAACGAGCCATACCACCACATGGTTGGCATCCGTTTAACCAGGAAACTGTAGATGCTAATATTCCAAAAACAATGTTTAGTAAAAAGACCACTCGTGACGACATTACAAAAGAAATGAAACAACGTCAACAAAGACAGTTTCCTGAAGGATGGGAAAATTTTTAACATGGCTGAAAGAGCTATGTTGTTGTTGTGAGGAAGATAAACCAACTATTCCTGTGAAGATCAGATGTACAAGTGCTTGTTGTGAAGGAGAAGTTATAGACCATGTAGATCATCATCATGATGTAAAAGACCATTTGCATACTTGGTTGAATGGCGCGCGCTATCGTGAAGTATATAGACAACGTCAACGCACCTATACCATTTAGTTCCCATCATGGAGTCGAATAGTTTTTACATTACTTTGCCTAGCAATGCTAGTATGAACTATTATCCCAACAACAAGGCTTCGAATTACCAAATTCGAATGCCTCGAACCATCTATCTGAATGGAAAATATGAAGTGGCTTTAGCTGAAATTCATTATCCACATACATGGACAACGATGAGACATGGCATGGACTATTCTATTCAGTTTCGACAACAAACACTGACAGATCTTGTCCTTGACTCTATCAATATTCCTTATGGCTACTATAGATCCATACCAGAGATATGCCAGGCAGTGAATGAAGAAGCGACTAATTCTATGAAAAATGATCTTAAAGAAGCTATTCGGATAAAGTATGATAAGATTAGACGACGTGTGTTTCTATTTCTAAATTATGGCTTTGAAGTGTCCTTTTCCGCTGGATTAGCTGAGATTTTAGGATTTATCCCAGATCAATAGTATACTGAAACATGTACAGCTGAACATAAAGCGGATGTGAAACTGGGATTTTATACACTTTATGTGTATTGTAGCATTTGTGAACCACAAGTTGTTGGTGATTATTATGTTCCCTTACTACTTTCTGTTGGAATACAAGGCCATGATGGCGACATTGTTATGAAAACTTACGGCGAACCGCATTATGTTCCTGAAAACACGTCCAAATTTGACGTGATAGAAATGAATATTAAGGACGACACAGGCTATAATGTTCCATTTCAAACTGGAAAGGTGATCTGTAAACTTCATTTTCGACCAAAAGCAATATGAAAGTTTATACACACGATCCGTCTGCATATCGCAACCATTTTCTTCGTCAAGTGGGCGGGGAATTACCAGGATTCAAAGGAGCGCGAATCCAATATGGCAATGGTATTGGTTCCATACTGGGATCATTGGCTCGCAAAGCTATTCCACTACTTAAGGCTGGGGCTAAGATCGTTGCGCCACATCTTAAGAAGGCTGCAAAGAATGTCGCGAAATATGTTACGGGACGAGTAGCAGAACGTGTGTTTGGTGAACAAAAGCGTGTGCAACCAACGAAACGTGCCAGAAGACGAAAAACAGCCAGACGGATAACATCAAAATATCGCAAAGATATTTTTTAAATCATGTCTGTCATTCATAATCATTCGTGTGAATGTAGTCTTTCTCCATTGGAATGGTTTCACGTACCACCAACGCAAACTGCTGTAGAGAAAAGTTATAATGTCGACTATCAACCACTTACAAGCATTGGAGAAGGCGCTCCAATAGAATTCTACATTCCTGCGAGTACAGAAGAATATCTAGATTTAAAGAACAGCAAACTTTATATTGTATGTCGTATTCTAAAGGCTGATGGAACAGATTGTGGCGCAGATGATAATGTCTCTTGCATCAATGATGTGTTTAATGGGTTATGGTCTAATATTGAATTGTTTCTGACCGATTGGTTTCTCACAGAAACAATACTCATGGTTATACCAGCATTATCTCTCATCTCATCCATGATTCGGAAGAAAGTCTGCATTCTGAGCGCTCTATGCGTCTCATGTATAAGGATACTGCTGGGTCAATGATTAGTCATGAGGTGAAAAGACCTAATCATGAACAATATGTATCCGGGTTTCATGTCAATACTGCCGGTGGTGACTTGGCTGAGCAAGGAAACAATGGCTTACATCATCGTTATTTGCATACACGTCTTAGCCGTGATTTTATGCTCACAGGTGGTTTAAGGATAGATTTGTTTGAGCAGGATCGTTATCTTCCGAATGGCATCAGTTTGAAATTGCGTTTCCATAGACAGAAAGATGACTATGTATTGATGGCTGCAGATAATACCTATAAGGCAGAAGTGAAAGAGGCATTTTTAACCATTCGCAAAGTGAGGGTGAGTCCAGGTATTCAGTTGGGACATACAGATGCATTGATGAAAAGTCCTGCCAAGATCATTATCACTAGAAAAGAATGTAAAGTCTTAGCCATTCCAGCAGGATTTCAGTCTTTTGTGAAAGACAACATCTTTTTGGGTCAATTACCAAATCGTATTGTCATTGGTCTGGTTCATAGTGAAGCCTTTGGTGGATCAGTATTGAGGAATGCATATGATTTCAAACATTTTGATCTGGACTATATGCAACTGTACACGGATGGTGAACCAGTTCTATCCAAACATCTCAAGCTTGACATTACACAGAACAAATACCTGGACGCTTTTGAAACGCTTTACAAATCGTTTGATCGATTGAATGGTGAGAAAAGTGCCATTATAAAACGGGAAGATTGGCCTAGAGGTTATGCTTTATTTTCGTTTGACTTAACACCGGATTATGATGGTGATGATCATTTCCCCCTGATCAAGCATGGGAATTTGCGGCTAGAAATGAACTTTGCTAGGGCTTTGCAACCTACAATAAATGTCATTGTCTATGCTGAATTTGACAACATTATTGAGATCAGTGCCAATCGCAGCATCCAATTCGACTACCAGTCATGAACACGAAGCAGATTGATGCCATATTGAGTCATGATGTCATGACCAAAGACTTGTTTCAAGGCGTGTTTGCCATGGACCAGTTACCGTCTTTACAACGCGGCGCCTATGTGATCAACACAGACGATCAAGATGAACCAGGAGAACATTGGGTGGCAGTGTATTATGATAAAGACCCTGTGGAATATTTTGACTCTTATGGACTGTTCCCTCTCGATGATCGTTTAGACATGTTTTTAAGAAATGACTATATGTATAATTCTATCTCATTACAAACGCCAATATCATCGTCATGTGGTTTTTATTGTGTATATTATATATTGCATAGAGCTCGAGGTCAGAGTATGTTTGATATTGTGAATATATTAAAAAGAAAGGATGGTGATTTTATTGTAAAGGATTTTGTATATAGACATTATAAACCATTGTTTTATTAATGTTGTTGTTGTTTTATTAATGTTGTTGTTTTTATTAATGTTGTTGTTTTATTAATGTTGTTATATTAGTAGTTAAGTTGTTGTTGTTATATTAGTTAAGTTGTTGTTGTTGTTATATTAGTTAAGTTGTTGTTGTTAAATAAAACAAACCAAGTTTTCAAACAACTGTCTTGTTTATTGTGTTCTATTTACAAATTCTTAACTACAAACACTATTTACAAAGTTTACAAACACTATTTACAAAGTTTACAAACACTATTTACAAACTCTTAACTACAAACGCTATTTACACTATTTACAAATTCTTAACTACAAATTCTATTTACACTATTTACAAACTTTTATTTACACTATTTACACTATTTACAAAATTCTTAACTACAAACTCTTAACTACAAAGTCTATTTACACTATTTACAAACTTTTTATTTACAAACACATTCATTTTTCAATACATTCATCAATGAATACCATTCATTAGAATCTAAATTGATATAGGTATCATAGACATTACATCCATGTTTGTAAATGCTATGAAAGCTCACATAACACACATCACCAAACTTTATCACTTTAACAGTTACATGTTCAGACAGTTTCAGTTCATATCCTTCTTCATTTATGTCCATCACACGCATAGGTTGTGTCAGCTCAATGGATTTGGTGCCTCGTGTAAGCCATATTTCTGTTTCTTTGAATTCAAGCGTTAGGTTCTTTCCAATCCAATGCTTGTAACAACGCGTTCCATTCCACTGTGTTGAGGGTGATGTAATCATAGTTTTCTGTAAGCTCGTCATATTGACGAAATTGTATAAACACGTCTAAGCAGTTCTCAGTCACACGCACTTCTAATTCATTTGAGACTGTCAGGAGAAAGCCAGGTATCCTGAACTTCTCTAGATGGTCTTTCAACACGGATTGGTCATCAAGTGATAGGACGAGATACTGTCCAAAATGTCTTAGCACAATGTCATCATATTCGTTTCTCAGATATGAGAACCCATGCGTAATTGGTTTATATTCCGTTAAAAAGTCTTCCATCTCGTTCAACAGTCAGATGAACTATGAGCTGTCTCCTTGTCTGCAAAGACGTTTTTTATGCTCGCAAGATGGCGAAGAGTGGATGTTGTATCACTTCTAGGAATCGTAAGACTGCGCGCCAGTTCTTGATATCAAAGATGATCAAATCTGTATATGGTGTATCTGGCACAACTCCCTTATAATCCTCTGGATAATCCTGTAAAAGATTTCTACAGATTTCTACACGTATGTTAGAATCATATTCAGCTACCGTCACTTCCACTTTATTTTCAAGTCTACGTTTAAACCCAGCTTCAAGTGGTATGTTTTTAAAGTCTTTCCACACTTCAGGTTTAAACCGATGATAACTTGTCTTAGAATCTAGTATCACTTCATTCCTCTCATTGACAGTAAGGTAAACACCACCGTTCAGCATGAGTGCATTCATGATTGTTACCTTGTTATGACTTGTCGTCTTGTCTGCGAAGCCTTTTATCCACTTCTTTCACCTGCTTCTTCATCATTTTCCATTCAGGTATTGTCAGCAAAATTCCCTTTTTCGTTGGACGGTTTTTTCCAGTCCCCTCATCTCTGAGGTATTTGCGAATGTTCACCACACCTTCATTACTTTGTTTCATAATCTTGATATACTTTCCATTGCCTAGAGAAAGCATTCCATCCCACGACTGTGGTGTTGGTACCGTCGTCTCCACTTTTAATTTCTTAATGGTAGTATCAGGATGTTTCACTTTCATGTCTTTGACTGTATCAGCAAGAGTATCCATATCCGTTGGTGCAGATCTTTTCATGTTGACGCTTCAGTGTTCACACCACAACTAACTCTCAAGTTGAAGTGTCTCCCCCTTATATACTGTAATGCCCATGCGCCAAAGTGGAATAGCCATCACTCATCACATATCGCTTGTCATCAAAGGGAGAGAGAGCCACTTTCCTCAACTTCTCCGAGAAGATCTGGTGGTCATGACTTCGAATGATGTGTCCTGTAGTCATCGTTTGCGTTTGGTTGAACAAACTGTCTCTATACTGCTGATGTTTCATCCGTCTTTGACACGCGCGAGTGATGCCTTTAGCCGTACGTTTTTCTTTCCCACCATACATCATACTATACATTTTCGGTCGAAGTCCAACAAACTCTTCAATGGGAATGCCCGCCGTCTCATCTTTCATTTTCCCAAGCACTTTCTTGTTCACGTTGGAATGCAGGAAATGATCTGGCGGATAGTCACTTGTGTCGAACAAGTCAGCATCTTCCTGCATGTCTTTGTAGATATCGTCCGTTTCTATGTCATAACATAGACTGTCGGTGTCGCTGAACAAGAGTTTGGCGTTGGGATACTTGGTCATGATGTAGTTGTAATGAAAGTGGAACATGAGCACTTTGCTGAGGTCGAGAATGGTGAACCCAACTTGAATGGGTTTATCCAGAAGCAGATCCACTTTGCGTAAATGTACCGCGGTCAAATCTTCGTTGAAAATTCTAAATTTGTGGAAGGAAGGTTTGGCCACAAGTTTCTTGAACCGCTTTTCCTGGTGAACAAGTTCCACATTGATGCGTTTTCTTACATTTTCCATGGTTTTGCCAAACACCGAGTTGTTCATCAATTTGAAGAAGTCTTTCTCAAACGGGTTCTTGGCCAACTTTCTCTTTTCCGTGTTCAAGGAGATGTATTTTGCCAACCATTTGCTCTGTGCAAACATGATGGCACGGTGCACCTTCGTGACTTTCAATCCCAGTGAGACATATTGCTGTAAATTTCTATAATGAAGCACATATTTCTTCTTGTCACACAAGTTGGGAATGAGCTTTTCACTAGGCTTGCTTTTCATGTCTAGATCTTTCCGTAGCTTCTGACTATGTTTTGACAATTCTCCCACTTTCACACATTTCCGTTCTGGAGCCACTGGGTAGTGATTATGATGATCATGAATTGAATATGGGTATTCCAAATCCACTTCTAAAATGTATCCAATCTCGTCATCTTCATCCACATCCATAAAGTCAATGGATTCTGGCTCGCTCACCCACATAAATCCACTTTCCGGCATGCTTTGCGACATAGCCCAGCCATACAAGTTGTTTGCATCCAGGTACGTCAAGTAGTTGGTCGGTTTCGTGGGATCGTAATCTGCTACGTAGGGGTTATTTGCTTTCGCATACTTGTGTGTGATGACAGATATTCCTCCACGTAGACCTTGTTCAACCATTTGGTACATGTCAATGTCGTTGATCAATTCCAATTTCACCTTTGTCGCTTTCAACATGGCATCCCACGACAGTCCTGGCGCTGTATAGTAGTGAGCAGGATCCAATTCATACGTGTTGAGACATACGTGACGAAAGTTTTCAAACACGTCAGCCAGCAGCAACACATCTGATTTCAGGTACAAGTCATGGTATTCACCAAATGTAGTACACTGGAATGTCTCCCACACCTTCTGTGCATGCGCATAATCCTCATCGCTAATGTCTTCTTCACTGAGCAGACTGTAAAACTTGTCCTTGGACGGCAGTTGTGTTTCAGCAAACTTGGATGGCTCATCCACGTAATCATAAGGGTATACTCCCTTTCTCAACAGTAACTCTTGTTGGTCACTATCGTGAATGTGTGACGTCATGTGATAAAAGTTGTCTTTCCCTTCTGCTGCCAGGTTGGAGACCAGCTTCTGTAGAGAAGTACTCATGAACTGAAAGCTGTCTGTAAATTTCAGATTGCTCATGGTGAATGCAATATATTTCTCAACGGTGTTGGGAATGACTGTAATGGTTTCATTTTTGAACTTTCCAATTTCTTCCATGATCAAATGGCTGTCATAGCCTCGTAAATTGTGGAAAAACACAGGAATGATGAAAGAATCTTCAACATCCTGCTTATCCTTTCGAAATCGAAATTGTAAATTGCATTCATTATGTGCAGCTCCGCGGTATTTGCCATTGATATGATCATGATCTCTCACACGATCTGCTCCTAGAGGCTCATGACAAATGTAGCAATCTGTAGCGTTCTTATAATGCTCTTCATCTTCACAAGTCATGACTATTTTCTTTTTCTGCTGTAGACCATGCACAATACGATCACGTTCATATACCATATGGTCTAAAAAGACTTTCACGGCATTATCGCCTCGATATACGACTGGAGCACGTGTCTCATACTGGCTGACAACCACATAGGCAAAGCTGTTTGGACGATGATGCTGATACTTGTCTCCTTCATGCTTTTTCGTGAAACATTCAAAGTCTGCATAAATGACAAACGGCGCTCGCTGTTGTTTGGCTACATTCTTGAACTTGATGAAGGGTTCCTTGGGAAATGATAAACGTTGTGCGCCATGCTTGCCACACACTTCACGATGCTTGTCTAAAAGATCTTGCCGTATAAACCCGTGAAGACAGTTGAAACAATAAAAAGCTACACCATTATGCTTTGATCGATAAGCCATCAGTCTGCTGAAATTCTTGATGAGGCAGTAATGTCTTGTCTTGTCATTGCTAATCAAAAGCAAGTTGATTTCTCTGGCGCTGTTGGCGCTGTTGGCGCTGGTGTTTCGACTGAGTTGTATGGGAACAACGACATCATGTTCATATCCAAACACGTTAATGGACACATCATTCTCCTTTTCAAACTTTGGAATGTCTGTAATCGGTGTTGGAAATGTCATGCCTTCCACCTTCAATTCGTTCTCAAATGCTTTGTATTGATGTACACGCTCTGGGTTTACATTTGTTGAAGGGTGAAGGTGAGCCAATACAGACCATAAGAAACATTTGTTGTCTTTATTCTGAATGTTTAACACCGCCTTTGTACTCTTTACTTTCTTCGGTAGTGGGATAAAACTGCTTGCTTCCAGAGGCGCTGACGTAGCTGTATGTACTTCAATGAATAATATGTTATCCAACACCCAGCCAGAGCCTTGTCGCTCATGTTCATCAAACCTGGTAAACAATTCTTTATAGGCTTCTGGCAAGTCCTTCTCAATATCTGTTGGATTGTATGCTGCATACGTTGGACTACTGATGAAGGCATTATCCACTTGTTCTACCATCACGCCTTCAACATTTGGTGTCATTTTCTTGAAGCGTGCATGTACCACAATGTACCATTTCATGCCACGGTTTAACGTCTCTAGCAAATGTCTCTTGATTCTATTCTCTTGTTGTCGCATTTCGAGTAGCAAATCCGATCCATCTTCAGGCTCAAACCGTCTTTCCTGTGCGTTTTCACCAAGACTCACTCTTCTCCCTCTCCCTACTTGCACTGTCTCTTTCTTTCTTTGTTCTTCATGAGACACATTTTCCATCTCAGCACATGCATGTGTCTCAAATGCATCCAAAGATGAAAATATCTTGGCGCATTTACAGCAGAGGACTGGATCAGGTCTGTCAACACCATCTTGTACGGTTTTTCGTCTCTTGGCTTCAATCTGCTCAACAAGCTCTTCATGAGCACGTTTCATCCTAGCTGGTTTGCATGTATGTGTCACGAACACTTCCAGAGATGGAAATGTCACATCACAATCATGACAGTAGACTGGTGCCATCGTTGTTGCTTCTTCAACTGCTGGAACTGAAATGAAGTAAAATATACGTTTCACTCTTCCTTTTATACCACTTCAATGGTGTGTTGACTCAGCAGAATGTATCACTAGTTGACTAGTTGACATGTTTCACTCATACTTTTATGCTACTTCCATGTAATCAAAATATGGTGTGTAACTTTTCAAACTTGTTCCAAAATGTTAAAATTGCTGACTCAGCAGAATTTTACTTGTGTATATGAATGTCTTACTTACAGTTGTGAAGTTGTACAGCTGCACTGCTGCACAGCAGAGACATCTAGCGGTGAAGTTAAATGGTCTGTCAAATGGTATTCATCCGCCAACTAGACCTGAAATGTGATAAAATGTATTCTCTCTCTCACACACACAGACAGACATGTTTTGCTTCATTTCATAATATAGGATGGCCCTTAAAAGGGCCTGAAATATTTTAGTATATCAGCAAGTTGGATTCCTGCAGCGGCATTTGTACTTGTAGTACTCCTGCATCGTAAATGGTCTTCCCGCGCACTTGAACGGATGGCTGTCGCAATAGCTCTTCAGCTTCAGAGTCATACCACACCACCAGCAGTCATTACATATTGGTCCTGGCCCAGGTAGCGTCGTCGCAAACTTGTACCAGAGCAGACCACCGCAGGTTTTACAGCAAAAGCGCTGCGGTGCGTTGTGGTGCACCGGGCAGTTGTGTGACTGTCCTTCATATTCCAACCTCACGCAGCACTTGTAGCATTGTATGGTCACTTTCTTAGTAGCTGATGTGTTGTCCATGATGTGTCTGACGATGTCTGACGATGTCTGAGCCTCGAGTCACTACACTTATATACGATTTTATCATGCTGAATGGACGATTTCATCATGCTGATTCAGCACAATTTTTGCTCTCCTGTGGGGGGGGGGGGGGTCGGTACATAGTCTGTCCTAGGGGGGGGGGGAGTCGGTACATAGTCTGTCCTAGGGGGGGGGGGTCGGTACATAGTCTGTCCTAGGGGGGGGGGGGGTCGGTGCATAGTCTGTCCTAGGGGGGGGGGGGGTCGGTACATAGTATGTCCCTGGAGTTCATTGGCTTCATGTTGATTGACTCGGCCAAACCACTTTCGCTCCAGACAGCATCATCTCAGTATGACGTCAGGATGACGTCACAGATGGTCGCGCCTATCCTAACGCTTATCATGACTTCCGGTCCAGACATGATGACGTCACTTCCGGTCCAGACATGATGACGTCACTTCCGGTCCAGACATGATGACGTCACTTCCGGTCCAGACATGATGACGTCATTTCCGGTCCAGACATGATGACGTCACTTCCGGTCCAGACATGATGACGTCACTTCCAGACATGATGACGTCACTTCCAGACAGTATGACGTCACAAAGTGCAGTAGAACTCTCATTATCATACTACTCTACTTTATTTATAAACATTTATGTTTTCCTCATTGGCAAACAACTTTTTAGTATGTAATACATGGAAAATAAACAGTCTTGAAGTCTTTCAATGTTTTCATTTAAAAGGAAAATACGGCGAAGAAGGGAAAAACGCTGGTATGAGCAAGCCTGACCACCGTGGGGGTATCATGTAGTGACCTTTTCTGTAACTGGGTGAAAGAGAGATAAAATACTTTTTGCAGGACCACAACAAAACATATGGTTTCATTATTTTTGAAATATGTTTTAGCTTTATCATATAGCCAAAATTTTCATAATGCGTTTAAACAAGAAGTTCCAGGGACATTGTGATCAGCCCATATCTATTGAATCAAGTATCTAAAGTATAGTCGACAAAAGTGGTAGTCATAGTTTAAAAACTGGCTACCGGAAACAGTTCAAAGGCCGGCATTTGCCCAATCTCTGGAGGTTTACAAAAAGAGTATATTTCAAAGAGCCCTAACGTTGGACTACGCCTTAAATATGAAAGCAAATTGACTAAAATTATTGGCAGAAGAACTATTTTGAAAAACTTCATCCCAAAATATTCAAACGGCGGCATGAGGCAAATTTTTGGAGGTGCACAAAAAATGTTAAAGAAAACATCTACATAAAGAGTAATACTCTAAAACATCGAAAAAATCCAATCAATCTGCAACTGGCAAACGCATTTTGGAAAACAAAAAGATTTAAAATGCCACGAATTGGCTATTTTTTTTGTACAGAATCGCCAAAAAAAGTAATTTAATCCAGGAAACATTAATACAAAACTTAAAGAAAACCTGATCAAAATTGTGAGAGAAGAAGCATTTGGAAAATTGGACGCCAGTAAATTAAACTAGAGTCTCTGTGAGACAGGATCCCCGGTCTAGGGCAAATTACATACAGTAAAACCTCAATAATTGCACATCTCCCAATAGTTAACACCTTTATAATTGACGAGTTGCTCCAATTTCCACCAATCACCTTTTCACTGATTTCAAAAATAATACGGCGATGCACATCTACACTATATATATTTCCCCCGTGCAAGGTTCCAAGTCCCTACGACAAATGGTTATATGCGAAGTGGTGGGGACCAAACATCGCACAATTGCAAATACCAACGTAATTTTTGGCAATTTTTGACAAACCGTCATTTTGTCAATTTCTTTTACCGATTTCAAAACTAATACGATGATGTACATCTACAATATATATAGTCACTGTATAAAAATCAGACCGTACCTCAAACAATTTTTGAGAACTTGCGCGGACAAAAACCATGTGTTTCCAGCGGACAGACAGACAGACAGACGGACACGCTCATAATTATATCCCTCGTTTACACGGGAGATAAAAATGCTCTTCATTCGGCCAATGTTTTGGCGGATCGCCATAATTGTTAATTTGTCAAGAGGGGCCTACCCAAAGAACAACCGTACGTAATTGGAAAGGAATTCAATTAAAATTGTGAGAGAAGAAGCATTTCGAAAACTGGACGCCAATAAATTAAAAAATGCCCCCATTTAGCCAATTTTTGGCGGAGCGTCAAAAAAAGTAATCTTCAAGAGAGTCTTACCTAGACAACATTCAGACAAAATTGTTTTAAAAATCTGATCAAAATTGTGGGAGAAGAAGCATTTTTAAAAATGGCAACCAATTACTTTCAAATGCCCGAAATTTGGCCAATTTTTGCTGGATCGCCAAAAAAAAAAAGTAATTTTTCAAGAGAGGTGTACAAAATTTGAAAAAAAATCCGATCAAAACTGAAGGAGAAGAAGCATTTTAAGTAAAGGTTTACATACGTACATACATACAGACGTACATACGTACATCGAGACGACGGATGCCCCTCTATTGATGTGATAAGACCAGCCCGACAAAGTCGGCTGTCTGAAAAGAGATATCCTATTTGCTTTGTGATCTGAAATGCGGGCACTTGGCAAGCTTACTCAACTGTTCTCAGTAATTTTCGAAACAAAATGTGTGTCGACATAGTGCTGGTTTATCCGTGTCTGAAAGTTAACGACTATGGTATATGTGAGACCTTTATAAACGATTTTACCATTTTACACGCATGTGAGTTTTACAATCATTTTTAGGATTCTCAACCACGTGTTCATAAAATCCATGTGTTTATACATCTGGCTAGTTGTGAGACTCATACACGCACTAAATCTGTGACTCATTCACGTGAAAATCTAAAGCCAAATGTTAGAAATATTTATAAACATTTGTAAACTTGACTATTATAAATTATAGGTCAGTGTTATCTTGATTGAATCACGAAAAAGCTTCTCTTAAAGCAAAACTGTTGGAAGAATCATTGATGTTTCGACTGTTTTTCTACGACAAAAATGTGTATGAAATTTAAATTCTGAAACGCGCGGCCCAGTCACGTTTGACCAGAAGAAATAGCGAAAACTATTCAGAATGTCTAGGTTACTTTATTAGTCTAATTAATCAAGCACTAGAAGATAAACAACGCAGTTTTATCAAGCAATTAAGGGGTTAAAATCAAAGCAAAGTCACACTAATTAGAAGCCTCGCAGAAGTCACGTGGTTTTAGTGCTAGCCAATTACACATTTACCTTTGAATGTTCGCATGTTGGGCGTTCTGCCGTTGTATTCGGTAGTGGGCGATGCCGGCCTAATAAGGTATTCAGGTTCTCTGTATCGCCTAAAATTGTGACAACTACGATAGAAAAATACTAACGACTTCAAGTATTCACAGGGACTAAGCACAAAGCATTCATACGACTGAAGTCTCACCGTTGGATTTTTTTGTGGATCACCCACAAGGCGCCGGAACCGGAAAGAAACAGCCAGAACAAACCCGCCTGGATCCATTAACACGGCATGGTCAAACAGCGTAAAGGTTCCAAACTCATAAAATGTGTATTTGGAGATCAGGGTACCAAATTAAAACAAAAAAAAAATCGGCGAAAACTAGACAATTGTACAAAGCTGCTGAAAATAAAAGGCATAGAAATAAACAGATAACGAAACAAAATAAGTATTTCAGTACCTATGGCAGTAAGAGATTTGGCAGATAAGGAGCATCAAATAATTAAATTTATCGTGCCTCATTTAAAATATGAAAACAATCATCGAAATAATTTCAAATTGGAAAGGGTGGTCATCAAAATCTGATCTCCTAGTCAAATAAAAAGTATCTTTTAACTAAAAAAATGTGACTTAAGCCCTCTGGGATAGTTTCGATAAGTAGAGACACCACTATTAAGGAATGTTTGCCCCATATTTACATTAAGCATGCATAATGTGTGTATTAATTAAATAACGCATACCTCACTTGTACGTTATACGCAGAATCTTTCTCGTGATCAAATTGAAGCTTTCCCTGCCGTTTCCTGAATACAACATATGCAAGTACTTCTATTATTAAGAAATAATTTAAACATTTCATTAATGAACAATTGAAAGCTGCAAGGTAGTAAAAAGTGATGCAAGAATATATTTTACGTTTAAAAAAACGGATTTTTGTTCGCACAAATGCTGTAGCTGTTAAGTTGGATCGAACCGACGCTTGAAAAGCATTATCCGTATCTTTTCTCGCCCATAACATAACAGAATAAAGGTTCCTCAACGATAGTATTGGACCTCCAGTTCTCAAACAGTTCCTTTGGGTATGCCCGAAAGGAGAATCCCGTGACGTTATTTTGAATCCCGCCATCTCCCGTTGGTGTTCAACAGCCAACCTCTACGGCGTTTCGATCTGTTGTGGATAACCCCTTTTTACTCTGCAGACCCACTGGTGATTCCGCGCAAAAATAGTACTCATAATAGAGAGAAATCACTTTTAAAAAAGTCACCAAATTATAGATTTTAGTGACTTGGCCACTCATATGCACCTTTTTACCAATGTTCAAGAATACTTAACATTGAGGGATGCACAGTACGGTTAGTCAGACAGAACAAATCATCCGCTTTGTGTTTACACATAACGGATTGATCCCCTCAGAGGTCAGCTGTTTATAGCAGCGGGCATCTTCGAGCGCCACTAACTATGTACTTTGAGGCCGCCGCCTTTAGTGCTTCCGAACCGCTCAGTTGGCTGCCCCCATGCAGTCGTCCTGGCCCAGATCTTAGCTTGAAGCCTTCTTGAGCACTGCCCCCAGGGCTGACCTGTATCTTCTCTTGTCCGCACATCAATGATCCTTGATTCAAAGAGGTACATTTGATAATCAGCGAACAACAGCACCGTAACCGTGGCTTGGTTTAACTGTTTGAGTACACACCAACGTTCAACCAACCGCCAATGCGATTTATAAAACGACTTCTTGGATCTGTGGTTTTATCCAGCACAGTTGTTGCCCCTCAGGTGAAGACTCATGCTGATGGCTGTGGGCTCAATGTGGTTGGTGTAGATCTCCCGCTTCCATCTGCAGCAGCTATGGCTGTACCGTGGCCAGCCAAATCGGTAGCAGATGCCAAAGGGTCGTCGGGTTGTCCTCGGTTATCAGCAAGATGTGAAACTGTTTCTCCATGGCTAGCCTTTCCATTAAGAGTTATTACTTGGTTCGGGGATGCATATAGAATCTTCGACGGTCATGGGCAAATGAGTACACCGCTACGAGATGAATCGACTTAGTTGCTTGCTGATCCTAGTTTCGAACATGTCCACTAATCGACCAAGAGTGGAGTGCGCAACCACCCACTCGAAGCAATCCGAGCTTACTGTCTACTTACCTTACTTGCCCCTATTTCGATTCCATGTTTTCCAGCACGTTGGATTGCCCTGGAATGTAATATGGCAACAGCGTTATGTCATGGTCAACTGCCACACCTGCCGTGTTGTGTTCTTCAAATCCGGCTATCTGGTACCCTCCTGATTTCTGATAGAGCTCACAACGGTTGAGCTATCTTTTTCAAGTACTGGCACTAGCAGTTTCAGTGGTCGGTTGAATGTCAATATCTCTTCCCACTTATGTGTACACCCCGCAACCTCGAGGGTCAGTTACATTGAAATAAATGGCCTTCGAAATGCACCATCAATCTGCATGAGAAGCATCGGTTTTCCAGTTAAGGGGGCACGTAATCATCCTTCGTTGTGTTCGAACTGTTGCTCCACCACCTCAGTTCAGCTTCAATGTTCGCCTTCAGAGTCTCTGCACATACAAATGGCAATTGAACCAACTCAAACGCCCGGTGCATCAGCACTTCCGAGTTTTTCCAGTGTGGGGTCAAGGGTAGAACTAGTTCCCTCGCGAAATTGAATTTGTCACCGAAGAACATTATTACCTGTTCTGTTTCGATTTCAACATTTCCAGGTTTACCAATAAGCCTAGTCCTATGCACCTGTTAATGAGTGAAAGTGTTGGCCTTGCTACCACTCCATTTTCGAGATCTGCATTGATGCAGATGCACATCTCATAGATCTATGAACGTTGCCCGCATCCCATGCTCTACCACTTTCCTCATGTGTTGACAAGTGTACATCTTGATCGTTGGAGTGACTATAGTTTGCTAAGTGGCTTTAAGTCTATGGTTAAACGCCAACCCGTGTTCTTCTGGGTCGGAGAAATACGTGACTGATGAATCCCTGTAACGCCATCGCTTTCTCAAACGCTCACCTGTAGGCAGTTATCAATTATACTGAAGGCTGTATAGTCAGTGTGGTGATGTGGCCTTTACTCTTTTTGAAAGGAAGTGGAGATCCGTGGCGTGGTGATCCGGACTCGGACTGTTGCTTTTTTCCCACCTTCGGGCTGAACGGGATGTCGTTCCTTCGAGAAGTGACTATGTCCCTACCTTACGTCTCTTACGTAGGGCTTACGTCTCTGTTTCACAGAACTAGTTCCATCCTTTGTAGGAGCTGGGGTGTCCGATCCACGTGTGCCTGATATACCCCATGATAATGGCCCACGCGTACTGCTTCTTCGCTGCTCTATACACGATTTGGGCCTTTGCGTGTCGTCACGCGAGCACCTACATCTCGTGTGCAGACGACATTGAAGTGATTAATGGGTCTAAATGTCTTTGGTTCGGCGTAGAGACGTTAAAAGACAAAATGGTCGCCATTGCATAAATCTCGCGACTCTTGTTTAGGACGTTTCCGTGGGTGGATCGGAATACAGGTCAAGCTACAATTTCTTGGCTCTTTTGGGCATCATTTTTCCTAGTTCGTCCCTTCTGATTTCATTTCAAATCTTTACTGGGAGGAAAACGTGTTTCAAAATGGTCGACTGTTGTTATCAGGCTAAAAGATATAAAGTGACGTCGAGTGATTCCCCTGTCGGGAATACCTAGGAGGAAAACCATTGCGTTCGAAAATCTCTTTGAGAACTGGGCATCCACCGCTATGGATAGGAACCTGCAACTCTATAGTGTAACGGCTCGTCGGGTCAAGCGTATGGTCGATCCAACGACAGCTATAAGTCATTTGTGTGAACAAACATATTTTATTTATTTCATGAATGTCATTGTGCCTATAAAGGCGAAAGTATTATTTTTGCAGTGTATGTCGGGGAGCAGAGAAAATTTCCCGCTCTTTCAGTATTTTAAACGTCAGGCTCTTCACTGAATGTTTTACTTGGCGTCACCATAAGATTAATCACTGAAAAACATCACACAGGGGTGCAAAATATATCTGATTTATAGCAGTAGTTCAAGGAACCATGAAATAAAATGAAACTACACAATTGTTTGGACTGAACAGAAAACCCTCCCTCAGCCTTACACACTGTTTGCGCTCGCCTTTCAGACTCATGCTGCCAGTGTTATTGGATGCTGGAGGGTTCCTCGGGCTAGACCGTTCGGACAAAACAAACTACGAGATCTCATTGTTGAATTTAAAACTGCTTAAGATATATCAGCATTTGACAACATTTTATATATCAAAACAGAGGGAGAAATAAAAAAATTACTAGAAGAAAACCGAGACTAAATTACTTTTCCCCTTTATGAAATTGCAACAGTATCTATAGCAAATCAAAATTCAAACATTAAAGGTATTGCAGTAAAGGCTACTATTTAATTCCATTCACAACAACATTGCACTTCTTTATTTTAGAAGTTCGGTTGAAATGCCTTTCTTCTAATATCGGCAGTTTTATATATAATACAAGATTACAAGGTAGTTCGGCATTTAATTAATTTGGCTGTATTGAATCTAGTTTTGGTTATCTATGTAAACACAGCAGTGAAGAAAGCTAGGCGGCAAAAGGCGTCATGGCCAAACCAGCTAAATAGCCAAAAACATAGCTTTTACCCTCAAAACTGCAGGGCGAAAAGCCATGGATATAGATTCTCAATTGTAAAAAAATAATCTCTATTACTCTAGAATAGAATTTAGAGGTCCACAGTTTATAACACTAAAGCACTAAAATTCTACTTTTTTTGCTGCTTTAAATTATTAAAGTGTTTATAAGCAAGAAAACCCAGAAAAGGCTTGTCAGTGTGCAGTAACAGTGGCACCAAACACCAGTGTACAAATGAATCACGACCAGTTGAATAATTATTTGGTCTCATCATACCGTTAATCGGATTATGATCATATGTTTATTTTAGTTATAAAGCCTACTGATTTTTGGCTATAACGTCCGCTGGAAATTTTTGGCTGTAACGCCCATCGCCAAAGTGAGGTCACCTCTACTTTTTATTAATTCATTTCTTTATAATTAAGAATAATCAATTTTTAGTTAGTGATGGCTCATAATGAAGGGCAGACACCACTCCTCTTAACCACCCTCGTCTATCTGAGGACCATTCCTTAATAACACTCTACAACAAATCGGTATATCACTGGAGCCTGATCTCAACCAATCGTATATGTAATAGAAATTATAAAAGATTGCAAAAATACATTAAAAATAAACAAGCTTTTAAAAATTAAAACGATAGTAATAAGACAGAGAGTTAAATAATATGCTTCGCCATGTCCGTTATTACACAGCACAACACATGATAATATAATAGAATAATCAAAAACCGCTCATAGAGCCGTACATGAGATAATGATAATAATAACAATAATAACAATAAAGAAGCAGAAGAAGAAGAAGAAGAAGAAGAAGGAGCAGAAGAAGAAGAAGAAGAAGAAGAAGAAGAAGAAGAAAGAGGAGGAAAACAGGAAGAAGAAGACAGCCAATGAAAATATTTGTTTCACACACATTAAAAAGTAGGCATTTTGGTGTGGATCTCATTAAAAATCCGATGAGCTTGACGTTAAATGCCTCTCACAAACAGTCCAAAAGTGTGAAATGTCAAAATATTGACTTCCGCAGAAAATCTCCCGGTAAAACGAACCGTAGAAACTCCCCCATTTGTGCAGCTGTGGAGAAACACCCTACTCCAAAAGAGTTTGTCTTACAGGAGAAACCCCCTATAACATTCCCTATTTACACATCAGAAACATCTTTACTGGAGTGAAAGAGGGCTTCAGTCCTTGTTTGGGTTCATATCTGATTTGGTCATAAAACAGCACAGTGTGTTTAATACTTGCATTGAGGATTAGCAATGGCTAGAGTTCTTGATTAACGAAACTTCACAAATTCTCTAGTTCATTTCAAAGCATAATCAGTCTGAACGAACCAACAGAGGCTGAAAACTTGAGTAAAATTTTACAGGAGTACCCCATTAAACAGTATTTTAACATTTTAATGCATTTAATACTTAGACTGAATATTCATTTAAGAAGTTATAAGATGGTGGACTTTTTCTGGGCAGGGCAAAAATCTATGGGGATATTCTAAGTAGTGGACAAAATAAAAATTTGCTCGGTCCGTTACTAACACATTACAAGATAATACATTGGACACAGTTTGGTAAATAATACACAGACACATTATGATGCTGCTGAAAGCAGAAAGATATGGTTTCGGAGTTACTGACAGAATGGAGCAGAACAAAACGTACCCGGGACAGAACGTACCCAGGTCAGAACGTACCCGGGACAGAATGCACCAAGATCAGAAAGTACCTCGATCAAAACGTATCCTTGACAGAACGTAACTCAGGCAGGACATAAACTGAGTAAGTGGAGTGCTTGTGTAGAATGTAAGCAAACTTTACTGCTTAAGATTTTATGCAAAATTAAAACAGACACTTCACCGTCTTCAACGGGCAGTTTAAAAAAGTAGACAATTATTGCTTGTTGATTTATAATTCAAATGACATGGGTTTGACAGTATATACCTTTATATGTTTCATGCAACGAAAACAATCTTTCGGCACCATATGGACCTGATAAATGCACGACAATTAACTGCAACTGATCTAACAACAATTGATCCAGCGACAACTGATCGAAATGAGCAGGGTACGATAACTGGTCGAAATTATCATAATTACTATTTTGTGTAAGCCCAAGGATTACTTACCCAGTAATTATAAAGGTAAGACAGCCCTTGGCATTGAAAGAAATTAAGGGGATTTACATTTGTGCTCAGCAATGATGTGTCAATTTTCTCGGTGTATGGGGATCTTAAATGAGCTCTGAAAACAGTACAGGATTACCACACCTCTAACTTTTTAAAACATTTACGTTCAACCTGGGTATATTCTATACGGGTACGTATTAACCTGGGTTCGTTCTGTCACGCGTACGTTTTGTCTCACTACCATGATTTCATCAATTTTTCGTGAAACAAATCTCTGAGCTTTTGATTTTGAAAAATACACTAAAAGTCAAACCAATTGACTCAATGTTTCAATAATTTTACGTTGGTTTTCACTGATATGCAGAACCAATAGTTGCTGCCACCCAACAGTGGAGTTTATATCTTATCGGAACAGAATTGAAAGATGAAAGTGTATTTATAAAGGGACAACTTGTAACAGTAATGTAACATATTCATGTTAAATCTGTAGAAAGTAAACAATAATATACAGTGCCGAATGTGAAAAGAGATGTGCAAGCATAGGATTCAACAAGTACAATAACACAGCAACCATCCAAGGACAAGGCACCCAGCTTAGGTTATAGTTATAGTTCATGCGCATAACTTATTTACGCAAATTCCTAGATCACTGAAAAGCACTTGAGTATAAAGAAATTCAGCTGTATATGCTACAGGCAATTTGTGTATTCAGGCAATTCGTGAATTGCCTGAAAATTTCAGGCAATTCATGAACTGCCTGTAGGGGTCAGGTCAGCAATTCGTGGATTGACTAAAATTTTCAGGCGGTTCGTAAATTGCCCGAAATTAGCAACCAGTCAGTTCACGAATTGCCTGAAACATGTTTTATAAGTGACGTTGAACAAGTTTTGATGTTTCTTCCATTTATTGCTACATTTCATAGGCAGTTATAAACAGGGTGGCCACCGACTCTGGAGATCAAGGAGTTCAGGGAAAAATTAATCGACATTTTCCAGTCAAGGAAAACTCAGGGAATTTGAAAATTCCGGCAAATCTCAGGGGAAACTCAGGCAATTTAATTTTTGGAAAATTCCAGGTTTTCCAGGGTATTTCCACGTAATTTTTCATTTTAAAATTGGATAGATTTAATAAGACTTTGTTGTCTTTTTCTAAGCGTTTAAGAGAAATAGTGGGATACGGAATTGATGACTATTTTGAACCAAAAACATGTAAGTGTTGGAATTTCTTGAATATCTATTGCCTGTTGCCTGGCGGTGTCCTTTTGCATCATGCCAAAATTAATTGTACGGAAAACCTCTGGAAAACTCGTTTTTCAGGCAATTCACGAATTGCCTGAATACACAAATTGCCTGTAACATATATACAGTGAAAAATGTATATTTTGGCACAATAAAACTGAGAAAAGGATAGGCACATATTTTCTCTGATTTTTTGACCCAATCAGTAAAGAATACAGTGAAACTGGCTCACCAGTTGACGAAAGATATGAACAGGTATTTTTTACATTTTGCAAAGAGAAAATAGGGAAAGCACTTGCCACAACCGACGATAGATGTGGCAGAAAATGCTATTTGTATAGAAAAATTGCCCATACGGCTGTGCATAAGCCTTTCAATCATGACATTTTTTAACCCTTTTATGTTATTCTTAGTGGTTTCTAATGAGGAAAGAACAATACGTTGATTTGTTTCTATTTTTAAGTTACCAAAAAGAATATTTTTCATTTTCTCTTTCGTAATGAGTAGGGATTTTGTGTTATAAAACAAGGATACTTCTCTTAACCATTAATTAAAGATCTCTCATTTCTTCCAATTTAGCTATGGGTGTTCTCGTTATGCTTTTTCATTTATGTGATTGAAATCAATATTGGAACTTCTCCGCGAATCTCCCCGACAAAAGTAATATTTTAGCTCTTACGGAGCCATTTGGTATGTAGTCTGCATTATAACACTATTTAAACCTCGCAAAATGGTTTGAACATGCATTTTCTTAAAGAAATTTTGTCGTAGCAAATTGTGGTGTGTTTTGTCGAGTTCGGATGACTACATTGCATTAAAATTGTTTTGGTGTTGAAGATGCTTTTGTGAAGATAACTATGTTTAAGGATCTGCTAAGGAGCAAATATGGCAGGTATATACAGGGCCGCCGTTCAAAAGCATACTGTACAATAAAAATATACATGTGTCTGCTATATCGGCAGCAAGAACAATAATAATAACATCAATCTAATTTGCCAACTGGAATTTAAAAGGAGCATGCAATTCTTGGGTTGAATGATTTTCGAACTGAATTTCTCACCTTTTCCTATTATCGGTCCAGCGCTTATGATGAATGTCGTGATATAACGCATTCACGTGATTGTTTTCATTCATTGTTTCAAGGAAACGGTCAAGAGCAACTCATTAACATTTCTTAAATTTTATCACGCAGTATTCGTGTTAATTGTAAGGATCCCAGTTTCAAAAGTGCATTTTGGTTGGCCAGTTGACTTAACTATTCTTGTGATGTAAACAAGAGCCGTTGGAATTTAAATTTGATCTGCGGATACAAACATGGTGCTGCAAAGCCATTTTGCGAGGTTTAGTGTACGTAGAAGTGTTAATCATTTGTATATTAATCGTCAATATCGCACACAAACGGACAAAAAATGATCTGACTACCAAGACTGTACTACCAAGACTCGAAAAAGTAAAGCTGTTGACACAGTTCTAAAGATTTACATAATTTACACAAATTAGATGCCCTACTCTTTATTATACACATGTTCTAAGATTAAAGGAATACATCTATCAGCTGTATATCATACTACCTTGGGTAATATTCCCACATTTCGTGGAACTGGTTTAACTTCTGCTCTTGCCTAAGGGAGCATTAATGTATTCAGAATAAATACAAAATAAAAAGCCTTCATGACTGTAAATTACACGAAATTCTTCTGCAGTGCACATGCGTTAGTTAAATGGAATTGAACAAATGAAAACAAAAAAACACTAAACTAAAACCTAATAATCAATCTTATGCTAGTAAGATATAAATAAAAGTGCATAAATAAAATATCCCCTAAAAGCGCTTTATGTACAGCAAAAAATACCCCTACCAAATATATCTAAATAACAAAACGAAAAAAATGTTTAACTTTTTGACTTTGTATTTATGGCGGATTAAAACTATTTAATACTTTAATTTTTTAATCTAGCCCACAGAAGTGTGCTATAGCATGGAAATGCTTTTAAATTTTATCTATCCTATTAAAACGCTATGTGTTACACTACTTACTTATGGAGTCTGTAGCATGTGTAAATGCCAAATATAATAACACCGAGGAAAAGGAGACCGCCAATACTACCAAGTGCAATAACTAAAGGAATGCTGTAACTTTCGTCTTCTGGTACTGAAGTTGTTTCGATATCTATCTGCACATGACCTGCAATATTTGACAAAATCTATATTAACTGTTGAATGTCGCTATAAGATTTGGATTTTTTGCCTTTGCTCACCTGGCAAACATAAAAATACTTACAAAAGTAACACATCTTAAGGGTGATAGTTATATTTGATTTTAATAATGGTCATTCTAGGTAGATAAAATGTTGCAATCAAATAATTAGCATGGTTTCATGTCTTACATTGTTCAGATAGAAAGGAACCGGCTGGGGATGTTTCTCCACGTGTGCACTGATCACACCGAGACTGACCATCAAACATTTGATAAGAACCTTGTCCACATAATTTACACGTATTGCCAGTCAAGTAAGTTCCAGAAGGACACAATACTGAAAAAAGGACATCGTATTTAACTGATACAAACAACATAAATAGTAATACCAACTTGTACATTGCTATCATATTTTGTATAATGTGCAAAGTACATATCAACAAATAACTGTATACACAACTGAAGACCCCTGTGATTGCGTACTGAATCCGCACGTGTTTAGTGCATTATTTTCAGTTTAGTATAAAATATTGGATTTTATGCATGTGATTGGATGCATACCTTCTACAAGTAATACTTATACTACTTTTACTACTTATACTACAAGTACTACTTTCCTACTTGCATAATTGTGATTTGTTTATTCTGCTGAGTATTTTACAAAAAGGAGTTGCTTACAGCATAGACTCTCATAGCTAATGCTTCCAGGTGGGCATTCGTCGATATCCTTAATTTGTATGCCTTTCATCGTTGTGGAAGTTATGGCTGCGCCATTCACTATAGCTGCTAATTCCCCATTGGCAGCCATATTTTCCAAGGGTTTCAGATGACTGTTGATGTCTCCTCTGCCAGGTTAAACAAAATTAATCAATTTTTAATGCTTCCTCCACATATAATTTGTAAATGTATTAAAGAGTTTCTTCCGTTTGTTTCATATTAAAATAACACATTTTGTTTAATACACACCTATCTAAAACCCACAGCTGTATGATCATGAGGATTTCTTCTTGCTGTGTTTCTCGTTTTCGCCTCCGTTGATTCTGGGCGCAGTCAACGCTGTACGAGTCTTCACTACACAGCTGTAATAGGTCCTCGCTGTTACATACGTTACTGTGGCGTATCTCTTGAATAATCTGAGCTTTAAATTCTTCTTGAACTTCACTGTTGAAGACTTGATTACAACTACCAGTAAATGCTATCGTAATTTCAACAGATTTAGAGTCAGAAACATCTCCTGAAAGAAACAATGTTTACAATATGTTATAATTTTACTTCCATGATTAAATAATCGGCTGATCGATTATGTAACAAGTGTGGCAAATCGTTTACCAGCAGTAAAAACATGAACAACACCAACCCTCTCAAAATAACCAAGTACTCGACAAAATTTACAAAAGCAATATATATATATATATATATATATATATATATATATATATATATATATATATATATATATATATATATATATATATATATATATATATATATATATATAGTAACATGAATCTTACTCATGCAAGCCAAATGAGAGTATCCGGCTGAGAAATCAGGCATCCATCCATGGGAGCCACACATGTGCTCTTGGTTATATTTATCCCAAGTGACGTATCCATTATGACATTGTGCTTTGCATTTATATATGAAATTATCATGTCGGCAAACTAGTTTTCCATTGATAATATCAGGTGTATCCTCACAATAAAATTCTGTCAACAAAACAGCGTATAACTGACGAGATCTTATAAAGTTTATGAAAACCCTAAAACGCTTAGTTGAACACTACCCTATGCCCTGTCTCAAAGTACACCAATAAATTGTTTTCTTACTTCATTTGTTGTTTTTATGACAATCAAAATATGTTATCTTTTTATGTGTAACTAGGTATGCTTAACAATAATGTTGGCAATGTTATTGATTTCAGCGTTATTTTAAACTATTGTTAATACAGTTACCTTGGTTCTTTACTTCAACGCTGAAAGTACAGTTACTGCTTAAGGATTGATGAGTGTTTGTAGCAGTATATGCCACTCCAGTCAGTCCAATTTGGAAGTGATCACCCGATACATGCGTGGACGAAAGTACAATATCATCCCCTAAAAATATTCACTCCGTAACGTTTTCTGTTTGAAGATAAAAATGTATTTTTTACAGGTCTTACTCTCAGTTGCGTTACAGTGCTAAACAGTTAAGCAATAAGTAAGTTAATTGGACTATAGCACAGGCTTGCTGTTCACCTAACTACCTAAATATAAAACCTATATAAATCCATGCAGGTGTTAATAGAACATGTAATTAAAAAGTATTAGCATAAATCTTACTGCCGTATGCCTTGTTCTTGTTCTATAAAAACTACAAAATGAATTGCATCACTGACAAATGACTTTACTGTGTCAGTCGGCTTAATGAAGGATAATGCACAACGTGGCTTGTTCATTTTTCAATTTTTTTTCATTCACTAAACAAAGAAATATTGTCAATGTTTAGTTGTTCTGATAAATAGAGAACGCACATAATTTGTAATTTTATAGAGTACTTTGACATTATCACCGATCGCCTTCGACTTTAAACAGACAGCATATCATTAATAAATAGATCCATATATTTACTAGAAACCTTATTGATGTCACCAAAACTGTTTCAGGCATGCTGTTACAGCAGTTCGATAGATATACACCAGCAAATATACGCCAATTTTGAAATCAGTTTAAATTTAAACTGGTTTTTTGTAGCTTTACAATGGAATCTAGAAATTTATTCTTACCAAGAGCGTCTTCAGCCACCGCTGGTTCTCTCCACCATATCTGCTTTGTTGTTTGGCCAGGCTTTACATAAACACTGATATCATCTGGACAGTAGACAAATTGTGGTTCTCCACCTGTATTGGATAAAAAATAATGGGTTTAATTAGTATATTATCAACAGAAAAGGACACAAAATTGTAAGGAGAGTTAAGCAGGTTTTTCATTGATGACAACGGTCAACATACAGACGGATCCTTACCTGGACCGGAAACCTGAATCTATAAAATAACAATATAATACAAGGAAATATCAATTACTTCTAGTTTTAGCATTCATATAAGAAAAATAGCAATAATTTAATACCTAAAATGGGATTTCTGCAAAATAAAACAATTATAGTACCACTCTTTAAGCCAACAGGCTTCGCCTGGCTTGCCTTGTCAGATCAGCGGGAAACATCTCACACTTGCATGTAAACTAGCCCAGAGCTGGAAAATTACTTTTTGTGGGCGAGCCAACAAAATTTGCTTTCAAATTTAGTGTGAGCATTTGTATTTGTATTAGCTTTTATTCAAAATGCTTCTTCACCTACAGTTTTGATCGGGTGACTTTGAAAATTTATATGAAGGTTCCGTAAATAGCCTTCAATTGTCTTCAGATGATTTTTTCTTTAAAAAGCCAGCAAAGCCGACATTTTAAAAGGAAATCAATTTTTCAAACCGAATCTTCAGCCAGCTTGCTTTGAAGTTTTAGGAGTGGTCCAATGTTGAGCCTGTCCTGGAAATTATCTCTCAATGTTAGACCTCTCCTTTTTGAGAGCTCTGCCGGCCTTCCAAAAAGTTTAGGTCACCAGTTTTGAAAATACTTCTATCAAGGGTTGTTCGAAGTTTTCCGATTTCATTCGAATAATCACTACTTGGTCTTCTGTCGAAACAAGAATTTTTTGGCGATCCATAAGTCTTTCAATATTTGATTGACTAGATTTCGGCTGTTCACAATGCACTGCACATTTCTATTGTGACATTTATCCACTCACTTCATCTTTAATTTAGTATTAAAATCCAGTTTTGTGGCAAATGGTGCCATGCACATGAAAAATATTACTGAGGCATTTTTGAAGCAAATAATGATTATTTTGACATGTTTGTATTAAGATCCATGTTCCTGCATTAATGTTCTTTTAATTCGTTAAAAGACAATTTCCTCATCTCGATAAATTACCACTATTTGCATCTGACTGGTTTGTAATCAGCAAAGCTGTCTAACTACTCAAGTTGTTTGAATACTTTTGGATGCTATGAAAACGGAACTTTATGCTTTACGCGGAAATGCCGAAAAGAAATGATTTTCCAAGGTAATTGTATTTCTGATCGTCTATAACTATAACTTTTAAGATTAATTCATAGTAAAATTTATAAGCCAACGTAATATACATTTAAAAGTTTACCTCAAATGTTACTGATGTGTAAATATGACCAGTATTATTAATTTATGAAATAAAAACACATTACCTGATAAATATCTGAAAAGTGTACCGCACAAAAGAGAATGTGAATAGCAATAGCAGCAGTTGCATAAACATAGTTAAACCAGTGGACATTTATAAACTTACGGATTTCTTCTGTAGTTGTCGGCGGCATTGTTGATGTTGACAAACTAGACAATGATGTACTAGGCACCACAATAGTTGTTGATTCTGTTGATGCAGAAGTTATTCTTGTTGTAGTTGCAGAAGTGGAAGATGTAAGTTCGGTCGTTGCTGATGTATCAGTTGTCATTGGCGTTGCTGATGATGGAGTAGTTGACGATTTACCTATCGAAGTTGTTGATGTCGCCGTGGTCGCTGTCAATGTGGGAGTTGTTGTCGCTGTTGTATCTGTGATAGTTGTTGTTGCTGCCTCTGGAGTTGTCGCAGCTGTGGGAGTTGTTTTCGCTGCAGTTGTGGGGCTTGGTGTAGTAGCTGTAGCAGTTGTTGTCCCAGTTGTGGGATTTGGTATTGTTCTTGTAGATGTAAGAGTCGACGTTTCTGGGGCTGTAGTTGTGGGCGTTGTTAGTTCTGTGGTTGTGGGTGTTGTCGGTGTAAGAATTGTTGATGAGGTAGTTGAGGAAGTAGTAGAAGTCGATAATGTGGTTGTAGCATTTGTTGTGGGTGTTGTTGATGTTGCAATTGTTGATGATGTAGTTGTGGGAGTTGAAGTAGGTGATGACGTAGTTGGTGGAGTTGTAGTAACTGGTGGCGTAGTTGTAGGAGTTGTAATAGTTGATGACGAAGTTATTGATGTTGAGGTTGGAGTGGTTGGTGACGGAATTGTTGAGTTTGTAGCAACTTGTGTCAATTTTGTGGTTGAAATAGTCGTAGGTAATGTTGTAGTCATGGAAACTATTGCCGGTATTGCTGTTGTTAACTGTGTAGTAGCTGTAGAAGACGCCGCGGTTGTGGCAGCTTCTGATGCCTTTTCGCTGAAGGTAGTCAACTGGGGAGTAATTGTATGACTCGCCGAGGAACTTCTAACTGATGTTGTAACTGTAGTGGCTTCTTGTGTGGTAACACTTGGTGTTGAATCTTCCGAGGGCACCGTTTCTGTTACCATAGCCACAGCACTCACTGTAGGTACTTTGTCTGATTCTGTTGATGGCGAAGTTGCGTATATTTGCGTTGTTTCTGGTGAAGAAGCTAAAGAAGCTGATTTTGTTACAGCTTCTTCCGTTTTTGTAAACAATGCAGTGGTGGTTTCATGAAATGCACGGGTTTTACTGACTTCACTTGATGAATATGCTGAGGACACTGACACTGACAACGGTGATGCGGTGCCTTCGAAAGTTCTTGCTTCTGTAGCCGTCCTTACTTCTGTTATACTGTCAGGAATTTTTCCTGAAACTGTTGATATTTGATTTGTTGTTACAGAATCAGTTGTTTTTCCTGAAACTGAGGGCTTTGGTGTTTGACTACTGAACTTTGTGGTAAAATATCCAGGATCAATAGTTTCGTCTTCATCTCCTGAAAAAGTCTGACTTTCTGTTGAAAAAATATCGCTATCTGTTACTGAAAAGTCATCAGTAAATCCAGAGGTATCAGTTTCAGAAGTTGAAAATATAATGTCCTCAGTTACAAGCGCATCACCTGATGAAGTTTCTAAAATAGTCACAACAGAAGATATTTAAAACAAACAAAAACGACAAGATAGCTAAAATATTTCTACCCAAAAATTCCAGAAAAAAAGAATCGCAGCTGAATCTTTGACCTCCACCACTCTAAGCTGAGAAAAAACAAGTCAACCTCAATTCTAAACACAAATCTATTCTAACACACTATTTGTGCCAATTGGCTAACAAAATATTTGGGTGCAAGACATGTTTTCTGTACTGACAAATATGTACTGCGCTAATAATTAAAACAAAGAATTAACCATTACCGCAATACCGTAAACTAACTAAGAAGCACAAAAATCTGAAGTGGTATTTGTACCTGATGACAGCGAAGTAATGGTGAGGATTTCAGTTGTAACTTGGCCGCTCTCTTCTGTGGTTATGGAAGTGCTTAACGCTGGCCTAGTCGCTAACGTCGTGAAGTTTTCAGACCCTGGCACTGTCACTAAATCGTCGTCGCCAGATGGCGATTCGACTGTCATTTGCGTGACATCCGTTGCCGTCGGTGTTGTAACAGGGAGAGTAGACACACTGGGTGTTGTAGGTGCTAAAAATAAAAATGAAAATGAAAACACAGAAACAACCAAAGTATCCTTGCTTTACAATATCAATACTAATGAATATGGTACTAAATTAGCTTAAAACACATACAGAATCCGACAGTCAGCACTGGAATTATTTAAAGCTCCCCAAACACACCAACAGTAAAATCCCTAACAGCGCTTATGGGACATCGCGCTCAGAAAAGTTACCAAGTCTGTAAATAGTTGCAACTATAAAACGGCACAAAACGAGGCTAGCTTCAAACTGGACTTTAGATGTAGAGATCAACAACTCGACAGAAACATGTTATTTCTCGAATTACTCAAAAATGATCCGTCAAAATTAACAACAAAATAGAGACACACAGAATAAAACAGTATAAGTTTATACGAATAATATGCCTAATTTCGGAGTATAAAAGCAATTTAAAGTTCGTTATTATTGTAATTTAAAATATATCACGTGACACTGATTGTCGTTGCAGAGGCCACATTCTAATGAATTTTACTTATAGTTTTCTTATGCTAATTAGTAGCCTGGTAAGAGCAGTCAACCTTTCAACTTCTCATCATAAATAATCTGCGAATATGTGAGTCTGATGATCATTCCAAATTCAGAGACTGATTGGTGATACACTGACACCTGTGAAACACAGGATCACCCCCTTATCCAGGGATGAATAAGAGTTGGTAGTTCGGCCTTTAACTAGATAGTCAATGTGTAGATATGCCCAATGCGTACCTGACTGGCAGCGGTACTCGTCAATTGGGTACCTCATAGGCTCACATTGGCATTGATAGGAGGCTAGGACGGGTACACAAACATCACTGCATCTTGACTCTCTACAGTTGTCTTAAATTCATCAAAATTAAAAGGTTTTTTTAGCATTCATTTGAATATTTCGCTTTTTGCTTTGTTAAATCTTTTATTTTAAGCACGATTATTCGTACAAAATCTTTGAACAAAGGATGTAAATGTTAGTGTTTCTATGTTTTTTTTTGTCGTTTTCATTTTAGTGGCACACCTTTTTTGTCTTGAGTTAGAACCTCTTGGTGGTATCGATAATGAGGAGAAAACAGGAAAATTCCTCTGCATATCTTCTAACACATTTATCACTGCATTCATAAGATTTCAAAAACAGTTCCATAGTATTTGGAGTATTTTATGATATTAATAAGGGTTAATCTGACACCAACGACACCTCTCGTCGGGACACTTCGCAATCCGACATCTCACATCTGGACACCTCGCATCTGGATTTTTCGCATCCAGATAAAAAAAAGTAGACATCTCGCACCCATGACTTTTTAGTTACATTGATGTTACAAGTGTAAATCTTTTACACAGATATAGCATAAATATAACAACTTTCTTTTTGACAAAAACAACTTTTATCAAAAATATCCACGACCTTGTTACAATAACTGATGAAAATCATTGCGTTTCGCAAGTTGCAAGGAGCCCAAATGCGAGCGGTCCAGATGCGATGCGTCAGGATATCGTTACCTTGTATACTAGCAGGATGGTGAATGATAAATCTTGTCGGTCTCATCAAGTCTGACAATAATGTTTGTGTGTTGTTTGTAACTGTGTCATACGCAATCACTTGTGCAGCGTCCCAGTCTGAATAGATGATGTGCTGCTCGAATACAACGAAATGAAACACCGAACTCGGCACTGGCAGGTCTGTAAAGCTGACGCATGATTCTCCTGTAACATCAATGCGAAATTCTCTCTCTTTTTGTCCACTTAAAAATTCCGTTTTATGTGTATACTATTTAACCAGGGGCCACTTGGTATGATATCGGTTACCGTGCGTGTCAAAAAATAAAACGCGGAGAAAGGGCTTATTTGAGGCCCGATGCAGTCCGCGCCGAGTGGCAATCTCGTTGACAAGGGGGAGGTAATTTTCATTCAAGAAGTATGTTTCCCACAAAAAAGGGATGGGGTATTTCAGAATTACACTCCACGTTTAGTTAAAAAAGGGGGTTTGTTTCAAAATTAGCACTCAGCGTTTAGGGGTTGTTTAAAAAAATATGGACATGCATGCTATCCACTTAATCCTTGAGTGCCCCCTATGACACTCTTTCATGCTTAAACATATAAACAAGAGACATAAGAAACTCCCAATTTTAAAAATCTGACATGGGCAGTTGGTGTGGAACTTGACTTCATCAAAGGGCCACTTTTAACCTATTTTGAGTGTTCTGACAAATTTGCACTGATTTCATTGAGGTTTAAATTTTGTTTTTCGTCAAAAATATAGGTGTATTCTGGTAGTCTTATCTGAAGAAATGATTTACTATTCGGACGCACTCTGTCGTCAACAGACCATATTATCCAGATCCGGACCTATTTCGATTTCATTGCAGTACCCGTTTTGCTCAATTTAGTGTGCGAAATGAACCCGAATGCCCAACGGGATACCTCGATTAAAGCTGAGGTGGCCCGATCTAGTTTGAGATGCCCCTCCTCCGACAAAAAAGCAAGATAAATTAATGAATAAACGAGAAAAAAATAATAAGATTTATTAATGAATAATCTCAAAGAATAAAAAATATAATCCACTTCCGGAGTCATCCATCCACAACCCCTTTTAGCGGAATTCGTTCACACGATTTCTGTGACTTTTGTTCGCAGGAGACAGGATTCACTGTCCAGTGATGGAGATATCACAGCCTGAGAAGCCAGTCAAATGGACACTTACGTCCAGTTTCAGTAACATCTACTCACAGAGCTCTGTTTGAATTGTCCTTGAGGTCAAGCAGTAACCTCGAGAAATCATGAGAGGTCATCTAATCAACCGACAGATCAACATCGAGGAAATCGTTGCAGCCAACACAATTTGTTTTTGGAATTAGTTATTTTACACAGGACAATCTCCATGCAGTGAGGGGGAGGGCATGGGGGATTTCCTCAGAATTGCTCCAGAGGGCAACTTAGTTGTATTCATCTTAATTACATATGTTCTGTGATTCGTATCAATAACTTATAGTTTATAATATTCCTGTCAAGTTTAGGACTCTTAACTGATTGCCGATATCATAAAACAATGGGGTTATACGATTAATGCTGCTGCTGCTAAAACAACCGCAAACACAAGTTCAGGTGTTCAAGTACCAGGATCTCATTTAGGCGTCCGGTATATTAGGGTTACTTATACAGTAAAGATTGCATTTGGTGCCACACTGGGTGTCCGGTGTTCGGAATAGTGAGGTGTCCCTACTTTATTGAAGTTTCTTTATTATGGAAATGAATGGACGATGAAAAGGGACTAAAATCAGTCCATCATAGCGAATTGTTCGTAAGTCAGATATTCAGCAGGGCAGAATATTCCCACAAGCCTGATGACACCCCCCTCAGCGATTCCCCTCCCCCTCCCCCCTCAACAAATAACTTGAAGCTGGTCCAGTTACATTTTTGAACCCTTTCGATTTGTGAGAGAATATACACCTTTTTCTCGTGTATATTATACGGAAAATCACAAAATATAAAAAAACACATTTCATTCTTTCAAAGTGGATTTTACTTCGCAAAAGCTTTGAATTCGCTTATCTCCACTTTTAATGGGTTCCCTTCCAGTAATATTTACCACGCAATATAAAAAAGAACTTTTTGAGGTACTGTTCAAGATACTCTAACCCTTCCATCCATCCTATGGCCAATCAGAATGCCCGAGACGTCGTCTGCTAGTCTCGTATAAACGACATTCCCTTTTTGCGTGGCGTCGATACAACACGCCATTCTGTGTGCTGCCGGTTTTTTGCAGCAAGGGAACTGGTTTAAGGTGCGAATTGCTTCATTTTTTACTTAATTCACTGCCTAATGGATTGTTTTATCTATTATTGTGCGTTGGGATAAATTTATGGAGCCGAAGTGTGTTTATTCGCCATCTTACTCTTCGGTCTGATTAGGTTGAGTTTGCACGATCACGGAGACACTTTCCTAGTCCCGAGAAGTGCGCCTCTTTCTCCACTTTCATTCAGATCGAGGAACTTACCAGTTCCACCTCAGTTCGTCTAGGAGTAGGATCTTTTCAGGCTGCTGGACCTGATCAGACTCCAAGCTTTACCAGCCAGCTGTGTCATCGCGGAAATGGCCAGTTTTTGCTTAAGCTTTACTCCATGGGTCGCTTCTCAGTCTTTGTAGAGCAGGTTCTGCAAGTCTGACAGCGTTCTCCGACGAAAAGAGACGTTTTCTGTGACGTCTGAGGGTCATTTTCTTTGCCAGGACCGTTTTCCCTTTGTGGTCTTACGGTCACGGGTGCGAGAAGACCATTCTGGTCCAACGGGATTCACAAAACCCGTTACGGTCCGATGGTCCCAGGTGCATCTGAGGCAAGAGAGATCCATATCCGACACGGGTGGTGCCATTACGGTCCAGCCCGTTACGGCCCGGGAACGTTATCGTTCCGGGAAGCATCTCTTTTCGTCTTTCCTTAGACCCAGCGAGTTATTGCGGTGTTTAAGCAATTGTAAACACAGCTTGGAAGGTTAAAGCTTGCAGTTGAAGCAAAGCACGGAGAAATGTAGTTTTGTGCGTTGTTTTATACTACATATTCTCACCGTTGTTTTTCTCTGCTTGCATTTCAGATATGACAGAGGCCAGTCTACATTCTCCACCGTTACTGCCTCAGTGTATCCATCCTCCAACCGCGTGTAACCCCCACTCCATCTGCGACCGCTGTAGACGGAATAGTGGAATACCTCTGTGTGAGCCAGACAGCCAGTGTGGCGAGTGTCTACATCTTTCTCCAGAGGATTGGAAAGTCCTATTACGGAATAGGACCAAGAACGAGCGCAGGAGGGATAAGCGCAAATTCCTTTCGTCAGCTTCGTTTGTTACTCGTGAATTTATTCGTGATACCATGAAGAAGGCTAGCTCCGTTATTCTGGGCCAGGTCTCCACCCCCGTACACGTAGACACTGGTGCAGAATCGGAATCCGCTACGCCAGTTAAGAGACATAAAAAGTCCAAGAGTAAAGGACGTGCATTTTCTGAGACTGTAGCAGAATTGGACATCCCGGAAGGGCAAGAACGGGATCGTCTCCGCGAGGCATGGGCCTCACCTCCTAGAGTGAAACCCAGTGGCAGTCCAGGAGGGGCGTTTAAGTCCCCGTCTGAGGAACAAGTGACTTTAACGCATAAGGATACGGGAACAGTACTTTCGGCGGTTACAGGCCAGTTAGGCATTCCCCCGCGAGAGGACTTATCCCCCCCTCCTCAGCTGCAGCGTCTCCCGAGTGAATTTTCAGCGTTTTTGTCTATGCAATCGCAACTGCAAAAACAACTTTTGGATTTACAGAGTCAAGTTCAGAAGCAGGAGAGTCTGCTTAGTCAAAGGCAAAAGCCTAAACCATCAGCTACGGTTTCTCGTCCTCCTCCGGAAATTCAGTCAGTGGCAGCGATATCGGGCTCGCCTGTACCTCACCTCCCGCTGGACTCTAACGTGGATATTCCCGAAACGGTCACCATCAGCGAGGAGGATTCCGTGGGCGTGCCCCTTTCGGGCCAAGTCTCCGCATTGCTGGAAGATGATGAGGAAATCGGGCCGATGGAAAATTCTCCCCTAGCAGCAGTCCCAAGCAACAGGGAGAAAGAAATTTACACCCCAGTAGGGGAACCCCACATGTCACATTTTTCACAATCCCAACTCCCAGAAGCAGCATCTGATGAACAGGAGTCGGAGGTGGAAGACGGGGAAGAAGAATCCGAGGGTACGTCAGTACATTCCCGTTGTCATTTACCGTTACGGGCAGTGGAGCAGGTGCGTTCTCCCGGCCAAGGGCATCGACTTTGGAGAGATCCAGCGGCAGCGGGCAGACGGCCCATCCGTACTCCCTCTCCACCAGATCTTGCCCCATCGGTCGAGGACGCGGCCCCCTCGAGTTCTGCTTCTACGATTGCACCAGAAGACGTGCCGTTCAGGGATGCCATTCAAGAGATAGCCCGCTTAGCAGAGGTCTCCTGTGGCTCCCCAAATTTAGATAAGGAGGATCCGCCCATTCGGATGACATCTCAGGCAGCTCCACCACAACAGGACTCGTTTATCGCACTAGCCACCAGTGAGGGCATTGCTCATGCTGTCACGGTCCGCGCGAAAGAGTTCAAGAAGATGGACGCCGGTGAGGGTCGCACGTTGTCGCGTTTCCATTTATCTAAACATTGCTCAGTACGACCAGGACCATATCGGTCAGCGGATGAAAAAATTCCCCTAGAGGCACTGGAGCAGCCCGTGAAGCGTACAGTCTGGATGCCCACAGTGCGTAGTGACTCAGACATTCCATTAGTGGAGAAAGACGCAAAGACCATCGAGGCGTCTTCTCGCCACATCCTGAACATTATGTCTTTTCAAGATCATGCACTTAAAGCACTAAAGTCGCGTTGGGAAGAACTTCGCCTTAGTGATCCCGTGTCTGCTAAATTGATGGAATGCCTGGCCTTAGCTACCCGAGACGTGGTCAAACTTTCCACTTTTTTGATGACTTCAATGGTCTACTTACGTCGAGATGCCTTTCTCCAGCACTGCTGGTCTAGTGTCAAAGGTTTGCGGGACCTGCGTCATGCCCCTATCCTGGAGGAACGAGAACTATTTCCTCCCGCCGAGATAGAGAGGGTGAACCAGGAAAGTCGTTCGCTTTCGCAAGATTATGCCCTGATGTCCAGGATGTCTCGCTCCTCCTTCAAACGTCCACTGAAGAGGAAGAGACCACAACAGTCCTCTCCAGCACCGTCTAAGCCGAGTGCGCAGCTACAACAGCCCCCTGTCAAGAAACCGAAACCCAGCCCCGGCAGCAAGACAGAGGGTCCGGCTCCACAGTCGTTCAGGTAGCAGCCAACCAAAGTACCGTCACGAGATTCCCTTATCTCCTGGCGATACTTTAGCAAACTTAAGAGACTTGGAAAATTTACTTTCCTTAAACGCCTCCTTGCCCGTAGGAGGAAGACTAGGAAAGTTTTGGCAGCAATGGGCAGAAATGGGGGCGTCTCGAAGGGTAGTACGTTGGTTAAAGAGAGGTTACTCCCTACCTTTCAAACGAGACCGGAACGGGCTCAGGTGCCCTATTCCCCTAACCGCCCATGCGCCAAGACAACTAGTCACCTCTTACGCCAAGGGGTCAGAAAAAGACCGAGCTCTCCAAGAAATGCTACTGAGCTTGTCTCAAAAACAGGCGATAGAGGAAATGCCAGAAAATCAAATGGGTTTTTTCAGCAGAGTTTTTCTGGTTCCCAAGAAATCCGGAGGGTGGAGGCTGGTAATCGACCTTTCCCCCATAAACGGTTTTCTTCGAGTGATCACCTTTCAGATGGACACGGCCCAGGTGATAAAAGGGTCATTACGGGAAGGGATGTGGGGTACCTCCATAGATCTCTCCGATGCTTACCTCCATATTCCTCTCCATCGCTCGGCAAGAAAATTTCTAGCCTTTCAAGTAGGGAAAAGACGATTTTGGTTTCTGGCACTTCCCTTCGGTCTGGCTACGGCCCCGTACGTTTTCTCCAAGGTCATGAAAGTACTGAAAACATGGGCACGGCTAGAAGGGATGTTAGTCTTTCAGTATCTGGACGACTGGTTTCTGGCGAATCAAGACAGGCAGGTAACCGAGAATCATACAATGTCTTTAGTTCGCAAGGCACTAGAGGTAGGTCTAGTAGTAAACCTAGCCAAGTCCGAACTAACCCCCAAACAGTCCATTACCTTTCTAGGGGAGTTTTGGGATCTGGCAATAGCAAAGGCGTTCCCTACGCCAGAACGCCGCCAGAGAATTGCAGATGCCATAAAAGGTATTTCCCCAGGAAAGAAGGTGAGATTACAGGCCATGGAATCGCTCCTCGGCCTGTTAGTGGCAACAGAGAAGACAGTCCCCCTGGGCCGTCTCCATTACAGGCCATTTCAAAGCCAGGTAAGATGGGCGTTGCATCAGGGTCGTTCACCCGCAGCGAGGATGCAAGTTTCACAGGTAACCCTACAAGCCCTACAGTGGTGGTGCGATGTTCTAATTATGTCCGAAGGAATGCCATTTCAGCCCCCCACCCCGGAGATAGAGATTCAGACCGATGCGTCCCATGCGGGGTGGGGAATTTATTGGAATGGTCAGGTATGGAAGGGCAAATGGCCACCCTCGCTTCAGTCCTACCACATAAACTGGCTGGAGCTTCGGGTGGTCTGGATTGCCCTAATCAAGCTGACCAACCAACTCAGAAACAAGGCAGTCCTTTTTCGGTTAGACAACTCCACAGCCATAGCTTACCTCAACAAGCAGGGGGGCACCAAATCACGATCCCTGTCCAAACTTGCATTCCAAATTCTTTCAAAGGCCAGGGAGGAACAGGTGACCGTTTCCGCCCGTCACCTGGCCGGGAAATTAAACGTCCTAGCGGACTTAGCCTCCAGACAGGGTCAAGTTATCAACACCGAGTGGTGCCTATCCCCTCGGTCCTTTCAGTGGGTGACACACCAATCCCCATGGGGTGCCCCGACTCTGGATCTGTTTGCAAACGCGATGACCACCCAACTTCCCCGGTACGTGTCTCCTTGCCCGGACCCAGCAGCTTGGGCAGTAGACGCTCTCAATTGTCAGTGGCCACGGGACGAGGTACTGTATGCCTTTCCCCCACAAGCAATCTTAGGGCAAGTCCTGCAGAGAGTAATCGAGTTGAAACCACCGTTCCTATTACTCATTGCCCCATGGACACCGGAAGCCCCATGGTTCGCCCTCCTACTCCATTGCAAGGTAGTAAGGTCGATACCGATCCCATGCCACAACGAGTTGCTATCACAACCCCATTGGCATCACTTCCACCCCTCCCCTCGCTTACTGAACCTCCACCTTTGGTGTCTGACCAGTCCTTTCTGAAAAACAAGGGTTTTTCTAAGCAGGTGAGAGAGAAAATAGTAAACAGTCACAAGGGTTCAACGGCCAAAGTTTACAGGTCGCAGTGGAATAAATTTGCCGCTTGGTGTAGCACTTCTAAGCTAGATCCGTTTCAGGCTAGCCCAGCAGTGGTAGCGGATTTCCTCGATCACCTTTTCACGGAGGTGAAATTAAAGGTAAGTTCCATCGAGGGCTATAGGGCCGCTATAGGGTCAAGACTCAAAGCGTCTACAGGCTACGACCCGGGCGAAGATACTTCCCTATCACAGCTAGTAAGACATTTTAAAGTAAGCTCCCCACCCTGCCCATCCAACATAGCGCAGTGGGATTTATCAATAGTCTTACAGTATCTTCAGCGCCCAGATATATTTAGTAAGGACGTGATTTCAGCAAAAAACGCAACATTAAGATTCACGTTTTTATTGGCCTTAGCTTCGGGCAAAAGAAGAGGCGAAATCCATGCCCTAGACAGAAAGGTAAATAAAGATAAGGGTACATGGGAGAAGGTCACCCTAGTCCCTAGAGCAGGATTCATGGGAAAAACCCACATCATGACCCAAGGGATGGGAACGTTCGATCACATTACTCTCCCATCCCTACCAGATGACCCCGACTCAGACGGTCTGGTCTCTTTGTGTCCCGTCAAAGCGCTGCAACAGTATTTGGAAATGTCAGAGGCCTACCGATCAGATAATCAGAAGGCTCTCATCATTTCGTTTATGCCGAAATTTAACAAAGATCTTTCGAAACAGTCGATCTCAAATTATATTAAAAGGATCATTTTGGCAGCCTATGACGATGCACAAATCGACCCTAACCCGTTAGGGGAATCAAACATCAAAGCCCATCAGGTAAGGCAAGTAGCCAATTCCCTCAGGGCGGTACGCAACGTGTCCCTTTCGGATATATTAAAAACAGGTTGTTGGGTTTCCCCCAACTCGTTTGTTAAATACTATCTGAAAGATTTTTCTCAAGATGAATTGTCTGGCTTATATTCATTAGGACCGTTCGTGGCTTCAGAAACGACCATTACAGGCTGAGTGTTTCTGTTGTAGGAATGCTTCTCCCAAGTTTAAGAACAAGGGCAAGCACAAGAGTAACTTCTCCAAGGGCCGTAATGGGAATAGTAACAACAACAACAAGCCACGAAAGTAACAACCTACAAGAAGGTCTTTCCTTCTTACTCTGAACATTTCGCCTTTCGCTCAGGTCCTTTGGACCATTTCGGTTCGTGCTTATATTAAGTTACGGACGAACGCTGGACGGTTATGTTTAATTAAGCATTTATTTACTCCGAAGTGTTCAGGATCGCATGTGTAATGAGTACAGCCCAGTCTTCGGTCTTACGGCTACTCGGATGCTTAAGTTTTGATCTCCTTTCTTCATGTTTTTCAGAAAGAAAGGGGGGGGGACCATGTCGGTCCCAGACGTACCCAGTGACCGTACACCCGTTGTAGCCGGAAGGCCGAAAGCCGGTTTATGGTTCATGGTATGAGGTACCATAGTATCATTATGGGCTTATGGGACCATAACGGCCCCATATAGGAAAACAGTCATAAATAAGCAAAATTTTTTCTGTTTTTCATTTTATGACGATTTACAGTAGTTTTAGTACTATCTAGTCAATCGCTATGAGTTTATTTCAAATAAACGTGGTAATTTATCAAATGAGAAGAAGAAAAGTTAGACAGCGGACTCGCTTTCTTTTTCAAGTTTGAATTGCATGTCTTGTAAGACACTTCAGTCACTTTACTAGAAGTGTCAAAGAGTTTATTTGCGTAATTCCTATGGATTTACGATCGTTTTGTAGTACTTCTAAATAAACCTAATTGTTCATCAATACATAGCAAGTGAATAGTGAGAACTTGAGGAAGGGATCCATCCGGTGGGCGGTTGGAGGGGGATGGTGATAGTTCTCAAAAAAGATGATGGCATGGTTGGAAGCCTTCTCATCTCAACTGACAGTTGCTGTGATATTTTTTACTTTGTTACGATTTACCTTATGTTGAAAGACCGGAATGGTACGCCTCCGGACTTTATTTAGGAAATCATTAAAAGAATTGAAACTTAGCTGACAAGTTTTATTTCTTCTTTGCGTCGAGTGCACAGCACTCCTCGCCTATATGCAATGAGCTTTTACAAGCCATAGTGTAATTCGCGACCTTTTTGGGCAGTTCAAGAATGGCAGGCTCCCCTGCTCCGGACTCAAGTCCCATTAAAAGTGGAGATAAGCGAATTCAAAGCTTTTGCGAAGTAAAACTATCGTTTTATTTCGTAAAACGAGCTTTTACGAGTAAAAGCGCAATTCGCGTTCTCCACTTTTAACTTTGATTTTAACCCGTCCCATCCATCCCCAACTAGCCTGGGCGTGTTTTACCGCCTTTTGGGGCTAAAAAGGGAATGTCGTTTATACGAGACTAGCAGACGACGTCTCGGGCATTCTGATTGGCCATAGGATGGATGGAAGGGTTAGAGTATCTTGAACAGTACCTCAAAAAGTTCTTTTTTATATTGCGTGGTAAATATTACTGGAAGGGAACCCATTAAAAGTGGAGAACGCGAATTGCGCTTTTACTCGTAAAAGCTCGTTTTACGAAATAAAACGATAGTTTAACTATTACTATAATAACGACGACAGCAAAAGATAAATAAAACCTGAATATACCGAACATCGACGGTACTGAGCTAATTCGTCTTGTTTAAGAAGCTGTGCAGTATACTTTGACGAAGAATTATTACAAAATTTTGACTGTACATAGAGAATATGCATTTCATAATTTTAAATATGACTTGGTTTAGAGAGAGATAAAAAACAATCTAGTTTCATATATATTAAACACGTATAATTCGTATCCATCAGTAACACTGTCTTTCCAAATTTCCGACCAAATCAAGATCAACGCTTGGTTTCTCATCACACACCGGCTTAAATCTTATGGTATAGTTATGACTATGGACTGGATATCTTAAAATCATTAAAACCCAATTATTTTGCCAAATGCTTTCGATTTTATCTGCAGTAAAGGCCCCGAAATGGGTACGTTTTCGCTCCAAACTCCGGAAGCCACGCACAAACGGTTACATTTACTTTCTCACTTAATGCTCTAACATTAATGATACGGGGGTAAACACGTCGCAAAAGCCGATACCCTAAAACAATAATTTTTGCACGATGCATGGATGGATCTCTCACAAGAAAACGAAAGCATGCAATGCATACCTAGGTACACAATATCCAGGTCTCATCTAAACAGTCCGGTATCTTAGGGGCCTTTATACAAAAAAGTTTAAAGATGCCAAGTTTCCAGAATAGTGAGTTGTCCGGTTTATTGGGGGTTGTTTATCATGGAATTAATGTAAAATAAAAGTGACTGAAAAAATCTGTCCGTTATAATGAGTTTTCTATCTATCGAGAGTGGTCTGACCGAGGTTTTACTGTATGTCTAGATCTGGAGACTAAATCTGGCTTATTGGCACCAGAGTAAATCGGAATTGAGAAATATTTTGTAGGTTGAGAGTACCAAGATACACCTACAGTGTTAGTGAAAATCAACATTTTAAGCATAAAAGAGATATGAAAAATTATAATACCGAGAAATTGCATCCCCAAATTAGGAATGTTCACAAAAAGCAAGGTAATATATAAATTTAATCTAGATCTCGCGACAATTTATCTAGCGACAGTTGATTTAACGCTAATTTATCTAAATGAGCAGCGAAAGATAACTTTACTACTTCCCCAAAACTTTTTTGCCGACTTAATAACATAGATTAATTAATATGCATTCTCTCTTTAGTTTTGTTTTAAACTAAACCAATCTAATGTAACATGAGATTCTTAGAGCACATTTTTTCTTTTCAAAATTTCAAAGCAGAATACTTTGGAACTCCAGTAACCATTTACACAAATTGAAAGGTCAGCTAAACCGGATTTCATCCAAACACACAGGATTTCATCTAGGTTCCTGTGTAGCTTCTTCACAGAATTTGTTTCTCTGCACAAAGGATAATCCCCTAAGTGACTATTTATGCTAAGGGCTGCTTCACCTTTCAGAGTAACAAAGAGTGGCATGTTCCGTGGCTTAGCTACTATCACTCCACAGCGACCTTGTCGCAAATCTCCTCAATTTCTTTCAATGTCAAAGGCTGTCTTACCTTATCACAGCTACTGGGTCACTAATTGTGGGCTTACACATGAATAAGAGTTATGAGGAGTTAGACGAGTTCTCGTAACCTGCCCATTGAGATCAATTGCCGCTGGAGCAATTGAAGGGGTCCATACATAAACTTGATAACTCCACTTATCAGGAAAATGCACTATTACCACCACGGTATTTCTTGGCCTCTGTTCTATCACATATGTAAGTCGTACACCTCAAAACCGCTTAGAAGTGGGCATTTTTGAGAAAAATGCGATGGGAAAAATCTATATTTGTTACTAAAATTTCAAACTTTAAAGGCGTTTTTCTCCACTGCTGATAACTGCAGTTATCAAGTTTATGCATGGACCCCTTCAATTATTGTTCCGAGATCAATATTGTCATGGATTCATAAATCTAACATCACTTTGAATTAATGGCAATTACTTCCAAGAATATTTTATTTATTTATTTACTAAAACTAGTGTCTGCATGTAGTGCTAATTTGTTGTAATTTATTTGCTTGTTTGTTTGTTTGTTTTTTTTTTGTTTGTTTGTTTTTTTTTTTTGCACATACCATCCAAGGCACATCGATAAATGCGGCTAACAACAGAATCCAGGATGAAAATGTTGAATCCCTTTTGTTCGAAATGCAAAGCAGATGGAAGACTCCCATTCTGTTTCCAAATCATTTCTTTCTCGGAACCATCCATTCTGGATCTCCATACTGATGGCGAATTCCCTTGTTCAACCCAGAATAAATACCTACGGTAAACCAAAAAAAAGTTATTTCAGTACTTTTTCCAGTACTTAAAAGTTGAACGGAATTCTTTATATTTTAATAAATATTAACTGACGCACCCGACTAAAGTGGCTACTTCCAGTGCCTGCGGTCTCTTGAGCTCGCAAAGTAAGTCGGTTGCCAGGGACATGTTATAGGTAGGGGCTCTCCTTATGCAGCCTCGTTCTGCTTCCGTCCAGTAAAGATGACCGCTGATTGGTTCATAAAATATGTCGTCTATGATGTCACCGGAAGAAAGGATAACATCGTGTGCTTTGTCCAAAAGACTGACACTTTCAATGGTTCCTCTGAAAGTTGAAAATAATTAAATGCACAAACTGTTGACATGTTGTTTTTATCGGTATTAGTATATGGAGTATGTCTTCAGTCGCCTATCAAAGCCGCACTTCCGACATTTTTTAGGGTCATAGTATCTAAACATTGGGTTAATTGCCACGGATTTCATTTTAAAGTCACACTCATATTAATTTCCCATTCGAAGTGTACATCGCAGAAATGCTGCATACTTCATTTTATTTACATGCACAAAGTTGTAAAGGACTTTTAGCTCACCTGTTGACATCGGTAAAATAGATCGTTTGCTGTTCTTCGTTGTAAGCTAAAGCACTGAAGCTAGAAAAATATTTGTCCCCTTCGTAGATAATAAAATAGTCCAGTGAATTGCTGTCATTTGGACTCAAGCTTCTGTATCTTATGGTGTTCATATCGCTTACAATGATGAAGTTTTCAGCAGCTGAAAAAAGAACACTACAAGTCTGATTGAGTATTTTATAAGTTTAAAGGACTATACTGTCCATATTTTAGATTGTAAAAAGCCATCTATTCTCAGAAAATGGACTTCTCCTATGAAAGTACATTTTCTAAACTAAAAACAACAGTATCAAAAGCCTTTCGGAAAAAGTAAAATTGCGCTTAAAGCTGAGTGGCATTTTACCTGAGCAAGACGGCGAATTGCGGAGCCAATTTAGTTCATACGAGTCACATTGGCATGTAGGTAAATCAGCCCTGGAAGCAAGGCACAGACCTTCACAACTATCCCCACGGCAACCGTCTGGCTCTGGAATTAAAATAACGTCATGGATTATGAGATTTTACATTTCAACAACATCATTCCAATGTAAGAAACGTCTCATCGATGTTGCCTCAAAAAGCCATCGAAATATATACTGAATCAATCTTTATCAATCGCTGTGTGGTAAAAATCTGATTTTACTACAAAAACACTAAGTTGGTTGACAGCGTTCACAATGAAAACCACTTTTTTCGCGTTTTTTAACTGGTTGCGGATGACATTTTAACCATAATAAGTTGCTAAAATAATAAACTTAATCTTTTTTAAGTAAGTGAGATACTTCTGTGCTTTGATGCACCTGGTTGTGATAATGTTTCCATTCTCGAAGTATAGAGGACGCCAGTGGGCTCTACTACGTCGCCAAGGAGACTGCTGTATTCTCCAGTAGTGACGTCATAGGCAACCAGGCTCTCTGTTCCCCAGTCACTTATTATTAGAGTAGTGTCCATTTTGGTGATTGCAAAAGGGATCTAAAAAATATTCCATTGACTAAAATAAGTTAAAATTCAACGTTGACGAACAAAGCATTAATAACAAGAGTTAAGAGGGTGTGACACTATGGAATGCCATTTTAGCATTTATTGCTAATTTTTGATATCAAAATATAATTAAAAATACCAATAAATCAATTTTGCTCTCTTTAATTCATATTTTGCTATAAAAATTGTATTTTAGATGAGAACAATTAATTTTTGATATCAAAAAATCAATTTGACAAGCTTAAAAAATCTTAAGAGAGGCACACATTTATATAAAATTTAACAAATCGTTGGAGATGAAAATCTGAATTATTGATGTCAATAATAAAATCACAATTTATGAGTCCAAGAATTGATTCTTTTTTTTTTTCGAGCAATAAACATTTTGAAAAAGATTCTGCATACAGAAGCCAGTCATTATTTCAATTACAGAGATTTGCTTCTGAATTTTATACATAAAAATAAAGTGATATTTTGAAATCAAAAATTAATTTTTGAGATAAAAAATTATTTGCAGATTTCAAAACATAAATTTAAAAAAATCTCCTACTGAAATAATGTTATCTCAAGTATATTCTTGTTATCAATAAAAAGAAAATACATTATCGAGCCCAAAATTGAGATTTTGCTATCAAATATTTCATTTTTGCTATCAAAAATTTCGATCTATAAAATTCAGTTTTAGAGATCATTAAACCATTTTTAATAATACCAATAAATATTTCTTTATATCTCCAAACATTTATTGATATCAAGAAACATTTTTTTGAGATCAAGAATACATTTAGGGATGTCAAAAATATAATTACAGATAGCAAAAATTAATTCTTTATATCAAAAATTTAATTTTTGAGATCAAAAAAATAATTTATGATATAAAAAATAAATTTTAGAGATCAAAAATTAATTCTTAATACCATTAATTGCCTATAAATATTAAAATGGCATTCCATATGACACTGAAGTAGCATAAGTTACACCTTCTTTACCTCCAAGGCTGGGTCAATATCAACTTGGGAAACATCTCCATTAGAAAATCGAAAGAGACTTGCGCTGCTATCTTCATATCCCATTTCCCTGGCTTTAAAATTGGAATCAATGACGTAAACACTTGAACCGATGGATACAGCGCCTAGAAATACAAGAGGTGGTTATGTGGTCATGTGGTTATATAAGACACCCTGTGCTCTTAACAGGGAGCCTCCTATGTCAATCATGCGCTACGGGGCAGGTAAGTAAACAGCAGTGCCGGAACAATTTTAAAATGCTTCAAATCTAAGAGCTTTGATTTAAGTACTTTAAGTAATTTAATTCCAGTACTTTTAATAATTTCACTTCAGCATTGCAGTACTTTGATTCATTGTTGGTGAGCACTTTATTGGTGTATGTGTGTTTAAAAAAAAAAAAACGTTTATTTGGCCATGCACAAAAAATTCAGTTCACAGAAAATAAACCCGAAATACTCAATATTCTGTCATACCAAAGTTATTAGTCTCTAGAAGCGCAACTACATCAAAATTCACCAGGATGCCGCGTGAATCACGGAAAGCCTGTGGGGAGGAGGTTTTTTCACGGGGAGGGGCAGGTTGTGGATGGGGAATTTTGACTACGTATTTCGCCTCAAAATGGCACTGCAGCTGTATTTAATAATTTGATTTAGTTAGAAGAGAGTACAAGCCCACAAAAGCCTCGTCCATATACACACCCCTCCATACACACAAACACAGACACATCCCTTCAGACACAGACCAGGGGTGGGATGTGGCAAAATCTCTGAGATATGAGGCTTTATCTATTAATTATTGAGTCCGAGACGGGAAGTCGCCTGTAGGTAAACCCTCTAGGAAATTTGTTGGACGCAGATTGCCGTTCCGAAAGAGCTTCCCCCATTCTTGTGCGAAAAGGAGGGTGCTGAATAAAAATTGCCCCCTTCCTTTCAACTAAATTGGCAATCCGCGCGAACCGCGTCTGTCCTCAAACTTACTCTTACTCCGCGTTTTTTTTTTTTTGGACACACATGGTAATGCATGTTACCAAGTGACCCTCCAGTACAGAAGCACTGGCAATGTAACCCAGAAAACAACCGACGTCTTTTTTGGTTGAAAAAAGGTTGTATTTTGGTCGCGACGACTTCACAACCATATTCTAACCTATTACCCCAAAAACCCGACTTTATTCCCACGTCGAGGCGACGTCGGTTTTCTGACGTCATTCCGACGTTGCAAAAACGCCCAAAAAGCGATGAACATTATTATCGCTCACCGGAAATGGAAATCATTTTGAAAAAGAGGAGGAAAAAAACGTAATTTTTACATGAAAAATTTAGAATTATGATTGCGCGTCCGTATTTTTCCTGCTAGATTGTAAACATTTATATGGAAAATGCTTTCGTATGTATTTCACACAGCAGTTGAATAATTAATTATCTATTAATTATATAACTCTAGTCAATTTCAGGTCGGAATCCGACGTCGGTTCCAATTTCATATTCAACCTTAAACCGACTTAATTCCGGCGTCGGATTTAGGTCGGAACCCGACGTCATTCTGACGTTGAAAACCCGACGTCGGTTCCATTTCATATACAACCAAAACCGGCACGTCAGTCCGACGTCGGAAACGTCGGGTCGCGACGTTAACCCGACGTCATTCTGACGTCTTAATGTTTGCTGGGACGTGCTTTTAATGCGTTCGTATCCATTTTAAATATACTACACGAAATTCAGCAGAACCACGGAATAAGACCATATCGCAAATAGCTCCATCATAACCACTTTTCAGCACTCCCGGTCTTCCGGAAATCTGACCCCATTATGTCTTCCCATTGGTGGTTCTATGTCCAGGATTTTATTGCACTTTCCTTACCATTGGGAACTTGCATTCCATTTTCTTCTCTCATAATTATTACTGGATCAGTGCCATCGAGGTTGCATCTTATAACTTTTGGTTCCTTTCCCCAATCAGTGTAGAACAAAAAACTGCAAATTCAACAATAGTTGACAATAATGAAATATTATACACTACCAACTGAGAACAAAATTATAAGTTATACAATTGTTTTATATTTACGTGTCAGGACTTAGTGTAGTTCTCATTGCAAGTGATTAGAAACGAACCCGCCGTCAATATAGATGCCTCTGGGCTGTTCCACATCGGATACAATCACCCTCCTTGCCATAGTGTCCACATTCACTACCTCTATCTTGTGCCAACTGAAGGCTGTTCCATCAATAGTCACGAAATCCGCATTGGTGAAGTATAAATTACGATTCTGCCAGTCCATTGCAAGACCTGTCAAACATCAGCAAAATAGTTTGGATATATATATATTTATTTATTTATTTATTTAATTAATTATTTATAGCGGAGAAGATAGATGCAGCATTAGCCAATCTTATCTCTGTATTGCACGAACTGTCGGATAAAAAAATGAGCGTATTGAGCAGAACCCTACAATTGGCAACTCGCAAATATCTCGTTTGAAGCTAGTCCCAGTTATTAGAAACACCCCGAAAATAGCAGCATTTTGTCATCCCATAACAAAATCTGGTCAAAAATATATATAATGCAAATACGCCCCAAGTATACCGTTAATGAAAAGGAACGGAATAAAGTGACTGGAAACAATAGACGTCTACCGCACCTACCAATACAATACCAGGTTAGTACTTACAGTAGCGTCCACTGTGTTTTGCAGTAGTAACATCTATTTTATTCGTCATGATATTTCTGAATACACCACAGTAACTGGCTTAAAAATTTAACGCAGGCACAAAAATGCAAACAAACCTTCCACGAATCCAAGTCCTTCAGTGATGTTCATGAACACTTGTTTTTCACTTCCGTCAAGAGGGGCTCTGTATAATTGTCTCTCCTGTACGTCACTCCAGTACACAATCTGAACACAGTAATATAGAAAGCCCATGTGGATTAACATCCGCTATAAAGCATGCTTTAGACCGGACGGAGGGGGGAGGGGGAGGAGCACTTGGTATCATATGCGGAGAAAGGAGTGTAATTTTGAGGCCACACGTAGTCCGCGCAGAGTTTTTTTTGGGGGGGTGGAGTAATTTTCATTCACTACTCCGCGTTTTTTTTCGGAACTGCACTCCGCGTTTGAATAAAAAGACGGTATTATTTTAAACTTAGCACTCCAGTTTAGGGATGATTTTACAAAAAAGTCACGAACATAGTACCCAGTTGGTGCCTGAGTGCCCGGGAACAGGGGGCGGGAGCTTTAGAGTTAGCCAGAGATTTCATGTCCATTTTAGAACTCCGAGCTCAAGAAAAAACCTTGGAAGCTTCACTGGGAGCACGTTCTAGACTGATGTCAAATTTCAGCTTTTTGCGCACATTTTGTAGGGGTGCGTACTCAAAAATCGCCGCCTACTTACCTCAATGATAGGCATCATGGTTATCCATAAAGTGCATACGCGTGCAGTAAGACAGGGCAGGGAAAGGTCTGGGGTTTCGCTTACGCCAACGCTACAGTCACCAGTTGTGCATAATATATAAAATGTTTATGCTTCATGGATGACCTCAACAAATGCATTTCCATACACAACTTGGTTATATGGTAGTCTAGTAAAGTAGGTGCGCACGGAGGGGGGAGGGGACGGGGTCTGGGGCTTTGCGTACGATAATGTTATAGTTCATGAATGACGTCACAGGTTATGCGTGCATGGTGGGGGAAGGTGATTGAAAACCCCACTTTAATTTTAAATTTTGCTTATGGATGGCCCTTTATATACCTGAGTGATTGGATCATACGCAACCCCAACAGGACGGCTGCTTCTGCCAACGAGGCCGATGTTGTTGTTACTGGGACTGCCAACTGGCATAAAGGCCACTTCTCCCCTGTCCATCATCGCGAAAATAAGCATTGCTTCTGGACCTGCAAGTAAAGAGTGCACGCTGTTCAATAGTATATCATTGTTTGTAGATAAAGAAAAAAACATCGAATGGAAGAAAGAAAAAAAACAAGGAAAACATTAATAACTAAATAAATTAATAATTAAAATTTTGTGTGGTCAAAAACAACAATTATAAAAAATCTTGCCGTACCGAAAATTTCACATGTTACAATGTACTTTGGACACCACAAGTTTTTGTACTAATACAGAGAAAAGAGTAGATTCGTGTAATGGAAAAGTCATAGATTTCAAAGTAGAATACTTGTTGAATATTTTACGGGAGGAGATCTAAGATATTTGGATTATATGTCTTTCCGAAAAGCACAAGAAGTGTTTAGATAAGACGAATTTAAGATGATTCAAAATTACTGATTCCGTAGGGTGCTTAAATTTGTCAGAAATTTTTAAAAGCAAGCTTTGCTAAACAAACCCGAGCGATGACTAAAGAGTTTACGAAGCATATTGTAACGGCGTAGAACAGCCGCCTGTGAACCTGATGGCACGAGGGGTTTGGGGTAATACATATATGTGATTGGACGCTGACGCTCAGGTGTTTCAATTCGTATTTTGAGCAATGCGAAAGCGAGTGTGAAACTGAGGTTTTAGGATCAATTTGAGAACAAGTTTGAGCTACGGTGCTGAGTATGGGCGCTGGGGTGAACTGCGATTTATCAACCACACATCATTGCACAGCGTAAGTTTGGTCGAAAACTGGCGGGGCAAGTAATCCACGTTTAATTTATTTTAAGAAATAGGATTTTTCATTATTAATTACTTCACTGTTTTGAGATAGATAAGCAAGCATGCTCATTCCCCCACCACCCCTCCCCCCTCCGACGTTGCAATCGATGCAGCAGTTATGATTAATTTTAAACAAGTTTGAAAGTTTATTATGAAGCTGTTTTATTTGAAGACCGAGAAACATTATAGTGTTCCCCATGTCTGGTGATTCCTGACTGGTCCGCTATGAAACAAAGGCATATGAAGAAAATCCTTAGCGTTTTTCATGGATTGCTTTTCATCATATCTTTTCTTAACATATGTAGCCTCTTTATTGCCATTCAGAACTTCAGCTTGCTTATTTGCCAAAAAGTGCTCTTTTGGCACAGACAGTAACACAAATAACCCAGTCTGTGAAACACAAAAATATTAAAATTCAAAATCTGTCAAAAACAATTTAAATAAACGAACATATTTCATAAGCAGCATTATTTAACTCTGATGTGGGTGGCCAATGAGAACTGGTTATCCGACAAGTGAGGGCGACATATGACCCAGACATACAGCCAGGTATTTGTGGAAACTAGGGATGAGGTTGTCAAAAGTTTGGATAAATATCAATGATGCTTGTAATATAAACGTACTTGCGCACGTGCGTCCATTGTCACTGAGCAGCAAGCCCCCGTAATCAGCGCACGCACACACGTGGGTCACTGCACTGGTGGGGAGGCACAGATCTGGACAAACGAAGCCCACTTGAAAACCGCAAGGATGGTCGTCTGAAAACAACAATAAGAAACCATCGTGCAGGTCACAACCCCAAGCCGGACCGGATTCTGATCACGGAGGGCCACTAGGCCTTGTAAACGAAAATCGAGCAATAACATGACTTGGATTTTTTAAAATCATGTTTACAAGTAGTTACAGATGAAACGCAAAAATGATGTTCAAATCATTTCTATGTAAACCCAAAATCAAATCCAAAACGTGCTTTTAAATGGTTAAGCCCTGTCAAAAAAAATTATGATTTTTCCAATTCAACAGAAAACCAGTCACGAGCATCATTTTTGGATCAATGATGATCCCGAAAGTTATTTAATAGTTCTCATTGTTTTTCTAAAGAAACTGTTTGGAATATCCAAGATGACAGCTAGCAGCCATTTTAAATTTCATGATTTTTCCAAAATCAACTAGATGTCGGTTTTGAAATGATTAAACAATGTCTAAAATTTAGCGATGATCGTTCGAATAGTTTTTGTGTTGTCGTGTTAACAATGCATTAATTGCGGGTGTGTGACCTTGGTATTGGATCATCTGTAGATCAACTATAGGTCACCTATAGTCCATCTGTAGACCAAATATTACAGTTAACGTATTTTCAGTGTGGGTGTATTGCCGGCGATGGACGGATGAACAGACGAACATTGTGCAAGATGGCATACATAGCCTTCAGAAAATTAAGATTACACGAATGTACTCGAACTAAAGAACAAATGCAATCAGAAACTGAAGCAAAACGATTTTTTTAAGTTCCAAAAAATATAATTTGTTAAATTGTAGTTCACTGTGGGTTTAAAAAGCGGCCTCGTTCAAGCAAAAACAGTGATATATAAAACATGGCAGTCTGGGCAATTTTTGGTTGAACTTTGTTGTTTATACATTTTGAATTTTTGCAACGCAGTCTTATCACCTTCTAAACTAATAGTTCTAGAAAAGGTCAATGTAAGCTCAATTTGAAGCTCAAATAATTTCTTTTAAGAACAGACTATGCGAATCAAGAAAATTAGAAAAAAACAATTTCTCTGATCCTTCGTGGAAAAGAAGGAAAACAACAACATAAACAACAGTATGAAGGTTGACACATCATTGTCTGCAGGCAGATTCCCAGTCTGCACCACTTTAAGGTCCGGTCCCACCGCTGATGATCCGCTTTTGCCCACCTTCGGTCTGCACTACGTTCAAGTCCAGTCCCGCCGCCCGCCAAACTACTTCTGCCTTCTTCCGGTCTCCACTACCTTAAAATCGCGCCCCGGAAAACGCCGATACGTTATTGCCCGCTTCCGGTTTGCACCACCTTAAGATCGGGCACGGCCAACTGCCAATACCATTTTGCCCATTACTGAACTACCTCAGTAAGTATGCTTTTGCATGATTCGGCAGGCAGAAGACCAGTAACACAAATACTACATGAGAGATTTCATTTTATAGAAAAACTTTACCACTTCCTGGATCTGCTTGCTTCAGCGCCATTCCAAACATGACATCAGTGGATAAACCCGTGTGTTCTTCCTTTACTTCAAGCGTTGCCATGTCAACGCTCAGTATCGACCCCAGAGCCCAGACAGAGAAGTAAGCCTGTGAACCCTTCACAACCAGGCCATAAATAGGACGGTTCTCTGTTTCTCTGTCGACAACTATGGAACGAAGTGTCTTGTCCTCGACGTTAAATATCTTGATGTGGTGGAGCCACGCGTCTCCCCAAACAAGCTCCCTGAAACAAAGGTGAGTCAAAGAATCACATTTCAGATTTCGAAAATGTCGGTAATCTGGCATTGGTTAAAATTACCGATTCGTTTCTTGTTTTATCGGACAATGTACTTCAATGGTTTTATCAAACGTTTATATACGTTTATATACAATAAAACCTGCCGGTCGATCGACTTTTATTGTTATTCGAAATTTTCTTCTCTTTTTTTCAAATTTAGTGACCCAGCCGGGGGATGAGAAACAAAGTTATGTTTTGCCCCCGGCCTTACCGTTTATTTTCAGTAAGAGCCATTTGATTTGGCCAGTAGACGTCTTCGCCTTCCAGGAGTATTTCTCTGGCTGTACCGTCGTACCTTGACCTCTCAATCTTCCTCGTGCTTTGATCATTCCAGTACATGTACCTTACAAAGCGAAACCGGAAGTGCCTTATTACAGAAACCGCAGTGTTTTGATTGCGTTTACCTTGAAGTAAAATGCATCACAAACACAATAGCCTAACAATATTCATAGTGCACGCTGCTTTTACTTGCTTTTAGTTTTAACGGATGACTACACAAATTGCGCCCATTTTGTATACTGATATATTAATTCTCTTGCAATTTCATGCTAGAATTTGATCTTCATTATCTCACATCACAGTCTATCTTACTACCGTTACATCAATCACAAAACGAAACATTAGATACATATTCCGTCGCATTAGAAACACATTCCAGGCACATTGAAACATAGTCTAGTCGTATTCTGCCACCTAATAGAGGCAACAATTCTTAAAAAGAAACACTTGATTTGAATTTTATATGTAATTATTATTAGAATCCAAGATAAACGCACTTATTTTTGGAATCTAAGACAATTCCCCTGGGATTACGTAGACCGTTGCGAATGATCGTTTTCCTTGACACGCCGTCGTAAGTGGACACTTGGATGTGTCTCCGCTGGGCGTCCGTCCAGAACAGAAGCCTGGATGCCGGATCAACGGAAAGTCCATTCACCTCAACAACATCTGTTGTTTGTGTAAATACATAAAGTCAAAACAAACTAGAAACTCATTTCGCTAGCGAAATGTTAAACACTTGAAAGAAAATTAAAACGCAAAAATACTTCCTTCAATGGATTATTTCTTGAATAATATATTGCAAACAAAACAACTTGAATACGTCTTATAAGCCGAGTAGTGTTTGGTTTTTGTTGAATTAAGGTTTTATTGGCTGATCAGGCATACGCCGTGTTATCTATTTACGCAGTGGGAGCTCGCATAAAGCGAAACAACTGTGTGTTCTGTGCTGTGCAATAAATGCTCCACATTTACTTGAAAAAAAATACACTCTTTTCATTTCAAATACGCTCTTTATATTTATCATCTCCCTAAAGCGAATAACAAACTTGCAAAATCCACAAGATTTCCACATGAGGATCGAGAAGGTCAACAGTCACCGAGGTACCTCTTAAGTAACGTCTTTTAGGCCAAAATGATCGAAAATCTATAACTGTTTTAGAGATAATGGTCAGATTCCAGTTGACCAGGGCATGATCAGATTCCGGTTGACCATGCCCAAGGAGGTCAAGGTCACCAAAGAAACCCTTACATAGCGTCTGTAAGACTTCACCTCCTCAAATTGAGCAGGTGAAGATCACCAAGGTACCACTTACACGGGAACAGGCAGTCTTCCCCCTGAGGCTTCCCCCCCCCCCCTGCGGTTCCCCACCCCTGGTGGTCTCCCCCCAGGTGATCTCCCCCCGTCATTCCCTCCCCCCCCCCCCCCCCCACGGCAGATTTTTTTGAACTTACATCAGCAAAGCTTGTACATTTCATTCCTTTTTTCCCTTCTCAACCCTCAAACTTGCTTTCCTTACTGATGTATGAAGACCAAAGGGTTATTGATGTTTTTAATTTATGTAATTAAGTGATTGATGTATTGAGTTGTCGAATTAATGAAATGTCTGATCTACTGTTGTGCTGATTGTATAACTTAAAACTGTAACGTGGTTTTTATTTGGTAGACACAGTAGACCTGGTGATGTGTAAATTAAATTTCGTGATCGCATTTGAAAGGTCAGTTTACAGTAAGTGTTTGATTGTAATTTCGTAACTGGATTTTAAAGCAGATTCATTTTCTATTGATAATTATGTAAGTAGATGAAAGATGAGGTTGAAAATTAAAAAAGGAATGAAATGTACAAGTTTAGCTGATTTAAGTTTTACTGACAAAAAAATCTGCCATGGGGGGGGGGGGGGGGAAGGACGGGGGGGGGGGAATCAGCCTACGGGGAAGATCGCCAGGGGGAATTGGTAGGGGGAGTCCGCTGGGGGGGGGGGGGCCGCCTAGACCCCTCTTACAAGTACCTCTAACGCGCTTTAGACTCAAAGGGTAGAAAATAGCTCAAAATTGTTCTATCTCTGACCGCTTTCGAAATCATTCTTTCTCCAACTGTTTTCGAGATAGAACGGTCTCGTGACCTCTGACCTTAACCCTGAATGTGAAGATTCAGATAGCGAAGTTACTCCTTACTGGAACCATATGCATGTTCAAACAAGGACTTGGGTTGTATTTCTGGCCGTTTTCTGTGATAAATAGGGGTTTTGGAAAACTATTTAACCTTAGTTTGACCTTGACCTTGTAAAAAAAATTGCCGATTTCTCGAGTATTCACTACCCTCTATACTTGTTCCAAACGTTGTCTTCCTAGAGCAAACCTTGTAAGAGTAGTTCTCTGAGAACGATTTTGAGGCATAAATACTCTGACATGAATTTGACCTTGAAGGTCAAGTTAAAAAGTTGCGGATTTCATAATATCTCATCGTCCTCTCTTTATGCGCCAATTTTCTTATTCCTACGTCAAATAGCCTAAGACGGGTTTTCTGCAAACCAAATGAGGCCAAAAAAACTTGAAACGTAAGAAAAAGACTAAAATAAACTTGCGGAATATCTAGAAAAGCATGCTTATTTCCAAACATTGGTTGCAAGTGGGAAATATAATACCATTGCTTAAGAAAGATTCTTATATAAATCAGATCCTCTGCATATGACCATCACCACAGACCACTTCTGGATCGGGATCGCTTTGTGCGATCCCAGTGTCATTCGCTTCAATTTTAAGCTTCAAATTTAAGCTTTTAAATTAAGAACTTTTCCAAGTCTATACAGAAGTCACAGAAAAGTATTTTTAAGGACTTATTTTTCTCGACACCGAATAGATGCCACAGAAATGTCTTAAATGACAAATTAGCACGTATGAATTTTTAACAAATTTTAATATCTATTGCAGTTTATGGTAGAAATGGGAACAGGAATGGTTTACGGTAAAAACATCGAAACAGAACAGATTTTTTAGTAAAAATTTTGTAAGAGGGAAGGGTTTATGATTAGACCACCGTCGTAACACAGAAGGGATTCTGGAAAGAACTTTGTGACAGAGAATGGATCATGGTGAGAACGTTGTCACAGAGCATGCTTTGTGGTACGTATGTTGCAACAGGGATGTCGTAACACAGACAGGTAAATAGTAAGAACGCTGTAACAAGGAAGATTTTATGATAAGAACGTCGTAGCACAAAAGGTTTTATGGAAAGAACGTCGAAAAAGAAAAGATAAATGGCAAAAACATCGTAACAGAGAAGAGTTTATGGTATCAACATCGTAAAAGAGAATGGTAAGAATTTCGTAACGTGGAATGGTTTATGGACAGAACGTCACAATACAGAATGATTTATTTTAAGAACGTTGTACAAAACAATGGTTTATGGTAAGACTGTTGTGACAGAGAGGGGTTTGGAACGTCATACCACAAAAGAATTTATGTACGAACGTCATAACAGAGAAAGGTTTGTGGTAAAAATGTGGTAATAGAGAAAGGTTTGTGGTAAGAACGAGTCAGATGAATGTATTATTACAAAATTGAGGTTTGAGGATATTCAGACAGACAATGCATTATAGTGCGTTATTCGCCCTGGATTACTTATATTTTCCATTTCCATAATTTAGGGCCACAGTTGACAATATTTTGAATTATTTTGAACTGTAGCGCAAGCAATTTAGTTTTTTTTTGTTATTTTTGCCTTGCCAAAGATTAGTTTGTTATAGTATGTCTTGAGAAAGGTTGTACCTCAAGCTCGCTTTAGTCAACTTGATGGAAGTGTCGCTTTTAGATGGAAGTGTCGCAAATTACCAATAACAATTTTTACATTTTCCTTTGTCTATTTTCATTCATCAGGTTAAAAACAGAGCGGATAAATTTCGTGACGGACCATACTAGTCGACACACATCACTCAGAATTGAATGTGATCTTGTTGCATTTCTGGCCGCACTTACAAGCCATATGTTTAGATTTTTTAACTATAGTTGTGACGTCACCCATTGTCTTTACATGAGAATTCTTATGGACTCTGAAGCGTCTGTTTGTTTGTTTGACTGTGTGTCCGTTTTGGGTGTTCATAAGCTCGATCAACCATTTAATGCCAGAAAGGAAATTTTGCGTACTATTTGCAATTCAGCTATTTCTTTATTTCCTGACGTTAACATATGTGGCTATCACAGCTTTCCTTACTCTGTTCGTGATATATAGAATTATCCACTGTTATATTTGTAGGTAGGTTTTTCTTACACTGAATTTTCAAACTACTATGTCCTATAAAAATAAATCCGTTTTTAAGATCATCTTGTTCTAATATTCTGTTGTAACATTCTAGAAAAGATTCGCAGCCACTTTTGTTAAACGGTGTCACCACAAGAAAAGTAAAGCATGGGATCTTGGTGAGATTCTCGGCATCCAGATTTTTAGGGTGTAATCCCAAAGTTCTCTCGATTCTTTCAGCAACGGTGTAAACCTCGAAATTTTAGCATGACACAACTGCTATCCGCTGATAGATACAATTTCCGGTATTTTATTCTGGCGACATCAAGATCGGGATCGTTAACTTGTTTTCTCTAGGATTTGGCCAACTGTCAGACTTGTCTTTTATTCTGAATTTTAAAACTAAAAGTCTGTATAGCTGTGTCCTATGCGTCATCAGAAGCGGTTTCTCATTTTGACAATTGTTATGAAATAATCAAAATGCATGAATTCTTGAAATAAGCTTGTAACTGAGTCACATCATTGAATGCAGAATTGCGCTTTTATTATACACACATTTAGTATTTCATTGGAACTTTGGCTCGAAACTGACAATCATCTAGCACAGATGGTTTACTGGCGAGGAACAAACTCGTGGCGTAGTCACTGGTAGTTTCTCAGCCAAGAAACCATCTGTGCTCGACGTTTCTCTATATTTAAATTATTTCCTGGTGCCCGTAAGCGTGTGTGGGAAATACGTTCGACTTGAACAATCAGAGATAACCCAACGCCGTATCATGGTGCATACTCTGTGGCGTTTGTTTGCGAAAGTCAGAGAGAAGTAGAATATCACTTATTACGCGCACACATTTAATTTTGTGTAAAACTACGAGCCTGCCAGGATTCGAACCTGGAATCTTCTGATATCTACGTGAGCATTACGCCGTAGTCAGACGCGTTATCCATTGCGCCACAGGCCCACTTCTATGAGCGTTCGAATAAATTTTTGAACACAGAGTGCCACCCCATTCACACTCTCAATATGCCCAACATATGTCGTTCATAGGAAAGTATTTTCAGTTGAAAAAAATTTCTCGAGATTCCATTACCCTTTATGTCTGTTCCAGACGTCGTCTTCCTAGATCAAACCTTGTAGGATTAGTTTTCTGAAAACGATTGTAGGTATGAATACTTTAAGATGAATTTGATCTTGAAGATCAAGTTAAAAAATTTCTGATCGTCTTTTATCTGTGTGCCGGTTTTCTCATTCCTACGTCAAATAGTCCAAGAGGATTTTTCTGGAAACCATGCGAGACCCAAAAAACACCAAAAAGTATACTTGCAGAATATCTAGCAAAGCATGCCCATTTCAAAACATTGTATGCAAGTGGGAAATCTAGTATCATTGTTTAAAAAGTATTCTTAACGGAATTGCTTCCTCTGTATATAATCATCACCACAGACCACTTCTGGAGCCAAATCGCTTAATGAAAGTGTTGCTTTAAGATTAACATACTGCCAATAACAATCTGTACATTTTCCTGTGTCTATTTTTCCACTCACCAGGTCAAAAATTGAATTTCGTGGACGGCCATACTACCTGACACACAATACTCGGTACTAAGTGTAATCTTGTTGCATTTCTAGCTGTACTTACAAGCCATATGTTTTAAATTTTTTAAACCATATTTGTGACGTCACCCATTGTCTTTGCATGAGAATTCTCAGCCACGAAACCCCTTTGATGACATCAATGATGACACAAACAATATCTCAATGACTATGAATTGTTTGTCTGTTCGTTCGATTGTGTGGCCATTTCTGGTGTTCATAAGCTCGATCAACCCTGTAATGCAGGAAATGAAAATGTGCGTACTATTTGCAATTCAGTCGGGACTTTTATAGCTATTTCTTTATTTCTCGACATTAACATATCTGACTATGCAACCGTCTCTTTTTATTCGAGCTTCTTTTATCAGAGAGGTCAAACATCACACCTTTTCTTACTCTATTCGTGATATATAGAATTATCCACTGTAGTACTTTGTAGCTAGGTTTTTCTTACACTGAATTTTCAAAATCTTCTATCCTACAGCCATAAATCCATTATTAAAATCATCTTGAGTTCTGTTATAACATTCTTTTTTGACATTCCAGAAAAGATTCTCAGCCACTTTTGTTACACGGTGTCTAAACAGGAAAAGTAAAGCATGGGATTCTTGTGAGGAATTTACCTTTTTCTCGGAACCCAGATTTTTAGGGCGTGATTTCAAAGTTATGCTGATTCTTTCAGAAATATTGTAAATTTCGAAACCTTAAGATGATGCAATTGCTATCCGTTGATAGATATAAATTCCGGTATTTTAACCTATTGACACAAAGAGCGGAGAACTTGTTTTCTCTAGGATTTGGCCAATTACCACACTTGTCTTCTATTCTGAATTTTAAAACTAAAAGTCTGTAGAGCTGTGTCCTTTTGCGTCACCAGAAGGGGTTTCTAATTTCGACACTTCTTATGAAATAATCAATATGCATGGACTCTTGGCCTAAGTTGGTCACTGAGGCACATCCTTGCAGTCTGAAGAATTGCTCTTATGATTCACACATTTAGTATTTCAGGGGAACTATGGTTTAAAACTGACAAACTTCTCGCACAGACGGTTTACTGGCGAGACACAAACTCGTGGCGTAGTCACTGGTGGTTTCTTAGCCAAAATAACATCTGTGCTTGAAGTTTCTCTGTTTTAGTATTATTTTCTAATGCCTGTAAACGTGCGTGGGAAACAGGTTCGACTTGAAAAATCAAAGGTAAATCATCGCCGTATCGCGGTGCGTACTCTGCGGCGTTTGTTTGCGACAGTCAGAGACAAATACAAATAAAATAAAAATTTGGTCGAGGAAACTCAAGCCCAATCCGAGCAAATATTTCTTCAACTCATCGCTTGGTTTGAGGATATTCAAATATAGACAATGCATTATAGTTTTTAGGTCGTGATCCCAAAGTTATCCCGATTGTTTCAGAAGTGGTGTAAGACTCGAAATTTCAACATGATGCAGTTGCCATTCGTCGATAGATGCAAATTCCGGTATTTTATCCTGGGGACATCAAGATCGAGATCGTGAACTTGTTTTTTCTAGGATTTTTCCAATTATCACGCTTGTCTTTTATTCTGAATTTTAAAACTAAAAGTCTGTATAGCTATGTCTTTTTGCGTCATCAGAAGGGTTTCTCACTTGATATGAAATAATCAATATACATGGACTTTTAACCTAAGCTGCTCACTGAGGTGTATCATTGCAGTCTGCAAAATTGCGCTTATTATACACAAATTTAGTATTTCAGTGGAACTTTGGCTCGAAACTGACAATCTTCTCGCACAGATGGTTTACTGGCGAGAAACAAACTCGTGACGTTGTCGCTGGTGGTTTCTCAGCCAAGAAACCATCTGTGCTCGAAGTTTCTCTGTTTTTATATTATTTCCTGGTGCCTGTAAAAGTGCGTGGGAAACAGGTTCTGCTTCAATAATCAAAGATAACCCAACGCCGTAACGCGGTGCGTACTCTGCGGCGTTTGTTTTCGACAGTCAGAGACAAATACAAATTCACTCATTGCGGCGCACATTTAATTTTTGTGCAAAATTACGAGCCTGCCAGGATTCGAACCTGGAATCTTCTGATATCTACGTGAGCATTACGCCGTAGTCAGACGCGTTATCCATTGCGCCACAGGCCCACTTCTATGAGCGTTCGAATAAATTTTTGAACACAGAGTGCCACCCCATTCACACTCTCAATATGCCCAACATATGTCGTTCATAGGAAGGTATTTTCAGTTGAAAAAAATTTTCTCGAGATTCCATTACCCTTTATGTCTGTTCCAGACGTCGTCTTCCTAGATCAAACCTTGTAGGATTAGTTTTTTGAAAACGATTGTGGGTATGAATACTTTAAGATGAATTTGATCTTGAAGATCAAGTTAAAAAATTTCTGATCGTCTTTTATCTGTGTGCCAGTTTTCTCATTCCTACGTCAAATAGTCTAAGAGGATTTTTCTGCAAAACATGCGAGACGCAAAAAAGACCAAAAAGTATACTTGCAGAATATCTAGCAAAGCATGCCCATTTCAAAACATTGTACGCAAGTGGAAAACTAGTATCATTGCTTAAAAAGTATATTCTTAACGGAATTGCTTCCTCTGTATATGATCATCACCACAGACCACTTCTGGAGCCATATCGCTTAATGGAAGTGTCGCTTTAAGATTAACATACTGCCAATAACAATCTGTACATTTTCCTGTGTCTATTTTTCCACTCACCAGGTCAAAAATTGAATTTCGTGGACGGCCATACTACCTGACACACAATACTCGGTACTGAGTGTGGTCTTGTTGCATTTCTAGCCGTACTTACAAGCCATATGTTTTAAATTTTTTAAACCATAGTTGTGACGTCACCCATTGTCTTTGCATGAGAATTCTCAGCCACGAAACCCCTTTGATGACATCAATGTTTATTTTACACAAACAATATCTCAATGACTATGAACTGTTTGTCTGTTCGTTCGATTAATATCTCAATGACTATGAATTGTTTGTCTGTTCGTTCGATTGTGCGGCCATTTCTGGTGTTCATAAGCTCGATCAACCCTGTAATGCAGGAAATGAAAATGTGCGTACTATTTGCAATTCAGTCGGGACTTTTATAGCTATTTCTTTATTTCTCGACATTAACTTATCTGACTATGCAACCGTCTCTTTTTATTCGAGCTTCTTTTATCAGAGAGGTCAAACATCACACCTTTTCTTACTCTATTCGTGATATATAGAATTATCCACTGTAGTACTTTGTAGCTAGGTTTTTCTTACACTGAATTTTCAAAATCCTCTATCCTACAGCCATAAATCCGTTATTAAAATCATCTTGAGTTCTGTTATAACATTCTTTTTTGACATTCCAGAAAAGATTCTCAGCCACTTTTGTTACACGGTGTCTAAACAGGAAAAGTAAAGCATGGGATTCTTGTGAGAAATTAACCTTTTTCTCGGAACCCAGATTTTTAGGGCGTGATTTCAAAGTTATGCCGGTTCTTTCAGAAATATTGTAAATTTCGAAACCTTAAGATGATGCAATTGCTATCCGTTGATAGATATAAATTCCGGTATTTTAACCTATGGACGGAAAGAGCGGAGAACTTGTTTTCTCTAGGATTTGGCCAATTACCACACTTGTCTTCTATTCTGAATTTTAAAACTAAAAGTCTGTAGAGCTGTGTCCTTTTGCGTCACCAGAAGGGGTTTCTCATTTCGACACTTGTTATGAAATAATCAATATGCATGGAATTTTGGTCTAAGTTGGTCACTGAGGCACAGCCTTGCAGTCTGAAGAATTGCTCTTATGATTCACACATTTAGTATTTCAGTGGAACTATGGTTTAAAACTGACAAACTTCTCGCACAGATGATTTACTGGTGAGAAAGAAACTCGTGACGTAGTCACTGATAGTTTCTCAGCCAAGAAACCATCTGTGCTCGAAGTTTCTCTGTTTTTATATTATTTCCTGGTGCCTGTAAAAGTGCGTGGGAAACAGGTTCGACTTGAACAATCTGAGATAAACCAACGCCGTATCATGGTGCATACTCTGCGGCGCTTGTTTACGGAAGTCAGAGAGAAGTAGAAATTCACTTATCACGGGCACACATTTAATTTTGTACAAAACTACGAGCCTGCCAGGATTCGAACCTGGAATCTTCTGATATCTACGTGAGCATTACGCCGTAGTCAGACGCGTTATCCATTGCGCCACAGGCCCACTTCTATGAGCGTTCGAATAAATTTTTGAACACAGAGTGCCACCCCATTCACACTCTCAATATTCCCAACATAGGTCGTTCATAGGAAGGTATTTTCAGTTGAAAAAATTTTCTCGAGATTCCATTACCCTTTATGTCTGTTCCAGACGTCGTCTTCCTAGATCAAACCTTGTAGGATTAGTTTTCTGAAAACGATTGCAGGTATGAATACTTTAAGATGAATTTGATCTTGAAGATCAAGTTAAAAAATTGCTGATCGTCTTTTATCTGTGTGCCAGTTTTCTCATTTCTACGTCAAATAGTCTAAGAGGATTTTTCTGCAAAACCTGCAAGACGCAAAAAAGACCAAAAAGTAAACTTGCAAAATATCTAGCAAAGCATGCCCATTTCAAAACATTGTATGCAAGTGGGAAATCTAGTATCATTGTTTAAAAAGTATTCTTAACGGAATTGCTTCCTCTGTATATGATCATCACCACAGACCACTTCTGGAGCCAAATCACTTAATGGAAGTGTCGCTTTAAGATTAACATACTGCCAATAACAATCTGTACATTTTCTTGTGTCTATTTTTCCACTCACCAGGTCAAAAATTGAATTTCGTGGATTGCCGTACTACCTGACACACAATACTCGGAACTGAGTGTGATCTTGTTGCATTTCTAGCCGTACTTACAAGCCATATGTTTTAAGTTTTTTAAACCATAGTTGTGACGTCACCCATTGTCTTTGCATGAGAATTCTCAGCCACGAAACTCCTTTGATGACATCAATGTTTATTTTACACAAACAATATCTCAATGACTATGAATTGTTTGTCTGTTCGTTCGATTGTGTGGCCGTTTCTCGTGTTCATAAGCTCGACCAACCCTGTAATGCAGGAAATGAAAATGTGCGTACTATTTGCAATTATGTCGGGACTTTTATAGCTATTTCTTTATTTTTGGACATTAACATATCTGGCTATGGAACCGTCTCTTTTTATTCGAGCTTCTTTTATCAGACAGATCAAACATCTCAACTTTTCTTACTCTATTCGTGATATATAGAATTACATACTGTAGTACTTTGTAGCTAGGTTTTTCTTACACTGTTGTTTTCAAAATCCTCTTTACTACAAAAATAAATCCGTTATTAAAATCATCTTGAGTCCTGTTCTAACATTCTGTTTTGGCATTCCAGAAAAGATTCTCAGCCACTTTTGTTACACGGTGTCTAAACAGGAAAAGTAAAGCATGGGGTTCTTGTGAGAAATTAACCTTTTTCTCGGAACCCAGATTTTTAGGGCGTGATTTCAAAGTTATCCCGATTCTTTCAGAAATATTGTAAATCTCGAAAGTTTAACATGATGCAATTGCTATCCGTTGATAGATATAAATTCCGGTATTTTAACCTATTGACACAAAGATCGGAATCGTAAAATTTTTGTTTTCTCTAGGATTTGGCCAAATGCCACACTTATCTTTTATTCTAAATTTTAAAACTAATCTGTATAGCTATGTCCTTTTGCGTCATCAGAGGGGGTTTCTCATTTCGACACTTGTTATACAATAATCAATGTTATGCATGGACCCTTGGCCTAAGTTGGTTACTGAGGCACATCCTTGCAGTCTGCAGAGTTGCGCTTATGATACACACATTTAGTATTTTAGTGGAACTATGGCTTAAAACTGACAAACTTCCCGTACAGATAGTTTGCTGGCGAGAAATAAACTCGTGAAGCAGTCACTGGTAGTTTCTCAGCCAAGAAACTATCTGTGCTCGAAGTTTCTCTGTTTTCATATTATTTCCTGGTGTCTGTAAACGTGCGTGGGAAACAGGTTCGACTTGAACCATCAGAGATAACTCAGGGCCGCATGATGGTGCATATTCTGTGGCGATTGTTTGCGGAAGTCAGAGAGAAGAAGAAATTCACTTGTTACTGGCACACGTTTAGTTTTGTGCAAAACTACGAGCCTGCCAGGATTCGAACCTGGAATCTTCTGATATCTACAGAGCATTACGCCGTAGTCAGACGCGTTATCCATTGCGCCACAGGCCCATTTCAATGAGCGTTCGAATAAATTTTCGAACACAGAGTGCAACCCCACTCATACTCCTAATGTGCCCAACATATGTCGTTCATAGGAAGGTATTTTCAGTTGAAAGAATTTTCTCGAGGTTCCATTACCCTTCATGTCTGTTCCAGACGTCGTCTGAATTTGATCTTGAAGATCAAGTTAAAAAATCACGGATCGTCCTTTATCTGTGTGCCGGTTTTCTCATTCCTACGTCAAATAGTCTAAGAGGATTTTTCTGCAAACCATGCGAGACGCAAAAAACACCAAAAAGTAAACTTGCGGAATATCTAGCAAAGCATGCCCATTTCAAAACATTGTATGCAAGTGGGAAATCTAGTGTCATTGTTTAAAAAGTATTCTTAACGGAATTGCTTCCTCTGTATATGATCATCACAACAGACCCTTCTGGAGCCAAATTACTTAATGGAAGTGTCGCTTTAAGATTAACATACTGCCAATAACAATCTGTACATTTTCTTGTGTCTATTTTTCCACTCACCAGGTCAAAAATTGAATTTCGTGGATTGCCGTACTACCTGACACACAATACTCGGAACTGAGTGTGATCTTGTTGCATTTCTAGCCGTACTTACAAGCCATATGTTTTAAGTTTTTTAAACCATAGTTGTGACGTCACCCATTGTCTTTGCATGAGAATTCTCAGCCACGAAACTCCTTTGATGACATCAATGTTTATTTTACACAAACAATATCTCAATGACTATGAATTGTTTGTCTGTTCGTTCGATTGTGTGGCCGTTTCTGGTGTTCATAAGCTCGACCAACCCTGTAATGCAGGAAATGAAAATGTGCGTACTATTTGCAATTATGTCGGGACTTTTATAGCTATTTCTTTATTTTTGGACATTAACATATCTGGCTATGCAACCGTCTCTTTTTATTCGAGCTTCTTTTATCAGACAGATCAAACATCTCAACTTCTCTTACTCTATTCGTGATATATAGAATTACATACTGTAGTACTTTGTAGCTAGGTTTTTCTTACACTGTTGTTTTCAAAATCCTCTTTACTACAAAAGTAAATCCGTTATTAAAATCATCTTGAGTCCTGTTCTAACATTCTGTTTTGGCATTCCAGAGAAGATTCTCAGCCACTTTTGTTACACGGTGTCTAAACAGGAAAAGTAAAGCATGGGGTTCTTGTGAGAAATTAACCTTTTACTCGGAACCCAGATTTTTAGGGCGTGATTTCAAAGTTATCCCGATTCTTTCAGAAATATTGTAAATCTCGAAAGTTTAACATGATGCAATTGCTATCCGTTGATAGATATAAATTCCGGTATTTTAACCTATTGACACAAAGATCGGAATCGTAAAATTTTTGTTTTCTCTAGGATTTGGCCAAATGCCACACTTATCTTTTATTCTAAATTTTAAAACTAATCTGTATAGCTACGTCCTTTTGCGTTATCATAGGGGGTTTCTCATTTCGACACTTGTTATACAATAATCAAGTGGAACTATGGCTTAAAACTGACAAACTTCCCGTACAGATAGTTTGCTGGCGAGAAATAAACTCGTGACGCAGTCACTGGTAGTTTCTCAGCCAAGAAACTATCTGTGCTCGAAGTTTCTCTGTTTTTATATTATAAGACCAAAAAAATAAACTTGCAGAAAATCTAACAAAGCATGCTCATTTCTAAACATTGATTGCAAGTAGAACATGTAATACCGTTGTTTAAAAGGTATTCTTATCTAAATTATATCCTCTGCATATCACCACAGACCACTTCTGGATCCAGATTACTTTGTGCAATCCCACTGTCATTCCCTTCAATTTTAAGTGTCAAGAATGCCTTAAAATATGTTTTCTAAGTATATACAGAAGTTATAGCAAAATATTTTTACGCTAGTATTCTTCCCAACACCGAATAGATGCCACAGAAATATCTTAGCGCGTATGAATTTTTAACAAATTTTAACATCTATTGCCATTTATGGTAGAAACGTCATAACAGGGAATTGCTTACAGTAAAAACGTCGAAACAGAAAAGGTTTTACAGAAAGAAAGTCGAAAAGAGAAGATAAATGGTAAGAACATCGTAACACAGAAGGGTTTATGGTAACAACATTGTAAAAGAGAATGGTAAGAATGTCTCGACAGAGAGGGATTTGGAACGTCGTACCACGAAAGGATTTATGTACGAACGCCATAACAGAGATGGGTTTATGGTAAGAATGTGGTAACGGAGAAAGGTGTATGGTAAGAACGAGTCAGATGAATGTATCATTACAAAATTGAGAGCAACGCCCTTTGAATAAAATAAAAATTTAGTCGATGAAACTCAGGCCCAATCCGAGCAAACATTTCTTCAATCCATCGCTTGGTTTGAGGATATTCAAACAGTTAATGCATTATATTACAGTATTCGCCCTGGATTACTTTTATTTTCCATTTGCACAATTAATTTGAACTGTAGCGCAAGTAATTTTTTTTTGTAATAGCCTTGACAAAGATTAGTTTGTTATAGTATGTCTTGAGAAAGGTTGTCCCTCAAGCTCGCTTTCGTCAACTTGATGGAAGTCTCGCTATTAGATGAACAAATTGCCAATAACAATATTTACATTTTCCTCTGTCTATTTTCAATAATCAGGTCAAAAATAGAGCGGATGAATTTCGTGGATGGTCGTACTACCTGACACACATCACTCGGAATTGAATGTGATCTTGTTGCATTTCTGGCCGCACTTACAACCCCTATGTTTTAGATTATTTAACCATAGCTAAGACGTCACCCATTGTCTTGGTTTGTCTTAGCCGCGAAATTCCTTCTGATGACGTCAATGTTTAATCTGCACAAACAACATTTTAAAGACTTGGAAGAGTCTGTCTGTTCGTTCGATTGTGTGTCCATTTTGGGTGTTCATAAGCTCGATCAACCATTTAATGCCAAAAAGGAAAATTTGCTTACTATTTGCAATTCTGTCTGGACTTATACAGCTATTTCTTTATTCGTTGACATTAACATGTCTGGCTATGCAACCGTCTCTTTTTATTCGAGCTTCTTTTATCAGACAGGTCAAACATGACAGCTTTTCTCACTCTGTTCGTGATATATAGAATTATATACTGTAGTGCATTGTAGATAGGTTTTTCTTACAATGAATGATCAAAATCCTATTTCCTACAAAGATAAATTCGTTATTAAAATCATCTCGAGTCCTGTTCGAACATTCTGCTTCAACATTTTATAAAAACTTCTCAGCCACTTTTGTTATACGGTGTCTCCACAGGAAACGTAAAGCATATTATTCTGGTGAGAAATTAACCTTTGTCTCGGAACCCAGTTTTTAGGGCGTGATCCTAAAGTTATCCCGATTCTTTCAAAAATCGTGTAAATCTCAAAATTTCAACATGATGGAATTGCTATCTGTTGATAGATACAAATTCCAGTATTTTATCCCGTTGACATTAAGATCGGGATCGTGACCTTCTCTTCTCTAGGAATTGGCCAATTATCACACTTATCTTTTATTCTGAATTTTAAAACTAAAATCTGCATAGCTATGTCCTTTTGCGTCATGAGAAGGTGTTTCTCATTTTGACACTTGTTATGAAATAATCAATATGCATTGACTCTTGACCCAAGTTGGTCGCTGAGGCACATCCTTGCAGTCTGCAGAATTGCGCTTATTATACACACATTTAGTGTTTCAGTGGAACTATGGTTTAAAACTGACAAACTTCTCGCACAGGCGGTTTACTGGCGAGACACAAACTCGTGGCGTAGTCACTGGTGGTTTCTCAGCCAAAATACTATCTGTGCTTGAAGTTTCTCTGTTTTAGTATTATTTTCGACTTGAACAATCAAAGGTAAATCAACGCCGTATCGCGGTGCGTACTCTGCGGCGTTTGTTTGCGACAGTCAGAGACAAATACAAATAAAATAAAAATTTGGTCGAGGAAACTCAAGCCCAATCCGAGCAAACATTTCTTCAACCCATCGCTTGGTTTAAGGATATTCAAATATAGAAAATGCATTATAGTTTTTAGGGCGTGATCCCAAAAATATCCCGATTGTTTCAGAAGTGGTGTAAGACTCGAAATTTCAACATGATGCAGTTGCCATTCGTCGATAGATGCAAATTCTGGTATTTTATCCTGGCGACATCAAGATCGGAATTGTGAACTTGTTTTCTCTAGTCTGTATAGCTATGTCCTTTTGCGTCATCAGAAAGGGTTTCTCACTTGATATGAAATAATCAATATACATGGACTTTCAACCCAAGCTTGTCACTGAGGTGTGTCATTGCAGTCTGCAAAATTGCGCTTATTATACACAAATTTAAAATTTCAGTGGAACTTTGGCTCGAAACTGACAATCTTCTCGCCGATATGGTTTACTGGCGAGAAACAAACTCGTGACGTTGTCACTGGTGGTTTCTCAGCCAAGAAACCATCTGTGCTTGAAGTTTCTCTGTTTTAATACTATTTCCTAGTACCTGTAAACGTGCGTGGGAAACAGGTTCTACTTGAACAATCATAGATAATCCAACGCCGTATCGCGGTGCGTATTCTGCGGCCTTTGTTTGGGACAGTCAGAGAGAAATAGAAATTCACTTATTCCGGTCCACATTTATTTTTGTGCAAAATTACGAGCCTGCCAGGATTCGAACCTGGAATCTTCTGATATCTACGTGAGCATTACGCCGTAGTCAGACGCGTTATCCATTGCGCCACAGGCCCACTTCTGTACGCATTCGAATAAATTTTTTAACACAAAAATGCCACCCTATTCACACTCTCAATGTGCCCCAGACATGTCATTCATAAAAGGTATTTGCGGTTGAAAGCACTCATGACAGACTCTTCCATATAAGGAACACTTATTTGCAGTGAACAAGACAACAGACCATGCCAGCGGGCTTTTAAAACATCAGCCTATCGTTAAAAGGAAGCACATCTACGAATTAAAAAAGAAAAGGGTGGTCGATATGCGTCGTTCAATCAAATTCAATAAATATTAAAGTAATGTTAATTTCAAGAGAAAAGCACACGAGCATGTGTCATTTTAAAAGAACAGAAATTGCAGTCCCGTTCGTACACACCCACAAACACAAACACCTATACATACTTACACACACACACCCACACAGTCACACATACACGTGCACATACGCACATAGACACAGACCTGCACAGCCACACACCCAGCCACCCACACACACCCACATTTTATATATATATATATATATATATATATATATATATATATATATATATATATATATATATATATATATATATATATATATATATATATATACTGCGCCCGCAAAAAGTTACTTATATTCCGTTTTGACCAATAGATTACCCATGTTTCTATGAATAAATAAAGATATTCTTATGTTTCTAGGTGTAAATAATTCAGTCAATTCAAAAGCAAATTGAACAATATTGTGAACACGCGTAAACATGGTCAAAAGAACAATATTGAGGTTGTCCCTCATGTTGAATGTGCAGTGGGTGAAATGCCCCCAACGCCTCAACCACCGCCCAGAGAACCACAGCAATCGGTCAACTCCAGACAGCAAAAAAGGCAACGGGGTATTGCATTGTACTTTGGAGTTTCGCAACCCACAATTAGTGCACTACACATGAAGTTCCAGGATATCGGGGATGCCAAAGAACTACCAAGGTCGGGGCGTCCGAAAGTGACTACGCCGAAAGAAGACCGTTACCTTTTAAATGCCGTGACACGCCAATTTTTTTATACAGTCAGTTTATTTTCTCTGCTTTCTTCTGCTTTCTCTTTCACAAATGTGTTCCGATTTCAACCATCCAAGAAGTGGTCTTATGAATTTAAATTTCAAAACAGTTTTATTTTTCAGCAAACCAACATAGAGCAGATCTTCACAAAACAAAAGGGCTTGGCGCGATTCCAATTTCTGAGTCAACTACGCGAAACCGATTACACAGCTCCGGATACAGTGCCTATAGACCTGCCAAGCGTTTTCAGTTACAGCCGAACCACCGAGAGGCCAGGTTGGAATGGTCATGCCAACACTGGAGGCGGACGCGAATGACTAGCAGAGGGTTCTTTTGTTCAGACGAGAGCCGTTATTGTCTCTCCATATCGGACAGGAGCCGTTATTGTCTCTCCATATGGGACAGGGCGGATGCGAGTCTGGCGACATCGCGGCGAGCGATATTTGGAAAGGCACACTGGGAAAGAAGTGACAGTGAATTTTTGGAAGATGAAGGGACTAGGAAGAATGTGTCGCCACAGTTAAACCCCAACACTTGTGGGATCAGATTGGAAGAGCTATTACAGACAAATTGGCACCTGAATTCAGTTTAAATGACTTAAGACCCCTGCTGCAAGAGGAATGAGATCGCAACCCACAGGGTAATATTGACACTCATTCACAGCATGCGAAATCGATGTACGGAATGTGTGCAAGTGAAAGGAGGACGTACTACTAGTGGCGTAAAAGCGACTCGTTTTGTTTTGACAATTTCATAGATTTACATTTTTATGTCTCACCCATTTTGGACCGCAACGTTAGCAAACATCTTGTAATTCTATATTCTGCTGTTTGATTTTTGTTTCCAGCCCCATTTCTACAGGCAGGCCTGACCCAAACATACACTGTCCCATGTCGTCCAGCGTGGGACAGAGGTGGATTGTCTGCCTGAGTAGGTCTTTAACGAGGTGAGTAATGTATAAATAAGATACCTACATGGAATACTAAACAAACATGATAGTTTTTTACGCACCTTTGTGGGCAATTCGCTTGACGTCAAAGCCACTGGTTGTAGAAGAATACACTCCCCTGTACTGGAAAGCATTATTAGACCAAAACAAGAGTCCTAGGCCTTCATCTACAGCCAGGCCGACAATGTTCCCGCCAGGTTGTGAAATAATTATACGCGGTACATTTTCCTCTATCAGAAGGATGTGTGTCTCATTACTCACATACATTGATGGAGCTACAACAGAAGGCATTATCAGTGTTCATAGACACAGTCATTATATCACTTATTTCTCCAAATAAAGTGAGCCTTGTTTGCAATTTCAAACATAAAAGAAAGATACAAAATGGATGTAACAATAAATGACTAAAATAAAACATGACAAAGAAAATGGTCCATAGAAATTGGTCTACCAAAGAAAATCTTTAAAGCCATGCTTTCTTTCCTGAAATATTGAACGAATGAATAAACAAAAAGAAACAAATGAAGAGACAAGCAAGTACGCTACACCAGAAACACACTCAGGAAATAAACAAAAAAAAAAAATAAACTAAAATTATCGGATACAAATGCGAACAATTTGCTTTCAACAGCAGAACCCAAAGTTTGGCTCTCGCTTTTTAATTGTAGTAGGGGTAATACTTTTCAGCAGTAAAACGGCAAAAGCTGAAATAAAATAAGGGAGAAGTACCATCTGTGGCTTCTCAAAGCTGTTTATGTTACGTGTTTGCCTGAATAAGCCAAATACTATTTAAACCTAAAACACCTTTCATTTTTTTTAAATACCGTTTTGCATTTTGTAAATATTTTGACACAAAGTCCTCAAAGTTGCACCTTTAGTTTTGATTTCAAGCCTTCTTGTTTAATACTTTTCTTGCTTTAAATATTCTGTATTAGAGCAAATTAGCTTCAAGCTTAAGTTTTGCCCATGCTTCAGGGGTATAGGGGAGAAACTTCAAACAGCAATTGTTCAGATTTGTATCTCAACAGATTTGAATATTTACGTGTCACCGGGCTAGTTGGGCTAGGAGTGGTCAATCTTAGAGCTTCCTCAGTAGTTGAAATCACCGTGGATGTATGAGGTGGAATACCATCCACGGAGGTGGCTACAGACGTCCCCGCTGTCATGACAACTGTTGTGTCTTCCTGTTGGGTGAATTTTAAAGATGTTTCGATTGTATTTGCAGGTGGCAATGATGAAAGCGTTGTCGTGATGCGATCGCGGCGCGTTGTACGAACAGTGAATAACTCCTCTCCACTCAGGTCCACATCGCTTTCAGTTATAAGATCTTCCTCTGTGACGTCAGTATCTGTAGACGGGGCAGTACTGAAGTCTGAAATGTCTCCCGATGATGTTAGGTCGTCAGGATGTGGCGTTTTTGAAGTAAGCACAGTGGTCGCCACGCCACGTGGGGTGGAATAAAGTTGTTCTTCGGGGAGTGTTGCGAAAATGCCAGGTAGGTCACCACTTGTCTCCTGTTCTATTCGTTCACTACTGGAGGTCAGTGTGCTGTCAGTTACCGTAGGTGTGGTTTCCGTGGTAGGATGTTCAGCCGGCAGGCTTTCTACAAAAGGTGTTGTTTCAACCGGAAAAGTGACTCTGTCGAAATGAGATGGCGAAACGCTGCTTCCACTTGTTTCTTCTGCTACAGGTTTGGTGCTACCACGTTGTTGTGTTAGTGTGGTTTCCTCGCTCTTAATCGAAGTGGGAATAGTTGTAAATGGGGCGTGGTAGATTGTTGTTGATTGGAAGACAATGTCCCCACTTACGGTTAATTCTTCTCCACTCGACGTAGCTACGCCATCAAAGCCTGTCGAAGGCACACGGGGTACTGTAGTAAATTCATCCTCGATGTCTCCGCTACCAGTTCTTTCATATTCAACGCTAGATGGAAGTTGAGAGCTAGTTTTAGGTTTCATTGATTCAGTTTTAAGCATTGTTTTTGTTGTATACATTATATCTGGAGACGTTTGGTCAAAATCGCCAGAACCACTCCCTTGCGCATCATCCACAGGGTCCGTTGTTACTACAGGAAATCTAGAAACACTTCCTCGTTTTGTAATGGTTTCAGAAGAAGTAATAGTATTCAGAGGAAGGGTTGTTACCGGGGCACCGGCTCTTGAGTCCGTAAATTCGGTGCTTGGGCTCGGTAAGTTTGGAGTTGTATGCAACGAATACAGCGGTTGCTCCCCGTCTTCGGGACTAGCTGCTTCTTCGGTAATTTCCGGATGTACTTCCTCTTCTGTGTGGCTTTCAGTCGAGGTACCCAGATCAGGTAAGAGTTCTGTTGATTTGGTTGGGATGGTCATAGGCTTTTCAAATTGAGTACTATCGGTTGGTGACATTTGAGTCTGGTGTTTTGACTCCGTTGTTGGCTGACCATCATCAGAATGAGTTGTTACTTCTAAAGGCTGGGCACTTGTTTCTTGTATGACCACAGTTTCAGTGGCACTCATGTCAGGAGAAACGGGTGCTGTAATAACGGCCCGTTCATTGCTTTCTGTCACAGTTATAAAACCGAAAGAATCAGCTGCTGTAGACTTTTCCGTCCTTGATCCAACATCGGAGAAGTCGGTTGATGTGTATTTTCCAATCGTCGCTTTAAGATCCATTGAATCGGTTGTTGCAAAATCAGACACATAAACAGAAGGAGCAGCTGTTTCAGATTTTTCTGGTGCATTTTCATTGTTCGGAGAATTAGTCGTTCTGTGAACTGTTATTGTTGTGAAATCAGGGGAATCCGTTAGTCGTATTTCTTCCGTCTCAGCGATGGCATCTACTGACTCGGGTGTTCCAATCTTTTCTGTGACATGAATGTCGCCTACCGGTTTTCCCGTAAAGGAAGGTGTTTCTTGTGACCCATTTCCTGACATTCTGGTTTTGCTTTCAGTCATGCCTGTGGTTGATTCTATACCACTGGTCACTGCTGCCTGGACCATATCTGTTGTATGAGCTACCTCTGCTGACCTTGTAAAAACGGTAACACCTTCTAACACGCCTCGTTCACCTTCGGTAACTCCCGCGTTTGTGACAGTGCCTTCGGCAATTATCGTAACCTCGCCAGAGGGCGCTTGTGTCTCTTCACCGTTGCCTGTTTTGAGTGACGCGATGTACTCTTCATATGTTGGACAACGGCCGCATGACTGTCTACATATACGCTGGACTCTGCTGGAGGTTTGGCAGTCGCCGCGAGAAACCCATGTTTTACAAACCGCTTCACTGTCCGCTTGATTGCTACAGCCTTTAGTACGTGTCATTTGGAAAAGAAACACAAACGGTTTCAAATAAAATAAATCCTTTAATACCGTCAAAATGAAATCAATACGAGAAAAGTAAACTGAAAATTAAAGGAAAATATAAAATCTATTTTATTAAAAACTCAAATTCATGTGAATAACAACACCCAAAATATGCACAAATTATTGAGGTCCTTATTGCTTGACTGCAATATTTTAAATTTTAAATTTTTAAATTTAAAAGAAATATTAAAATATTTTTAAATTCCACCCTTAACAAAACGCTTCAAGACTCCAATAAGCATATCATGTGCAAGGTGTAAGGGACCGTCCAGGAAATATGTACGTAAAAAATCATTTTCTTACCGCCCCAAATTTACACTTTGTGACATCACTAATGAACTATAACAATTCCAGACTAACCCCGTATCCCTCCTTATCCCCCAGATTGGTAAATAAGGCTGGTATATACGCATAGTGGCACTGACCGTTCTTCCTGTATCGAAAACGTCAGGCTACGCACAACTCAGAGTGCATACTTCGGATCAGTCCTCCAGCTCGGGTGGTTTTGTCATGATCTGTGACCCCGAACAGGTTATCCATTGAGTATGTGCGAGATGTGACTGCAGTAGGGCTGGGGAGGCTGGTACGGATTAGCTTAGATATGGAATACATAAAGACCTCTTGAAAATGCAGATATGCATCTCCAGGGCGGGCTCAATTTTTACGTTCTCTTGGATCGTTCCCAACAAACAGAAAATTTCTACCAGCAACACAATTTTACCATATTCGCTACAAGCACCACAAGCCTTGCGACAAGAGGTAACCATGGCAACCGGATTTCTTGCACACTCTCCATTGGCAGCCAACTCCAAGCACTCTTGGTCACTTCGGCTGTTTTCGCATTCTGCCAAAAATGACACATTGAATTGCAGTTTTGATGTTGAAATTTCAGCTTGATATTCATTTTTTTGTCCTTTTTTATCTCTGTGTGTCCCAGGGCTGTAAATAGCAAATATTAAACCAAGTTTTTGCGAAGAATAGGAATGGGGTTCTATTGTTCTATAAGCGACATACAATAAATACTACTTTTAAGATACGGGGTGGGGTGGGAGGGGAGGTAGGAGGATCAGTATAAATGCATGTATGCATTAAAATATGCATAGGCTCGTATATAAACCTTCAAAGTTCAGGCTTGTTTGTTCAGTTGTAGGATCCACATCGTTGTCACCCAGTTCATCCGAAGATGGCACGTCTGTTGTTATGACGTCATCGTAACTGGTGTTTTCAATATCCGTAGATTCATCAGGCAAGTTTAGTGTTGTGTTGTCGGGGATTTGGATTTCGCACAGTCCGCAGGACTTTTCACAGTTGTCACTCATCCATATGGGATTTTTGAAGCACTCATCATTGACAGCCCATTCCTCACACTGACGGTCGCTCTCGTACAGGTTGAAGCAACCTATCACCAGATAGCCCATACATAAATCCGACGCTGAAAGCCCGTGATGGGCGTTCTCTCATATCACGGATCCACGATTGTCACAAAATGGAGACGGGGAGTACTTGTGTTAGGGGAAGTGCATAATAAACTCCCTCCTTAAATCGCGGATTTTCGCAACAGTTCTTTTCAATTAAGGCCAAAAAAGTAAGGTGGTATTGGAAGGGCTACAGACTAAGAAGACAGAATCCTTATTCTTAGTACATTTAAATTTGTCGTCACAATAACAAATTTTTACCTAACACCAAGCGTAGCATAAAACGGAAATTCCACATCCACAACAAAAAGATAAACCCTGCTCAATTGCTATGCTATACACGGCTATTTAGCTGTGTTATAGAACTTTATCAGTTCTACAATAGATTTCCCCAGTAAACATTCTAAGGTCTAACAACGTTGATTTGTGGTTGCGACATCGATCCCACCAAATTACAACATTAACTCCGGTTTAGTTTGGTTGTGATTAGTCGCGACCACTGATCAAGGTCCTACCAACATCATTGACACAACGTTGAATAGACGTTGGGTAAGTAATGTTGTTTAGACGTTGCTTTTGGTCACAACCCAAACACATCTGTCTATGGCGTCTAATCAACGTCTTTGGTGCAAAGTTAAATAACTGTCGAAAAATCGAGGTTGTCGAAATCACAGCAAAAAAGTCCTTGTGTTATCTTTCACCGGAAATTGGGTCCCTGTGACAGGTCACTATGAAAACAGACCAAACAAAAACGTAACACATGAGAATTTCAGGATGGCGCAAGTTTCTTTACACCTGCCTATATTATTTACTGAAATGGACTTCATACGTATCCTGCTCAACCCGATGACCAAAGGATGGGGGGAATGACGGAGAGATGAACCACAATACGATTGTGGCTGTCTTGACGGCAATTCTAGATTGATATTTTCCCGGTCTCGTTACAACGTCGCCTTCCCCAACATTTATACAACATCGGGAGATAGATGTTGTTTCGACTTCCATTTGTCAGATAATTGACGCCTATTCAACGTTGTAAGGTAATGTTTCAGTTTCCATAAACAACCAAATCCGACGTTGATCAGACATCAGTTGCGACATCTATTCAGCGTTGTGAAAACTTTGTGAAAACTTTGCAATGTTTACTGGATCAACGAGTTTTGTTTTTTCATTTAGTGAATCAGAGTCATTCAGAGACATTTTCTGAGTTTATTAAAAGATTTTACTCTTCGTTTTTTTTCTCTTTTTTGTGCAAAATGCAGGTGTTGACAACAATATAACTTCGGCATACAACATCATCCCCCGCTGATTTATTAAGAAGAGGAAATAACATCGAAAAATTAGCCAGGTAATATGGCAGAAGTACTTTTCCAGTTCGGAGTACATCTGTCATTTATTAACAGACCAATCATAACACTGATTTTTAGATTTTGTAATCAAATTTAAAAGGGGGTCATCAGAAGATATTTCCCATATTTCCGGTTTTGAAGTAGCTTTATGTACTACCGTATGATGTGCAAGCTCCACAGGCTTGTCTGCAGTTTGGCACCATCCACCCCGGGTTGGTGGCGCAGTCTCCTCTCGCCGCCCACACATAGCAAGATCCGTCATCAATGTAACTGTTTCTGCAATCTGACAGCTCGGCACATGGCATCGGGCAAATTGTTCAAAGAAATTTTGGTATTTCTTAAATGTGAGAACCCAAACCTTTGCATGTTAAGCAATGACAAGTTAGTACATAGACAGTTTTATTTTTTTTTTCATCGTTGCACCACAATACACAGTGAGATGACCTAGACTTGTGCTCCCGTCAGAGCAATCCCAAGGCTGGGAGGGAGGGGAAGGAAGGGGGGGGGGGGTACTCACTTGCAAAATGATTACCATGCCCTTAAACCAGAGCACCAGGTTTAAACAATATATCCTTTTTTAGTGACATTCCGGTCCCGTTGTCACTTCGGCCCCCCAAATGGATCAACAACTATCACGCGGACTGCATTCCTGACTGAAGGAAACGTTGATCACTGAATAAAATCACACCGTCTTTTTAAAAATGAAAGTGACATTCCACGCGAACCGCATTAATTTGAGCTAAAAATGCCATTCCCAGTGCCTTTTTGGAAACCCATGATAACCCATAGACTGACAGGTGCCCCCTCGGCGTGGTGAGCACGTTGGCGTCTTTTTGGGGCAAGGTAATGTTTGGGTTAACATTTTAAAGAGAGGGTTGAAATGATTAAATTCTCAACACTACTTTGTGCACACGAATTTTTGTACGCACAAACACTTTGTATCGGCTTGCATACGAGCGTACCACACGTTTTGTGGGTGCAGGGTTCGATAAGACGGGGTACAAATTACCCGCTGTTATTCTGAAACGGTCGACTCAGGAATCAATAATCAAAACATTGAGAAGGATTGACACAATATAATTAAATACTTACCTTCTTGGGAAGAAACTAAACCAGTGGAGAGAAAAGCAAGGCAGACACACCAAAAACCTGGTATCCATCCACCCATGGCGACTTCTGAGGGGCCTATAACAGAAAGAGGCAGTATAAGTGATATGCTTGTGGGGAACAAGCAGAACCCCCCCCCCGGACAAAACCTCCCCGAAACCTAACCCCACCCCCCCGCAAAACCCCAACTCCCCCCGACGTTTAATTCTTTCATAATGATGATCAATTCCTTCAGTGGTTCAGAAATTGCAATTTTAAACGCCGTGTGGTCTCTTCAATGGGCATTTGAGGTGTAATTAACATCGTGGATGTATCGCAATTACAAAATATAAAATAGACCTGAGAACCGGGGGGTTTTAGTCGGGGGGTGACGGGGGATTAGGGCCGGGGGTTTCGGTGGGGAGGGGGATTTGGGCCGGGGGTTTCGGTGGGGAGGGGGATTTGGGCCGGGGGTTTCGGTGGGGAGGGGGATTTGGGCCTAGACTGATGCCTGTGAATAAACAACACTCAAGTCGCTGGGACTGAAAGTCTCCCACCGATCTAGCTGCAGCTCAGTGGTGTGTACCTGATGATACCTAGTATGTGTGAACACAGGAGCGACGTAACTCAGACCAAGACATCAAGACTAAGTCACTGGACCAAGGCATGAGTGTGTGCTTGGTGCTCGGTACGGAGACCGATGCTGGGTACGCATTCGCAAGCCAGCACAGAGCCAGGGCCAAGACTCATGTAACTAGAGGATACCCGGTACCCTGTATCAAGATCAAATCAAGCCCTGGAGTATGCCCAGTACTCGAGACAAGACCAAGCTTTGGTATGTTGTCTGTGGCACCTTGAGTCTATAAGGCTCCACTGTGTCACAATTGGCCGCCAAAAGCCGCACGGTTCTTCTGACTTAGATCTATTTGTCGTCACTCAGCATGGCTTAGATCTATTTGTCGTCAGTCAGCATGGCTTAGATCTTTCGAGTCATAATGAGAAAATGTTGTTCTATGATTGCGTGACTCTTCTTAGAGATACTTGAGAAACCCGTATAAAAGCGAAGATAAGTGAATTCAGAGCTTTTGCGAAGTAAAAAAGGAAAATAAACGGTATGTCTGTGGTGTGAGAGTTGAAGAAGACTGGATAATGCGTCGACTGCCAAAAAGTCGACGGATAAAACGCTGGAGATCAAAAGTCTATAAATGTAAAAACGGATAAAACGCCGGCTAACTAATGTTGACTGAGAAAAAAAGGTTTCAAAGCAGGTTGAACACTTCCTAATAATACCCGTGGGGAGACGGCCTCTGACATAGAATGGTACCCATCCTAGGAAGAACGCACATCATGTGAAGGCGGTCTTAAACATAATGCATGATGCCTCGGATGGTCTTCGTTTGGAATCACGTAGTTTCTGCCTTAGTTTTTGTCATTGTCGGACATTTAAGTTTTTTTTTTAAATAAGATGCCAAAGTTTGAAAGTGGTGTTAAGTATTCAGGGCGCGATTCTGCTCAGAAATAGTATGGAAAGGAGGTTTTTTAGCCGATGTAGTGAAAAAGAAGTAAAATCGCTCAACACCTTCATAATATTAAGTTTACTCCATTACTTGGCACGTAGATAATGTTTTGCGGAGGAAAAGCCATCCCGTAATCTGGAATTACATTTGGAATTTACATGAAGTTTCGGTATCCTGACATTCAGAAGTTAATTAACTTCCATTCTCTTTTAGTTTCGATTACTTATATTCCCTTACAAAATCGTAGACAAGAATGTTCCTGAGCTCATTGCGCATGTCAGATTCGATGATACGGAGAACAAATGTAATGCATAACACGTTTAAAAGGGTCTTTTTAATCATCCATACTATATTTCAACGGAAATTTCAGCAATGAACCGAGGAATGCAACTTTTCCTTTTTTTACCGATCAAACAAAACAACTCACCACAATTATGATTTTCCCTAAATATCATCGATACCAATTTTGATTAAATGTCGCTTTCATAAATTTCATTTGGCTAAAGGTTGTACAATCACGTTATCAAAGCCGGTTTCTTATACAAGTAGCACCACTCCTGCGCCCTTCTCGTTAACCACGATTAGAAAAAAGTAGCACCACTCCTGCACCCTTCGCGTTAACCACGATTAGAAACAAGTAGCACCACCCCTGCACCCTTCGCGTAAACCACGATTAGAAACAAGTAGCACCACTCCTGCACCCTTCGCGTTAACCACGATTAGAAACAAGTAGCACAACCCCTGCACCCTTCGCGTTGACCACGATTAGAAACAAGTAGCACCACCCCTGTACCCTTCGCGTTAACCACGATTAGAAACAAGTAGCACCACCCCTGCACCCTTCGCGTTAACCACGATTAGAAACAAGTAGCACCACCTCTGCACCCTTCGCGTTAACCACGATTAGAAACAAGTAGCACCACCTCTGCACCCTTCGCGTTAACCACGATTAGAAACAAGTAGCACCACCCCTGCACCCTTCGCGTTAACCACGATTAGAAACAAGTAGCACCACTCCTGCACCCTTCTCGTTAACCACGATTAGAAACAAGTTACACAACCCTGCACCCTTCGCGTTAACCACGATTAGAAACAAGTAGCACCACCTCTGCACCCTTCGCGTTAACCACGATTAGAAACAAGTAGCACCACCTCTGCACCCTTCGCGTTAACCACGATTAGAAACAAGTAGCACCACCTCTGCACCCTTTGCGTTAACCACGATTAGAAACAAGTAACACAACCCTGCACCCTTCGCGTTAACCACGATTAGAAACAAGTAGCACCACCCCTGCACCCTTCGCGTTAATCACGATTAGAAACAAGTAGCACCACTCCTGCACCCTTCTCGTTAACCACGATTAGAAACAAGTAGCACCACCCCTGCACCCTTCGCGTTAACCACGATTAGAAACAAGTAGCACCACTCCTGCACCCTTCGCGTTAACCACGATTAGAAACAAGTAGCACCACTCCTGCACCCTTCGCGTTGACCACGATTAGAAAACATAGCATGCGAGTGTCACGCATTCTCCAAGCTTCACATAGGTTGTTCAAATGCAGAGACCAGCCTTAAAAGAAAGTAAGCAAAAATTTCAAAAATCCCCCAGCCCTCACACTTTCTGCAGGCAAAATTTGTGACCCATGGAGTATAACAACGACGTGCGCCAAGCCCCAAACCCTCTGCCCTCGACATACCTAATGCGTGGCCGTGAGGCTGTAAATCGGCTTCAGTTTTAGCGCTGCTGGACTCGCGTTTGATGGCGTAAGCAATTTTATTATATCCTTAATACTCTTATGTGTTATCCTGATTTTCTTGCTTTCTGTTACTTCAATGTAAAATTTTAATGTGAAATGATTGAAGAATGTGAAAATTACAGTCAAATTTACGATGAAGAATATGAAAAGTGTATTGATTTTGAAGCTGAATTATCGATAACTTGAGCTGCGTCGTCTCTCATGTGTAACGGGTTTGACTTCATATTGCTCGTGTTCAATAGATAATGATCAATAAAGCAAGAATGCGCATGTTGTTCTGATCTTTGTCAAAGGGTTCGCTGCTTGCAGTCACGCCATGCTTCTGTTACTCTATCAAGTCCCATCACCCATTGGCTTAAAATGCCATGAATAGGAAAAAAAGGGAAGAAAAAGTAACAATTTATTGCATTAATATAGGTCTGCGATCACAGTGTTGTTGATGATCTGAATACCACACTTTCTCTAATCTGTGGTGCATTATAATACCTCATATCTATAATAATAATAATAATAATATTAATAATAATAACAATAATAATAGTAACAATAACAACAACAACATGCTTGACTATAAATAAAGCTTGCAAAAAGTTGCAAACGAGACACTGACAAATTGGCACGTTAGTGGGGACTTGACTCCATACCTCTCGCTTCTCGACTAAGATGTTCTGGAAATGCCATGCTTTGAAATGACGCAAATTCCATGTCAATGCATGACAATGTCACGTGGGATACCTTATACCCTGGCGTGTAAGCGATCGTTGCATGCAATGTGTTCTTTTTCTATCTTTCTTTCTTTCTTTCTTTCTTTCTTTTTTCTTTCTTTTTTTTTTTTTTTTTTTTTTTTGTAAAATGCAAATGCTAGCTGTAATAAAAAAAATAAAACAAATGTGAACAAATCTGAAGCAGCGTTGACAAACTGGTGTGGTTATCACTAATATCATATTTTGGTTCACAATATATTGTGCTCCCTTTCCTGTTATAGACGATGGTACTTGCAATTACTTCCCCACTATAATCACTTACATAAGCAGGACAAATTATGTATGAATTGTTCATTAATGCTTAAAAAGGAAGTTCAATAAATGAACAGTTACCTCTGTTATAGCCTCTTCAAGAAGAGTGAAAAAAAGTATCCACCTCTGCCCAGAGAGTGAAGCAGTAATCCGTACTTGTATCACTGCACGAGCTCCTGCAGCATCGGTATCTTGACTGGTATGTTTTATTGCCACACATACACAAAGTGCAGCTTCTATATATAGGGTTCTGTACTGTAAACCCCCCTCAACAGCCACCCCTTGTTTTACAAGTAGGGGGTGAAATTTACATCAGTTTATTTCAAACACCAGTGGTTGAAGTGTATGTGGCCTTAGCTACAGTTATTCCCAAGGGTGAAAATTATATAACGCGATATAGTATGCAACAAAAGAAGCTGGTGTCTCTTCGTATTATCTGTCTGTTTTTAAATAAACTACATTTGACAGCAGACAATGTATAACATCACCAAAGAATGGCTGCATCGACTGTATCATGTTTTTTTTTTTTGGTTTATTTATTGGCTATTTACTGGTGCATGAAGAAGTAAAACACGAAGGTGTGCAGAGATACTGAAACATGAAATAAATCAAGCAGGCATCGCACCGCACAAACATTGGAAATGATGATTGCAGGGGGTGGGGGGGGGGGGGGGGGGGGGGGGGGGGGGGGGGGGGGGGGGGGGGGGGGGGGGGGGGTCGCTAAGATTTGTCGTTGCATGTCTAAAACTTGTCATTACGTTTCATTGCAACAAATTGTAACGTCAATGTAATGTCTTGTTTAAACGTTGAAAAGACGTCAGTAAAGAGATTTTACACAGACGCTGTGCTACAGACATTGTAGAAGCTAGAACCCATTTACCACCCCCTAAAACGCAGTTTTCTGACTTTCCTCCTTATTTTCTGCAACTTGCCAGATATCACTTCTATGGGTGGGGTGTAATGGGAAATAAAATATTTTACTAATTCATTTATGCTATGATTTTTATCACTTTAAATGATGTCTTTTTACATATTTGTGTTTTCAATTTACTACCCTCCTTCAAAAACATTAACATTATAAAAATACACTAATTAATCAAAATAATAACATAAATGTTTAGTTTTATGTTTCTGTATAAAACTTTTCTGCCAGTTTTCATCATTGGTTGTTTTATGTGTGATTGCTGATATTAAAATTCCGGGCCTATAGTTAGCAGTTTTACTGCTACATGCTGCTTATTTTGCATTTTAAGTTACGGTTTTATATAGTTTATACAGCAAACTTTTAATTGTGACCGACAGATCTAATAACATGAAAGTATTGTGCTTCATCTGTAGTATTCAACCCATTTTGTCGCTCAAAATAGATTATTATACAAGCGCAGTCCGCGTGGCAAAATTAAGGAGGAGGGGTGGGGGTGGTTGCAGGGATCTCAGATATTAACGGTAGGCGATGGGTGGAGGTGTGGGTTTGCAGGGCAGGATTTGTCCTAAATCGCGAATTTTCGTGTAATTTATCAGACATTTCATGTGTGAGGGTGAGAGGAGTAGCGTTCCCAATTCCACCTCATTCCCCTCTCCCACCCCTCTCCCCCAACCCGAGACGAGTCAAAGCACACGCTGATTTGCTTGTACCAAAGGTGTCTATCGTTGCGTGAGCTCATATTAATATGATTTGGGGTCATACCTAGAGATATATTGTTCCGTTATTTGTAGAAAACAATGAGAAAAATAGACGGTTTTCACTACATAGTAGGGAGAACTACACTTGGGACAATAAAAATTACGACAATGAAGACGTAAAATTTATGAAATCTCCGTAGACCTATGTTGAAAGCAGTGTCACGATACCAGGTGCACTTAAACTCTGCGAAACACAGCTTTAGACATACCATGTCCCAGTAAACATTACGACGTCCATATAACGTCGATTTCTGGTTACGATGTCGACCCGGCCACAGATTAATGTCTAACCTACGTCTTTGATAGAGCATTGATCAGACGACAGAGTAGCTTTGTTTAAGCGTTGCATTTGGTTGCAACCAAGCCATTGCATTCTCTGATGTCTAATCAACGCCTTTGATACATCGTTGGAAAACTGGTATCGTACAGAAGTAAAACCCTCGCCTCTAAATTCGGGAGATGGGTGTTTTTTTTATTTCTGTTTGCAATCAATTCAACTGTTGATTAGACATTGAATAATCGACGTCTATCTAACGTCAGCAACCAGGCGCTGTTTCGATTTCCATAATCAACACAGAGCTCAGATTTATCCGATGTCAGGTGTGACGTCTATCAAACTTGTTGGAACATCACAATCTTAAAACAATCTTGTAAAAAATGAGTGGTTACCTGTTCCCATCCATGATGTGCATGATCCACTTGCACAAACCCCCCAAAATCAGTGTATTATTATGCAGAGGTCAAGGTGGCCGAGGTACTTCTCATATCACATCTTTTAGGCCTATACCGTCGAAAATAAGCTCAAAACTGCTCAAAAAATCTCTAACCATTTTCGACTTCGACCTTGACCGAGAAGGTCAAGATCACCGCAGTTCCTCTTATATAAATTTATTTAGGGCTAAAGGGACGAAATGAACTCAAAATTGCTCTATCTCTAACCGTTTTTAAATTGCGGTCACCTTCCTGTTTTCAACTTTGACATTGTTCTAGAAGATCTAGCGTTATCCTGACGTTTTATTTTCATAAAACGCTCTTTTACGAGTAAAAGCGTGATTCGCGTTCTCCACTTGTATACGGGTTTTCTCGCAAAACTCTAAGAATCACGCACTCAGGAACCAAAATTTTCTACTAGTGACTCGAAAAGTCCCGTCGTTGGTCCCAGCCAATCAGCATCCTTGGTCACTGTAACCAAGCCTCATTCGAGTATTGCCCCACTGTTGCAACCACACCCAGGTCCGCGGGGTGGCTGGGTGGGATGCTATGATAAAAGTTAAGAACGCGAATCACGCTTTTACTCGTAAAAGAGCGTTTTACGAAAATAAAACGTCAGTTTTACTTCGTAAAAGCTCCGGATTAGCTTATCTCCACTTTTATACGGGACTAACACAGGAGACGGGGTGACCTGCGTTGCGAGTCAAATTTAGAAAATTTTCCTCAAAAGTTCGCTTTTACTCCAAAGAAAACGAGTTATCTTCCGTGTGAGGAGAGAAAGGCGTAAATAAAACACTGCAGAGAAATGTAAAAGTGTTTAATGTTCCTCAGAACAGAATATAATCGAGTTGGTGAACAACTCTAGCACACGGAAGGACGAACGAACCAAGAACCAAGACGTGGAGGAAACGTATCGACGACTACGCTACCCTCTGTCATAAACCTTGCTAACACCATCTCCCTCCATCCTCCCACAAGATGGTAGCCCAACCTAACCACAAGGTCAGTTCACATAAACATTTAACCATCCCTTTATTTGAATTGTCACAAACACGATCGCGGAACCAAGGCCGCGTACCTAGTAAGGAGACCAAGTAACTGTTGACTGGGCTTGGTCACTTACCAACTAACTCAAATTTCATAATTATGAACATTACTATAACAACATGGATTAACCCAACTAAGACCTTAAGCTACCAGCTTAACTGAGGACCGGGTCGCGAACCAATGCAGCGATCTTCAAGAATAGCAGGTGAGAAGAGGTCCCCACATACCAAGGGTTGAGCGCACTGACCGTGTGTTATCATACAACGTCGACTGACTGATACCAGACACACTACAACGCGCCCATTCAGAACACTGACTGGAATATACGCACCCGTCCAAGACGGGTGACGCACTATCACGAGCCCATTCAACACCTATATACAACATGTTAGACACAAAGAATGCACTACAACGTGCTGATGTTCAACCTCGGTCACTGGTACGTGACCCTAGCCGGACTAAGTACCTGATCCCTGCGAGGCCGACTCTAGTGGACGCGTCGGTCGCACCGAGGGGGACGCGTGGTGCGAAGCAGTGCTCACCTCCCCCCTTTTTTCAAGGGAAGATGGAGTACCGGACTCGCAGGGGTGAGGCACTGAGACCGGCGCTAACCAACGAGGGAGAGCGTGCTCCCAGAGTACCGTACTAGGAATACTGAACTGTAACTACAACTCGGAGAGTTCTTGATCTAACGCGCTGATGCTCGTCGTGGTGTTGCTAACGGCGGCCTTGATTCTGAATCTTCTTGAATTTGCCTGCATCGTTACTAGGGCGTTGGAAGGCGGAGTCCTTGCGCTTGAACCTGCCCTTGTTCTTGTTCGACTGTTCGCTGCAAGCACAAAAGCGTTAGATAGAAACTACTGACTCGGCAGCCACGAAAGGGCCCAAAGAGTACAGACCCGACAGTTCGCACTGAGAGTAGTCTTTCAGGTAATATTTAATGAATGAATTAGGCGAAGACCAACAACCTGTTTTCAGAATGTCTGTTAGAGATACACTACGCAGAGCCCTTATTGAGTTGGCTACCTGCCTTACGTGATGAGCTTTAACTTTACACAGATCTCTGAACTCGGGTTCTGCCTGGGCTCTTTCATAAGCTTCCAAAACCACAGTCTTAATGTACTTAGAGACAGTTTGTTTAGAAATATCCTTATGAAACCTGGGCATAAAGGAAATAATCAACGCTTTCTGCCCCTCGCTCCTGTAGTCCTCGGACACCTGGAGATACTTACGCAAAGCCTGGACTGGACAGAGGGAGACCCGATCTGAGTCCTCGTCCTCTACCTCCAGGGCTGGCAGCGTTATCTGTTCCAAGGTACCAAGGCCTGCGGTAGCGATGTGTGTCTTACCCATGAAGCCTGCCCTCGGTCGCAGGAAGACTTTTTTCCACTCACCATTTTCTTTCAGTACCTGGCGGTCAAGGGCGTGTATCTCCCCTCTTCTCTTGTCCGAAGCCAACGCCAATAAAAAAGCAAACCTTACCGTTGCACCCTTGGGTGTGATCACGTCCTCTCCGAATACGTCTGCTCTCTGAAGGTAACGCAGGACCAAGGACAGGTCCCACTGGGCTATATTGGTGCTTGACGGAGGAGAGTTTACCCTGAAATGCCTAAACAGCATAGATAGGGCTGGGTCCTCCCCTGGATCGTAACCCGTTGCGATTTTCAGCCTAGAGCCTATGGCGGCACGATAACCCTCGATCGAACCCACTTTCAGGTGCTCGGTCGTAAACAGGTGATCCAGGAAGTCTACCAACACTGCTGGCGTGGCTTGGAACGGATCTAGCTGGGCTTTGGCGCACCAGTTAGCGAATTTGTTCCATTGTGCTCGATAAACCCTCGCCGTGGATTCCCTGTGGCTATTCAGCATTTTTTCCCTCACTTCCCTGGAAAAACCTTGTTTCTCAAACAGAGAAGGGACAGGCACCACAGGTGTAGGTCCAGGAGGTGGGGGCTCGGGTGGAAGTACAACTAGTGGGGTTGCGCTAGGATCTCCGGGTGGCAAGGTAGCCTTACCGGAGGGCTGCTCGCGTACTTGACTAGAAGGGGGAACCAAGGAGCCTCGGGTGCCCATGGGGCTATCAGAAGGAGGCGAAAAGGTCTGCGCGACGCTAAGCTCTGCACCACCCGAAGCAGGACGGGTTGTGGGGAAAAGGCATACAGGACTTCGTTCTTCGGCCAGTGGCACGTCAAGGCGTTGATTCCCCAGGCCTTGGGGTCGGGGCATGGGGAGACATACCTTGGTAACTTCGTCGTGAGGGCGTTCGTAAACAAGTCCAAGGTCGGTTTCCCCCATGGAGAGTGCTTGGTCACCCACTCGAAGGAGCGGGGGGACAGACACCACTCCGTGTGGATAACTTGACCGACCCTGGAAGCTAGGTCTGCCAACACATTCAGCGACCCTGCCAAGTGCCGGGCTGAAAGATAAATCCTCTTCTCCCGGGCGAACTTCAAAATGTCTCCAGCGAGCTTCGTGAGTTGCTGGGACCTGGTACCGCCTTGCTTGTTTAAGTATGCCACTGCGGTGGAGTTGTCCAGGTGGAACTCCACACGTCGTCCCTCTAGGGCTGGGGTGAGGTCGTTTAAGGCTATCCACACCACCTGCAACTCTAACCAATTTATGTGGCGATTTTTTACCTGTTCTGACCACTGGCCTTGCCACATTCTGCCCTGGAAATGAATCCCCCAGCCGGAGAGGGAAGCGTCGGTTTGTACCGCTGTTTCCGGAGGCGGGACTGTGAAGGGCACCCCTTCGCTCATGACTCGGTCGTCACACCACCAAGTCAACTCTTGGTGGGCTTCTACCGACAGAGACATCACGGCCCTGGGGTGTCTGCCCTGGCGTAAAGCCCGCCTGGAAAGTAGCTCAGGAACAGAACAGTACTCAGCAACTGAAATGACCTGCGCTCCCTAAGGGTCAAGGACGTACGCCCGTACTAGTAAACGTGGAGACTTACGAGTAACACTTCTCGGGGAAAACATTCGAAACCCCCGTGATGCAAACTCAGAATACTAGCAGAAGCGTACGAAGGCAAAAATCTCCCAATTACGCGAGCTAACAAGCCTTCGCCTCTAAACATCCATGAAAAACTGTAAAAGGCAACTAAAAACGTAATATCTGGAGAAAATTACCTTAAACTGACGATAGGAAAACCAGAAAATTTTCCCAGCCTAGAAACGCGTGTGGTTGGTAACCGCACGCAATACGAGAATGAGGCTTGGTTACAGTGACCAAGGATGCTGATTGGCTGGGACCAACGACGGGACTATTCGAGTCACTGGTAGAAAATTTTAGTTCCTGAGTGCGTGATTCTCAGAGTTTTGCGAGAAAACCCGTATAAAAGTGGACATAAGCGAATCCGGAGCTTTTACGAAGTAAAAAGATCTTTTTACCCTTATACCTGGACCAAATTTGTCATCGCATGTCAAACGATCTAGGAGTAATCTGTAAACAATTTTGAGATAAAAAAATCTTTGACATCAATTTGACCTTGATCTTGAAGGTCAAGATAAAAAATATGATTCCCGCAAGATCTTATTGCCCTGTAGGAGGATCTGGAAACCTCTCAAACGGAAATAAAAGTTCAAGAAACTAACATTTGGAATAACTACAAACTCATTCTCATTTGCGGTTTGCAAGTGTGAATAAAAAAGGTTACATATACCTGCTTAACCAAATATGCTTATCTTGCTGACATTTAAGTTGAGAAAACAACATTATATTATTTATGCATATAAACGTAACCATGGGACTGGGCCATCCCGCAAATCGAACAACTCCTAAATCGGACCACTTTTCACCAGAACCAAAATTCTTCCAAATATTTCTATAATTAAGGAACCCCGTAACCCCGTAACTAGGATTACTCCTCAACGAAAGGACCTCTATTGCCAGTCCAAAATGTCATTTTGAACCTGACATTTTGGTTGGAAAATTGCAAGAAGAAATTTCTTTTACCTTTAATAGTTTTTTACCTTTAATAGTTTTTTTTTACAGATTAAAAAGTAGTCATTTCCATATGCGTTTTTCTATTGTAATACAAATGGTTGAAAAAATATAAAAATGAAAACTGTGTCTTACTTACTTATCGACTATCTTACGGCCACATTACTGCTGATATTTATGCACTCGTACATCATCACATTGTTCGAACCCCGGAAATCGGACCATTTTTTCTGAGGTGGCATGGTCCAATTTCTGAGCTTCTGGTGTATTCTGCATTGCTTGGCCGCTGGCAAGGTGTATTGTAAACTCGCGAGCGAAACTCACAGTAGGCTTTTATTTTATTCCAAGGTCATTTCACCGCAATGTGTGCTGAATGGCACGCTGCAGGTGTACTCACGTAAGCCTTTTCCTTGGTATTGGGTTTAACAGAGGAACGTTTTGGTAGTGTGGATTATGGAAAAGGGCATTAACTGCAATTTCTTGTAATTTGAAACTTTCAGTATCGCCTGGACTTAAAATCAATGTTACAAGTGCCCAAATCACAAAAATCGATAAAATGGGGTCTTAATATCAAGGATAAAAAAGTAGGTCACCAAATATTTTTTGTGAAAAGTAGTCTCAGAACGTATTTTACTCGGAAGCGGTAAGTGCAACCATTTTCGAGATATTTGACTTTATCAACTTCATGCAACGAGCAGCGAAATTACACTTTATACTGACAGCTTAAAATATAGAGCTTTGTTTAAAATAATGCCACTCTGCCACATGCAGGGCAAAATATTTAAAAATAGCAATTTGAAAAATCATTTTACCCCTGACTTTGTTCCTTTAAATTTGGGATAACAGGTGAATCGCTTGACGTCTATATTAGGTTACACAGGTTACACCGTCAACCCAACCAGAGTGAAAATAGTCTTTCTGCAATTTGTCTGTGATTTGTCGCGACCAAAGATTAACATCCAATCAACGTCGGTGGTACAATGTTGTTTAGACACCGAATAAGTAGCCTTGTTTAGACGTTGCTCTCGGTGTTTGGTGCAACGCTGAATAAGCATTAGAAACTTTGCGTTATATAGACAACTTGTTCCTATAAGGTCGGGAGATAGACGTTTCATAATTTGCAACTAATTTGCAATGTTGATTAGACGTCGTATAATCGACGCCTATCTAAGTCGACATATAGACACTGTCAGATTCCCACAATCAATCAATCAAAACCAAACAATGTTAGGTAAACATTGTTGGAACCTCACAAGGTTTACTGGAGTTATAAAATTGTTGCAGTTGTCGCAATTGTTGCAAATATTAACGCTACGCGATAGCGCAACCATATTGTACAAATAATTGTACAAAAAATGTACAGTTACCTCTGGGCATTGATTTCTTGCGATGTCTTTGCCACTGTGTGGATGCTTTATGGCATACTACAGGTGTATTCAGTAAGCGTTTGCTGTCGTGATTAACGGGACTTGATTGTACTGTGGCTTTTTGGAAACGCGTGAGTGTGTGCGTGTGTCTGTGTGTGTATGTGTGTGTGTGTTGGGAGACGGGTAGCAGCTTTCCACTGCATTTAACTTAGCTCCAGTTCCATGCAGTTTTAACACTTGTGTATCAAAATGCACTCCCGTATAAAGAAATTATAAGTAAATTTCGCGTTCTCTGACCGCACGAATCTTCATTAGTCACATCCACTCAAATAGTAATACTTCATGACAGGTGGACAATATAGCTTTTTTTTTTGCCTGAAGGACCCGGGTCGAATTGACCGAACCCGAACCTGTCATGATGTATTACTTTTATTACACACCTATTTTGTGATATTTTTGCTATTCTTACAAATTTTACGAACCACTATTTTTGCCTTCTTTATGTGCAGTTGGGGGGATGCGCTATTAAAACTGCTGCCAGCTGATATTGATGTTGGACCAGATTTCTTTATATTAACGATTAAAAAAATAAATATTGAATATTTATTTGCAATGTGCAATGATTATGTACGTATAAGTTGCCCCCAATGTGGAGGCAAAAAATGAAAATTTTAAATTATAAACAACAATTAATTTTAAAAGTAAAAACTTACCTTTCTTTATGCCATCGAGGAAATTACAAACACACTAATTTATATGCTTTCAGATTCTTGTGGTTTAAGAACTAACCTCACGAGCATGCCTCAAGTTTTTCTCCTTTCGAATGTTTCTTATTATTTCGACAGTTCAACGGAGGTAACCCATTTCAACTCAAATCGCGAAATAACAACGCAACAAAACACAAACTGACGTTTGTAATAATATGACAATTGCAATTGTATAATGTTTATAAACATTCACACATGTTAGTTACAACGTACTCATTCCTGTAAGTTTGAGTCGGTGTATTTCACTCCTGAAAAAAGTGTACCTATGAGGGGGCGGGATTGTGCAATGCGGAAAAATTCTGACCTCAGTTTTTTCTATCATTCTTTTGTACGTGCCCGGTCAGGTGTATAATAAAACACCATAGATATACACCAACGTGAAGCTGACAAAGGCTTTGTGACCAAACCGCGTTTGCTTTGCGTAACGAATATTGCCATGTAACGACCAGGTAGCGTCGCAGTAGGGGGAGTAAAAGTCGTTTATTTCTATTATGTTTGGCCACCAAAGATACAATTAGGAATGCATGTGTCACAGGAATGATACCATGGGCTGTTTTGCTTTCCTTTGAATTCGAACTCTTGTGAAAGGCCAATAAAATCACCGCGGCGAAGTAAGTTCAAAAGTCTTCCACGCGTGTCAAAATCGAATGCAAAGCACCCATTCCCATGATCAATGCATAATGACGTTCTAATGACGTAACAGCGGAAGGGTAGTTCACCAAATAATTCTGTGTGGAAAGTATTTTCGCAACATATTTTATTCGGAAGCTGTATGTTCAACCTTTATGGCAATATTTAGTGTTAAAACTTTCTTGGCGTTAAGACGGTGATCATAGCGTCATAGATCAAAATTGTTATAGTGTGGAACAAGTTCCAACACTCTACTGTAAGTGTGCCAAATTGTATTTTCCCAGCCCTTGCCATTGCGATAAATCGGAGAAAAAAGGCAAAAAATAAATAAATAAAATAAATAAATAACTTAATAAGAAGGAAAAAGAGAAACCTCCAGAATTTCCAGCAATTCAACAACTCCTTGAGACTACATCTCAAGAAATCTCACTGAAGTGCAGCATAAGATAAAAGTAATATTTCATTCTATATGTGCAATGCTATATCTGGCTTCAGCCTACGAGCATGTACGGCTCTCTTCTTTCAGGCAAAATAACTCTACACATATAGAATGAAGTATTGCTATTGCATAGCATATATTCTATTGTAAAGATTCACTTCCCAGTGTGATGAGATTTAACCTATTATGTGTTTAGTCTGACTGCAGCCATCACGGATTATTGTAAGACCTTTGAAGAACCTGCTTCATCCGACGGTCATTTCGTGTTCTGATATAATACCTTTTCCAACCTCATTTGACCTTAATTTGTGCGGCTACTACTACATCTACTACTGCTCTAGTAATACTACCGTTACAACTGCTACTATTGCTACCACTGCAATTACTACTAGTACTTCTGCTACTACTACTTTACTAGTATTACTGATGCCACTGCTTCCATTAATATTTATTATTTGTTGTTGTTGTGGCTATTGTCATTATTATTGTCAGTATTAGTGTTATTATTATCTAAAGAGAGGCCGACATAAGATCTAAAATGCCATCGTTACTTTCCTGTCTTCAGTGAGTCCTACACGAACATTTGAGCAAATTATCTAACAACAATCAATATGCTGCATATTTTTTTCACTTATCCACTTAGAAAATCTCTAATTTTTTTAAAATATGTAGTAATCAGATTCTTTGCTGCAGTGCATAGTGAGGCTGTTATTTAGAATTTTTATGTTCTATTTTTAGCAGCGTCCTTATTTTTCCTAACAGTCCTGCAATTTCTGTGTTTCTGTAAGATTTACATTACCTGACTTCATTTTAGGGAGGAAATATTCTTGTTGCACCATTGTCACAAGAAGTGTCCGGAGTCTCACACACAGAACCTCGCTAAGAGTATATCACAAAATTAAGTTTCTGGCGTTTAAGTGTTTTAATATGTAACGTCACTCATATCCATCATGACATCACCTTATTTATAGAGCAGAATATTATATAACAATGCCAATATCCCTTCCTATCAAAACAGGTCCATATTTTGAGACTACTGGACATATCCTTAAAAGCGCATATTTGCACTTCTCTGTAACGGCAGTGCCAGGCATTGGACAAAGGACACATTTTCTTTGAGGAATCCTTAAGGACCTGAATCAGATACCCTAAGGCAAGAACTTTCATCTTCTTTGGAGCTTACGCCATTACGTTCGCAACTACGCAAACGAACGAGTATGATATAACTGGTCATTTCTCCCATTCGATGCATTGTAGTCAGTGCAATGTACTTTCGCTCCTTATGGACTTTCCTCAAGGACTTAATGGGTATATATTCACATTGCTTAAGCCAAAAGTCAAAAGTCGTAAGACAAAGTACCTTTTTGTTCAGAAATAAGTTTTATTTTACTTTTGATTTATGTCTTAAGCTTTTACAAAAAGGATATTCATTGGTTTGTATTCTACTAAAATGTGATTGATAACTGCTACATAATAACGAACAGAATGAAAAATATGCGTCGGTTTGCGTAGTTGCGAATGTGAATACGTAAGATGTTCGCTTACTTAAAAGTGTTCGTCTTAAGGGATTTGCTTTAGGTTCTTAAGCAAAATGCTTAAAGCCCTTAAGAACAATTTTAGACACATTTCACCTTAAATGCACATAGCTATGGCAGAATAAGTTTGAATTAGAAAGGTTAGTATACTTTTATATCATAGGGGGCAACAAATATTATTTCTTTTTGACCATCTGAAATATCTAGAGGTGCATTTGCAAAGATGTCAAACAGAATTGCACCTTAACATCATTTTCTAAACTAAATATGGCTGATGCTATTCTTTTTTGAGGTTGCATTGTCCACAAACTTGAATTATAATCACAAGTGCCCTGACCAAGTCTCATATATGTTCACAGAATGGACTGAACAGTGCACTCTAAGAGCAGTCTCGTAGCAACAACAAGTAAAAGATGAAACAGATGAACAGATAAAATTAGGATCTCACAGTGAGGTCAAGGTGAAAGTCATATCGAACTCAAAGTATTTTTTACTTCAAAGTGGTTTGCAAAAAAAATCTTCCTATAAAATTTTACGTAGGACGACGACATTTGGCAAAAGCATACAGAGTAATCAGGCCGCATTTTGAAATACCCATGTTTTACTTTGAACTCCGAGGTAAAGGACCAATAAAGGACCAATTAAAGTCAAAATATTTTTAAGCCCTTATTCATCACGACAACTGGCTAGAAACAGCGCTCAAATCTTCGTTTCGACGCCTATACGGTTTCAGTACAGAGTAATCTCGCGTTCTCAATCTCAATATTCAGGGTCACGATCAAAGGTCAAGTATGGAAAAGTGTTAGAGAAAGATTAACCATTATCTCAACAACGGTTAGAGACTAGCGATTTTGAGGTCGTTTTTAACCTTTGATATAAAAGACGTTGTGTAAGAGGCACCTCCGTGGCTTTAGCGTAATCGGCAATGGTCAATGTCAAAAACCGGAAGCTGACCATTATCACAAAAACGGTGAGAGACAGAAAACGATTTCGAGCTTATTAGAAACCCTTTGGGGATAGGATACGTTATGTAAGGGGTACCTCTGTGACCTTGACCTCCTCGGCCATGGTCAATGTCAAAAACTGTCAAAATGTCAAAAATGTCAAAAACCGGACGTTAGAGATAAAGCGTTTTGAACTTAGTATCGAGCCTTTTGGCCTGAGAGGTGTTACATAACAGGTACCTCAGTGACCTTGACCTGCTCGGTCATGGTCAATATCAAAAACGGAAGATAACCATTATTTCGAAAACGGTTAGACAGAACGATTCTGAGCTTATTTTTGACCCTTTGGAGATATGATGCATTAAGTAACAGGCACATATGTGATCTTGATCATGGGCGAGGTTAAGAACAGGAAGTTCACCATGTCTTGAAAACGGCTAGAGCGATTTTGAACTTATTTTGATAATTTGTACCGAAGAGAGGCTTTGTCATTAAAAAAACAGAAGATGCAGTCATGTAATCAAACTATCGTTTTATTTCGTAAAACGAGCTTTTACGAGTAAAAGCGCAATTCGCGTTCTCCACTTTTAATGGGTTCCCTTCCAGTAATATTTACCACGCAAAATAAAAAAGAACTTTTTGAGGTACCGTTCAAGATCACTTAACCCTTCCATCCATCCTTCGACCAATCAGGATGGCCGAGACGTCGTCTGCTAGTCTCGTGTAAACGACATTCCCTTTTTAGCCCCAAAGGCGGTAAAATACGCCCAGGCTAGTTGGGGATGGATGGGACGGGTTAAAATCAAAGTTAAAAGTGGAGAACGCGAATTGCGCTTTTACTCGTAAAAGCTCGTTTTACGAAATAAAACGATAGTTTTACTTCGCAAAAGCTTTGAATGCGCTTATCTCCACTTTTAATGGGACTTGAGTCCGGAGCAGGGGAGCCTGCCATTCTTGAACTGCCCAAAAAGGTCGCGAATTACACTATGGCTTGTAAAAGCTCATTGCATGTAAGCGAGGAGTGCTGTGCACTCGAAGCAAAAGAAGAAATAAAACTTGTCAGCTAAGTTTCAATTCTTTAATGATTTCCTAAATAAAGTCCGGAGGCGCACCATTCCGGTCTTTCAACATAAGGTAAAATCGTAACAAAGTAAAAATATCACAGCAACTGTCAGTTGAGATGAGAAAGGCTTCCAACCATGCCATCATCTTTTTTGAGAACTATCACCATCCCCCTCCAACCGCCCACCGGATGGATCCCTACCTCAAGTTCTCACTATTCACTTGCTATGTATTGATGAACAATTAGGTTTATTTAGAAGTACTACAAAACGATCGTAAATCCATAGGAATTACGCAAATAAACTCTTTGACACTTCTAGTAAAGTGACTGAAGTGTCTTACAAGACATGCAATTCAAACTTGGAAAAAGAAAGCGAGTCCGCTGTCTAACTTTTCTTCTTCCCATTTGATAAATTACCACGTTTTATTTGAAATAAACTCGTAGCGATTGACTAGATAGTTCTAAAACTACTGTAAATTGTCATAAAATGAAAAAACAGAAAAATTTTTGCTTATTTATGACTGTTTTCCTATATGGGGCCGTTATGGTCCCATAAGCCCATAATGACACTATGGTACCTCATACCATGAACCATAAACCGGTCTTTCGGCCTTCCGGCTACAACGGGTGTACGGTCACTGGGTACGTCTGGGACCGACATGGTCCCCCCCTTTCTTTCTGAAAAACTTGAAGAAAGGAGATCAAAACTTAAGCATCCGAGTAGCCATAAGACCGAAGACTGGGCTGTACTCATTACACATGCGATCCTGAACACTTCGGAGTAAATAAATGCTTAATTAAACATAACCGTCCAGCGTTTATCCGTAACTTAATATAAGCACGGAACCGAAATGGTCCGAAGGACCTGAGCGAAAGGCGAAATGTTCAGAGTAAGAAGGAAAAACCTTCTTGTAGGTTGTTACTTTCGTGGCTTGTTGTTGCTGTTATTGTTCCCGTTACGGCCCTTGGAGAAGTTACTCTTGTGCTTGCCCTTGTTCTTAAACTTGGGAGAAGCATTCCTACAACAGAAACACTCAGCCTGTAATGGTCGTTTCTGAAGCCACGAACGGTCCTAATGAATATAAACCAGACAATTCATCTTGAGAAAAATCTTTCAGATAGTATTTAACAAACGAGTTGGGGGAAACCCAACAACCTGTTTTTAATATATCCGAAAGGGACACGTTACGTACCGCCCTGAGGGAATTGGCTACTTGCCTTACCTGATGGGCTTTGATGCTCGATTCCCCAAACGGGTTAGGGTCGATTTGTGCATCGTCATAGGCTGCCAAAATGATCCTTTTAATATAATTTGAGATCGACTGCTTCGAAAGATCTTTGCTAAATTTCGGCATAAAAGAAATGATGAGAGCCTTTTTGATTTTTTTATCTGTAGGCCTCTGACATTTCTAAATACTGTTGCAGCGCTTTGACGGGACACAAAGAGACCAGACCGTCTGAGTCGGGGTCATCTGGTAGGGATGGGAGAGTAATGTGATCGAACGTTCCCATCCCTTGGGTCATGATGTGGGTTTTTCCCATGAATCCTGCTCTGGGGACTAGGGTGACCTTCTCCCATGTACCCTTATCTTTATTTACCTTTCTGTCCAGGGCATGGATTTCGCCTCTTCTTTTGCCCGAAGCTAAAGCCAATAAAAACGTGAATCTTAACGTTGCGTTTTTTTGCTGAAATCACGTCCTTACTAAAAACATCTGGGCGCTGAAGATACTGTAAGACTAACGATAAATCCCACTGCGCTATGTTGGATGGGCAGGGTGGGGAGTTTACTTTAAAATGTCTCACTAGTTGTGATAGGGATGTATCTTCGCCCGGGTCGTAGCCTGTAGACGCTTTGAGTCTTGACCCTATAGCGGCCCTATAGCCCTCGATGGAACCTACCTTTAATTTCACCTCCGTGAAAAGGTGATCGAGGAAATCCGCTACCACTGCTGGGCTAGGCTGAAACGGATCTAGCTTAGAAGTGCTACACCAAGCGGCAAATTTATTCCACTGCGACCTGTAAACTTTGGCCGTCGAGCCCTTGTGACTGTTTACTATTTTCTCTCTCACCTGCTTAGAAAAACCCTTGTTTTTCAGAAAGGCCTGGTCAGACACCATAGGTGGAGGTTCAGTAAGAGAGGGGAGGGGTGGAAGTGATGCCAATGGGGTTGTGATAGCAACTCGTTGTGGCATGGGATCGGTATCGACCTTACTACCTTGCAATGGAGTAGGAGGGCGAGCCATGGGGCTTCCGGTGTCCATGGGGCAATGAGTAATAGGAACGGTGGTTTCAACTCGATTACTCTCTGCAAGACTTGCCCTAAGATTGCTTGTGGGGGAAAGGCATACAGTACCTCGTCCCGTGGCCACTGACAATTGAGGGCGTCTATTGCCCACGCTGCTGGGTCCGGGCAAGGGGACACGTACCGGGGAAGTTGGGTGGTCATAGCGTTTGCAAATAGATCCAGAGTCGGGGCACCCCATGGGGATTGGTGTGTCACCCACTGAAAGGACCGAGGGGATAGGCACCATTCGGTGTTGATAACTTGACCCTGTCTGGAAGCTAAATCCGCTAGGACATTTAATTTCCCGGCCAGGTGACGGGCGGAGACGGTCACCTGTTCCTCCCTGGCCTTTGTAGGAATTTGAAACGCGAGTTTGGACAGGGACCGTGATTTGGTACCCCCCTGCTTGTTGAGGTAAGCTATGGCTGTGGAATTGTCTAACCGAAAGAGGACTGCCTTGTTTCTGACTTGGTTGGTCAGTTTGGTTAGGGCAATCCAGACTACCCGAAGCTCCAGCCAGTTTATGTGGTAGGACTGAAGCGAGGGTGGCCATTTGCCCTTCCATACCTGACCATTCCAATAAATTCCCCACCCCGAATGGGACGCATCGGTCTGAATCTCTATCTCCGGGGTGGGGGGCTGAAGTGGCATTCCTTCGGACATAATTAGAACGTCGCACCACCACTGGAGGGCTTGTAGGGTTACCTGTGAAACTTGCATCTTTGCTGCGGGTGAACGACCCTGATGCAACGCCCACCTTACCTGGCTTTGAAATGGCCTGTAATGGAGACGGCCCAGGGGGACTGTCTTCTCTGTTGCCACTAACAGGCCAATGAGAGATTCCATGGCCTGTAATCTCACCTTTTTTCCTGGGGAAATACCTTTTATGGCATCTGCAATTCTCTGGCGGCGTTCTGGCGTAGGGAACGCCTTTGCTATTGCCAGATCCCATAACTCCCCTAGAAAGGTAATGGACTGTTTGGGGGTTAGTTCGGACTTGGCTAGGTTTACTACTAGACCTACCTCTAGTGCCTTGCGAACTAAAGACATTGTATGATTCTCGGTTACCTGCTTGTCTTGATTCGCCAGAAACCAGTCGTCCAGATACTGAAAGACTAACATCCCTTCAAAACGTGCCCATGTTTTTAGTACTTTCATGACCTTGGAGAAAACGTACGGGGCCGTAGCGAGACCGAAGGGAAGTGCCAGAAACCAAAACCGTCTTTTCCCTACTTGAAAGGCTAGGAATTTCCTTGCCGAGCGGTGAAGAGGAACATGGAGGTAAGCATCGGAGAGATCTATGGAGGTACCCCACATCCCTTCCCGTAATGACCCTTTTATCACCTGGGCCGTGTCCATCTGAAAGGTGACCACTCGGAGAAAACCGTTTATGGGGGAGAGGTCGATTACTAGCCTCCACCCTCCGGATTTCTTGGGAACCAGAAAAACTCTGCTGAAAAAACCCATTTGATTTTCTGGCATTTCCTCTATCGCCTGTTTTTGAGACAAGCTCAACAGCATTTCTTGGAGAGCTCGGTCTTTTTCGGACCCCTCGGCGTAAGAGGTGACTAGTTGTCTTGGCGCATGGGCGGTTAGGGGAATAGGGCACCTGAGCCCGTTTCGGTCTCGTTTGAAAGGTAGGGAGTAACCTCTCTTTAACCAACGTACTACCCTTCGAGACGCCCCCATTTCTGCCCATTGCTGCCAAAACTTTCCTAGTCTCCCTCCTACGGGCAAGGAGGCATTTAAGGAAAGTAAATTTTCTAAGTCTTTTAAGTTTGTTAAAGTATCGCCAGGAGATGAGGGAATCTCGTGACGGTACTTTGATTGGTTGCTACCTGAACGACTGTGGAGATGGACCCTCTGTCTTGCTGCCGGGGCTGGGTTTCGGTTTCTTGACAGGGGGCTGTTGTGGCTGCGCACTCGGCTTAGATTGTGCCGGAGAGGCCTGTTGTGGTCTCTTCCTCTTCAGTGGGCGTTTGAAGGAGGAGCGAGACATCCTGGACATCAGGGCATAATCTTGCGAAAGCGAACGACTTTCCTGGTTCACCCTCTCTATCTCGGCGGGAGGAAATAGCTCTCGTTCCTCCAGGATAGGGGCATGGCGCAGATCCCGTAAACCTTTGACACTAGGCCAGCAGTGCTGGAGAAAGGCATCTCGACGTAGGTAGACCATTGACGTCATCAAAAAGGTGGAAAGTTTGACCACGTCTCGGGTAGCTAAGGCCAGGCATTCCATCAGTTTAGCAGACAGAGGATCACTAAGGCGAAGTTCTTCCCAACGCGACTTTAGTGCTTTAAGTGCGTGATCTTGAAATGACATAATGTTCAGGATGTGGCGAGAAGATGCCTCGATGGTCTTGGCGTCTTTCTCCACTAATGGAATGTCTGAGTCACTACGCACTGTGGGCATCCACGGGCTTCACGGGCTGTTCCAGTGCCTCTAGTCCATCTTCTTGAACTCCTTCGCGCGGACCGTGACAGCATGAGCAATGCCCTCGCTGGTGGCTAGTGCGATAAAAGAGTCCTGTTGTGGTGGAGCGGCCTGAGATGTCATACGAATGGGCGGATCCTCCTTATCTAAGTTTGGGGAGCCAATGGAGACCTCTGCTAAGCGGGCTATCTCTTGAATGGCATCCCTGAACGGCACGTCTTCTGGTGCAATCGTAGAAGCAGAACTCGAGGGGGCCGCGTCCTCGACCGATTGGATAAGGTCTGGTGGAGAGGGAGTACGGATGGGCCGTCTGCCCGCTGCCGCTGGGTCTCTCCAGAGTCGATGCCCCTGACCGGGAGAACGCACCTGCTCCACTGCCCGTGACGGTAAATGACAACGGGAATGTACTGACGTACCCTCGGATTCTTCTTCCCCGTCTTCCACCTCCGACTCCTGCTCCTCAGATGCTGCTTCTGGGAGTTGAGATTGTGGAAAATGTGACATGTGGGGTTCCCCTACTGGGGTGTAAATTTCTTTCTCCCTGTTGCTTGGGACTGCTGCTAGGGGAGAAGTTTCCATCGGCCCGATTTCCTCGTCATCTTCCAGCAATGCAGAAACTTGGCCCGAAAGGGGCACGCCCACGGAATCCTCCTCGCTGATGGTGACCGTTTCGGGAATATCCACGTTAGAGTCCAGCAGGGGGTGAGGCACAGGCGAGCCCGACATCGCTGCCACTGACTGAATCTCCGGAGGAGGACGAGAGACCGTAGTTGATGGTCTAGACTTTTGTTTTTGACTAAGCAGACTCTCCTGCTTCTGAACTTGAAAGTCACTTGCTCCTCAGACGGGGACTTAAACGCCCCTCCTGGACTGCCCATGGGTTTCACTCTAGGAGGTGAGGCCCATGTCTCGCGGAGACGATCCCGTTCTTGCCCTTCCGGGATATCCTATTCTGCTACAGTCTCAGAAAATGCACGTCCTTTACTCTTGGATTTTTTATGTCTCTCAACTGGCGTAGCGGATTCCGATTCTGCACCAGTGTCTACGTGTACGGGGGTGGAGACCTGGCCCAGAATAACGGAGCTAGCCTTTTTCATGGTATCCTGAATAAATTCACGAGTAACAAACGAAGCTGACGAAAGGAATTTGCGCTTATCCCTCCTGCGCTCGTTCTTGGTCCTATTCCGTAATAGGACTTTCCAAATCTCTGGAGTGAGATGTAGGCACTCGCCGCACGGGCTGTCTGGCTCGCACAGAGGTATTCCACTATTCCGTCTGCAGCGGTAGCAGATGGAGTGGGGGTTACACGCAGTTGGAGGATGGATACACTGAGGCAGTAACGATGGAGAATGTAGACTGGCCTCTGTCATGTCTGAAATGCCTACATGTGGCCGGTGTAACAGTATATCTTGCCCCCTGTATAGCTCCTCCCCCCCCGGGGACTAGGCTAGCTTGCCCCTCTCTGGGATATTTTGCACCCTGTTCAGCTTCCCCCCACCTGGGATATTTTGCCCCCCCCCCCCTAAAATAAAAGTTTTTTTAGTTGTATTTTAAGCTAGACTAGGCTATCTTGCCCCCCTCTGGGATATTCTGCCACCTGTTCAGCTTCCCCCCCACCTGGGATATTTTGCCCCCCCCCTAAAATAAAAGTTTTTTAGTTGTATTTTACATAGAGGGTAATCCGTCTGTATACTCGCTCTCTATTCACAGTTATCGGGGGATTTAGAGTTGACTGCAAGTAAGTCACATCTCTTTTTATAATCAATTTTGATTGATCAATTGTATTCGACAATAATGCATAACAGTGCAAACAATCTCAGGGAAATGGATTTTGCGGCAAAAGTTTACTCCGAATTGAGAAGTTTAAAAGGGTATGCAAAAGGGTATGAGCATTTCATTTTTTTATTTTAATTGTAATTTAATAACTTGATTAGTAGAGGGAATATTGAAAAGAAGTAGTGAATGAAAATAAATAAAAATAATGAAAATAAATCGGCATTGACCTGGTTGGACTAAAAGCTCAGTGAGCTGCAGTGAATTATGTAAATGACTGTTGAATTACACAAAAACTTGATAATTTTCAAGCAGAGAAGAAATTGTACTGTATAGAGATTATTTACCATAAAAAGTTCTGTTGCAGATAAGTATTTGTTTCATTTATTCGGTTTTTTATGGTGGGGGCAAAATATCCCAGAGGGGGGAAGAATGCCTAGTCTAGCTTCCCCCCCCCCCCCCCCGGGGATTAAGACCACTTGTGTAGCACAGTTTCGGGGGATTACTGTGGGCATTTAATGCTCGTATAAAACTGGCACCTTTTTATTTTGTCTTTTAATGTTCCTCGACAAAAAAAAAAAAAAAACGCAAAATATCTTAAAGCTGGTCAGGTGTCCGTTTTCTCATAAAGGCGTTGGTCAGTTGTTCGTTGGTCAATTGTCCGTTGATCAGTTGTCTATTGGTCAGTTGTCCTATACCCTGTTCCTGTATCTCCCGTTTCACAATATATCATCACCTCACTACGGTAAACGGTCATCTGCCCCCCCCCCCCGGTCAACTGCCCCCCCCCAGTCAACTGCCCCCCCCCTTTTTTGCAACCCGGTCGACTGCCCCCCCCCCCCCTCCTGCAATTTTACGGGGGTCGTCATCTGCCCTCCTTTTTTTTAGTGGAAAAAAATCTTTGAAAAATTAGACAATTGTGATGTCCCCGTCTACTTCGTCTCTGAAACAATTGATCTTCATTGATCTATTCACCAATATTGATCTTAGGAGAGACTGATCCTTAAACTAATTGCAATTCTAATTGCAATTACTTTCCTATCGGTAAAGTGCAATGTACCGAAATGCAACACATGCAATAAAATAGATATAATTTTATTTATTTTGTCTTTTTTTTGTAAGCCAAGAACCCAAGAAAAAATAGTATATGGAGGGGGCAAGCGACCCCCTCTACTTTGAAGGGGGGGGGGGGCAGTCGACCGGGTTGCAAAAAAGGGGGGCAGATGACAGGGGGGGTAGTTGACCGGGGGGGGGGCAGATGACCGGGATTCCCTCACTACCCATCACATCCAAACTCCAAACATGACTGCTGCTTCATTAATTAATAAATTTAAAGCCCGTAATACTTCTGTATAATTCCAGATTTAATAAGAACATGCCTGCGTTAAACGTAATCTGCAAATGATGCATGTGATGCATGCATACACACACATAGAGTGTAATTATATTGTGCAAAGTGTTTCAATAATATCATCATAATTATGTTTCAAAAACACGTTTTGGTAAATTAAATCTATCAAATACGTGAGTCGCTCTAACAACTTATTGAAAAAAGCTCAGGCCCGAAGTTGTGAATATTACCGATATGTGACATTACTGATACTGGTATTATGAATGATATTACTGATACTGATATTCTCAAACACGCGTTTGAATTCGATCCTTTTGTGTAAAAAAATAAAAGTTGGGCTGTTGTATATTCTGTTTTTTCCGTCACGGAAGATGAGCTTTTCGCCAACAAAAAAGAAACCATCCACATTTTGCACCTCAATAACTTAAGTACACAAGGTTATCGTGAATTCCACATAAAAAACATTTATTCCTTTTAAGTAAACATTTATTCCTTTTAAGGAAAAAATGGCAACGGAAATAATGGCAACGGAAAAAATGGCACGTGGAAACAATGCCAAGGGAAAAAGCATGCAAAGTGCAAAAACGAAAATTATGACAACGTCCTCCTAAATTTAGTCATGTTTAAATTGAACATAGTAGCCACCTCGCTTACCTACTCACGATCAAAGAAAAGATTCAGTGCCACATTAACACACTGCCAGGCAAAAGGCGTCCTTATGGCTGCAAATTCATCTCTGTGCTTCCTCACTTAGCTACTCAGGATCAGAGAAAAGTCGATTCAGTGCCACAAATGACACACAATGTCTGGTGCAAGACGTCTTTTAGGCAGAAACTTAATTTATGTGTATACACTGTGGTTAATCTGCGCGATGCTTTTGTGCCATAGCAAAAGTATATAAGAGGAAAAAAACCATAATGTTTAAAACGAAAGATGGAAGTTATTACAAGCAACAAAGGTGGTCAGAAGCTTTGTGACTCCTTTCAGTAAAGTGATGGTATTTTGTGAAGTGAGTGACCGTGCTGGTTTTGTAGCGACTGATGTTACTATTGGTATGATGTACGATTTTATGGAATAAGCTTAATGGTAGCTTGGTGGGAGGGATGGAAGTTTGATTGATCTCGTCTGTTATGCCCACTTCACAAATAAATCATATCTACAACAGCTAACATTTATATATCTGAGTACTGTTCACACTTTGTAATAATGAATTACAGATATTCACCAACCCGTATTGTGTTGTATTAGTTCATATCTTTCACTGTAAAAATTATGAAGCATTATTTTCATAAAATTTCAAGGAATGTGAAGTATCGAGGACCAGTATATTTTCCGCAAGAGGTAACCGAGAGAGAGAAATCTTACCTCGGACAAAAACTAATAAAAAAACCCCAAGAGGCCCTGGGGCTCTTGTGATATATTATCTGTAGATTTTAACTGGCAATAACACGCGCAACATTCAACACAACTCGACTTTACGTTGGGAAACAACATATTGTAGACAATAATCTTTTCATATTAATAATTATTTAGAAATGTCTCATTCTTATAAATACTACATGCCATTTGTTCAAGTGTAGACATTTTTCTGGCATGCGGAATTAAATTTTTGAGATGTTGAATTTCGAAATCCAATTTGCAGGATTTCTGAACGGCAATAGATCTTCAGTTAAAGACGTCTTTTAATTTCTAATTTTCACATATTTAATTATTTTTATTTTTAGAATTTTAAGCTTAAAGATTTCTTTTTACGGGCTTCAGTCATGCAAGCGATAGCGTCAGCAATGCTGGGGAAAATCTGCTTTCCGACATTTGTGCCGTTCACTGTCATTTTCCGTCTTAATTCCTGAGAGCAATTTGCAAAAACTAAATAAATTCCACAAGAGGAGTAATCCGCACATATTTGTTTCAGTGTATTCAGCCCCATAATATCAGCGTACGTTATCGCCGAACAGTCCAACACAATGCACCAGGGGTGGACAGTCGGCAAGTCGCCCACAGAATCGCTACTGGCTTGGCTGCGAGATGTCCCAACCAATGAAGGTTCTGGTGGTGACGCTGTGACCATATCTGAGGTATTAAACACTGTTGAACCATTGGCTTCTTGGTCGCCATTCGTGGCTGGTTCGGATAATTCGTTTGTAAAGCCCAGCTCATCTTTCATGTGATTGGGCAGACCGTATTTACCTTGCAGGTGAGTAATTGGGTTGAGTGTCTTTTCATACAGTTGCCTTTTAAAACTGTCGACATTTGCAAAATAAAGAGGGGATTTGAATGTGAAAACAGCAATGTTACGTTGCTCTGCCTCTCGCTTTCTGCACAGGATACTTGGCATGTACACTTCTGTTCTCTCAACTTGAGTGAGGAGATCGCCCTTTGCACGGTGCGTTTCTGCGACTAAGGTGAGTAAGCTGACTCCCATTCCCACATATAAGCCGTAGTCAACGTCCAGCGTTACCACGGAGAGGAACGTCAAAATCCAGACAGAAAAATCATACTTGTTAAGCCTCCAAATGCGCGGCAAATCCCGGAATTGTTCAAAGAGGGGAAAGATAGCGACAGTGCATATGGAACCAAGCACACTGTAAGGCAACGCCTCAAACAAAGGCCCGAGAACGAGGCAAACAAGCAGGATGAGGGCGGCCGAAACCAGACTAGCAACGAGAGTCTTGCCGCCGGAGGAATCGTGCACAAGAGTCCTGGGCGGGGCTGCCGCGCCGGCGAAGCAGGAGAAACACGCGCTGACGGCGTGCATGAGGCCGTGGGCTAGCAGTTCCTGGTTCTGGTCGATGGCGTAACGGTGTTTGTGACCCATGGACTTGGCCAGGGACATGCTGATGGCGTAGCTCACCACGGCGATGGCCAGCGCATCTACAGCGTAGGCCGAGCCGTTGTGCAAGCTTGGTGCACGGGGACTTGGCAATCCTAACGGTATTTTTTCAACAACTTGGATCGAATATTTCTCTTTCATGTTGCCAAAGTGCGCTGCAATAGTCCCCAGAACGACAACGATTAATTCAGCAGGTATGGGAATTTTCATTTTGTCTTTTAGTCTCTTGTTAATTATATCCTTGGAAACGACGAGGATAGCTATGCAAATAACTGATATCACCAGGTCAGTTATATTGGTTTCTGGTATGTATCTACATATCCAATACCAGTTTTTTGGCAAGCGAAAAATACCAACTTGTCTTGGTATTTTGATGCCAAGCATGAACGGTACTTGGCTTGTGGCGATGTGAAATGCTGCTCCAGTCATAAATCCCCCGATAAATGACAGCGACATGAAGGTTGCCAGAACTCCCAGCCTTACAACGCCCATTCCGAACTGAATCAAACCAACGAGCAAAGTCACAGATGTGGCGATGTCAACGCTGAAGTCAATTCTAGCCTTTTCTATTTCAGTCTGTGTCGCATTGACCATGTTAAGAGATGTGTGCGGCAAAAAATTCAAGGATTCCTTTTCCACGATAGAGCCAATCATAATGCTTATAATGGCCATTGTTCCGACAGAAAGATGGCGGGATGTTCCAAACAAAAAGTAGACCAGGACCGGAAACAAGGACGAATAGAGTCCATAGAACGGCGGCAGAGACGCAATGACGGCGAAGCCCATGCTTTGTGGTATGTGGATCACAGCCACGCACAGTCCCGCTATAATGTCTCTGATTGCATATTTCTTCCATTTATATGTTTTCAACACTTTAATGAATGGCAAAAAGGAGAAAATATTATCCAGAAAACATGAGGTTGAGCACTTTAATTTGTTTGTGAAGAAGTGGCGAAAACGCTGGCGCTGGGATGGAGATGGAGGAGCTTCTTTCACGAACTGCTTGTCGAATTGTGCCTGGTCGTACGCTTGCCTCTGTACGCTGATCACTGCACCCTCCATGCTGCGCAGCCACCGCCTGTCTGAAAAAAGTGAACATAAACAAATCTACTTGACAACGATTTCGATGTTGATTCGGCGTTGTTTGGAGGCTGTTAAAGGAACCTTATGGCATTTTGTGAGATGTAAAACGTAAAATTATCAACAGAAAACACTGTTTAAGCGGCTGCAGAAGTTTTTCTTCTTCTTCTTCTTGTTCTTCTTCTTGTTCTTCTTCTTCTTCTTCTTCTTATTATTATTATTATTATTTGACGCTTCTCAAATGTTTACGGTGCCACACGACAACACGAATGTCGTTTCGTGTGAATGGCAGGCATTCTGAAATACAACACAAGACACATACTGTAAATCTTTTTTTTTTAACTGGCGGCTATGCAGGTCAAGTTTTACTATCAAGGCGAGAAAAAATGTAACCTTGTTTCTCATACCCCGACCGGGCATTCAAAAATCGCAAATAAAAAAAGAAAAGAAAAAGTGCTGGGAATTGCCTTTTAGAGGGAAAAATACACTAAAAGTTTGCGCTCATTTCCACTAAACAAAACAATTCAAATGTTTCAAAGTAGCATCTTATAAATTGAGAACAGAACTGTTATACCATTTAACTGTTTTATTTATCCATAGTTTGTGAAGAAAAAAAAAACGGGTCCAGAATTCTGACCAGTGCCGGGTCACCGAAATTTTCCAAAATATAAAAAAAAAGGTTCAGCCCCGGTCGATCAAAAAAAAAAAAAAGAAGAAGTTGAGATGAGAAAGCAAGAATATTTTCCTTCCTGGGCTAAGTAAGGGTAGGACCGTGTGATTTGTAAATGCTGTAGTGTCTTTTTCGGTTAAAATTCCCGCGCGTTTGAAATAAAAGTTCTTCTACAGAGAGGCCCTCCCCAACTCTTCCCAGGGATTAACGGTATTTTGAGAAGGGATTATTCTCCTCGCCGTGTTACCGGGGGGCTCCCATTCTTACACGCTCCTAAGCGGTGAAGTTTTGTCCTTACAATAGGAGCAACCGAGCAGTTTGCAGTTTACATTTTCAGATAAAGAATATACATGTGAATGATCTGCATGCGTCTGTTACACAAATTAGTAAATCAGACACCATTAAAGGAGCTTGCTGCAAAGGTTTTCTGGATTTTCATAAAATTTTGAAGATTTTGCGTCCCGGCGTTTGCGAAAGCCTCAGTAATCGATAATTAAAACATGGTTGGTGATTTTCCCATTGTCTCTGGCTTGTTTTCTCAGTTTCGAATCTTCGCTAATTTTCAATCCATCATCAGAAAGTGTCTTTGAATTTCGTCGCCCCGGTGTAACAGTATATCTTGCCCCCTGTATAGCTTCCCCCCGGGGGCGAGCTAGCCTAGTCTAGCTTCCCCCCAGGGGGGAAAGCTAGACTAAGCTAGCTCGCCCCCTTTTGGGATATTTTGCCCCCTGTTCAGCTCCCCCCCACCTGGGATATTTTGCCCCCTCCCCTAAAATAAAAGTTTTTTTTAGTTGTATTTTAAGCCAGACTAGGCTATCTTGCCCCCTCTGGGATATTCTGGACCCTGTTCAGCTTCCTCCCCACCTGGGATATTTTGCCTCCCTAAAATAAAAGTTTTTTAGTTGTATTTTACATAAAGGGTAATCCGTCTGTATACTCACTCTCTATTCACAGTTATCGGGGGATTTAGAGTTGACTGCAATAAAGCCACATCTCTTTTTATAATTCATTTTGATTGATCAATTGTATTCGACAATAATGCATAACAGTGCAAACAATCTCAGGGAAATGGATTTTGCGGCAAAAGTTTACTCCGAATTGAGAAGTTTAAAAGGGTATGCAAAAGGGTATGAGCATTTCATTTTTTTATTTTGATTGTAAATCAATTACTTGATCAGTAGAGGAAATATTGAAAAGAAGTAGTGAATGAAAATAAATAAAAATAAATGAAAATAAATCGGCATTGACCTGGTTGGACTAAAAGCGCAGTGAACTGCAGTGAATTGTGTAAATGACTGTTGAATTACGCAAAAACTTGATAATTTTCAAGCACAGAAGATCATTTACCATTAAAAGTTCTGTTGCAGTTAATTATTTGTTTCATTTATTCGGTTTTTTATGGAAGGGGCAAAATATCCCAGAAGGGGGGGGGGGGAAGATAGCCTAGTCTAGCTTCCCCCCGGGGAAGGGGGGAAGCTGTACAGGGGGGCAAGATAGCCTGTTACACCGGCCGTAGCTAGTTTCGAACTGTGGACATTTTGCTTGCCGAACAAGTGTCTTAACCATGCAGGTGAATTAACAAAATGAAATATTGCGTAAATCTTATTCTGCACATTTCCCATAATCAATAGCTTGTCCGTAACAGCCCTGGCGACCTTACCCTTGACTTTTAGCAATTGATTGTTTGTGATTCGTGTTTGGTTTTAAGATTTAAATGCCAAACACTTAATGTTCATTGATCTTTTCCTGAGAAGCTAACATATTTGTGTCTCCCCGACCAAGCGGAGACATATAGTGTTTGTCCATTCTGTGTGTATGTTTGTACGTGTGTGTGTGTCTGTGTGTGTATGTGTGTACGTGTGTGCGTCAGTTTGTTGTGAACAAAATGCTGTGTGCAAGATATCTCGGCAACAAAAAATCGGTTCGACTTCAAACTTGATCTGTTTATTCCTTGTATAGGTCGGACGGTTCAGTCAATTTTTAACGTATATCACGTTATTATGGAAGGCATATGGCGTCATCTTGTGTGCGACATTTCACAGCCGCTGAGCATCGGAAAAGTTCGAACTTGATGGGATTGTTTCTCGCTAGATCCGAAAGTTTCTACAAACTTTTGTTGAGAGTACAGCGAACGAGTGCAGCGTATGACGTCATCACGTAAAATATCTACATATTTTGAACAAGATCTTGTGTGCAAAATATCTGGCTAAGGGAAAGTCGTGTCAACGTCAAATTATATATTGAGTTCTTGGGTCAGTCGGACGGTTCTGTCAACTTTTGACGGATAAAGCGCAATTCAAAAAGGTGTATGATGCCATTACGTTAAAATATTGCATGTTATGTTTCTCAGTCGCTGAACATCGAAGGAAGTTGAAACTTAGTGGAATTCTTGCTCGATTTTGTATCAAATACAACGCAAGAAAGCGGCGTATGACGTCATCATTTAAAATATGTGTTATTTTGAACAAGATCTTGTGTGCAAAATATCTCGATAACCGAAATCATATCGACTCAGTCGAATGGAACTCTCAGCCTTTGATGGATGTATCGAAATAAAGAAAGGCGTATGACGTCATTACGTTAAAATATTGTATGTAAGCTTTTTTCAAATTTGGTATTTTGCCTGCTAGGTCCGAAAGATTCTGTCAAATTTTGTCTTGAGTCCAACCAAAGAGTGCGGCGTAAGACGTCATCACGTAAAATACGCATATAATTTGGACAAGATCTTGTGTGCAAAATATCTCGCTAAGGAAAAGTCGTATCGGCTTCAAATTTAAAATTTTAAAATATTTTAGGTAAGATTTTTCAGCCGTTGAACGTCGAAGGAAGTTGAAACTTGGTGGGATTATTTCTTGGTAGGTCCAAAAGATTCTGTCAAATTTCGTCGCTAGTAGAAAGGACAAATACAACACATAACGTCGTTACGTAAAATATGCATATAATTTGAACAAGATGGGTATTCCTTGGATCAGTCGAACGGCTCTTTCAGTTTTTGGTGCGTGTAGTGAAATTAAAAAAGGCGTCACTACGTAAAAATTTATCTGTTGTTAAGCACAATATGCCGACAGCAGAAAATGGGATCGACTTCAAACTTGGTGTAGCTAAACGCACGGTTTTTTCTTATGCTTTTTTTCTTTTCTTTCTTTTTTTTTTGGCAAAGCATTAAACTCGAATACAAATTCAAGAAAGATGTTTGATGTGGGTTAGGTTTGTGTTTAGAGTGATGCCTATATTAGACTTGGGATGGGGGAGGTGACGATTAGCAAAAAATCCAGACCGCCTTCAGAACCAGGATCAAAAGATGTGAAATAAAACTTGTTTGTCGTGACCTCTTCCAGATTACGATAAAAGAACGTACGGTAAAGCCTGCCTGCCTTGCCCAACTTAAAGACCAGGATAGTAATTTAGCGTATAGTAAAACTGCTGTAGTGACTGACTTTCAGGCGATTAATAGGTTTAGTGGGGGAGACATTTGCTTTTGTTTACAAAAAAAAAAAAAAAGAAACTGAATAGGTATCGATTGAAAGTGTGTAATATATGAATGACAGAATTGTTTGTTAACATAAGTTTGTTGTGAAACATCAGCATCCTGTCATTTTAACGGTATAACCATGTGCATTCCATTGTTTTATGTAGCATATGTTCGTTAAACATTTTGCGTGGATTATTTGCTCAGAAAACACGCTAATTTTCCAACAGACACCTTTTAAAAATCAGTTAAAAGATTCAAAACAGTTTATTCTATTGTCAGAAAATCGTCGCTGCTACGCAACTCGACATTTTCTGACAAAAAATACACTGTTTTTCATCTTTTAACCGTGACGTTAAAGTGGGAGTGAACTTTTCACGCAATATGAATGGTGTCCCGTTCACCGCTGGGTCAATCTGTAGAGATAACCATGCTGTTTATTGATGTGCAACCCCGACATTTTATTAAAAAGTGATTTTTTCTCTCTTTTTACAACATCTTACCTTTCAAGGAAAAAATAACCCAGCAGTCCGTGTAGCTGAGAAAGTAATCCCAATGAGCTCACCTCCAGCGTTGTGAAGAAAGTTCTGACTTTTGAGAAAGATCCAATTTTACTAAAAGGGATTCGAAAGGGTTTCCCTTTTCTTGTATAAATCAAGACTTTTCGATAGGTTTAACACCAGTCGTCTTAGTTTTAATCAACAGAATTCATATGCATGAGAAGGCCTTGCTTCTTCTTTCAGTCGCACTCAGCTGATGCACTGTCGATATCGCCTTCTGACAGAGCAACTTGTCACGGTACAGGCAATGCACACTGCTGTTTACATCTTAAACAGAAAATACCCAAGGGGTCTTGTTTTACTCTTAACTCAACGTTTAATGTACTGGGGACGAGAACAGGCTGTGTCAGGAAAAAAACTGTGTCTGGAAGGGGAGGGGGGGGGGGGAGGAGGCAGATAAACTTTAGGAAGCAAAGGTCTGGAGGCTAAACAGCTAGGGATATGGAGTTCAGTCTCACCTAGGAATGTGCCTGGAGAAGTAATTTTCAACTGTCCACTTCGAAACTGTTTTTTTTCTGTTGTGTGAAAACTTGTTGCGAAGGGCATGGGGAGGGGAGGAATACTCAATTCTAGACCAGACAAAAGACGAGACAAGACCCAAGACACATAATTCATCAAAGCATTGCGAGTTAAAAATCAATGCAGTGATAGCTTCATAATATCTACTTTATTTAAAGACAACTATTAATGATAATTAATTCTAGGAATTTTCACCTTTTGAAAAAAGTCACATAATGTTAATTTACATGAACAGCGACAATTTTTCTTTTTCCATTCCTGTTTTGTGTGAAAGAATTATGTAATAATTTACATAATAATTCTGTATACGCTTGATGACACCATTACTTTCGAAAGGCTTCAGATGGATCGTTATTCCTCTGCTTGCAATGTCATGATGTCATTTTCACAAGCATACGTTTGCTACATGGTTACGAAAGCGGTCTAGTTTACTCTTGTTTCGTATAATTTTTTTTTAAACTTAAACGTTATTTTATTATTAAGTTCACAAACACCAAAATATGAATGACAATGCATTTAAAATGCCCAGCAATCGTTGGAACTAAAACCTAAGTCATTCTTACTTAGCATCATGACGCCACATTCAGGCGGAAAGAAAAACAACTGTGCCTGCTGCAGTATGTCATTTAAGCATTCATTTGAACCCCCATCAGTTGAACGATTGTTTTATGTATGTGTTACAAGCAATAGGTGAAAACCGTCACTTCGTAAAATGGCAAACTCACATAAAAATAGCAAATTCACGTAATGCTTGAAATGTTTGTTGTTCCACCTAATTTTCACATCTTTTTCACATAATTTTTATTAATTGACTGCAGTATATAATAGGATATAATAGCCAGTATACCCTCAAACTACTGTGCTAAAAAGATGACCTGACAATCATTGCACTGTTGGAATTATTTGACGAAGTCTGCAGATGCAAAGTAGTACTTGTAAATTGTAGGAATTTTAATTCAATTTGTGAGTTTTATGTAAATTTGACCAATTAAATATGTATAGGCTATATAGTGTCAAAAGGATCATAAAACCAGGCGTAGAGCAGTCGTTGACAGTTACTGCTGTCTCGTTTGGCCCACTGGTAATTGTGAAAGAAAGAAAAGCAAGATACGGAAATTATTTAAATATAATTATCAGAACTGCCATTAACACAAACACCCACGTAACTTTTGGTGATAAAAAATGATACAATTAAAGTTATATTGCAAAATCGATATCACGATAAACGTAGCTCTTTTAGTATGCAACGAAACAATGACAGCTACTCTGTGTATAATCTAAATTCAGGCAATTATTTTTTATGTATCCATGTCCAAAAATACCTATTTCCATTGAGTCCGTGTGATTTTTTTTCTCAATTACTCGCTTCATAAGTATCAACTCAGACAATGCTGTTCAACCATCTGTTGTCATTTTTTCGTCAAGTGTCAAGCGTGATTGGTCATATGTTGTTTTACAATTAGGCCACACAAATCATCGTTTTCTTGGCAAATAGTCCGGTCTATTATTCGTTTTTTGGACAGCAACCACAGACCATTAACGTTGCATTGATTAAATGATTTTTGTATGTATTTTATTAATTATCTAGGCATCGATTTAAAAGGAAACTGTTGTGTGAGTAATAAATCAACTGTAAGTATCTCCGATTCCTTTCTGTTACAGAAACACTTGTATTTATATCGTCCTGTTTTTTCAGGTATACACCGTAGCTCGGATTTTAAGTTTTAAAAATTCGTTTTGGTTCCGCAATTACATTATCTTCCCATCACCGGTTTTACAGTGTGTAATATTTATAACCACAAAATTAAAAACGCAACTTTTTAAATTGCATGTTCTCTACAAGCGTTGCACATTGCGATCAATCTGGGCCTCATTGAATTGATAAAGCCTTGAATTTTGCGGCGAGGGATGATGTGTGTCATTCCTCCACTGGCGAAAATTCAGTGGAGTCGAAGGTGGCGGATGGCGGTTGCATATGTTTTTTTTTTTTCAAGCATGCAGCGCCCAAGGTGGCAGATCACACCGGTTTCTCATGATGTGAGCTTATTCGGTTATTATGGGATTTTTCGGACAGTGATTTTTGTGGGAAGGAACGATACCTAAGACACGAGAGACGTATTTATTGATCCTACCGAGGGGTCATTGTGGACAGCCTTCAGGATCGCAATCGTTGATTTTTCAAGCAAAACTGCTTGGCTACCTGTAGTTGCCGTTTTCCACTTTCGAGCATTCTGATCGTGCGTTCACGCTGAAAGCTGAAAAATGCCTTAATTGTCTTAATAGCATTATTACAAATGCCATTGGCCAGGCCCTGCGTTGAATAGTGAATCATAGTGACATGATATATCAGGTAAACCTAAATTATGCCCAGACTGACCGCAATTCAGCCCGGACGCGCGATCAAGATGCTCCAAATTGGAAATTCGGCCACAAATCCATAGTGACTGGTCTTAGAACCCGTTTAGAGCAAACTGGGTCCATCGCAGACCGCCCTCGGCCTCGGGTTACTAACCCCAGGCTGGACCAAAGAAAACATCTGTCACAATTCCCAGACCGTTATCTTCCGCAACAGTCACTGCCAGATAGACCCCTGGAATCCACAATAACCGTGTCTGTAGCCAAACTGATAAACCGGCTCCGTCGATACGGTTTACGCGCGCCGCTGTTAACCCCGCCCCGCGATTGCTGTTAACCCCGCCCGAAGGCGCGCACGACTTCAACGGGTCAATGCACATCTGCGCTGGACACGGAGATAATGGAACCAAGTCCTTTTTACCGACGAATCGCGTTTTTTGTTTGAACTACGCAAACGGTAGAGCTTGGCGCCAAACGAACGAACACTTCAGCGACGCCTGCATTCAAGAAAGAGAGCGATGGAGCAGTCAAAGTGTGACAGTCTGGGCAGGCACATCGTTCGCTCATTGCACTGAACTCCGTTTTAGCAAAGACATTCTAAACGCTGAACAGTATCGATAACAAATGTTGGAGCCATCGGTGGTTCCTTTTGTGCGTTAAAATGGTCTAATTCTACAGCAGAACAACGCACGCCCTCATTTCGCGAGAGCCAAGCAACAGTATCTTCAAGCGCATTACGCCCGGGTCTTGCCATGGCCAGGATTTTCGCTGGATCTTTCGCCGATCAAACACGCATGGGATATACTTGGTAAAGTCGTACGCCAGCGCAGCATCCCACCTGAGGCATTGCCAGAGCTTAAGCAAGCGCTCGTGGATGAGCAGAATCGGATTCCATGCGCAGCTTAATTGCAATGCAGAAAGCGAAACATTCCGGCTACTAAAAATAAGTAATTATATTGAGGCTTAATTATTTCTCTCATAAAATATTATACAGAGTTATTCACAGTTGTGTTTTTACATTTGTTGAATATATATATATGTTACAGGGAATCTGTGAAATTGGGGATTTCATGAAATCCCTAGTGGATTCGTGTAATAACTTGCTCAATCAATTTTGACGTTTTTATTGAGAATTTTCATGTTTGCAATGCAGTATTTTACCGAAATTAATAGTAGATTTTGAATTAATATACTCAAAGCACTCGATTGCCAAACTATCATTCATAAGATACTTCAGTATTTGAATTTAGCGGTATTTTTTATCCTACGTAACTTATGTCACATTTCACGCCAAATTCTGTTATTTTGGATGGTAATGTTATAAATTCCAATTCCTTCTGATGTGAAAAGGGATACACAGTTTTGAAGAAACGCTAAACAGTCTTCCTGAATGAATAATTTTTCAAAATAGTGCTACAATCAATATAAGCTTATTCATTACACGAATTCCCTAGGGATTTCATGAAATCCCTAATTACACAGATTCCCTGTAACACACACACACACACACACACACACACACATATATATATATATATATATATATATATATATATATATATATATATATATATATATATATATATATATATATATATATATATATATATAATATAGGCTTTGGCAATAGGAGTGTGCACATATTGCTGACCTTGAGGAATCTCATTGACAACGTGCATTCGGCGTTATCGTCAGCTCTAATTTGGTAGCTGGCACTGAGCACACTGAAACACATGTATATTTGGACATTAAAAAACAGCTAGCACAGAAAATGACATACTACATTTGTCACATTTGTCTGTTATTAAGACCACAAAATAAAATGAGGAATCGTTCAGTTTTGCATACTTGGAAATTTTTATTGATTTGTCTAATTTTTGTGGATATGATGTCTAGATCGTGTTTATTCAGTTTATGAAATAAGATATATTTTTGTCAGTAGTTAAAGATCTCTTTAAAGTTTTTAAGACAGAACGAAATTTTATGTCTAAAATCTGTAAGAAATATCTTAATTCAAAGTACCATATCTGAAAATCAAGCTAAGATATCTAAAACCGAATTGAATATATCTCTAATGATTTAATGATATCTTTAAATATGTTTAGATGTATGTAATTAAACTTCTGATGTCTTAACTGTAGCTTCAGGTATCTCTAAATGGATCTCAGATATATCTAATTGCGATATCTAATAAAGATATTTCTAAATTAGTTCTAGATATCGTTACTCTGTAATTATTTAAGGGTCGAGCAGTTGACGATTTGGGATTGCGATGACTAAAATCACAACATTAACTCTGGACGTACTCTCCTTGGGACTGGTCATGACCACAGATCACCATCTAACCAATGTCTTTGATACAACGTTGAATAGACGACGGGAAAGCAACGTTGTTCAGACGTTCCTTTTGGACCAACCAAAACGCATCTTTCTCCAACTTCTAATCGATGTCTAATCAACGTCAGTCTCACAACCGAAAACAACCTCACCGGAAATGGTAGCCATGACAGGTCACTTTGAAAGTAGACCTAAAATGTCTAATGAGAACTTCGAGAGTTTTTCCCGCCTGTTTTTGAAAATTACTTATGAAATTAACTTTATACGGATTCTGCGTGAGTGGGTGATCCATCGGTGGGCCAACTGTGACGGAGGGGTGACCACACTACAATTGCCTTTGTCTTGAAGGCGATTCTATATTGATCTTTTCACTGCGTCTATACAGCGTCGCTTTTCCGACGTCTAAACAACGTCGGTAGGTAAACGCTGTTTCGACTTCAATAAACAACCAAGGCGACGTTGGGCCGAAGCCGAGTGCGACGTTAATCCAACACTGTACAACGACGCATGTACTGGGTCATATATAAGATATCTAAAATTCCACAAACAATTTGCATTCCAAACACGTAAGCAAAGTTTCTTGTAAACATCATTGCAGAGTTGGACTTTCTCAGAACATAAGTGATGCTGCCAGACGTGACAAAAATATATGCAATGTTAACACTGATATGACCACGGTGGACGGTGGGGGGTGAGGAAGGGGGGGGGGGGTGAAGCACATGGCTTGCTGGCGCTTAGAATAACATTTTCTTGCATTTTGGCGTAAGTTGAAAAGTTTGTACGATTAATTAACATATTTGTTATTGTTTTAACGCTGATTTATCTTAACACTGACCATTGTGATATGCAAAAAAACTACAGTGATTGGAGAGCTTAGAGACTGGAGGGTTTGGAGACTGTAGAGCTTGAAGAATGCAAAACTTCTAGACTGGAGAGCTTGGAGACTGGAGAGGTTGGAGAATGGAGAGCTTGGAGAATGGAGAGTTTGGAGAATGGAGAGCTTGGAGACTCGAGAGGTTGGAGATTAGAGAGCTTGAGATTGAAGAACGGAAAGCTTGGAGACTGGAGAGCTTGGAGAATGGAGAGCTTGGAGAATGGAGAGCTTGGAGACTGGAGAGCTTGGAGAATGGAGAGCTTGGAGAATGGAGAGCTTGGAGAATGGAGAGCTTGGAGAATGGAGAGCTTGGAGAATGGAGAGCTTGGAGAATGGAGGGCTTTGAAACTGGAGAAGCTTGGAGACTGTAGAACTTCAACAACGCAAAGCTTGCAGACTGGAGAGCTTGGAGACTGGAGAGGTTGGAGAATGGCAATCAAAATGAAAGTACCGTATATCTTGATATGGTTAATTATCTATGCACATATACCTTACAAAAACTTAACATAATTATGATGATTGCGAAAATCTACGGTTCTGTTTTGAGTCAAGTGAAGTGCATAGAAACTGAAAAATTGGGGTATGAGTTGACCCACACTCAAATGAAAAGGACCAGCAGGCACCCCATTAGAACTGTGCTCCCAGCGGAGAGTAAACTAAAGTATCTCATCTTATGGACTCGGTGAAGAGCAGAACTGAAATTATTCTCCATAAGTCTTAATGTATACCAAATTTGAACGAAATCGCCTGACTATGTCTTGAGAAATAGCCGCAAACTCACAAATCCGCCATTTGGGATTGGCTGTGACAAAAGCCTTAAAACCGTACAAACATTTTAAACTTTTTAATAAATAAAATAATCACCATAATTGGAATTTTTTAGATTTACTATAACAAAGTGTGTGGAGAGCTAGCCTGGTAATACCTCCATCTCCACCCTGAGTTTAATCTCTCCAAGGGGGAGAGTGGTGGGGTCATACGAAATTTCTCCAATAAAGGGGGGGGTGGCACTTGGTGTCCTATATGTTACCATGTGTGTCCAAAAATGCGGAAAAAGTTTGATTCCAGGTGCGGTCCGAGCGGAGAACCAATTTCGTCAGAAAGGTTGGGGGTGGGTAATTTTCATTTCGCAGTCCGCGTTTCATACAAGAAAGGGAGTTCTTTTGGAAATGCACTGCGCGTTATGGTTAAAAAGGAGGTATTACTTCAAACTTGGCACTCCGTGTTCAGGGTCAGTTTAAAAAGTCGTGGGCATTCATCGTAACCAATCTGTACGTGATTGTCCCCCCTGGGGCGAAATCAACCAATCCGTATCTGAGAAATCGTTGTGGACAGTCAGTGAGTGGGTGGACCTGAACTCACGACCGACCAGTGTCATGTACTCATTCAAGTCAAACTGAGGCAGCTAACGGCAACAGTTTTTTCACTGCTAAAACTACATATAAAAACTCGAGATATTTCGGTGTGAAGTACAGCTCATGATCTTCTGTTTAAAAGAAATATGTGGGGGAGGGGTTTGCATACTAAGAATAAAACGAATCTTTTTTGCTACATATCCCCAAAGCAAGACTGCTGTGAGGCAAGCTCTGTGATTTGTCATGTGTCATTTCAATCGAAACGTTTTATTTACCACTGAATTTTAGATATTTCTGTTTCAACATATTTTCCGCATCTAAGTTCAGTCTTAGAATCTCTACTTCAGTTTCAAGCACATCTAAATAAATATCAGATATCTTTAATTGAATTTTAGATGAGACATATTTGGAGATATCGCCAAATGAAATTTGGAATTCATAGACACAAATTAGACATTACATGTGAATATGATAAACACAAATAAAGAGGACAAATAAATATAGATAAATAAATAGTGAGGATAAAGGGGAAATTTGTAAGCATGTTGTTCTTTATTTCCTTACTTGTTTTTTTAATGCATATTGGTTGCAAAATTATAGATATCTAAAATTCGAACAAGGACATCTTAATCCAATTAGATGAAAAAAGACTGAATCAACTCTACTGCAATTAGGTATATCTGAAGTTTATTTATAGATACGTAAAATTTCCTTGGGGATATAAAAAGATGTCAATAAAAGAACAGAATTAGCTACAAAAATCGATTTAGATATATATTTATTAAATATTTTTCAGTGAATTACAGGTTTATCTTATTGAAATTAAGATATCTAAAATTGTGAGGAATTATTTCAAAACAAAGATGACAAAACAAGTGCAGCAAGATATCTCAAAATTTACACATATTATTGACTGACTGCTTGCACTGATTATCCACGACAGGGGAATCCATCGGTGACCATTTTTATCCTTACGCCCGATAACAACATTCGAACCTTTTGGATTTTTATTGTTTCTCTCCAGTGAAGGTTTCAAGTGAAGTCAGAAGATACGAACTAGGCGAAGTGATGCCAAAGGGGGTCCAAAAAGGTGTGGCTTAAGCCACATTCCAATCCACCCAGGGAAATGTCGTCAGCATGAATTTGATCGGATGTCGCCTCTGTGATTCGTGGGTCCAGCTGTTTATGTAGTGGCGCCCTTTCCCCTTTCTAACATTTCTACAGCTAACCAAAGACATTTATGCACACTAGTCGCTTCGGGGTGGCCTACAGACATCAAGGATTAGTTATGAACGGTGTACCCTGTAGGCAGACTCGAGTGGTCAGGGATACGCCAACCTCCAAAGAAGCTAGTGATGAGCACGGCGGCGACAGCAAATGCAATCCCCGCTGCAGAAAATCTACGGGCATACAAAGTGGCGGAAAACGACGATGACGATACACTTCGGCTCAAATCGGGTACACATAAGCTGAAAAAGCTGTTTGCACTGGCCAAGCTCACGGAGTAGACAACATACACGCCAACCGGCCAGCCCAAGCTCTGACTATCGATCAATAAGAAGGTCTCGTAAGCTCAAGCATGACGGACAGTTCCGTACTGTGACATTTCCTTTCAGATATCCAGTTCTCTATGATTTACCTCGCACACTCCCGGAAAACACCACAGGCCGTGGCAAAAAAACAGTTCCCACGCCTCACACCTGTGTGACAGAGAAAAAATCTCAAGCAGGGACAGCGACGGCTTAACGGCATCATCGCCGAAGCGAACGACATTCCGTTCAGGAGCAGAGTTCCAAGCGATGGCCTCTAATTTTTGACCTGCTCTCGATTTCGGCAAGATGTACGCGTCATCAAAGTTGTGGATTAAAAAAACCCCACACAGATCATGTAACAAATCAGCAACCCAAAGAATGCCTCTATGTGGGAAATCCACGCAATACATACGGATCAACTGATCACAGAAGAATAACCCTCAAACCTAGGGCAGAATTCCTCGGTTAGACACATCATAACGTGTGGAAAGGTGCGGAGGTAGAGGTACAGAACGCTATCGTTCGTCCTGTCGCAGCCACGTTGGTGCTTAGCAAAACGTAATGTCGACTACGCCTGACGACTATTGTCAATATCTCGACTACTGGGCAATGCAGGTCTCGAGAGGGGAGGGGTATCTACTTACACGCATAAGCATGTGCATAGATTTAGCCTTATTAGTAAATTAGTTAAATTCGAAAGGGAATCAAACAGGTAATAATGTTCTCAGGCGACAAGTTCGATTTCTTGGCAGGACCAGTTCTGTCTCCACGACTGGAAAAACTCGAAATGCTTATGCAGCGTGCGCTCGAATCAGTTCAACTGCCACTTGCAGAAGTAGAAGTGAGTTTGGGAGAAATAAGTGGAACACAACGAAGTTCCCATGCGGGTTGGGGATGCACTTCGAAGACCAGTTATTTTAAGGCAACTACGTTCGAGGTTGCGGGGCACACTCATAAATATCTCAGAGACCCTGGTTACCAACTAAATACTGGGACTGCCAGCGCCAATCAAATCGTGTAGTGTTGTGTCTAATAGACAACTATACAGCAGCGAGCTTTATCAGAAATCTGGGCGGTACCACGTTGATGGAGGCTATAGAAGAGGTGTGGCAGTTGGCAATGACAGAGAACACAACTCGCATCACGTTCTGGAGCAACCCAACGTGTCAGTGGACACGGCCTTGAGGGAGGTGCAAGTCGTTCATGGCGAATAGACTCTGAGCAACCACCCGCTCTGTTACTTCGAGTGGGTGGTTGCACACTCCACTCTAGGGCCACCAGCAGTCGACCTGTTTGCAACGCGGATGAACAGGTAATTAAGTCAGTTCATCTCGCGTGTTCTACCGATGCTAATGAGCGATTTACTGTTGCTTCCCAATGAGGTCGCCATCTGTGTACACTGTGTCGCCAGCTCATTGTCACCCCGCAAGGCACGTGTAACCCGTTTCATGCAATTCACTCCCGTGAGTTACCAATTTATAAAATTTAAGTACGGTAATAGAAACACTTTCTTGAACAAGTAGTTTATGATTCTGATGTGCCTAGGATGACGCGGTTTGTGGCTGCACTCTTTACTCGTTAGGACGCTTCTGGGAGTTGCCGCCTTTGCAGTACCCCATCGTGGTCTTGCCCATGGGACTTGTATCTTTTGCCTGTGGAACTGAAACACTCTGGCTTCACTTTAGTCCTCTCGGCTTATTACCTCAATTATTTCCTGTAGATTATGCCGCTACGCATGTCATGAAATAGTCGTGACACAGAGGCTTGGGTGTAATCCTGCAAATAGCAACGAATGAATGAGTTTGGGGATTGCCGGCAGCCCGCGCGTAGGATCTCTTCCATAGTCACGGCGATTACCGAATTTAGCAAACATGCGATCTGCCAAACCTCATGGGGTGCATCCTGAGACCCTGACGTGCCGCTTCTCCATGGGACGGGACTTCGTATGCTGCCCCAACGGCCCTAGGCCTTGATATAATTCGAAATAGTGGAGTTTCTTATATCTCGGCAATTAGAGGGAGGAAAGGAATTATTAGTCTTTCTGTTTCGGGCTACGGCTGGCCTTAGAGACCTCAGTATACTTATGAAGTGTGTCCACCGGACAGAGTAAGTTACTCATGTTCTCTTGCTCTCCATGTGGTGCATCACTCGGCAAGACGAGCAAGGTGATCTCCAAGAACGCCCTTACTGTGTATTACGATGTGCGTCTTACCTAAGAAGCAGTCCGCGACTTCAAGATTGCAGACAGTGATGGTATCTCACTTTTTCTCTTGCTCAATGCGAGAAAGCTCGAGCATCGGCCACTAACAGTAGCCTGAAGGCTTCATTCTACCTGCAACACAAATCCAAGCCTGTAAGTCATATCTACTGGCAAATCCAGCTCTCTGGGGTGTGGTGTAGCAGTAGTATTAGTTGACATTGCAAAACAAGCTTCCACATTTGTTTGGTAGGTGGCATCAGGCCAACGATCTCATGCCCTGTTGCTTCCTGATGTAAATACCGCGATAGCGTTGTGTATCAGGCACAGCACCGATTTGCCTTGAAATTCCTTACCTGGGATTTTCTGTGTTTCCCTCCCCGTTTGCATGTCTAGCAGATTAATGTGCATGTCACTCAGTCGCTGTGGCCACTGCACCTGAAACAACCTGGCTAGAAAGTTTTGCATCTGGAGTTGAGCTGGTGTGTCGTGAATGGGACCCCAGCTTCAGGTTTGCTATGTTCAACTACCACTGGAGATTTCTCGTCTGTGGTGAATAGACTGAACCTATTGCGTGGAGTGAGGCCTGTTTGCTGTTTTTTTTTTTTTTTTTTTTTTTTTTTTTTTTTCCCTTTATTTTCTTTATCAATATACAATATACAATACATAATCAAACTTGCATATATTAATTACGTACAAGCATATCATAACACCAAGTTTAGATTACAGCTGATTTTGTCCATTTAGCAAGTTTTTTTAAATGAATATTAAAAAGAAAACACCAAAATGAATAGAGAACCCTATCCCCTGCCCCTTTATGTTTTCAGGCTCTCACCAGCACCTATAACATCTCTCAGAAATACTGCTGAATAAAACGTTCACTTTTATGGCATAGTGATTTATAATGTCCCCATTTTTCATTGAAATTTTTCTCCGAAATCGACTGCTTATCAACATGTATTCTTTTATATATTTCATTCATGATGACGAAGGGCGACACAAATTTGTTGTATCCTCGCATTGTGCAAATGTAATTTTTTATTACCATAAGCATTAGATTCAGGGCTGAATTCTGTTTGCTGTTTTGCTTGCAACTTCTAAGGGGAGGCACCTCATGGGCTACAAGCAGCCCCAGCAATGCGACATAAAATTCATCTGGTCTCCAGCATGGCCCCAATGATACTTTGAATCTTCTGGTGACTGAAATATACGCCTGATTGTTAAGTTGAGCACGTTTACCAAGAATGTAATTACCTGTTTGGTTTTATGTCCTACTTCTAGGTTTACTAGCAATCCCAACTGGACAAAGTTTTAAAATTTTGTTTGCCATCCCTTTCTCGGTTTAGATCCCCATTCAGCCAGCTACTGAATGCCAGGCATTGAAATAGCAGGATTACCTGGCGTCATCCACTTGTCTTCACCGAACGCATCGTCTTGCTGAAGAACCAAGGCGCAAGTTTATGCGTTCCCTTTTCTAAAAACTTAGCATATTCTTGATTACTAATTGCTTCTCTGCTACCTCTCCGTATGAGATTTCTCTCCTCGGATGCGCGTTTCGAGTGAGCCTGATGGAGGCACATGTCCGTTTACTTTCTGAAACGGTAGGGGGTAGTTGTATTTTAGCCAAAAGTGTGTTTCCTATGGGCAAAGAGTTTGCATGCAGCACCGTCTCACTTATATGTGATAAAGTTACGCCAAAATTTTGAACTTTTCTGCAGTGAGCCAGTTTTCGTGACAAGACTTGCTCGCTGCCACTCTGTCACCTGCTTATTGGGTTTTGCCTGACTTTCTGATAAACACTGCTGTCTTGGCTGTTCTGCTTTTATCTTATGCGGCGCAAACGCTGCGCGACCTCGACGCACTGTATACTGTATGCTCGTTAGCGCGATTCGGCCGTGTACCGGCTGTATAACACGCGGTTCTGTAGATCTAGTCACAGATCATCTAGGAACAGGTTTGCTTGCATCATATCTGAGAACCGGTGTACTTGGCCCTGCCTCTTTGGAACACGTTATCCTTCTGTTTAGCAAATGATAGCACTCCATGTTTAGCCTTTGATAATGGCTACCTTATCTTCGAGCGTACGACAAGTAGCCAGTTGGCACGTGTTTGTGTACGCAAGTTTGTAGCATTGTGCAACGGTCGACACGCTGTGCGGGCAACGCATAACTTGGAGGAGGTGTGTATTAGGCCAAAATCCAGTGCATTCTCGAAGTTTGAGTCTTTAGCTTGCAGTTAGGACTCTATCAATCTGATGGCGTCCAGAATCATGGATAGGAAGTTCAACACCATGAACTTCGATCCCTGCTCGCGCTTCCTCTCGGACTCCTGAAATCGGATTGGTCTCTCCCAGTGGCTTGCCTACTTGTGCATCCTAAAGCCTCTGAATGACCTCTACTTTGTCGCGAAAGGCACTGTCTAGGCACTGAACATCGATTCTACTTCGTCACTCTGGGAGATTCATCATCAGAGCGGTGCCTCATTTTGGTTATCCCATGCCATGACGCTGAGTCGCGCTTGAGTCGTGATCTTAGCAGTCTTGGAGCTGGAACGGTGATGCGTACAACCTGCGATCTGCCCTGGTCCTACTAGGCATTCCCTGGCACTGTTTGTAGGATTGGTGTACGGCGCCGGCTTGGTACACAACTCTTCGACGGTGGGGACGGGGCGGAAGAATCACTGGAGGACGGGTATCAGTCGCTTATGTCTCCTTCCCGTTTAAGTATGCGCTTAGGATTGTTGATGGGAAGGGGTGAAGCTCAACTGGAGTTTCTTTTTTCGGAGGCGTTGTTGCCTACGGTACTGGACCAAGTGTGGACCCTCTTGCTTGTTGAGAGTTTGTGATCATTACAGTCAGGGCTTGAGTCTATAATCTCACGAGCTGTTGTGAGAACATGGCTGCAACGGGTGAGCAAAATTTCGTCAGGATCCAGTTAAATGAGAAGAGACGGTTTTTAACGGTGGCTGACATCCACCAAAACTTGAGGTGTCACCTAGGGTGGTGGTGGCCCTGCAATATATTCAGATCAATTTTTCATTTTTCTCGTTGCGATGCCAAATCCAAAACATTTTTTCATTTTTCATTTGAAATGAAATGTTGAAAAGACGACACTCCCCTTTCCCCATTATGTTTGAGTAAATCTCTCGAGCGACGCTATCATGCAATGCATCTATCACTCGGTGCCTCTTATAATTGTTTGCGATGGTCACTGTCCATGTTCCAACCACTGAAGCTGAAATACAGAAACCAGATTCTTGCAAAAGTTTAATGTTTTGTTTAACCAATGAAATAGGTTAAATTTACATGAATTTATTGGAACTAATTAGTTTTAATTTTTATATTTAAATGGTTAGTTTGTTTCGAAGCTTGAAATTGTAGCTAGGCGCTACATGTTGATCTAGGTGAGAAAAAATTAGGAATCCCACTCCTAATTTCAGGTTACAATTAGAGAGAAAAGGGGATCTACGTGTACGCGATAACGTGTTGAATATGTTTCCGACGCAATGGCACTGCATTGAACTTCAGTATTCAATATTCTTCAATATTCAATCTCTCTAAAAAAAAACGATCAGTACAATACCCAGCTTCTTGAAAGTTTTAAAATGTCCACATTACAGTAAATGTGAATCAATTTATAGTCGTGATTTTTGAGAAAAGACGTTCCCAAGTTGCACTCTTTGGTTATCCTGTTGCGCTGCATCAAACGCTGGTTTATAAATGTCTATTTTCATGTTCTTCAAAGCATCTCTGTCATATTGGTTAGTGTCAACAAGAGTTCTAGCCAAACGTTTGGCACATGCTATCAGTTGATCAGCCGGGCATATTTCCTTTGCTAACCCATGCTTGAGGGCCTCGTCTGCCGTGAAACGCTGTCCCATAACAAGGGCTTGGTGGAACGCGCTGCCCAGTTTCATCCTAAAATAAATTGAATGAAAACAAATTGAAAGAAACAGATCGCATGCTTTTAAAACAGTAATAAGCAACGTAAAACTCTACCAAGATCCAGTTAAAATTTATGTAGCTTACAATAACAGAGCCATACATGTTACACTTTTCCAACAACCATTTAAAATTCTACTGGAGCAACACAAAAGATGCATAGATACAGAGTGGAAATCGTCCTGTATTTATTAGTAACGAAAAGGACAACTTTTGCTCTTCATCACTCAATTTCTATGTTCGATTGAAAAATAAGAAATTTTGTTTGAGGGTAGGTGCATTCATACTTCACACAATGCATTGAATAATAATATCAAAATGTTTTCCAAACAAATGTCTGATTTAATGTACGCGTTTCAGCATTTTAGCGACCTGGTTTATTAATCACTTGTTAATGTGGATATGGACATTGTCTGGAACATGCGCCCTAAATAAAGAAGCTGCCCAGTAAGTCTCATCTGGCATGAATTGCTTAGTAGTTGAAATTAGAAGTGAATCACAAATGAGATTAAAAAGTCAACTGAAATCCCAAAGATTTTTTCAAAATTTTAACACGTGGTTTACCGTACTACACATTTCATACAAAGCTGGATCATTTAATCATGTGCACAAGGCGGGGAATACAATCTTACATCGTGCCGTGTTTATGCCGGGCATTGAAAATTAAGATGGCCAATTCAAAGTGCTGGCTTAAGCTGTCCGTGCACTTTGCACTACTATCGACAGATTTTTGTTTAATTAATGAGGATTTTAACACTTCGTGAGCTCAATGAAAGTGATATATTAAAGGTAAGGCAAAAAATAGAAAATTTTGAACATTCCGTTTCATCAATGATAAAATAGTTCTAAGTCTATCCGCGATTTCACGACGACTGTGATTTACTGTACCATATCAACAGATTCGCTGTTCTAGTATCGCATTGTACTGAATAGCAAACAAAATCACCGATTTTACTGTAACGTAAACTCATTGCGGTTGTCTTAAATACAGGAAATGAATCTGAACTAAAATGACAGTTGACTTAATCTGCTTAACTGGTGCAATAAAATAAATAAAAAGTCTTAAAATGTAAGATGCTACTATCCAGTCTTTAGAAACGATCTGGTTTTTGCGTGAAACTGCTCAGTGCTGGCAATGTGGACTTTTAAAAGTCTTTTGCAAGTAAATAAATTTGTAAAGAGACTGCGTCGTTCACACTTTGCGTCATACAATTATGTAATTACACGTGTTATACCCATCAAAGGCTCAATAATGGCGACAGATATCATTGCAGGGAACTTCCAGCACCATTCACGTTTCTGAATTTTTTCGTTTGTATTCCGTTGGATTGATTCCAAAAAACTCCAACTACAACATTTGACGGAGGCAGACGAAATTCGGAACACGTGTAAAGGATGACAAGGTCTCGATAGATCCGCAATTTTTGTTACCTCAACCGTCCAGGTCATGGTCAAATTGAGGTCAAATTTTTTCTATAAAATGATTTCTATTAAACTGCTCCCACAGTTTCAGTCAGCGGAGTTTCATATCTGATACACTATAGACAATCGCAAGGTCTCAGTTAAACCGTAGATATGTTTTACTTTGACCTCAAAGGTCACAGTGAGGTAAAAATATTTTTAAAACGCCTATTTAAAAGAAAAGTGTTTAGAAAAAGCGCTTAGATCCTAGTTTTTTGGTTATGAACGTATTCAGTAGGGGGTAATCCTGAATTTTGAGGACCAAGGTCAAAGGTCACGTGACCTCGTGCACTGTCAACAACAGGCCGACTTATCTAGAAAACCCTTAGAGACAGAGCGATTTTGAGCTCATTTGGGCCGTAAACAACGTTACAACAGAGGTACCTCGGTGACCTTGACCTCCTCGGTTACGGTCAAGGTAAAAAAACAGGAGGGTGACCAACGTTTCGAAAACGGTTAAAGACAGAGTCATTTTGAGCTCATTTTCGACCCCTAGGGCCTAAAAAACGTTACATAAGAGGTGCCTCGGTGATCTGAACTTCTCGAAACGGTCAAGGTCAAAAGCTGGAGGTTGACCATTATCTCAAAAAGGGTTTAAGATGACGATTTTGGATCCATTTTCGATCCTTTGGGCCAAAACAACGCTAAAGATGCTTAATGACTTTGACCTTGATCATAATGTGAGACAAACACTTTCTTTTGTGGTTTCTGCAAGTGGGATATTCCGCTATCTAGCGGAATTCGGTCTAGTTATAATGCATTTTTTGGCGTTTCGCTTTCCGATTGCGAAATCGATCTGGTTCGAGAAAACTACAGGGCTATTAGAATGAATTCGTTTAAAACAGATTGTGTTGAACTGTGACTACACTTTTTTTTGCAGAAATCGAGGTGATTATGTTATTGGAAACTATGTATACAAAATAAAAATAAAAAGGCACCTAACAAATATCAGTTTCTATGAAATATCGATAACAAAAGTTGCAAATAAAAGAAAATAGCATTTTCAGTTTGTTACTGCATTGAAATTCGATTGATTGGTTGATTGAATTATTAGCTGATTGGTTGATTGGTTGATTTGCAGTCAACCGATTCAGCTTATGACTGTAACACACCCCAAGACTACCTCAGTTTTGCTGATTATATTTGCACAGTACATCGAAGTGTACATCCCATAATAGCGCAACATAAAAACGCGATGTTCTATTTGGGTTATGTTAGGTGATTATTTGTTCACATTTTGTAGAACTTAACTTAATGAAGAACGTTTAAGCGTACAAAGTAGGCAACATACCTTAACAACACCTTGGTAAAGTTTAAAAGCCTCAGGCCCAAGTGAACTTCATTGAAACAGAACCAGCCTCGTTGTGAATTCATGACGCTGTAGTCGTGTCCAGCAGCCAAGAGAGCCCCGCCGGCGAAGGCATGGCCTAGGCAACAAATGAAGCTCTATCAAAAGTTGTAATTATGTTATTTTTTATTTCCGTTTAATGCACTGAATAAAAACTAGCCAGGTGTCGTTAATAGTTTAAAATAGTGTTTAAAACATTCCGGCTCAGAAATGCTATATGATAGTTGTTAACACTTGGCAAGACGAAGTATTGCAAAGAGTTGTAGGCTTTGTTATTAGGGCACCCATGAGATTTTATCGTTTCTTTTTACATTTTGCCCCGTCATTTTGTCCTCACAACTCGTCAAAAACTACTGGTCCGATTGACACCAAACTTTTGCAGTATATCAAACTTGACGCAAACTAGTTCTATCAACATTTTTTATTTATTATCAAGGTTGTTTTCAAGGTCAAATCAGTACGCAAAGACAGGGTAGTTTTTCCTTTCTTCTGCACTGAGCAAAAGGCTGATACTCGCTGTGCATAGTTTGCGATTACCTCACAGCTGAGGCCTGCTGTAAACACAGTGGAGGCTTTGGCGCATTGCTAAAAATTAGTACATGTGTGTGCATGCAATATAGCTCGAGATCAGTTGAACTTGCGTGCAGCTGAGCATGATAAAAAAGTTATTAGACTTGGCTTGGTTGGAGTTGTACACAAACAATGTTTTTATGAAATCCTAGACCAGGCCGCAGTATTAACCATTACTTCACATTCATTCCCCTTGTTACTCTATATTCACAATGATATCACATTAGAGCGACTTTCCTGACAACTTTTTATTTCATCCCACACCGAAAACTTGACTAACAATTCTTGCTATCTGCCAATATATTGTCAAAGCTATCAGAACTGAGATAAGACTGGTGTTAACGTTGAACGCATGATCGTATGATTACACATGTTTTGCCTATGACATGTAAGTTTGGCGAGACATGACATCTCAAAAACTATTAGAGGTTTTGACTTCATTTTCGGATTCCACCAACCCTGTGAAGCTACATAAGGGGTAACTTCGTGATCTTACATTTTTCAAGTCCAAGGTCAGTGACCTGTGTTATCTTGTAAACGGTGAGAATTAACTATGACTCTTCTTTCACGTTGGTATGTTTCGGTACGCTGTAGCCAAATCGGTCTAGTTTAAACAGAGAGAACAGCATTTACGATTCTTTTCGAAACAAGGTCATCGGGTAAACTACTTGATGCTCAAGAATTACTTCCGGGAGAAACTGCTTCCCCATTTGGATAGGGGGTTTCATAATAAGCCGTGAAAATTCGTCGCTTTATTGCAAGCAGCGGCTGTCAGCAGTGCGCAATCGTTATGAAGCGTTTCGAATAGCTGAAAGAAATCCCCCAAAAGTATCTGAAACAACACTGTAGAAACGGCACGAGAGTTCTCTGTTCATGAAAAAGATCTTTTATATGAATTACACTGTTATTGCACAATTTTTCTTGTTACTGCACATGGCATTAGTGATTTTTTGCTACTTCTTTTCTCCCTGTTTTAATATTTTATATTGGAGTTCTGTTATTTCAAAATATCATCATTTTTACCGCCAAATAAAACAAGCACTGACTTTTTAGTGCGGAGTTTCAAGACTGTCACAGTCATTTTTCTGTAAGCGTCTGTATATGGAAGGAATGCTTTTAGTCATACGCGTACAATTTCTGCAAACGGCTTTATTTTATGTAACCTATGATCTACCAATAAGCCTTTTTTACTTTTATATTCGTTGGCGTTGAAAGATAAAATGTTCTGTTAAAGGGCATATCCGGGCAGTATTTTGTGAAAGGAAGGTGCGCTGGAGATGATTTACGTTTCATTGAAAATCTCAATGCGCATTCTGATAACGTGAAGTTACTGGGGGTTTTGGGGCAGTTCCATTTCAGTTCTGTGGGGTGGGACTGTGCTTTCAGCCCTGGATAGATTTCATTCCCACTTGCAAACTTCGTTTGCAACTGGGTACAAGTTTTTAGATTTCTGGAAGTTTCGTCCCTTTCCCCCATTTTTCTTATCTTTTTTCGCTTTCGGTGGTATCCAGAAAACTGCTCTTACACTACTTCACGGACGACATTTGGCACAAGTATAGAGGATGACAGGCTTAGATGAATCCACAAATGTTTTTACCTCAACGGTCAAGGTCAAGGTCAAACTGAGGTCAAAGTTATTTTTTCTACAAAATGGTTTCCAGAAAACTTCTCCTAACGTTTGTCTTAGCGGAGCTTCATATTTTGGTGACCTTGACCTTCTCGGTCACGGTCAATGTCAAAACAGGAAGTTGACTATGATCTCGAAAACGGTTAGAGATAGAGTGATTATATCACCATTTTTGCTCTCTTTACTAAATAACGTTACATACTTCCGTGGCTTTGACCTTCTCGGTCACGGTCAAGGTCAAAAACCGGAAGTTGATCATTATCCCGAAAACGGTTAGAGATGGACTAACTTTGGGTTCACTTTTAACCCGCTGGGCCAAAATGACGTCAAAGAAGGGGTACTGCTTCTCGGTCATAATTTAATACAAATATTTTCTTCAGTGGTTTCTGCAAGTGGCTCATTCCGCTATCTAGCGGAATTCTGTCCAGTTTAGATTTAGATTTTATAACTTAGGTGAAAAGCCGTTACACAGGTATCATTAACATGAACGATGTTACGTTGAAGTTTTTTCATTACAGAGAGTTATCAAGTGGGACTGCAGGCTTTCTTGTTTGCTGTTTATAATTCGTGCAGATGTCCAGAAATGCTGGATTGTAGTGTGCATTTTTGTAGATCAAATGCATAACGTTCTAGTCTGTTCAGTTAAGCTTTCATAGAATTAATATTAAACACTTGACAAGCCTTTGGCTTGCAAGGGCTATATGAATTGGTGCGAGCAGCCGTTGGCTTTTTTTCTTGACAGTGATCGGATTTCCTGTGTCATCTCCTCCACTGGCACTACGGGCCCTAGGGCCAAGAAACTTGGGACTTAGGTAGAACTTGATATGAACGTGAGCATGACACTTTTTATTTTCGCCTTAGACTTCGTTTTTTTTTTTTGCAAGTAAATGCGGAGCATTTAACACAACACAGAACACACAGTTGCTCAGCTTTGTGCGAGCTCTCACTGCGTAAATAGATAACACGGCGTATGCCTGATCAGTCAATAAAACCTTAAGTCAACAAAAACCAAACACTACTCGGCTTATGAGGCGTATTCGAACTATGTTGTTTGCCATATATTATTCAAGAACTAACCCTTAGTTCTGGCTTGGTATTGTTTCCAAAGACGCGTGATTAGTGATCTCAGTTTTAATTCCCCCTGTGTGAAAATTAAAATAGAGAAAAACATAAATAAAAGCAGAAGAACGGAACTCAAAGAACTTCGTTGATTGCTGAGTCTTCCGCCTGTCTGTTACAACTTGGCAACTTGGCAACGAGCTACGTACATTTAAACCTCAGGCCAGCACATTCTCAATAAACCGGACAACTCGCTTTTTTTCGGACAGCTTTTTTCAGTCCCTATTCAACCCCCTCCCCCACCCCCACCCATCCCACCAAAATGCATAGGCTTACCGTTGACTACTGCAATTGTAGGCATGGGGAAAGTCAGAAGCTTTGCTGTCAATTTTTGCATGTAGGCATTGCGAAATATCAGTCCATATTCTGGATTTTGTTGCTGAATACTTAACAACCAGTTTAAGTCCAGACCATTTGAGTAGAATTTACCATTTCCAATGGTGATGAGGACTCTAGCAGCTTCATTCCTGTAAGAATAATACAAAACATTGCAGAGGGATCAGACTGCAGTCGCAGCCGACCCCTCCTCACTATTCCATATCAGTGCATTCAGCACACTGACAGACGCACTAAATAAAGCACAAGACTTAACATTGTCTCCGAGTGGGTTCTTGGCCATTGTAGCAAGTATTTTTTAACAATCGGCGAATTTCTAGCCCTGATTTCTACTTTGCTGAACTCTAGCCCTAAAATACCCGGAGGGCAGATGATTAGTAGGAAAACAAGAGTTCTGCCCCAGTCAATCATTGTGACGTCATCATGGCGTCATCACTGAAGCTCCGCCTCCCCCGCCCCTAGGAGATACTATGTCAGACCGCTCCCTATGACATACTATGTCAGACCCACCCCCAGGACAGGAAATTTTAGTAACATTTTGTTTCGTATGACATATTGTTGTTGGTTGTTGGTTTGTTGTTGTTGGCTGTTGGTAGTTGTTGGTTGTTGGTGTTGGTTGTTGGTTGGTTGTTGGTTGTTGTTGGTTGGCAGAACTCTTGTTTTCCTACTACTCAGATATGAATGACCGCGAACATTGTGAACAGCCGTAAAAGTGAAGGAAGACAAATTTGGCAGAGGAACTCTGGGGGTGGGGAGCTCGCTATCAAATTTCCAAGCATTCTGTCCGGGTTTGAGGACAATCAATATTGTTTCTTTTTACATTATCAGGTTTTTTTGTCAATATTATGACCAATTTTGGCCGAACACGTAACAAAATACTGTTGAAAAGCTACCTGGGATTAGTTCAGATAAATTTTGAAAACGACTGAACCATAATTGCTATACAAATAGAATGATTGTATTTTGTCTCACATTTGGCCTTTTTGGCAAATATTTCAGTCACATCTGGTCAAATCACCGAACAAAAAATGCAAGCCTCAGACAGGAGTTTCAAGTGTCCATCCCTGTCAAATGTTACAGCGATCGGAACAATTTTGACTGTATACATATGGCAATTAGCCCGAAAATAGGGTGCCAAATTATTCGACCTGCATTGGTGTAAGTATTATTCTGAATAATAGTGTGTAAGCTATTAAAATATATTACGTAAGCTTTGACAGCAGGAAGAGTGGGCTCTTGGATTTGGCTTTTTTTTTTTTTGCATAATATTTTGGCTACTTTCAGCCAAATCGTCAAATAAAATACAAGTCTGGTGAAATAACTACAACAATCCTGTCATGTTTCAAAGCAATCGGACTGTGTAGATAGAGTAGCATTTTTGTGGGTATTTCCTGATACTTTGCCGTTTTGCCCAATTTTGGCCAAATCAACAAATCAAACACAATACCACCTAGCGTAGGAAAATGCGAAATTTCAAAACAATCGAATAACAAATGTAGGGCCAGTAGCATTTTGAAAACACACCCTACATAACGGGCGACGGATAAGCCCATAAGAAAAGCCCAGTCGGTGGGCTAAAAAAGCGACCTTTCAGAAGATAAATTTGTCCTTGACTTTTACTCTCGCGTTTCGGTGTATTTCCATGAAGGAAATACTTCAAACTCTTCAGAGCAGCAACTTAGAAATTGATAAAACAGACGTTATGTCATAAAGCATCTTATTTTTCACACCACATTTTGCAGCAACATCAGCAAAAAGAGTCATTGTCTGGTCCCAGTTCTAAATTTTGACCTCATTTTGAGACTCCACCACCGTCATAAGGCTATACTTTGACTGAACTTTGATCTAGATTGCCAAATAACGAAAGCACATGACCTCAGTTATCTAAAACACCATAACTATTCTCACTTCGTTTTTAGACTTCAACCACTCCCCCCACCCTTCCCTCCATATGAAGTTGTATTGGGAAAAAACATGACCCCCATACCGATAAAATCGTGTAATCTGCTCACAGTGAACTGAATCAGACATATTATTGGTTACCTTTCTACAGTGTCCAGGGCATCGAGCATTTTCCCCACAAAGCTGGCGTTGAGCCGGTTCTGTCCACACTTCATGTGGACCACGGCAATGTAGTCGTCAAATGTCACTGAGACGACCCCATTAATGCTCTCTGGATCCTGCTGAGATAAAATGTCCTCGCTAAACTCATACATTTCCATATTCCTATTTTTAATGTGATAATAACTGCTTACATCAGCTTCAACTGTGGTGATTTCAATGGATGATCAAGTCGTGAATGTGAACACCTTGCTCATTCACTGTCTGATACATGTGCCACGTGCATTCACTGTGGGTTAAACATTTGACTTCCTAAATATGGTCCGCAAATCAAAAGTTTGCATGCAAATTATTATGCTACAACTCGTATCTGGCTGTACCTCGGATGTGCAATACTTAATTTTAAGTGGCAGGTAGATGTACTTATCTTAACTTGACAGGACTCAAGCCGGCCGGGTGAGGGGGGGGGGGGGGGGCTCGTGGGCCGAAGAGGGGTCGAGGTTAAATTGAACGCGCTGCGATTTGGAGGGATGGACAATTTTTCGGGAGACAATGAGTCTCGCTTTGGCACAGTCATCTGCACGGTCAACGGTGTTTTTGTGACACGGTTAGTCTGTTTGCGCAGACACAGAATGTGTTTGCGCTTTACTTGTAAAATGATTGGCTTGTAGATCGGTGGCGGTTCAAAGCGAAAACAAGCAGGCGAAACATTTCATCAAAGGGACGGTTTCATCTTACTTTACTTAATGCTTAAAGCCTGATGCTCAAACGTGTCTAGTAAGATATATGAAAGGCCCGCAAAGACGTTTAGAGGCCCTAGCACCTAATTCGCTATGAACGAACACTATAGGGTCATGGTTAGTTGGTCTGGTAATCCCAAGACCACGAGTTCGAATGCACTAGGGATGCTAAACAGTGGACTGACTTTCGTTCTTCAGCTGATCAAATGCACCACTATCCCTTTAAATATCCACAATATGTGGTTGCAATAGACATATTAATGTTTTATGTATCTGTATAACATTTTTTATAAAATCTAATCTAATAAAATACGCTTTCCCAAAGTCACGATTTCGTAAAAATTGTATCAAGGCTATAGGGTGTCCTGTCAGACTGCCAACGTGACTGCGTCACAATGTCCCAAAAACAACATGTCTAAAACTGCCATAAAAGGACTGTAAAAGGCTTGAGTCGTTTCTACGTTACTCAATTAGATCTGAAAACACCTGGTGATACATTCCAATGTCGATTTTAACGTCGATTTCAAGCTGACCCAACCAATAAACAACCTTACAATTCGTTATAATTTGGTTCTGATTCGGCGCTACCATAGATCAACGTCCGATCAGCGTCTTTGACACGAAGTTGAACAGTCATTGCTGTAAGCAATTTTGCAGGGCATTGGGTTTGGTTGCAACCCGAACCCCACTTTCTCCGACGTCCAATCGTTCTGAGTGGGGGAGGGTGCTTTGTTGAGTAGGGCTCTGGAAAAATCGAAGTATAGACATCGGTCTCACAACCAAACTAACCTACTTTTGAAAAATAATTATGAAAAGTGACTTCGGCGGCACCTTATGATTGTTGCTGTCTAGATGTCCATGATAGATTACTATGTTTACAAAGCTTTATCACATGTGCAACTTTTAATTTCCGTCGGTGAAAGTGACTTTTTTTGCCACCGAAAGCAGCGTCTAAATAACGTTGCTTATCCCGAAATTATTCAACGTTGTATCAGAAACGCCAGCTAGACATTGATATGTGGCTGTGACCAATCACAATCAAATTACGACCAGATTTAATGTTGCAGTTTGGTTGGGTCAACGTACACACTTCAAGTTGGAGTTTGATCAACGTCTAGATGTTTCCTAGATACTTACCCAAGCAAACAGGTAACGTTGCATAGACCTTGGGTTGACGTCGTGATCAAACATCGGATGAATGTAGGATTTAAGTCGATTATTGATGTCAAAATAGGGTTTTTTTCATGTCAGACAGATATCGGAGAATGACGTATGATAGATGTCGTGGGAGCAACGTTAAATAGGGATCGGGAAAGTTGCAAAGAACCATGAGACCGACAATGATATTCATAATATGGCATAGTTGTCCCTCTGACAAAGTAACCTGGCCATTGGATCATCCGGTAAGGTATGTATAAATGTAGTTATATTATAGGAATATTTTTCAAACGTAGACGGCAAAAAATTTTCACGATCCTTAAATTCTCACATTTTCGCCCTCCTTTAATCTGTTTTCAAAGGGAACTACAATGGCTCCAGTTTATTTAGCGCGTGCCAACAACATTGATTAGACATCTGAGAAAGTTGATATTGGTCGCAACCAATCACTCAGCAAATATTACGACGCTATATCAACGTTGGATAGACATCGCATCCGACCAACGTCGGATCAACGTCGCGTTTTAGTTGATCTAGAAGTCGAAACAAAGTCTACCTTCCGACGTTAGATAGGCGTTGAATATCAAATGTCTAATCAACTTTGCGTAAAGATTGTAAATGGAAGTTGAACCAACGTCTATTTCCCGACGTATACAAACTTTGGGAAAACGCCGATTTATAGGTCTCGAAACGATAATTATATAGAATCGCCATCTTGGCACTGACAGTCAAAGTGTGTTCGCCTCTCCACCACAGGATCCCGTCCTTGGGTCATTCGTTACTGCTGGACATGTACGAAGTCGATTTCCATGAATAAGTTTCAAAAGTAGGAAGGGGGGGGGGGGGGCTTGCGCACTCCTGAAATTCTCACATTTTACGCCCTTGTTTTTGGTCTATTTTCGAAGTGACGTGTCATAGCTACCATTTGGGGTGAACGATAACATGAGGACGTTGTTTCTTTGTTGTGAGTCCAAAGTATATGCAAAGTCAATTCTTCGACGTCTGTTTAAGATGGGCTTTCTGACGTGTATTCCACGTTGCGCCATAGGTTGATTAAGCGCCGAAGAAAGTTGAGTTTTGGTTGCGATTACAGCAATGTTCAAACAATGTCGATTATTCAACGATTTTTTTTCTGGTTGGACATTCTCTTCAAAAGCGGCCAAATAATCAACTTTTCGTTTCAAAACTCGTTGGATTTGAGATTTGCTCACACCAAATTTGTCTGCTAAATTTCTCTGACTTTGAACTTTGCTTAAGTTTATTATCTCAACTTTGTCCTGAATAGTGAGATCTTTTCGCTTTTTTCTTGCGCTTTCAATGATTTGGAAGTTTGTGGCAATGGTAACTTTTTGCCCACTCTATACACGAAATAAAAATGCAATTAAGAACCTGAGTATACAAATCAGTTGAGTTTTTGGGATTAATTAATTAAAAAAACTTCGGTCTATTATTTTAAAAATCTTGTTTGAAATGGGATAAAGCTGTATGATCAGCACCGAAGATGCGACACCACACACCAGAAAATCCCCGTTTTATAATCACATTGATGAAGTTTTTAATCAAACAAGTCCTTTGTGTACTCAGTGACGTATAATCCCCACCCCAATTAAAAGAAATAAGTGAAACTGTGGTCATTAATAATAGAAACCAATGGTTTTCATTCGGTTCTGGCGAAAAGTAGTCCGATTTCCGGGGTGGTTCTATTTGCGGGATGGTCCGATCCCGGGGTTCTGTTGTATTGTCAGTATTGTTGGCTTACTCCGTTCACGTCCGTAATGTTTTCGTTTTTGCGGCTTGGCAAAATGTAGACTCACAGTCTTGTTATAACTGGTATTTTCATCCAACATTCCACTTTTTGCTGGTTTCCTATGTAACTGTAGAAGAATCTTTACGATGAGAAAATTTTCTCATCGGGACTCGAATAGTTCCTGCCTAGATAACAGCCAATCAGAATTGTTAGTACCTTGGAACCAAGCCTCATTTTCGTTTTTCATTCGGTACCAAGCCACATACTTTTCTGCAAGCAGAATTTTTCGTGGCCACAGTCTGTCATTTTAATCCATCGGTTAATATGTTTATATGTCTACGTAGAGCTGAAACGGATCCAAAGAACAGTACACGTGTACACGAGGGCTTAGGATCCGTGTACACGGACCTACACGGACAATATAACACATAACACTACGGTTAATAAACAAAGGCAGTAAAATGTTTATGCTGAATGACCAATGGCTGTTTTTGTCAGTTATCTGCAATCAGCGGTTTTCGTTCAAAAATAAGAACAAGAACTTTTTTCTGTAAAGTTTTTTTTTAATTTAATGAAATGCTAAATGCATGAGTACACCGTAAGAAGATACCGTGTCCATAGCGTGTACCGTGTAGTTACAAAACACGCTGTGAAAGACGCAGTGCGCAGGATCAATAATTACACGGGGAGGGGCGAGCTGTTATTATACAGCGCCACAGTCACTGAGCATCACATTGGTTTCGTTTGGCTCAGAGCTCACGAAGCAGTTCGTGTATCGTGTAATGGGTTTTGGATCCGTGTAATGACAAGACACGACACGGTACCGTGTACACGAGGATCCGCTTTCAGCTCTAATGTCTAGGATCAAAATTGGAGTGTTATTGATTAATCCTGCTTGGAAATCCTGCTTATTTACTTCTCATTGCTGATATATCAAATACAGGGGTTACCTATCCCCGAGAAGTATTAATGTCAGGTCTTTTATTGGCGTAGGACGCACTAGCTGAAGTCGGAGAGCAGGTCATTTCAGCCGGTCTTGGTAAGGTGCCCACTGGGTGCATGAGTTTTGGTTCGGACTTAGTGCTAGGTAACTACTGGGTACCCAACACAGTTGCCACTGATTTGAGTGTTTTGTATTTTACAGACAAATTATTTGTGCTCCCTTTTTTCTGCTTATCTTTCAGAAGTGGGAGAATCCAGTCTTCAGCTAGGCTAGATCAACCCTTCGTGACTAGGAAAATAACGTCTGTCTTAGACAAGACTTGGGTAGCCTTGCATCATGATGCTGCAAAACACTATCAGAAGAGACTGAGTTTGTGTCTCCTGCAATCACTAACGATGAAGAAAGGCGATGTGACCAGGACTGACTGAGATTTGGATGAGTGCTTCACTAATCATGTTGGTAAGTTCAGTACTCCACCTTCGCCAATCGTGTCTCTGTCATCGGCATTTGGCCCACCAGTGCTGTCTCGGACTGATTCTCTTAACCTTACGGCTTTTCTGTAGATGCAGACCCACCTTCAGAGACTGACTCAAGAGTTGTAGAACGCCATGCTCTCCAGGGAGGATAGGCTGAAGCGCAACCACACGTCATCCGCTATCATCGCGCGCCCACATGACCAGCCCGCTTCGTTTCCTGTGTTTGTTCCCAGCTCACGGGTACTGGGCCTCCCCCACCAGTGAGGGGTCAAAGCCTGACCCGTAAGCCATCGTGCTCAACGAGAGGGTTTTCCTCCTCTTGTCAGGTCTCCTAGGCACCGCGCACTGACGAAGAAGAGCTGTCACAAATTTACACCTCAGCGGTTGAGTGTGGGTCTCCGATGATCGACAGAAGTGACTGACCAATAAGAATGACGTCTCACAACGGAACTCCGCAAACCGATACCTGCATCGTTCTATGCGTGGACCAGAGCGTGGCCAATGCGATCTCAGTCCGTTGCGGGAATGCACGCGCTTATACACGAGGGCCGAGTGCTTTTCGGATTTCATCCCCCAAGCAGTGCTCGGTGAAACAAGGCCCATGCCGTTCGACGTACGATTGGAACAGCCTACCCCAGTGTGGCTACCGCCAGTTTGCAGTGACTCGCACATGCCATTGGGTGAGAGGGACGCCGAGGCACTTGGGAGCTCCGCAAGACATCCTAAACATTATTTCTTTCACATACTTCTCAGGACCATATAGGAAGACTACCACCTACTCGAGCGCCTGGTTCTAGCCAAAAGAGATGCCGTTCTACAGAATTGCTGGTTGAGTGTGAAATGCCTCCGCTGCTTCTCCACGCACGTATCCTAGGCCAGAAAGGACCGATTCTGTGGGAAGAGATCGAGTGTGTGAATTAAGAGAGTAGGGTGTCGCCTCAGGATTTGGCAGTCATGGCCAGAGCAACTTACCCCTTTTTCCGCCCTCAGCAGAAACCCAAGGGACCACCGCAGTCTTACCAAGACAGGTCTCGACATAGCAGCAAGGCACTGACTTCTCCTTCAAAGAAAGCCAAACTGTTCCCCAATGGTAAGACTATATCCAAGGACTTGCAGCAGGGCAAGTGACAACCAACTCAAGTATCATTTAGAACCTAGGGTCTCGTCTCTAAACGACAAAAGTTCAAGCGCTTGCAAGCCTTTCACTACGCCCTTACACTTACGAGGCAGCCTATGCAATTTTTTGAGAGCTTGGCGAGAGATGTTTGCTCCGGAAAATATAGTAATTGGTGCCCGAGGGGTCATTCACTGTCTTTCAACAGTAACACTAAAGGCCATCCATGCCTCTCATACCCAGTCAACCCAGTCAGCAGAACAAAGCAAGATTCTTGGTAGACCCAACTCAAAAATCGCCACATAAATTGGTTGGAGTTGCAAGTAGTTTCGTTCGCTCTTAACAAGCCGATCTAGCAACCACGGGGCAGGCACGTAGCGTTTCATTTAGGTTGTCGAAACAAACTGGAAAGGGTACGAAAGCTCTGAACTCACTCGGCTAGCCAGCAGCATTCTGTCACTAGCTCGAAACGAGATGCATTTATCCGTGCGTCATCTAGCAGATTGGCGGAACGTGTTAGCAAACTTTGCTTCTAGAGCCGGCCAGACAATACACAAGACCCTTTTTTTCGATTGGGTGACAGACCAATCCCCGCGGACAGCTCCGACTCCGGATCTGTTTGCAAAATCGATGACAAAAACGCTACTCAAGTATCTCTATGCTCAGACTCTCAGGCTTGCGATGGAGGTATTGACATGTTTGTATTCGGAGGACGAAGTACTATAAGCGTTTTCTTCCCAAATAATCTTTCTAAAGGTATTCCAGAGAAACCTGCTGCTCAAGCCCAGTAGTCTGCTCTTAGTAGCCCCTTGCAAACTTGACTCCCCTTGGTTTCTCCCACTGAACAAGGGGTGACCAAGCCACTTCTGAGCCCCAATGGACGTATTCCACGAAACCCTCCCTCTCCTAGAGCTGTAACTGTGGTTTTGTACCTGTCTTTCTAAACAAAAACAAGGGTTTTCAAAGGAAGTGACGAAGAAGATGGTAAATAGCCGCAAGAGATACACAGTCAAGGTATATCGACCCCATTTCACGTCTTAGCGACTAAAAATAGGTTATGTTCAGGCGTATCGGGCTACAATCGGCTCCAGAGTGAAGGTCTCTGCAGGTTATGTCCCAGGCGTGGACACCTGCGCTATGTATGGGAATAACAAACCATAGTGGAATCTTTCCTTTGTTACTTACACAGTAGTGAATCTTCAGAGATGACACAGTCACACCACAACCCGAACACTCGCGTAACGTCTAAAATACATCTATCTATACTAGATCGGCAATATCGGCAACTTCGTCGGCCGATGTGTCGGTTGCACATAGGATTAACTATGGCCCGACGCATAATAGATATAGCGGCTTCGTACATCGGATATACATCGGGCCGATATATCTTTAATACGTCGGGACAACGTCGGAAATATCCCTACAAATTCTTCGACGTCGGATACCAACCGTCGGCTATACGTCGGTTATACGTTTATATTCCGATGCATTTCCGACGAACTTCCGATGATTTTTATACGTAAAAAAATTGTTTCTAACCTTAACTGACCCATTGAACCTTTACGAACCATTCATAATTCACATATTCACACATACCTATATATTGCAACTGAACACTAGTACTTACCCGGGTTTGAACCGGGGACCTCTTGCATCCTAGGCGCGGAACATACCTCTACTCCACGGCGGCTGGGGCTAGTTTATTGAGGCAAATGATAATTTTCAAGTATATTCATAATGCTCCACTATTGATTCTTCATAATGTCCCCTACAAAACGTCAATCGATAAATTTCCTACGCCGAATAAGCATCGGAAAATATGCGTTTTATAGACGTATAAAAATACGTATAATATACGAGTGCAATATCGGCATCTTTTTTCCGATGTATTTCCGACGTCGTTTATACATAGGAAAATATGCGTTTTATAGACGTTTAAAAAAATACGTATAATACGCGTTGGCAATATCGGCATCTTTTTTCCGACGCTGTGGAATATGTGGAGCACTCGTACACAACGCAATAAATATATATATATATATAGTTTTCATTTCAAGTTATGCGTGAAATACACAAATTTAGAGATCCATTGGAAATCGGTATATTTCCGACGTTTCACCGACAAATATAACTATATGTATAATATGCGTATGTTTTTATACGCATATTACATGCTTGTAATATCTCAAATAAAAACATTAGTTTTCGTCGGAATTCGGTATATTTCCGACGTATAGCCGATGTAGTGATATATTTGAGATCCATTGGAAATCGGTATATTTCCGACGTTTCACCGACAAATATAACTATATGTATAATATACGTATATTTTTATACGCATATTACATGCTTGTAATATCTCAAATAAAAAAATTAGTTTTCGTCGGAATTCGGTATATTTCCGACGCATAGCCGATGCAGTGATATATTTGTATATTATAGGATTATTGTAATTCGTCGGTTATACATCAGTAATATCTTTTTCAAAACAATTAAGTTTTGTTCCGTCGGAAGTATGTCTATTTCAGACGTTGGGCCAATATATACAAATATATGTATAATGTACGTATAACTAAATACATCGAATATACGTATGCAATATCCGTTTCATTTTTTTTCACCATTGGTCGGAAGTTAATCTATTTCTAACGTATAACCAATGCATAAAAATATATGTATAATATATGCATTGAGAAATACGTGTAATATATGAATATAATATTTTTAGCAAAAAAAAATTCCCAATTGGTCGGAAGTTCGTCGGAAAAAGATGTCGGCCCGATGAATATTTGCCAACATCTACTAAACTGAGGAAAATAATCATCGGGCCAACGTCGGTAACCGATGAACTTCCGACGAATGAAAAAAAAAATGGAAATTTGACTATTGCCAACCTATAACCGATGCATTACCGATGCATCGAAGCCGATGCCGACGTTTTCCGACCTGGTTTATACCGTTCCGACGTCGGCCCGACGTTACGCGAGTGTTCGGGAAACGCATACATTATTTACCCTAGCATCAGGTAAAAGGAGTGGGGAAATCCATGTCTTGGATCGTCAGATCTTCAAAGAAAACGTCAAGAGGCGAAAGGTTTTCGTTCAAGCTCTGGAAAAACACACATCGTCACAGCAGGCCTTGGTACTTTCGGACAGGTCGCTTTACTAATAATGGAGGGTAAAGAATCCGAGGCAGTCTGTCTGTCTCTCCGAGCATTACGTAAGTACTTACAGGCGTCGGAAGGAAACAGAGGAATACAGAAAGGATGGTCAAAAGGTTCTGATTATGTCCTTTATGCTAAACTTTGGTAAGGATTTGTCTAAATAGACCATTTCCAGTTTTATTAAAGGCGTCGTTTTAGGTGCATGCTGTAAAGTCAATCAGAGGTCGAGTTCATAGATTTGTGTAACGTTTTAGTCCATCAGGTGAGACAAGTAGCCAACTCAATGAACATTCCTCAGTGTGCACTTTGTCAGATATATTAAAAACGAGTTATACCCAAACTCATTTATCAAATATTATCTGAAGGATTTTTCTCTGTGTACCCCCCCCCCCCCCCTGGCTCGTATTCGTTGGGGTCTTTCGTTGCAACTCAGTCTGAGGTCTCTAACTCTTTTTGTTGTAGTGAACCAACGTCAATAGGTAAAGGCAAAGCAAGCAGAAAGACAGCAATTTCCATCATCCTGGTAACTTTTCTGCCTCAGTTGCGTCCATGGGCTTGGAGTCTCCTACTCACCCATAGACTGCCTATGTATGTCGAGTTTTTCCGCTTAGTTGTTGAACTTAGTGCACTCTTCGCTCTAGTTTATTTTACTGACCAATCAGCTGGTCCCTCTCAGCTGCTGCATGTGTGTTTTCAGTTAATTCTGACTTAGGTATAAAGACTGGCCGCGGTACAGAAAAGGGCGTTGCATACCCTCCCTTGGGCCCGTTTTGTCCCAGGGTTTCGGCTCATAAAGGGCTAAGTACTGAGCTATATCTTGGTCAGTCAATGTTGGTTGATAAGCACATCACTAATGTGTTACCTTGTCTTATATGAGTCCTTTATTTTATCAGCACTTGGTTTTAGTATTAAGAGTAACAGCAATGTGTTTTTTGCTTAATTTCTTGGTTCTTGGTTGTGACTCTTTGAAATTCAAGCTTGGTATTTTAGTCTAGGTAGAGCTGTCATTTGTTTTAGTCACCCATAATATTAATTTCTTTATGTGTATCTCTAGTGACCAAGCTGCAGGCAGAGCTTTAACTCAAATTAAGTTACGTGAGTTTGGTGTCACGATCCTGTTTGTGAAAGAATTTATTCGGATTCTTTCGTAGTTTTTCGCTCTCTTGTAAGAGGTTGAGCATCCATCCTTTGGATGGATCGAGTGGATGGTGTTAAGAAGTAGATATGTATGGGGGTAGGGTTTGGTCCTTTGGGCTCGTTTCCCCGTATCTTGAGTCTTCTCGCTTATATTTTGGAGATTGCTTATTAAAACACATGAACTTACATTGGTGTTGTTTTATTTCTGCCTTTCTTTTTCACAATTTATATCGAGTGAAAGCTGGATTCATTGAGAAAAATTTCCTCAGGTTGGCCCCTACACAAGTTTTGTAGTCCCATATAAAAATGGAGATGGCATTTTATTTCGTAGATGCTCTTTAACACGTAAAAGCGTAATTTGCGATCTCCACTTTTCATCTTACCTACCCTTCCAACCATCTCACTTAACCAACGCGTGGGAGCAAAACTTGAATGGGGCTTTGTACTAAGGTACCAATGATTCTGATTGGCCGTTATCTAGACCGGGACTCTGAGCCACGATGAGCATATTTTGTTCTAAATAATATTATTGTTTAAATCTTTTAGAATTATACGAAAAACTCATATAATAGCGGAGAACGCGAATTACGCTTTTACTCATAAAAGAGTGTTTGCGAAAGTGAAACAACAATTTGATTCAGTTCAAGTTTTAAATTGTTTGTGCTTAATAGACTTTGATAGCTATGTTTATGTATTTATATTTACAAGCTAATTTATTTATTTACTCAAAAAACATGAATATTGAGTTCCATAATTCAAACAGCAAATTCCAACAATACCATAAAGATTTTCAAGGTCCCTAATGGATGTCAAAGCGGTGCGACAAAATTTAAAAAAAAGAAAAACGCTCAAAATTGAAAAATAACGATGAACGAAATAGGCTGCTTTACCATGTGCAAAATCTCATACAGTGCCTAAGAATTAAGACTATTTTACCTGCACAAGTAATAAACCAAACAGCTTGTGTACTTGCTTGACTTTCACCCAACGGCTTCATGGAACTGAAAAGCATCTACATTTTGTGGGCCATTGTAGTTTTGGAAGTCAATAAGCAAAATGAGAGTAAAGTTTCCACGCAAAGTGTCTAATCTCGAACACAATATATTTGTAGTTGTCAAATAAAAAAGCTTACACACTAAGACTGGTTATTCTGTTTTAATGGTCTCCTTAAGTCCCGTCTCTTGCTGGCTTTCATATGAATTCAATAATTCAAAATTTAGTGCACAAGAAGTTTTTCTTTTCGTGTTCTTCCAAAGAAGTGGCGGCGTCGATCACACTTGGAAAAACACGATTCTCCAGATTTGTGCCATTCATCGCCATTTTTCGTAGGAGGTCTTGGGAACAATTTGAAAAAGCCAAATAAACTCCACAAGAAGTATATTCTGTTGTTATTTGTTTCAATACATTCAGTCCCATGGTATCAACGTATGTCATCGCTGAACAATCTATAATGATGCACCTGTGGTGATCCTTGGATAATCCTTCTTCTGAATTCATGCTCGATTTGTTGTCTGTAGTTTTAGGGGAAGATGGTTCGACTTGTAATTCTATCGTTATGTCGCCAGCATCGGAAATAGCCATTCCATTTACTGCATCTTCATGTTTTCCTGGATTGTCTTGCTTTGATTGGTGTTTTATTGAAATTCGGTTGTAATTAGGTTGAGTAATTGGATTAAGCGTTAATTCGTATAATTGCTTTTTGAAGCTTTCAACATTTGTAAAACAAAGGGGGGATTGGAAATGAAAAACGGCAATGCCCCTTTTCTCTAATTCCAGTTCATGTTTATACAATTTGCGTGGGATATAGATTTCTGTGTTCTCAATCTGGATAAGCAACTTGCCCTTTCCGCGATGAGTTTCAATGACTACAGTGAGCAAACTCGTCCCAATTCCTATATACAAACCATAGTCAACATCTAATATGGCCACAAACAGGAAGGTCAACATCCACACGACAAAATCGTATTTGTTTAGCCTCCAAAGATAGCGCAAATCAAGAAATTGTTTAAAGAGAGGAGAGATAGCGACAGTGATGATCGCTGCTAGCACACTATAAGGTAAGGGTTCGAACAAAGGTCCAAGCACTAAACAAACCAGGAGAATAAGAGCAGCGGAAACTAAACTGGCAAGAAGAGTTTTACCTCCAGAGGAATCATGTACAAGAGTTCTAGGAGGGGCTGCCGCTCCAGCGAAACTGACGAAGAACGCACTGAAAGTGTGCATCAGGCCATGCGCTATCAGCTCCTGGTTCTGGTCGATAGAGTAGCGATGTTTGTTACACATTGGTTTGGCCAGAGACATGCTTATGGCGTAACTCACGACAGCTATAGCGATGACGTCAACTATATAGGTTGTGCTGTTGTGCAGGGATGGTGCTTTGGGGGCTGGTAAGCCCAAAGGTATGCTCTCAATGACCTGGACTGAGTATTTGTCTTTCACGTTTAATAAGTACGATGACATGGTCCCAAGCACAACAACAATTAACTCTGCAGGTATGGGAATTTTAATTTTGTGCTTGAATTTTTCATTAATAAAATCTCTTAAAAATATGAGAATGATTATGCAAATAATTGATATCACCAGATCGGCTATATTTGTCTGTGGTATGTATCTACATATCCAATACCAATTTTTTGGTAAGCGAAGAAGACCAACTTGTCTTGGTATTTTGATGCCAAGCATGAACGGTGCTTGGCTGGTCGCGATGTGAAACGCTGCTCCAGTCATAAATCCTCCAATAAATGGCAGCGACATGAAGGTTGCCAGAACTCCCAGCCTTACAACGCCCATTCCAAACTGAATCAAACCAACAAGCAGCGTCACGGATGTGGCGATGTCCACTTTGAAGTCCGTGCTTATTTTATCTATATCCGCTTGAGTGGCATTCTCTGGTACAGCTGGCGAAAAATCCGCATATTCTCTTTCCACGACAGAGCCAATCATAATGCTTATAATCGCCATTGTTCCAACAGAAATATGGCGTGAGGTACCAAATATGAAGTAAATTAGGACCGGGAAGAATGATGAGTATAGTCCATAAAATGGCGGCAATGACGTCAGGACGGCAAAGCCCATACCTTGTGGAACATGAATGACGCCGACGCACAGCCCTGCTATAACGTCCCTTGTTAAGTCTTTCCTCCATTCATATGTTTTCAACACATTGAGAAATGGCAAAAAGGACAAAAGGATATGCAGAAAACAACTGCCGGAGCAACTTGACTTCTCTTTAAGAAACCGCCTGAGTCGCTGAGTGTGAGATAACTGCGGAGTTGTTTCAATCAAGAACTCCTCGTTGAAGTGTTCTTGGTCATAAACCGGTCTCTGTATGCGTATCATCGTATCAATCACTCTCTGTAGCCGAACTCTGAAAAGTACAAAACAATAATGTGTCGATACAACAGGCATTTCCCAAAGTTCAGTGCTTTTTTTCGCGAAATCTCTTAATTACAGGGTTGCACGCAGGAATGCCATTTTAACATTCAATGCAAAATTTTTGATATCAAGATATAATTAAAGATATCAATAAATCAATTTAGATCCTGTTCATTTTTATTTTGCCATCAATAGTTGTATTTTAGATTGTTAACATTAATTTTCAACCAATTGCGCAGTTACTAGAAAGATTGAATATACCGAAGGCATTCATTATTTCATTCTCAGATGTTTGCTTCTGGATATTATGTGCAAGAAATATACTGATATTTTGATGTCAAAAAGTAATTTTTGAGATCAAGATATCATTTTCAAATTTCAAAATATAAATTAAGAAGGTCTCAGTCTGAAAAAACGCCATCCAAAATACCGTCTTGATCTTAATAAAAAGAAATAAATGATTCAGCTCAGAACTGCTATCAAATATTTCATTTTTGCCATAAAGAAAATTGAATTTTTGATCTCTAAAAATCAATTTTAGAGATCATGAAATTATTTTTGATATCAGTGAATACTTTTGACATCAATAAATACCAAGAAATATTTTTTGAGATCAAGAATACATTTAGAGGTATCAAAAATATAATTACAGATAACAAAAATTAATTCTTGATATCAACAATTTAATTTTTGAGATAAAAAATTAATGCCTAACAATAATTGCCTAATAAATGTGAAAATGGCATTCCATACGCCTGAATGTTGTTCAAAATTGAGCAAATATGACTTCAAGGTAATGGTGTATTTTGCTTAGTCAGCAACAGGTTCAAAAATGGTTTCAAAAAAATTATCATTAGTCTGTTCTTTGTTTGATGTGAACAAGAAATTGCATAATGTTAAATTGATAATAGTAAAGGGCACTTTTATACAGACAAGTAAAACTAGGCCTGCCTCTTAACCCCGCCACAGAACTGAAGCGGATAGCCCGAAAGACCGTGACCCATATGGTCACCACATGGTGAACATGTAGTTGCATATTGCTAAGAGTCTGTCATTTCACATGCTCAGGGAGCCATTTAGGTGCAACAGTAGTTCATATTTCAGAATATGAACTTCTTAATTGAATTTCAAAATTTCAAAGCTGCTCCTACGATTTTAGCGTTTTGTTTTACTCATACAGAGACAAGGTTTCATAAAATAATAATAATAATAAAATAATAATAATAATAATAATAATAATAATAATAATAATAATAATAATAATAATAATAATAATAATAATAATAATAATAATAATAATAATAATACGAATAAGAAGAAGAATAAGAAGAAGAATAAGAAGAAGAAGAAGAAGAAGAAGAAGAAGAAGCAGAAGAAGAAGAAGCAGAACAACAACAAAAACAATATCAATTATAAAGCAACTGAGAAATCGTACCTGTATTTATTAAATACTGAGCCAACTTGATGTTGAAGTTTCAAAATTCCTTTAACGTTTTAAGGCATGAAAAGTTTAAAAGGCATGAAATGTTCAAATCTGTTGGTATATTCTTTAATATTTAGAGTTGTTCAAAGATCTTTGTAACTAGCAAATCGTGTCAAGTAGTTGCAGCACGGTTTTATGCTAGGTGCAACAACTACAGGGGAACCCCGGAAATCGGACCACCGGTGGCACTCGGCAAGAGCTGCCCGAAAGTGCAGTTTCAGAATAATCCCTCACAGCCCCTTTGTGGGAAACGCGGAGTTACTGAGTGAAAATTACCGCTGTGTTTAGCGAAAGTGGAACTCCATCAGGACCGCATTTGATCCCAAAATCACCCCTTCCCCCTTTCTGCGCCTTTTTTATATACTTTACATATGATGTCAAGTGCCTGCCCCAGAATTGTATGTGCCCCCCTCCCCTCCCTCCACCACACACACTCACGCACACTTCTTAATGAAACCCGTTGCAAACCAACATGCATTGGAATAAAACTCTGAAGATCAAATCTGTATAGATTCAATGATCCACCCCCTCCCCTCTTCACCCGTAGTTTAATCTAGCTGCTTTAATCCCTAAATTCACACAGTGACTTAATAACAACGAAATTAAAGATAAAAGTTTGCCTATAGCATCCTTGTGAACCAGGTGATCAAACGACTTGATTTTAAAAGTAGGAAATTTTTAATTTGGTCGCATATGGCAGTAAAACCTGTGAGGTGGTACAGCATGAAATTACATTCGAGATCCCCATTTTCAAAGCCCCTTTTGTGTATATAAAAGAACTGTCTTCGCTTAAATTGGCGATAGTGACCGTGCGATTTTCTTCTGTGCATCGCGAATCTTTGTCACGGCCACGTAAACAACCGCGGCACGGTCGACTTTGACGGAAAGGACGATCGTTTGTGTGAAAATAGCATTAAATTAGTTTCTAAGTTATTAATGGCCAGTTTAGTTGAGCAATTTACAATACATAGGCATTGTTAAATTAACGGGATAGAATGCCAGATCAGTTTTTTCGGTCAGCACTTACGGCATTTATCTGCCAATCTCTTCCACCCTCAGGTCTAGAACGACTATCGTTGCGCAATGTGCAATCAAACTTAAGTGGCCGCATATGTCTTTTTCATATTCTGTAGGGTTTACGTTGCCGTCACCCCCATAGAATATTCACCTCCCGGTGAAGATTTGATTATCAAATATTCACCCCCTTATCAAATATTCACCCCCCCCCCCCAATTATCATCAGTGCGAATGAAATTTGTTTTATGTTTTATGTGACGTTAGAAATAAAACATAGGCATCGGAGATGCAGAGCCCTCAGCCAATAGCAGTTACATCACTGTGGGTGAGTTACCTTTTTGAGATGTTGCCGGGACAAAAGCAAGATTTAGGTGTGACGAAATGGCGAGACGAATATGTCAGGTGACAAATCAACCCCCTCCCCCCCCCCCCCCCCGTTGTACATCTACCCTATATATACTTTCTTCCTGTAAGGTTTGGTGAAGATCCGATGGATAGTTTTTGAGATATCGCCCGGACAAGAAAAAAGTTTAAAGTGCGACGGTCACGTGACCGGAAAGCATATCGCAGGGTGACAACTGTTCGGTGCCATATCGCAGGGTGACAACTGTTCGGTGCCATATCGCAGGGTGACAACTGCTCGATCGCATGTTCGATGGCATATCCCAGGGTGACAACTGTTCGGTGGCATATCGCAGGGTGACAACTGCTCGATGGCATATCGCAGGGTGACAACTGTTCGGTGGCATATCGCAGGGTGATAACTGCTCGATGGCATATCGCAGGGTGACAACTGTTCGGTGGCATATCGCAGGGTGACAACTGTTCGGTGGCATATCGCAGGGTGACAACTGTTCGGTGGCATATCGCAGGGTGACAACTGTTCGGTGCCATATCGCAGGGTACGCGACTTCCACCCTAGATCCCTTCAGGTGATTACGCTAAAGAGGGCAGTGCAGGGCGTAATCAAATACTCGCCGCCATTTTGGCCAAAAAGTTAAATAATAAAACCGCCGCGCAACTGCTGTAAGCCATATTCGTTCTCAAAGCTTTTGTCATGTGATCATAAGTCAAGAACCCGAATAAACCGCTGTCGTCAGGAACCTTAAACAACTTCACACTGCTGGCAGGTTTACAACCCCTTGATTTGCAAGAACCCCTCCCTCTGTCGACTGTCGACAACATAAATTTTAAAAAAGCAAAAATATCAAGATGAAAAATTAAACATTGTATGTTATATATGTTGTTATATATTTGTTTTAAAGAGGGGACAGTAGGGGAAAAGCACATACATATGCAAAAGAGAGAACGTGTTACATTCGTGTTATATTCCCTTTAAAAAAAAGACCCCCAGATTTTGTCATACCGGAAAACCGGAAGAACTCACTCATTCTCAATTCATTTAGCGAATATTTGCGAAACATGATAAAATGATGTCAGTGCTTATCGACAAGATTATGCTTCTTAAGCAGGTCAGAAGGAATGTAAGACAAAATTCGAGCGAAAAATAGACCAGCGACATATAGGCCAGCGACATTTAGGCAGGCGGCATTTAGGCAGGCGGCATTTACGACAGCCACTGTACGGTCACGTTTCAATCTTGAAATTTTAACCAATTTTTGCCTCCATATTTTTTTTGTGATTTCTTTGTCAATATGAGCATAACTATAACAAAAAAGTTACAGGAAATGAAAGAAATGTCAGGTTGCCTCGCCAGTTGATCAAAAGGAGAATATAAAATATGGGAATTTCATCAGCGCGTAGGTTTTTCCCTCCTATTTAGAAAAACAGTTGTGAAAATGACTTCATACATAAATGAGAACCCACTTTCGGTGCACTTTAACGAAGAGGTCACAACGACACATGCGTTTGTTGCTGTCTAGATTACCATCCTAGATAAAAAACTGAGCTTCGGAAAAAACATGAAAAGATTATTGATACGATAAAGAACAACGTTATGGAAATGCCATAGTAACATTTCATACAGTGGTCCAGTTTTGACAAATAATTGACATCTATAGTAAATCATTCCTTTTTCAGACTGAAACACGGTACAAAATTTTTTAAAACACGCTTCGAAATCTGACTTCAAAGGATTATAAATATTTAAAGAATGTGATTGCGTTATTTTTTTTAAAATTATGGATTGCATATATCAATTCTGGCTTTAAAATATTTGCTGTACCTTCTTTTTAGTGATTGATTCATGTCCCCTTTAAAACGCGTTTGTTATTTTAGGCCAAATTAACTACCTTCGCAGCATAAAAGAAAGTTCTTCATCAAAATAAGACAAAACAATTTTTGATGATAGTCATGACTTCAAGGGTACAAATGTCGTTAAAACATTTCTATTTACGTTTCCTGATGTGGAGGACATATCCGCCATAACTGGTTACGTGGCGGCATTTATTTATCGTCTTGGGGACCAGTTTTAAAAATGCCCCTTGTTAAAGGTTTTATCGGATTGCTTTCACATTCTGCAGGAATGTACCCCACACTACCTTCAGATTTTGTGTAAATGTTCCACAGATGAGCCGCTCGCCAAATGACTATCTTTGGTTGCTGTTAGGTGGAGTAAATTTTAAACTTTGGTGGGATTGCTTTCAAATGTATCTTACACGGTTTCCCAGATGACTCTTTCTTGATAAAGACTCTTTCTGGCGATAGGCCAGGTATTTGTTTAATGACGATATTTTTCGTTATTTTTCCATACAATTATTAAAATGCTTCTGCTCCAGCAGTTTTGATCGAAGTTTACACGAATATTTACCAGGTGGTTCTTTCTTGACAAATGTTGGCCAGAGCGACATCTTAAACTTTTGGGAGCCAATTTCGGGAGACTAATTTCTTTGACATGCATTCGGATTATTTCGTTTATGACACTCATTTAGATTACCTTGCTGACAGCATGCATTCATGCATTTGCCTTTGGCCTTCAAGATCAAGGTCAAATTGATCTTGAATAGTTTAACCACAATTAAGTTGAACGTTTAATCAATAGGACTGAAAATTTTGCCACGCATTCCATAGGGTTTTAGCCCAGGTTGTCCACGGCTACATGGGCCATACCCATGATCTGTCGACCGGTGTAACGGTATATCTTGCCCTCTGTACAGCTCCCCCGAGGGTGGGGAGATAGACTAGGCTATCTCCTCCCTCCACCCAACCTTGAATTTTTTTAGCTGCCGATTGGTATCGCTTCCTAAAAGGAACATAAAGTTGAACATACAAGAAAGCGCTTCTTGGATAATGTGGATATTATTAATGATATTCTTAGCGATCAGGAGTATCCACTTGGGCTCTCCAAAATGCCAAAAAGGATATTAAGAGAAAAAGAAAGAACTTTCTGAGCAAGAATGCGTTTTCTACCAGGATCGGAGCCTGGCGCAGTTTTCGGAGACTATTCACTCTGGAACAGCAATCCTACAGGAAAGCGTCTGTACTTAGATAAATCATGTATGTCATCGTGTATGTGGACAACTTGAAGACGTACCTTATTGCTAACATCAAGCATTGCAAGAGTTTTGAAGATACGGGGTCACAGATACGGGGTCAAAGGCCTTGAGCGTATGATCCTGAAAAGATTTAATGCTCGCAACGTGGCGAGAAGATGCTTCTATGGTCTGCGTCTTTCTCCATCAGTGGAATGTCCGAATTGCTTTTGGCTGATGCCATCCAAACCGACCGCTCCAGCGGCTCCATCAGGATACTGTCATCTGTTGAGCGATAGGGGGCGGTCAGATGTAGCAGTGTTCTGACAAGTGGAGGCGGGACATCGTTCGGTTCTCATTGGTATTCATCCTATTGAAATTGTTTAATCGGACCTATATTATAGAGTTGGCTCGGGATTCACTTGTGGGCAGGGCTACAAATAAATCCTGTTGTAACAGTGTGACCTGGGCTATCGCCCTGATAGGGGGTCATCCCTATCTTGCAAGGGTTTGCGATACGTCAATTTCGTTAGTTGAGCTATTTCATGAATTGCGTCCCTAAATAGCACATCTTCTGGGGCTATCGAGGCCGAGGGTAGCCAGGGTGTACCACTCTTCACCTGACAGACTTAGGTCGGGGGGGGGGGGGGTAGGGAGACGGCCTGCTGCCTCTGGGTACTTCCACAAACGTTGTCCCCTGTCTTTTGACCTTACATAGTCCACTGCTCGGAGTGGCAACCGGAATCTGGTAGTAGCAGATGATTCTCTAGTGTTTGCATCCCCATCCTCCCCATCGGACTTTTGTTCTTCGGGAACCTCCTCGTCGTCATCAGACTGTTCTTCTTCATTATTAGTGACCCCTGATGGGGTGCATATGTCTTTGCCTCTGATTTTGGAACAGAGAGCAGAGGCGAATCCTGAGCCTGGGGGAGCTCCTCTTCCTCGTCAAGGTAGATGTCAGACACTTGACCTGATGGGGGATTCCTGTGGACTCGTCCTCTCTCACATTAACAGTCTCTTTTGCCTCAATAAGTTCATCGTGGAAAAGAGGTCTGTGGGTTAGACGTGAGAGTATGGGTCTCTCCCACTGGAGTGCGCAACACCGTAGTCGATGGTTTGCTTTTCTTAAATCCCAGGGCCGTTTTTGTGACTCTTTACTTTCCATTTTAGTAACTGTCGCTCTATCTGATACCTAGAGTGACAGGAAAGCTAAGAGATGACTTCTGCGAAGATGAGTGGCACTGTTGTAGGGAGATACCCAATTGGCCCACTAGGGCCGTAAAAGTAGCCCCCGAGTCTTATGGATCACTGTCACATGTTCGCTGGCGGGCTCAGGTTGTTTTTGTGATTTCTCCAAATACTTGCATCTCCTGTGAGAGGTGGGTCCAATTTAGCCACTCTTTTTTCTGGGCTAGCGGAGTGTCAGATTCGGCCCAAGAGCCTATATGCACAGGTGATGATACTTGGTCCAAGATGACTGGGCTAGCCTTCTTCGTTGGGTCCCCTAAGTCCTCGGTTCTGAAAAGGGTCTCTGCTAGGTCTTCCGCTCGTTTTGTGTTTACACGTATACGATTGAAAACTTTCCACTCCTGTTTCCATAAGTGGCAATATGTTACGTAAGTCAAATTGTCGTCACAAAGGGCCAAGCCACTGGACCGTCTACACCTATCACAAATCGAATAAAACAACATGGGACCAATCCTCGAGAGAAGGAAATCTAATTCGGAGAAAGGTCCAGCCTTAAGCGGGCAAAACCATGACAGAAAGTGTTATCACTTCACATTTGTATTTCAGGATGATGTTATGAAACCAGAGCTGACAAGATGATGCAACAAAATGCACTGTAAAAGAATGTTACATTCATGAATAGAGTGAACGACATTTTTAGGAAATACAGTTTAAGCTATCCTAGTAAACATTGTTTTGTTGTATCAATGTTGGATAGACGTCGAACTCGACTTTGAATTAACGTCGAAATTTGGATGATAATGTAAGTCGAAACAGTGTCTATCTGCCGATGTTGCATATCCGACCTCTAAGTAACATTGCAAAAAGGTTGCGAATACGAGTCGAAAAAAACGTCTTTTTTTAAGCGTTGTATAGACGACGGACGAGCGACGTTATGTAGACATCAGTCTAGACATTTACAATGCAAAGGGTGCGTGGTCATCCCTATGTTAAAGTACCCCACCCTTGGGTCATCCAGTAACGCAGGATATTATAAAGCCAATTTTCCTGAATGTCTTTTTATAAATTAGGTGATTTTTCTAATTAAGGTTGATGCAGTGCTGAATAGATGTCGGAAAAGTGGGGTTTGGATTGCGGCCAAAAGCAAGCCTGAACAACGTTACATAGCAACATCTACTCAAAGCTGTGTCAAAAGCGGTGATTAGACGTTGATTCATGGTCTTAAAGAATCACAGCCCAGTTACAACCAGATTCAATGGTTTGGTCACAAAGTCAGAGCGACGTCGGGATGTTTACTGGATATATGATTTGGAATACAAGATGGCGGCTAGAGCTTTTCTGAAATCGACCAGAGATGCAGGTGAAACTGCAGTGACAAATGTAGTGAGACACACCGAAAGTGTTTATTAAACAATCCTTTTGCAAAACGTAGAAACTTATCATTTTGCTCCCCATTTGACTTTTTGTGCAAAATGAGACGTCTTTTAAAGGTTTTAACCTTGAAACCCCGATTTAGAAGTAAATATACTTCTCGTATAATATGTTTTTACGACTGCGCATTCAGCATATTGGTGTTCCTGAATCTGTGGCAGATGTTAAATATTTTGTAGCATTTGAATTAGGCAGTTTAGCTCTGAAAACAATACAAAATAGTTCATGAATTTGGATACACTGACTTCCTTTTCGGCTCATCAAAATATAGCTCCTATTCATATTCAAACTTTGATTAACTGATTCATAATGTCACGTGTTTAAAAAAAGAACAGAACATAATCTAATTCATACTTTTTTCAGTAACTTAAAATTCGACAAGTTAGCTTATAATCAGATTCTTCTTTCAAAACAAGCCATTCTGCATGTTTTTATTTTGCAACGCTATTTATAATAAGTTTATTTTTAGTTCAGTTTGAATAAGTAAACAAAGATAAGATTTGTATTACACTGTAACAACACTAAATTGCATGCCGTTCAGCATGTCAACACGCCAATATATCATATTTTTTCAATAGTGAATTCTTACGATTGCACATGGCTTCGGCCGTCGCCCCTTATTTTGATAAATCTGACGTTTTAATGTCAGAAATGAAAGAAATCTCAAAGTATCATCTGACTGTTATTCCCTTCTCTTCGTCCCGGTCCTTCAAAAGTGTATCACGAAATGTGCGCAGTATCAAAAGGCTCTTTCCTTTCACAGCTTATTTAACTTGTGGGAAGTAACTGATTTTGCAACGAAGATTCTGAGAAACTGATAACAATTTTCAAAGAAGCTAACCAGTGAATATACATCGTTCAATAGCGGTTGGATCGGCGTTGAAAGGCGATGGAGACCAAATGTCCGATCAACGCTGGGATTCGGTTGTATTGAATGCCGAAACGCCTTTGTCACGGCGTTGTCTATACGCCGAGAGAGTAACCATGGGGAAATTCCAATTATGAGACACCATGGCCGTCTTCTGTTAAAATAACCCAACCCTTGGGTCATCCCGTTCGTTCGAATATGCATAAAGCCACTTTAATATCTATTTTGCTATACAAAGCGCTAAAAACATTAATCTGTCTAATTTTCCTTGCGTTGATGCTATTGCCGAAGAGCGATAATATGATACGCTTGTTTCTTTTTGTTGTGTTTCCAAAATGTTTGGACCATCACGGGAAAGACATTGTTTCGACTTTCATACGCAATCGAAAATCAGCCAACCCGTTTCCCAGTACATATTGTGACGTTATGTAAGGTTGGACATACGTCGAATCCGATGTCGAGCCAATGCCGGGTTTTGTCTACCTGTCTACCTGTCTGCGTTAGATAGACGACCGTAGGTTTTATAGACCACATAAGAGCAACGCTGCATAGACGTCGGACAAATATTAATATAGAATCTCACAAACTCTCAAATTCCCCTATTTTACACATTTATATAACGGCATATACTGGTGCATTCTGACTCAGAGTTTTCATCATTAATACCAACAGCGCCCAGAACATAAGTAAAACCTCTCTTATGAAATCCCATTGACTTCTGACCTAAAGCACCCTGTATAATAAGGACACCTCGCTATTCAGGACTATTGACAGTTTTTTGCAAGTAAGTCGAGTTTTACACTGTAATTAACCTGTATATTACAGACAACTGTTTTGTGTCTCTCAAACAGTGGACATAAGCCGCTTCAGAGCATTGTTTGCCAGCATTTCGGGGTGAGTGCTTACCCCTCGTACCTCGTATGAGGCTACACAAAAGGAGTTGTGCAGAGGGTGTTTACACAACACGGATTAGAGGGGCACAATTAATAACAGTTTTGTGAAGTCTTCCTGGCAAAAGTTAAATCCTTGTTCTTTGGTATTATGATGTACCGAGTTTAAAATGTCATCTCTGGGCTTAACAATATGCATAAAAGACGCGTTCTTGGATATTTCTGTATTCAAAAAGCAATTGCAATTAAAACATGGGAGGGACAAAAAGGAAGAGAAACGATTTTTTTGTTTTTATAATAGTTTATTTTCTTAATTACAGACCATAACAAAGACGTACATGCAATTAGAACGGAACGTCAGTACATACAAACAAATAACATTAATTTGTTCTCATTTCGCCACCTGGTTTTTGCACAATTTAACCAAGGTTCATAAGTAATTCTTCACTTTGTGTAAATAAGTTTTCAAATTGGTAATATTTGTTTTGGAATCTCCCTGCCGACATTGTTTTCTATCAACTACTATTCTTTTAAATATTTCGTTAAGTAGAGAGTACAATGAAAGTTTTTTCTTGTATGTTCTGATATAACAAACATGTATTTTTGTGAGCAATAGGCTCACATTTACTGCCGGGTTTTCGGAACCAAAAAGAAATTCTGCTCTACTTAAATTTTTGAAGTTTGATGTTAGCAAAACTCATATTGCAAACATTTTGAACAAGAAGGAGGTTTATTTAAATCAGGTTAATGATACTGATAACCTTGATGTGAAGAGTGTGCATTCGTTCAAAAAGTGCAGAACTTAATTCTATCGTTTACTCCTGGTTTATTAGGGTACGCAGTCAAAATGTGCCAATTTCTGGTATATTGCTCCAGGAGATTTTGGCAAAGAACTTGAATTATATGATTTTAAAGCCTCAAATGCATGGCTTGAAAACTTCAGAATGCGTTATGCTATTCGGTTTCAAAGTGTTTCTGACCAAGGGGCGAGTGTGGATAAAAAACTGTTGGTGACTGGAAGGCAAAAGTATCTACAATTACCGAGGGTTATGAACCAAAGAATGTGTACAATATGGATGAAACTGTACTGTTCTTTAGGTAAATAAATCACTCAACGCCAAGGGAGAAGAATGCAAGAGTGGAAAGAAGGCCAAAGATCATTTGACTGCTGTTCTCTATGCCAACATGGAGGGGGAGACAGAAAAACGTCTTGTTATTGGGCGCTCTGCCAGGCCCCACGCGTTTCGCAACATTACCATTGGCACCTTGTCAATGGTCTGGAAACAAAACAAGAAAGCCTGGATGACTTCGGAGTCATTCACAAAATTGGCTGAAGGAGTTAACACGAAAATGATGAAACAAAAACGCCATATTCTGCTGTTTTGGAACAATGCTCCCTCCCATCCACAGGAATTGCAGATGAGTAACATAGAACTGGTCTTTTTTCGGGCCAACACCACATCGCATCTCCAACCCTTAGAATAAGGGGCCATTCAGAACGTCAAGGTTTTGTACCGAAAACGTGCCTTATGGCACACCCTGGCACTCCTCGATGATCCTCAAGTTACTGCAGACCATGCTACAAAGCATATAAACGTCTTGAATGCATGCTACTGGATAAGAAGATCGGTGCGAGATGTCAATCCTGAGATCGCATCAAAGTGCATGGCAAAGTGTGGTTTCAAGCCAAGCGTTTTTGACAGTGACACTGATGAAAGTGGTGTTACAGAGTTACAGTCGATATTCCAGTCACTCTACACGCGCAAGAAAGTTATGAAGGCCCAGGACTATGTGGACATTGCTGAGGGCGCACCTGCGGCCGAGCAACTTGAAGAGCACTGGGAAAAAGCCTTGATCGAGGAATGAAAGACCCAAGGTTACACAGATGCAGTTTCGAAAGTCGGAGATCAGTGTGAACTGCATTGGACCACACAGCATTGGAATAGCAGACGTAGGCGTGCAATTGACCAACAGGTCCAGTTCTCATGCTTATCCGACATGTCCACTTTGACAGAATTGATGTACAGAGCAAGGGATCTTATCGCTCAGAAGCAGCTCTCTGTGTGTTGATGGACTAACGCATTTATTTTTCCATTGTTATGTATTTATATTCACCTTATTGTTTGACTAGGCATGAAAATAGATGGAATAAAAAAGCTTTATCGTTAGTTGTCATATTCTTTGTTTTACCATAAATCAAACCCCACCCTGTATATTAGGGGCACCTCGCTATTGGGGACAAACAAGTTCAGTCAGTTAGGTGTCCTTAATATACAGGTTTTACTGTACATGCAGGTTCTGGACGTACGTCCAGAACATAACGTCTAAACCAGACCGTTTACCCCTACTCACGAGTAGCTGTGATAACGCACAAGGGGTTAGGTCTTCGACGGACTCTGATCGAAAACATCCCAAACGTGTTCTATGAGTGATCGATCGGGCGAAAATGCAGGCTCTAGCAAAAAGATCATTTCCACTTGCCCTGTGAGGAGTTGCTTCTTATCCATCTAAAAATAGAGTTGGGTTGACGAAGTGTGAGAACAGCATAGGGTTCCAGGATATGCTTTCGATACTTTGGGCTGACAGAATTCCGTTGGTGAAACGGAGTTTAGCCCTTAATACGAAAGTAATTCCGCCCCAGACTATGACGCTTTGGCTTCCGTATCGATAACGCTCATGTAGGCATGTATCGCGAAAGCGTTCACCCGACCTGCGCCAAATGCGTTAATATCCATCAGAGAAAGCGAGACAAAAACGTGATCCGACAGTAAAAACTAATGAACGTGAATAGCTGCTGATTACACCGGGCGCAATTAATGCTATTCCGCAATACGCACGGCGACTTCCAATACCGTGCTGCTAAAGGAGCCACGTTACATTTTGTGCATTTATTCGGTCATCGCAGCGTTCCGGTAGTGCAACGGCGGTACAAGTGGTAGGAAACCCGTTCTAAGGGTTGAAAGCCGATTTTATCGTTCTTCCCGAGGAGTCGTTACTCGAAGTCTACCTGAATGCGGTTGGTCACGCGTCGGTCCAGTCCCTTTCAACTGGGTTCGTAGGTGTCATGGACACATTTCTCGCAACATTAATCTGGATCATCCCGCTTTCCAACATTCTGATCGCGCTCTCGATCAACTTGTGACTGCCGCGGTATCATAAGCAGCCGAGGAAATTTCAATGTTTGATGATTATATCTTAACCTTAACCTCCACTTGTATTTAACTTTCTGCCATACTTGTTGTTCATATTGCCCAAACACAAAATGGTGTCAAAATAACTTCATGATTGAATAAAACAAGGTGTTGGATCCATTAACGTAATTTTTATTGAACAAATAAAACCGCAAGCAATAGAAAAGTAAATTGAAAAAAAAACACCAAACGTTTCCTTTATTGCTGAGTATGTTTTCTCTGAAACATTTTTTTCGCTGTTGTAAATGGCTTTAATTATTTTTAATGAGAAAAGTGCTGCTTCCATATCTGTTACAAATTCTGCAGTCATTTCCCAGAAATCAGCTTTTATAAGTATTTTTCGTAGCACTTTTGTGGCAGGTTTCAACATGGTGCAAATGGCATTAACCTGTTTCATACAATGCCTGTATTTCGGAGTGAACCAACTGAATCACTTGACATCGGGAGAGAAAGAGAGAGAGAGATAGATAGATAGATAGATAGATAGAGGGAGAGAGAGAGAGAGAGAGAGAGAGAGAGAGAGATGTGGCAAGGGAATATCGCTCAGGACCCTTCCCCAGCAAAGGAAAATACATTTTGTATTCTGTTTTGTTTGTTTTGATTTGTTCATTATTTTAAAGGCGTGTACTGATGTTTGCCACTACTAGTCGCTGAGGGTTATCCCAAACAAAGCAATATATTTTATAATAAAAAAATTCCATTCCATCAAAAAGGGTGTTTTAAATGAGAACTCATTATTCCAATGCTAGTTCTCTGTTAAACTTAACCTCGGAAACTATGCAGATAAAAAACTGTAACTGTGTTAAATTAATGCATATATAGGATTCGCTGGACAGTAAATGAATTCCAAGAAATCTTTTGATAACTGAGCCCTCCGCCCCTCCCCTTCATCTTAAAACAGATATCGCATATTCTGGAATACACAGGAGTGAGACTGAGATATTTTAATAGATTTTTGCACAGTTCATATGGCTGATCTTTTGACACTGATCCTGGAGGCAGTGTTGTCAACACCCATTTAGACCACTGCATGACCCTCACCCCTCTTTCTCACAGACGGCTGTTCTACTACTAATACTGTGCGTTACGATTTATGCAGCATATATTCTTTAGTTATCGCCCAGATTTGCATTTCAAATTTTAGTAGAAAGTAAAATCTATTTGAAAAAGGCTTTTCCTGCAATTTCAAGACACTTTTCACATTTCCACACTAATTTTCAATATTCACTGGATTTTCTCTAAAGATATTTTATATTCTTATTTATATTTCTGGCTGAAATCTGGTGATATTGCAATGTCTCTTGGCGAAAAGTTATATTTTATATCACTAGAGTGACTGGCGTCGCCTCATCGGATTGTGAAAAGAAGCAAATTAAAAAATAACCTATTTTCTACGAAACATTTAACACTGGAATTCTGTACCTTTTGACGATGCGGCAAATGTTGGCTGTCAAGTAATATTCGACCTTTTGGGAAATTGTACGAATAATTATTTGGTCATAGTTTGATATGTGGAGGCGCAGCAGTACACTGTCTTCGGAAGAAAGAGTCATTGCAGAAGTTCTCTATTATTTTGAGCCTAATTTTTCGTCAGTCGAGATCCGGAATCAAACTTTGGCGAGAATGCGTCCATAGCACAATTCAAGTTTCAGATTTTCCACAACTTCTGCAGCATGGGCAATGTTTCAGCACGAACAGACAACTTTCTACTCTACTCTAACTTTCTAAAACGCCTGGCGAAAACATCAACAGCTGAGCTGTGGGCAGCTAAAGCATCAGATAACGCCAATCACGGCCCTTGCCTCCTTTATTTTCCTAGCTATCTTTATCTCCACGCCGTCAGTCGCCGATGGGTTGCAGGCCGCCGTCGGATTTCCAGGTCATCGTAAGATTTGCTCCGTATCAACAGTCGCTGATGTTTCAGTCAGTTATCAGCACACTGTCTTAGAATTTTATGCCAACAGAGCACTCAAGCGGCAGATCTCACTATCCAGCTGTGCTGAGTAATGCAACTGTGGAGTCCTCAATCGCATGCGCATCCGTAGCATTCGCCTCCACGCAGACAACACGCATGAGGCCAACAGGGCCATCATTGCTTCAAAGTGGAGGAGTGGAGACCAAAGCACCCGTGGTGGGGAGTCCATAGCGCCACTGACGTAGGAGACGACAACACAGTCACAGAACCAACTAAGTGTTGACAGACGTACTCGAAGCTGATCAGCTTTGTCAGCTTCAGCTTTTTAGCAGGCGTCATTTGGAAATAGATCATCTCCATGCTGCCCCAACACCTGCCACTCTACCCTTATATAATTGTGCAGAGACATGAAGTTGCAACAGACCCAATTGTGCCAGATCCGGATCAGAATCGAGGAGATGGAAATGGTGAGAACAACGCCGGCAACGACCATCCCATAGCGGGGTTCAGGATTTAGAAACCCAGAATGTGGCGACCTGAGGCGCACTCCGCGGAAGCGATACATCACTACGGCAGACAGTCAGTTTCGAAGAAACTCCACTTACGGCAGTGAAGGTAGAGAAAGCGGCGTAGTCACACCATCACGCCTGTCTCGGATTCACACGAGATCCCATTCCAGGGTGTAGTGGAAGTCATGCAGAAACTTTCATCCGAGATTGTCGGCAAACCCAATCATTCACATAACAAAACTTTTATTGACATTAAAATATAAATAACTTCACTAATATTTTAACCATTCAGAGAAACACCAGTTAAAAGATTATTCTGTGCACTACAATTGACAGATGTAAAGTTTAATGTTCTACAAACATGTTGCAAATGTCTATATTCACTTCAACTCACCCATTATTGAACGTGACAAGCACTGATATACCCGTTAACAGTGACATATCATCGTCATAATGTAAAATAATTGTAGCAGCCACAGTTAGCATGAGATGAGCTGCCTAAATCGTATTGGCGTTAAGGAATCCTGATTCAATGTCATAGGTATTCCCTGACAAATTCAGTTCCTCACATTCACTCAGAACAGATTGGGTGAAACGATTTCTTTAAATTGTCCTTCCAACAACGTTCGTGTTTATGCATATTCTTCACTTCCAGTACACAGGCGAATTCAAAATCAAGAAGCTTTGAAAACCCAAAGTCAGTATTTTAGTTTAAGATACCATCCAGTGTCTCTATGCGTCTGTAAAGAAGAAGTTAAGATGTTGGCATATGTAACCTTTCTTTTTCCTGCAATACAATGACGGTATCACTAAAATTTTTCAAAGCGTAGTCATATATGACCTCTCTTAAAATGCCTACCACCCCTTCTATTATTTTCTTCTTTTGAAACAACTCACATAAGATTAAATCTACTAGGAAGAACATGTTATCACCATATCTTGAACATTTTTAAAAAAATTTTATATCTTACATTTGAAACAAAACTGTTAACTTTCACTACTGTCTACTCTCAGATTCTTCTTCTTGACACAAAATTCTCATAGAAGTCATCATATTATAGTACATCCAATGTGCTACACCGAACGTGATGAAGTTGTAACCTTCAGTAAGTGTATCATAATTGTTCAAACTGTATTCCGCGTTCACCATCAGGGTCCATAACTTTTATAGTAAGATCTTCTGACATTTGTTGATGAAATCCTGGTATTGATAAAGATTTAAAATGATCCTTCACCACAGCTTGATCTTTAGGAAATAGAATAATGTCAATTATCTTTTTGAATTGGTTGTTTACTTCAAAACAAAGTCTCAAGTTCTTCAAACATCACAAACGCAGTTTCAACATTCTTTACATATAGCCTTGATGGGAGGGGGGAGGGGACCCGAAATGAAAGATAATCGGGATTGTCTGAAACATAAAACTATGAAACTTGAAACTATGCAAAAATCTCAATTTTGCCGCCTAGGGGGGGGGCGATAAATGAAAATTGTTCAGAATTGTCTGAAACGTAAAGCTATGCAAAAATCTCAATTTCCCGCCTAGGCAGGGGTGTAGTGTAAACATCATCCAGAAGTCCCATGACATTTCTAGATAAGCCATCCAGAAATTACATCAAAACATGTCGTTCCCCATCTATTCAGAGTGCGGAGGTCACTTAGAAGGGACGTTATTTCAAGGGCAATTGCAAACAAAGGCAACTGTCCGAATATCAGTACGCTGGGAGTGAAGCATGCCATATCCCTCCTTTGCGACAGGCTGGGAGGTCATGTAGTATTGTGTCTGATAAACAACCAGACCACGGTCACTTATATATAAAAACAAAGGGGCACACGCTCTCAAGAACTGATGATTCTGAAGGGGAAGTGTGGCTCCTGGTAGAGTCGTGGGGCGTAACATTGCTATCACACAACATCTTGGAGCAACGTGCTCATCAGTCTGACGTCAAGACAAAGTAAGTACTGACGAGTGGACAGCATCACATAAGATCTTTCTTTGGGTTCAAACGCAATCAAGCGTGGGGCATATAACGGTACATCTCTTTGACGTAAAACTTCTGATTGAAACATTTTCAACTGAAACCAGTTTATTTTTCTGATATCGTTTATAAAATTTCATTCAATCGTTAAGAATATTTCTGGGATTTGTTATATCGACACCATTTTCTCAAATTAATTTAGTTTTATTTATTCTTCGAGAGTTTGTTACTCAATACCAAGAAAAGCTCTGAATATTTTTCATTTTGTTCTAAATATTAAGGTTTATTATTTTATTTAAATTTCAATAGTTACTGTCTTCAATGTAGAGCAAATCGTTTTATATTTCACATTTGAAACATTATATTATAATATAATATATATATTATTATATTATATATATTATAATATAATATATATTATATATATAATTATATATATTATTATATATATATATTATAATATAATATACATTTCACGCTACCATCATCATTCTACATTATATAGTTTGATCATTGGTGCGCTGCGGCATGGTATTTCCAAGGTATATTGACATTTTGGGAGCGAGACACTTACAAGAGAAACACGTCTAAGTGGTTTCATTATAATTTAGATTTCTCTGTTACATTAAATGGTAAATGAGCCTTTTGATTTTCTAAAAGAAAAACCAGCTTTGCGTCAGTGAGATATATTGCCTGAAGCATGTTCTCTACACAGTACACACAAATATGCATGGCATTTGTAAATATATACAGCATTGTGTTCGAACTGGTCTTGATTAGCGTTCTTCCGATCATTTCTGGTACCTAGCTAAGATGGGTCTATTTAGCTCTAAACACCATCATCATTCTACATTATATAGTTTGATCATTTGTGCGCTACGGCATGGTATATCCAAGGTATATCGACATTTTGGGAGCGAGACACTTACAAGACAAACATGTCTAAGTGGTTTCATTATAATTTAGATTTGTCTGTTACATTAAAACACCACCCGTATAGATCTTCTTTCATATTTTGAAGAGCGCTTCTGTCGTATGCACCGCGTTCAACCAAACTCTGTCCTAAAGATTTTGCTGCGTCAAGAAGCTCATCTCTTGGACATATTTTGTGAACAATCCGCCTTTCTACGGCTTCTTCCGCTGTAAATCTTTTCCCCAATACCATTGCTTCGTTCATGACAACGCCACCAGGAATTTTGGCTCTAAAATTTAATATACAAAATACTTATTGCTTTAAATTAATGTATATGCATTGTCTTTTCTGTGAAAGAAAAGGTTTTATCTCAAAATATGTACTAATTTCCTTCTGTGTCAATAATTTCAAGCTTTCAAACCGCAGTTTGCATAAGACTTACACTCTATGAGTCTTCTTTTAACATTTTTGAGGAAATTTATTAATTGGATCGCAAATAGGTCATGTGAAAAAAACTTCAACACTTACGTTGCTTTGATATATTCTGTTACGCAACGTATAGTTTTCGCACCTTACTTTGTTCTGACAGCATTAATTGTACATATTTTAATTTCACGCTTATTTTTAAGTATTATGTGATTTTCGTTTTTGGAGGTCAAACGTAATTTTAAATTATCAACACAGTTTCTTAAAACAGTAAACAAAAAGGATGAAAAGGAACTTAAAATATATTTTTGCCAAAACTCTGCCCTTCGCAACAAAATTATACAAAATTCGTATGTATGAATATCTGCAAAACAGATAAGTTATTAATGTATCTTTAAATGCTTGTGACATCATTTCTTTATAAACTCAAAAATGTGAAAACAATAGAATAGATGTATTTCAACATGATGACCATGTAAAGTTTTAAAACCTTTCATTGTAAGTTACGTTTTTCTTTTCAAAATTGATATGTACCTGGTAACTAGCACAACTCACAACCAATGGAATTAATGCAGCCTCCATATTCTTTAAAATGGGTTTATAGTTTATCACATGCAGTAGTTAACAGTTAAGGGGCAGCCTAAGCCATTTAATGGTTGCATGCACCCTATTAATTTACCAGAAGTAATGCCCTTTCTTTCATTGCATACAGAATATTGGCTTCTGTATGTAAACTTATTTATTTACATGAAACGTTCCAGCATTATGCATAAACTGACAAAACAAATTGAAATTCAGTCAAATAAAATGCCGTTAAATAAAAAAAACCATGTATCCGAGGCTTGTTTCTATTATAGATAAGGCTCATGCACAGTCCCGTATTTCTTAAGTTAAGAACTAACAGGTAGATATCAGTGGAAAGTTTGTGTCAACTGCTTACGTTAAAGATCATAAAATGACTGTTATTAAGAACAATTTCGTAGAAGTTTTTCTCACCACTGTTCCCTGCATGGATATGTATTCTACAGTTACTTACCTTATAATGTTTTTCATGAATGGATTGAACAGCATGTGAAGGAAAACTTCATTTAAGCAAACCCAGCCTCGTGTAGATGACATTACGATGTAATCGTGGCATAAAGCTAGCATAAACCCGCCTGCAAATGCATGACCTATGGAGCAGAGAAAATTAACGAATTACTAAAGAAGCTATACATCGAAATTAAGCTATTTACAAAATCATCTCTTGATGACAATTTTTTTTTACGAATAATAGGTATTAGTTATGAAACAGCGAACACAATAAGATAAACAAACCATTCAAGGCAGCAATCGTTGGCAAAGGAAATGTTGCCAATCTATGAAAAATGCCGCGAACATATTCCTGTGTGAAGTAACTTGATTTGTGTGGTTCACCCATTAACTTTGATAACCAATCCAAATCAAGTCCATTGCTGTATATTTTGCCATCGCTTGTTGTTATTAATATTTGGGCATCGGCATTTCTGAAACATAAACCAACATGAGAGTACATACGTATATAGGCAGAGTTATTCATTTCTCTTTGCTCAACGTTAATACATTCTCCACAATTCTTGATGCTACCGTCCATGTCTGGGAAAAAAATAAATAGTACATAGAAACAGAGCATACTCTGGCGAAATGAACACATTATTCATTCTCAGCTTTGATAGAAAGAGGGTTCAGTGCCTTCAGAGAAAACACGAATATGCTTATTCTGCAAGCATTCAGTTTGAACAGTATTCCGTCACAGAATAGCCCCTGAGACAAACATGGTTGCTGAATTATTTTCTTGTTTATATTGTCTATACTTAATAAGGTCGAAGTAAGTAGGATTCTACAGTAATGTCCTGTATATGTGTAAAATATCGTAACGATCAGCATTCGCGGTGTGGAGAGGTTCACAAATCCTTAACAAAAATGGCACAACATGCGTATAATTTAAATTTAACAAAATTCGATAAAATGTTTTCTTTTACTTTCGTTTTCGTTGTAGAAATTGTTCATGTCACAATTCCATAATCTCACTTTTCTTACATGATTCGGAATGAATGACAAGCCAACAAGGATGTTTCGCATGGAGATGTCAGCTCCATTGCTTATTTCTATGTACAAGAGATAGTGCCAAGGTACTTCCGTACAATATTTTTGCGCCCAAGTCTTCTTTGTTTGTAAGTAGTATTATTCCAGCTTGCAAACTTCCTTTTTATTGAACTTGGCTTGCCTAAAACTCAACTTTCCCTGTCGTTTGTTTCTATTTCTACAGCTTTTGGTCTTCAAAATACTTCCAGACGGTTTGGATGGAATCTTGCACAGGTATGGCGGTGAAGGGAACTAGAAAAATCCAGAAGATGGATGACCAGAAGATACAATTCATTTATTTCAAAAATAATAAACAATTTTAGCTGCGTTTTAGTGCAACCCTAAACTGAATATTGTCAGAGATAATGTCGTTTGGTTTATACATAATATGGGAGCACAAAATTGAAAATTGAGCTAGAGAAAAATCTGCTTTGATAATGAGCTTGTGTAAGGAAAATCTTCACACTGTGGATCGTGACCTTCAGTTTGAATATTACAGGTCAACCGTTAGAGATACAACGATGTCGAACTATATATTATAAGTTGTGCTTTGCTCAAAAAGTTCTATATTTGATCCTTAACAGTATAATATATTATTCCTTTTTGTAAAACGGTAAACACATGAGTAAATATAACTAAATATGAAAACTCTTCTCCTATATTCTGAATTGTTCTGAATATTTTTTGTGATCCGTAAGTAACTATTGGATCGACCAACTTTGAAGCTTTGAAAGCTTTTGCAACGTTTTTCTTATATTTGGCTTTTAGGGCACCTTCATATTCTTTGCCGACACTAATTTGCTTCTTTTGCTGGCCTTTATTTATTTAATGAAAATCACTTTAATTGATCCAATACCTTCTTTTATTCAATCACGTGGTCATTTTCAGATCTTTTTGTGTTTGGCATAATATGAACAAGACACATGGCACAAAGTTAAATAAACAGTAAATGTTGAGGTTTTACAAGATGAAATTATTAAGACTATTGAAAGTTCCTCGACTGATTATGATGCTACAGCTGTCACAAGTCAGGAACGTGCCGTCGGAATGCTGAAGACCCATTAGACGGTGCACAAAGTGCAATGGACAGCCAATTGTTTGCAGACAAAATGAATGGAGTGGAGTTTTTATCTTGATTTCTCTGACAGACACTTCCGCAACTGGTGCGGGTCGGGCGAACGCTTCAGGGATGCCTGTGTATATGTGCGCGATCGATAAGGAGGCCAAAGTGTTATGGTTTGGGGTGAAATTGCTTTCGGATTAAGTACTGGAAATCTGATAGCCTTACAGTATCGAGAGCAAATCCTGGAACTCTGCATTCGTCAAGAAACCTCACTTCAACGCCCATCCTCATACGGCAAGAGAATGTATGGATTACATTAATGTAAGTGACCCGCGTTTTCACCAGATCTGTCATCCATAAAACATGGTTGTGATGATTTGGGTCGGTCGGTCCATAGAAGACCTAACCCCTTGTCTAAGTTGCAGCAGCTACTCCGAGCCCCAACACAGGAGTAGCACTGCACACTCAGAGCCTGCATTCAACGTTTGGTTGCCTCAATGCCGCGCAGTTGCACGTCAGTTATCAACCAATTGCGGACGCACGCGTTAATGACACAGGTTGCTCGATATTTTGTTCGACTGTGTGTACCGTGAACTATGACATGCTGAATCTTTCTGTCTTATCACATGAAGATGTATCATAGTTTAGAATTAATATTTCAGATTGTTGGCAACAGTGAGTGAATTAACACACCAGATTTTACAATGCATATACATTTTCTATTATATAGCAGAAATAGTTTTCACATCAAAAATAAATTGCTGAAAGACTTATCAAAAGACTTCTAATTCATAACGGTATAGATCACTGAGATTTCACTATCTCTTATATAAAATTATTTGTGATATCAGAATGTAAATACTGCACATTCGGATAAAATTTTGATATTTTTATAGTGCCAAGAAGTAATCGTTGATATCTTTCTTTAAATAATGATATTGCTAATCTGAAGTATTTAATTTCTTAACACTCATTTTTATCAGTCAAATATCTTGTAGACGTAGGTGTATTCAAATATGTTAACACTGGTCATCGCTATGAATAATAAAAAATTTGCGGGATGTTACTGCGAATGTAAAATTTGAACGGGTTTCACCAGTTGCCGCGTTTACAACGCGTTGTCAACCACATGACCAATCAGTGACGATGCAATGTGAGTCAATTGACCGAACCATACTAAACTTTGCGAATACAACGATCCAAGTTGATGAAGAGGTTGGCAGGTATAATTCGAGTGATGGCGTCTACATCTACAAGATATTTTACGCTTGTTGAAAGCCTTCTTTCTGCAAGAGTGTTGTGGAATCCTGCAAGAAGGACTATTATGATTGCCTTAATTGATAATTTGTTTTGGATTACATTATCATTAGATTATGACTGTTTTATGAGTGGTAGGAAGACTGGACATTGCGACACGATGTTGACTGTACCACGCACTTTCACACCCGGCAAGACTGGTATCACAACTTCCTCAAATGTATGCATGCCTTTAGTAGCAAAAATGCTAAAAAATGACGGTATTGGTTTTAGGATCACCGCCTCCATGAATCATTGACTTAATCGACTGAGTCTTGCAGAGCAAATATTTCCCAGCGCCAGGAGGGAAACGCACTGCAATGGCAGAGTGATTGCAGAGTGATATTTGGGAACCAGGGATAACTCCCAAGAAACCACTGTTCTGTCTATTAGCCACAGCTCGAAGGACATGAGCAAATCAAACAACACATCACATATAGACAAACCATAGCCAGACAAGCGTTTGAAGATAAATGTAAGAACCAATCGATACGACATGATCGACCTAACTAAAACCTTCCTGACCTCGAACATTTAAACAAAGAAGTGTGCGACTGTCTCACCCATGAACGCCACAAATACTCTTGTCGACGCACCATGTCTTAAAAAATTGCCAATGTAACAAACAGACTTTATTTGTGGAGTCCTTGGGAACCATCAGTTTTCATCTTTAAAACGTTGATATGAAGCGTCCGATCCTGACAAGACCATTGACCCTTCCAAGGACGCCCCGTCCTTGAAAAAGAAGCCCCCGCCGCTGCAAGACGCATCCATCTGAGCCTGCCTCGATGGGGATGAACGAGAAATAGCCACACCGTTCAGGAGATTAGCCTCAACTGAGCACCATTCTGAGTGCCAACAGGGAGAGCCGTGGTCGATGATGTGCGAACTGCCACGACGCAGTGCATAACGTTGAATTTCGCGGAAATGACATCTGTGCAGTTCTGTTCCTTTCAAATCGATTAGCGAGTCAACAAAAGACACCCGAGGTTTGGGTAGACGCATCTCAAACAAACAGGGTCGATAGTTTTTGAATAGGCGATTGAAAAGAGAAAACCCGACAATTCACAACCTACAGAAGGTCGTCGTTAAATTCTATCCGCTCAACTGGAACTACTTTTCACCTCTTGAAGTTGACCAAAAGGCCGAGAGTGGAGCGCTTCTGGACTCACCTGACGCCCTTGTCCCTGGTTGCCCAAGTATCAGTGAATACGAATGGTGCCCTAATTCGATGACGAGAAACCAATAACGTACGACCTCTGCTTTAAAGCACAGAGAGCACGGAATTGTACATGGAAATGTGAAGGCAACTGTACGACTTCTTTTGCTACAAGAAAGACGCGACTGTAAAACCCATGAATACACCTAGGTACCAGTTGATTGGCTTGCTGATGATGGAGGAGGGAGAATTTGTCAACTAGAGCGATCCCGCGCAAACAGTAATGGGTATCCGCGTCGTAAATAACGGACTTATTGGTTGGCTGTCGCTATCTGGGCAGTTTGTACTGTGGAGTCAAGGCTTCATGCATAAGCGCGTCCTCCAACTTCACTCGTGCCTCATCAGTCGGTTCATTCAACAACTCCGGCGAAAAAAGTTCCAACTGGCCGTCTATGGAGAGCCTAGCGCAGCTTACTTGCGTTCTTCATATTGATATTTGAGTGTTGTAGTGCCAGGGCAGGACGTAAAGCCACCAAAGACGAAAGCAAATAAGTGTTACGCTTGAGTAATTCTGTCGAATGCCAGATTAAAAAGTGAATTAGAGTCTTGCTCTGTGAACGCATAAGCTCTGCTATAGATACCTGCGGTCCCTTTCCAATAGTGACACACTTCACATTGGGCAGTCATGGACCAAGCTGCAAGGTTAGGCAAGGGGCTATATCTGTGGCATCCCGTCTTTAGATAACATTAAATCTGTAGTTGACGCATCGTGCTACTCATCCTGTGCGGTGTTAACTTGGGTAAAAGCTGGTGTTCAGTACGAAACGACTGTGGGGGGTAGCTCAGTTTCTTTTGTTCCTCGTCGCCCGATGATGAGGTGTCCGGGGGATTAAGACGAGGGCGACCCGTAAGCTGCTTCATCGTTGGATTGCTATCTCTCCGTCGTTAAGAGCGCTACTAAGACGTGATATACCTGAGCCACCGACCCTTATTTTCACATAAGACCACGGAGTACTTTAAGTTCTTCATCGGCCGCATGTCTAAGCATGTCCGAACGCAAGTTCAAACTTTAAGCGAACCTCTTAAGTGAGGCTGGATCATGTACAAGGCCAGGCTCTGACTCAACAGAAGTCTTTTGCACTGTCAAAGCAATTTGTGAGCCAGTGTTCAGAGGAATAGGGACGTCTGGAGTCAGTATTTCCTGTACAGCCGTTAGTCTCCGTCGTTAACTCACTGAATAACGGATAAGACGACACCGGTATCAAGAAGCAAATTGAATCGGGGCATTCGCAGCTTGTGTCGCTCGAACAATACGTGTCCCAATAGCCGACGTCACATCCACATGATAGAGGCTGATGAAGTACACACCCGGCGATGACAAAGACACTGCAGCAAGGGTCACTGGTTTAGCTTTGGGCATGCGCTTTTTCAAAACGTCATGTCTGATTTGTCGATCATATTCGTGCCGGTGAGCGACGACGGATGCTGCGACGTTCTTGATTTATCACTCTTAGAGCGCTTATGACCCTTATTCTGAACGCGATCTCTCTCTCTCTCTCTCTCTCTCTCTCTCTCTCTCTCTCTCTCTCTCTCTCTCTCTCTCTCTCTCTCTCTCTCTCTCTCTCTCTCGATCCGCCTCCAAGTGTGCACACTGATCGCAGCGACTGTTTAAAGTACGCGATTCTATGCAACAGCAACGTAGCCACGCTGTGTGTGGGTCGCCTTCTCTCTTGGCACCGGCACAAGAGTTAGGGATCGGTTGTTGTTTTGCAACAGCAAGCATAAGTTACATAAGTATGTAACAACAACAGCTGTTGTGCTAGCTGATAAATATAGAACTCGGATACGACCTAAGTTATTAAAAAATGGCATCAAACATTTAAAATTGATACATCAATCGATAAAACAGCGTTAACACATAGTCGAGACGTTGCGGGCAACTCGACGCTATTTCGACACCCATCAGATACCCGTAAAAGATCCTGCTTATTTAATCGCGACAGGTTGGGAGTGGTTCGGTCAAGGGATTGACACTGCACAGACGCTGGCTGGTCAACGTTCAACGTGAATAATTGAATCAGTGACTAATTTGGATCAGAATTGTTAAGGAATATACGTTAAAATAGAACTCAATAAATTAGACATACTTATACATTTTAATAGAAAAAATCAAAGATCTACGTGACATAGTTTTTATACGCTTTTACTGTGAAAAGATTTTAAGGCCCTGTTTTCATAAATTTATTAAGTGATTAATGACATCTTTGAATCAGCAGTGCATTAAAAACATTAAATAATAAGACATTCAAGCTTTTTCTAAATGGCAGATGGTTAATAAGATCGTTTCGTTGAAAGGATATTTAATTGCTTTAGAATATTGCCTTAGAATAACAGCGAATATTTTGTCAAATATCCTTCATTCAGTCACTTGTCAAAGATATTTTGATGCATTTGTGAATGGTATTGACAAACTACAAAATATTGGCCACTTATGGAAAGTCAATAAATTTTGCGAACTTGTTGAAAACTGACTAGGTGGATTTTTTACACAGTTCAGCTGGATTCCGGTGGAATATTGACGAATTAAAAGCTGGGTGGATCAATGATAAGCTGTACGCACGAATATGGATTTATGATAAAGACAAAGCTGTGACAAAGTATAGACGGAATTTTATTAAAATTCATCGAATTGGGCATCGTAGAAAGGAATTATGCAAATTACCAGTTTCTTGCTATTCCGATAACTGTTGGACAATTTGTATAGCATTGCCTGAAATGTCCCTTTTCCTATCTTACAGAGCCCCCCCCCCCCCCCCCCAAACACTGACAGATTTTAGTAATATTGCCCCTACATCCATAAAAATAACAACCAAAGTATGACGAAACCGGTTACAGTCTTAACTGTTTTTACCTTAAAAGGACACCCATTGGGTTTCCCAAGAACGCAGTTTTCAAAACACACACTTTTTGTCACAACTTTCAGTAATCATTTTTCTAATAAAAATTCATCCATAAAATTTATATATATATATCACATAAGCTTCTACCAATTCCCCCTTCAGTTATATTTTTTGACGAATTGTTCTGTCTGTTTCAATTGCATTAAACGAGGTACTATATTTCTAATAGTAACTTTGTTGATAGTGAACCAGGAAGTAAATAATTGCGTACTGATTACCCCTATCACATCTAACATTTCCAATTTTTCAAACCGAAAATAAGTCACAGGAAACCGGAATGTATTCCAATAATATATGTAAAGATTTATTATGCCCTCGGGTGTGAAAATGTTGGTCTTAGTTAAAAGGAAATTTGGAAGTCATTTATTCTCAATTTCTATTGCCATTATAAATAACTGTAAAAAAAGTAAATAATATTATTCTTAAATACACATTTTTGTGCGTTTTAGATATAACGTATTTGAATTGCATTGCACCTTAAAGTAGTACATTATGAAAATATTTTCTAAATGGTGTTTTTGGCAGTATGTTGTTTTGCATATTTAAATAATTAAGTGCAAGGTAGAAACTCAATTTGTGGAAAGTGGTGCTACTTGGCAACAAAAAAGTGGTAATAGGTAGCAAACATAATCATTATTATCAAAGCTGTGGCTTCATTAACACACTTTTCTAATATGGACCCGAGGGGGGGGATGATTTTGTGCACACTTCTGATCAAGCAGCACAGAAGGTCAGTCCTTGCCTCTTTCAACTTGTAAACTTGTTTTGCGCCGATTTTTTTAATTCTAAAACAGTCACTTTTTTACTTTTAAAAAGTAATAAATTTTCGGAAAGTCGCAAATGTCCCTCGATAGTTCTTGAGAGTGCACCGAGTATTAGATTAAGTAAGAAAGAATAGGAATCCCGGAGAGTTTCCCGGAGACATCCCCCTTATTTTACATGCCCGCGTTTCCCGCGTTTTTTTTTGGGGGGGGCGAGTTTCCCCCTTTTATTTTTTCCATGCTGGCGCGATTCATGCGGATGCAAAAAGAAAGATGATAAAGATTGCTAAACTGTTGATCTCGGGTTTAATTACTTTTTTTCTTGCAGCACACGGGAGATGGTTTTAAGCTGAATAATCTGTAATTCCCTGCATTCACTGAATAAGATTAACGCATATTTTTTAATCAAATCGGCAGCTGATTTCAGGTGTAACTGCAACAGCATTTCGTGCAGCAGACGGGGGATTGTTATAAGCCGGATAATCCCTCATCCCAGTTGGTATTGTAATAGAGTGCTTGGTGTTAAATATTGAATAAAACTAATTCTTAATAAAAAGTTACCTGTTGGAAGCGAAGTTGCGCCATATTTGAAAATAAATCGGCGGAGCCACATCCATGATTGTGGGTCTGTGTAACTGTTGAAAAGATGTCAGCTGAGTATTGTGTAATAAAGTTCCAGTTTGAATATGTGACTTTATTTAATAAACCTCCCTCATTTCCAAACAAAGGAAGACAATAAAGCTTAATCCTCTCCTCGCTCAACCCCACTCCTTTCTCAACAAACAAAGCTCTTTGCTGATATATGATGAATGCCGTTGCAACACCCCTTAAGCAATTCCGTAATCCCCAAATGCAAACTGAAGTTTACTCAGGTCATAGGTTACTGTAAACATTAATGTAAACGACGGCGCAGGCCTGTAAATAAGATGGGGGAACGTAGCCAAGATTTGCAAAATAGCACGCGGGATGGTCTCCGCTCTCGGCAAAAAAAAAGTGCGGGAGTGTGTCTGCGGGGAAAACCCTCCGCCCGGCAAACTCTCCGTGTACCAAACAATTGTCTCAAAAAACGTGAAAACACGAAAGTATACGCAGAATCCCGGACAAAACGGCGACGGCCAAAACGGAGAAGACCAAAACGGACGTCAAAAATGGCGACAAGTGCAACCCTGGACAAACCGGCGACGAAGATTAATAATTTAATGTTAAAAATCAAAATACAAAGAATAGTGTTGCCAGATAAATCACTTCATTTCTACTTGAAGATAAGTATAATTTGAACCAATATTTAAGTTTTAAGGGCAAAATAAAATGGATAATTTAACACTTATTTTATCATATATTCCTAATTGCAATTATACGATAATCCATCGTGTGGGAGGGGAGGTAAGGAAGTACATTTTGAAAGACAATTGTATTCAGCGACTGTTCCCACTATTACGTTATTGCACGTGAATCCACATCAATAAAAGGCAAAATAAAAATGCCTTTAAAAGGACTTCTGATTATCAGCAATGAAAGATCGATGTTTTAATGAGCCTTAATGAGCTAATCCTTATCTGTATCGGTTATGTGAAATGCTGTTATTATATACAAATCCACACCAATAAGAAGTGCCGTGTTGGCCGTCGCCGTTTTGGTCTTCTCCGTTTTGGCCGTTTTGGCCGTCGCCGTTATGTCCGGATACCGCAGAATCAGTCACTCTTTCTTTATCCGTTCTTTGTCTGCGACCAGGCACAGAAGAGGATGAAAACTGAAAACTGGGGAATGCGCGTGATAGATACAGATATCATGCTGAAAGCTTGCTGTATCCCCCAGCCACTCGCACCACTCTCCTGACTCTGATATGCGATGAGAAAAAGTGGAGAGTTTTTTTTTTGGAAAATGATAATGCAGTGTTCACAATTTTAGCCATAGGGTCAAAATGCAACCTCTAGGGAAAAGTTGATGCTCCAAAAGAGAACCTAAGCCTGCAGGACCGGTGTAGGCGCCGGCTTGCAGGATACAACCCTGGATCCAACTCGGACGCGTATACTGATGGCAAGCATGGAGCCCCCTCTCCTCCCCACAGCACGTTTCTCTATGTAGCGAACCAACAATATTACTATGCATACAGAACGTCCACGGACACAACGTCCACGAACAGCAGGTCCACAGACATAACGGCCACGGACAGAACATCTACAAATGAAAACTTGGACGTCCACTTCGCTTCAGCAGCTATGATCAACGACACACGGGCTGCGTTGAACAACGACGCACGACCACTTCTTGGCAAAGACGAAAGACGATGACTTCAAGCATTTTTGTGGGATGGTCTCGCTTTCTTGATGGCATACCAGCCTCCATGCAGTGCCTGCAGGAAAACACCCCACCTAGCAACCTGAACCACTGGTTGATTATTTCTCTTCATCGTACGTGACCGGTACCTTTAGAAGGGGGCACAAGGTGCAACTGGACGCAATGGTGAACTCCTCCTTCGAATGCACCGAGTTCCTCCTTGATACCCACTGACAGCATTGGGCGTCTATGAGGCAACCCTGAGGGACGAGCTGCGCACGAGTAACCGGTGTGAGGGGTTCAACAACCGTTTCTTCCATCTTGTTGGACATGACCATCCGTCAATTTGAAATTTCATTACCGCCGTTCAGCACGAGGATAGTGCAGTGCATACACTTAGGTGCAGGATGATTGTGGGGATCTTCCCAGAAAGAGAATCAGAAAGGAATATACTGCCCTTCAACAGCACCTGAAAAATCTCTGTCTTGGTCGCGCTTCCGGTAAAAAAAGCGTGGAGGAGTTCCTTAAGGGCATTGGGCCCAACATTCGTTGACGTTGTGTAGTCCGCGACCATCAGGAAGGCAATGAATAATAAACCAGTACGTTTTGAATGACTTTAAACAGGTCAAACAGTTGAAATCAAAGTAGCAAAAGACTTATCTGATTTTATTGCAATCAGTTTGTAGCATACGTTGTACTTTAAGTGAAATCCAAGAAGCAAAAGATTGATTTGATTTTGTTGCAATTGGTTTTTAGCATATGTAGTACTATAGCATATTTTAGCATAAGTGATTACACATTCATGGTCATTGAGATAAAAAAAGAACAGAGAGCTATTCAGAGAAATTGAATCGATTCATTAATAAATAAAAGTTTCAAATTCAAAGTATGTTTTCTTTTTAACTTTTGTTATGAGGTTTAATAATTTCTCAAAAGTAGACTTTTGTTCCAGTATACATGTGTGGACGTTCTGTTCGTGAACGTTCTGTTTCTGGAGGTTGTGTCCATAGACGTTGTGTCTGTGGACTTTTGTGTCTAAAACCTGTCTGTATCTGTATCTCTATCTAAAACTGTCACTACATGCAATTGCTTGTAGAACCATGATTGAAGACCGATTTATTATTAGTGTGGTTGCCCAAAACAGGTTTTGAGCATGGTTGCAAGGACAAAGGATAGACGTTAGCTGCCCTGGGCACACTGACTGTACCGTCAACCTGTCAAATTTACTCCCTTGTCTGAGTACGAAAAGGGAAACGCAGCAGGTAGAATATCCAACAACGGAGGGGATGCATAGGCTGAACGTTTGTGCATAGGCAGGTCTGGAGAAGATGCGGTTTAAGCAATGCCAAAATGCAAATTTTAGTGAACAAATGTTTCCGTGCTCTAGCACGCGTAAGCAAAAGAAACGAGCCCAAACTGTGTAATCCAAAATGCGAAGGCACGATGCAGTCATGTTGTCAAGAAACTGCTGAAAAAGCACGCAGATCACTTGCTCCAAACTTTGAAGATGCGTTTGATTGTTGCTACAATAGAAAATGTGACATTGTGCAGTGATACACAAAGTGGAATATCCTTTTTTGGACATCAGCAAATTCAAGAAAACTTGTTCTTGTCGGCAGTTTTTATTTTAATTGGTTTTAAAGGGGAATTTCTAGTTGTTATAAGTAAACTTTCTGAATGAAGTTGAAGTTGATACATAATATTTTATAAAAGGTTATTGTGCGAACTTATGAGTGTCTTTTGTATAAAGGGTTAAAATAATAAAAACAGGGTAAATAAATTGAAAAGGGACTATAAAGTCAATGTACTTTTCGATACATAGCAATCAGTTTGTAATGGCTAAGACTATAACTACTTAATTGTTTAATATTGCATTGCATTGTATAATTACTTGTAGCAAAAGACTGTTCTTAGCACTTAATATCTACGGTTGAACTTAGATTTTTCTCTAGTCGTTTTGTAGTTTTCAATTTTTGTAATAGTTGTGTGTTTAGCTGTACATATGTAATCGATTAAGGTAACAACTCCCATCCGCCTCCCTCCGCTTTTAGTTAAAGGCCACTAACAGAGCACTGCAGTCATATTTTCCCTGTTCCGTTTTGGAAAGATTTCAAAATAAAACACTACTAGGTTAAATAAGGCAAAGGCAGAAGAGACAGAAGCTGAGCAACATGTGGCAACCCCAGAGCAAGCAGAGCAGGTTTTCCACCCGGAATCGCACGGTAATGAAAAATCACAACCGGCTTTTTTAACCTCACGATAAACCCAACGTTGCAGATGTTGAAGCTGAGCCAAAGGGTGCTGTCGAAGGCCTCGGAACCCATGTTTCTAACATCAGAAGGATCGTACAAACTGAACGCGGTGCAGCATACCAGCAAGAATTGCGAAAAAAACCTCAACTCAGCTTTTGGTCAATGGCGAAAGGCCCCAGACAAGATTCCAGATTTGCGAATTGCGATGACCTTCAAAAGCTTTTGAAAGACGTCGAAAAGGAACTACACAGGTTACTAGAACTCTAGGTTACTAGAAGTATTACCTGCGGAAGATTTCCCTATTCACTTATGTTGCAAGAAACTACAGACCGAAAAAAAACAACTAAACATATGAAAATCAAAGCAACCGGAGACTCGGACGCATTTTCAAAGAGCTCAAAGAGGACTAACGCTACAAGACGAAGATTTAGATCTGTTAGGTCGCTAGAATTAGAATAACAAGTAAAAGCTGCCATATTGCAAGTTATGCTTGAATACCAAAGTGTTGAAACAGAAATGAAAGCATACGCAGCAAACTAGAAATAAAACAGTAACTGGACATTACCAAGGCACACCTACAGGTTCTGAAAGAAGAGGAAGAATCTCACAGGACCTAGGTTCTGAGGAATTATGGATTGAAGAGGACTCCCAGATCCGGATCTCGACTGTCTGACAGATGGCACAGATCAAAAAGGCACTCAGATTCTATGATTCGATCCCCAGGACGCGGCATCAGTTGCTAATTTCCATGCTAGTAACCCTAACAAAGTCCAGCGCCCAAGAGGTGCGAATGTGTTAATTACTACAGCTGATGTTTACATCCATGCAAGTGGTTCAACTACTGTGTCGCGTCCTGGCACTACCGAATCAGCAACGTACCTGCAGGCAAACAGAATGACCATGCATCAACCCATGCCAGGCCCCAGTGAGATCGCATGAAACCCCCCAAAGGTACACAGAAAGGGCTATCAGCCCATGAGTATATCTTCAGTTTTCTCGCCGGGAGACCATCATCTATCGGCCAACAACTCCCAGAATTCTGTATGAGCCCAAGTTACACGCCTTTTACAGAGGTGTTTACCTCAGCTTTCAAAGTAAGTTTCAAAAGTTTGAATTAGATGGCCGATGTGGAAACGAAGAGAACATCGCTAGTGCGCACATACAAAAAGCTCCCAGTTAGCTAACAATTTAGTTCTCAGACGTAAAAGCCCTAGATGAATATTCAAGTCTCCTCCTTGAGTATCTGCATGCGGTAGAGGAAGTCCCTGTACTAGGTGCACTTGAATATCAGAGAAATTTAAAAGTCATCGTAGAGAGACTCCAATATAAGTTACACGACCATTGGAAGAATACAATTAAAACCAAGCTATCGTCCAGATACCGAGTGAAGTTTGTAGACAAAGTACACCTGGTATCGAGAAGTGCGGAAATCGTGAAACCCAGTTTATGGTAGAGATATGATTAAGTGTCTGACAGATATGAATTTGACGACCAAGGCAAAGCAACAGAAACCAATCGCCAAAATCGAGATGTTTGACATCAAAAGCTGAATCCAAAGAAAACGCCACATTTCCACCATGTTTGATGTGTAAAGTAAAACACAACAATGTGTGCGATGCATTTCTGAAGACAACGTTGGAAGACAGTTCTTCAAGTCGAAAGGAATTTGTTTTGGATGTCTAGAACTCGCTGGACGTTTAAACAAAGACTGCAACAATAGGAAATCATGCAGGACATACAGCAAAAGGTACCCAACCACTTTTCACAATTTCTACGACATGAGGAAACAACGTGCCGCTGCAGAGGATACTAAAATAAAAAACAAGAACAAGAAGAAATTGAACAAAAGGAAACAAACGCCACTACTTCACTTGGCCTTCACGCAGCGCAGACAACGAAGAGTTCTATGGTGGTTTTAGTTTGTTTATGTTTCCCACGAAAATAACCCACATCAGGAAGAACTAGTGTGTGCTCTGCTCGATACACACTCCGATTCCGGCTTTGTGTCTAACAGACTTTGTGATTTACCTGGCCTTGTTTAGATGGAGTTTCCAGGTGGTCAGGACAGCAATGGCGCTTTGAGTTAGATACATACGAATGCTAAGAGGCAGAGCCCTTGGAAACGCAAACGTCGTCCCAAAAAACATCAAATGTCAAAGATATGTGAGTCATCATGAGAACTGTGCAAACTGAAACAATCCCAGAACAAACTAGACAGTTTTCGCTACCGAGTAGCGAAAATTACACTTGGGGGTCACAAAAAATACGATTCTAAACTCTTGTCCCCTTACATATCGTTTTTTAGACGCAAAGGGTCGAAAATAAGCTCAAAATCGCTCTGTCTCTAACCGTTTTCAAGATAATGGTCAACATCAGGTTTTTGGCTTTGACTTTGGCCGAGGAGGTTAAGATCACCGAGGCATCTCTTACACATCATCTTTAAGGCCCAAAATCTGAACCCGTTTTCGAGATAATGGTCAACTTCCGGTTTTTTACTTTGACCATGGCCGAGGAGGTCAAGGTCACCGAGGTACCTCTTACGTATAGCCTTTTGGGCCCAAAGGGTCGAAAATAAGCTTAAATTCGCTCTCTCTCTCTCTCTCTAACCGTTGTCTAGATAATGGTCAACTTTCGGTTTTTGACTTTGACCATGGCCGAGGATGTCAATCGTTCTCCAAGGTTATTGTTAAAAAATGTGGCTTTCACGGGGTCTAATCATCCTCTATCAGTGAGCCAAATTTCATCACTCTTAAATTGGGAAAAACCCAAACGCTGCAGTCAACTTAAACTTGCGCAAGCATGCTGTGATGGCTTTCATTCAGAGATGCGCGATCAAAACACCGAGACTGATATCATGCCAGCTTAAACTAATGCTCTCAGCTTCTTGCCACCTGTTTCGCGAATTTGTTTTGTCGTTTTTGAATTGAAAAATTAAGCAAATTAAAAAAGAAAATACAGAAGGAGCAACTAGACATACTTAAGTTTATCATATCCAAATTTCATCTTTCTAGCCCTAACGGCCATCTGATTAGTTCCACGGACAAACTGAAAAAGAAAACGGAAAAACATGCCACAACTGCGGCTAAAATTTTAGTACAAATTCAATACACTAGGGGATTTTGGCATACTGAACAGATGATCATTAGAAAACAAAGAAAAATATCCCGAAGCAGGGCAAGACCCTCACGCTTATGGTGAAATCTTGCCATGAAGACGTCTATCACCAAGGAAGAGGGATGATGGTGAAAAGAATTAAAACTGTTGGTTTTAATGCTTAATAAGCTGTAACTGAGTAGTTTGTTCATCACGAGCAGTACATATTGAAGTTGCACATTCCCTCAGCACAGACTCCTTCATAAAAGCTTCGCGTCGTTTTATGAGCTTCCATGGTCAGATCAAGGAACGAACTTGGTAACCGCAAAAAATGAATTAGAAGCGAATTATCAAGAATTGTCGAGTTAAAGCTTTCCTACTGAAAAACAACTGTGACTTAAAATTTGAGTTCAACCCGCCTCATGTAGCCATTTTGGCGGTGTATTTGAACGAATGATATGATCAGCTCGTAATATAGTAGACGTCCTACTCGAACAACACGGAATCCAATTAGATGATAAGAGTTTATAAACGTTAATGTGTGAAACGTCCAACGTCATTAACAGCCGGCCTTTAACACCCGACACGCTGAACGAAAAATTATCGCTGGAATCTGTGACACCAAACCACTTACTATTTTGAAATCAGATGTCATATTGTGCTCTTCAGAAGAGCTCGTCAGAGAAGATGTGCATCTAAGAAAATGTTGGAGAAGGGTTAGGTGTCTGCTAAATCAATTCTAGTGCATATGGAAGGCTGAATATCTGAATATACTGCAAGAACAACCAAATGAATCAAGAAGCAGCGTGGCATCAAAGTCGGTCATAAAGTGATGCGGAAAAACTCAGATCTACCCAAAAAGCAATGGAAACTTTAACAGGTGACAGAAATCAAGATATCACAAGATGGCCTGGTACGTAGTGTCACAGTCAGAATAACACACTATTGCATAGACAAAACAGGAAAACATATCAGCAAGCAAACCGAACTACAACGTTTAATTCACCAGTTCGTTCTACTATTAGAAAGTGATACTGGGATCACCGCCGAAGAACCCAAATTAAAGTTGATGTGACATAAATAGACTCCGTAAACACAAGAAATGTGTTCGTTACTTTAGTGCCTGTCGTGTTAACGCTGTCCCCCTTCCCGATTTTTCCGTCTTTCCGTCGAGTAACGGAACTAATGTAATAAACAACCGAAAAGGGTGTTTTTGTAACAAATTGCATTAGATTTTTTCACTGAATGGCATCATTATATCGTATTGTCATTGTATAAGTTATCAAACAGTCTTATATGGCATTCACAGATTTAAACGCTCCATAAAAATTGAGTTGTTTATTTTCAGGGAGCCATGTGACGCATGTTGAACGCTAATAACACGATTAATATTGGATAATCAAAACACAGGACCCAGAGACAGTGATCACCTAGGATATTTTAGAAGAATGTTTAAAAAATGTGAAATACTAGAAATTTTTCAATGAGAAGAAAGCGATAACGTATGACTTATATGTTATAACAATTGTAAAGGTTCATGGAATGTAGAGGTAATTTTTTTATGATAAACAGTCCAAAATATTCCAGTAATAATTGTAAACTTGATGCGCTCAGATTCTTGGTCATGCATTGGAGAAAAGTGTTTCACAGTCGACACTGTTAAAAACAATGTATGTGTATTTATGACCACAATGCATGTCAATGTGTATAAGACCCGAGTTCCAACAGAGTATGTAGTCTGTTTCTCGGCTTTGTGTTTCAGTTATGTATCACTGAACAGAACTGCGTCAAAACTAATAAACATCAGTAGCATACAATCGTCTTTTATTAAAACACAAACGTTACGGTATTCCAATTGCATCAATTGCATGTTTCTGAAGTAACCTTGTTGGTGAACCATGAAGTAAATAATTTGAAAATGATTTCCAAAATAGCTTTGTTCCTTGTCACATTTTTATCTGCCCGCGCCAACGATCTTTATATTATTTTTTCCCGAACAAAATTGACCCAGCAACTTCTTGTTGTCCTACAGCCATCCTCAATGGTGTTTCGGTCTGTTTTGTATAACAACTCCAGCAGATCCACAAGGAATTCCGCGTGAATAGTACTCATTGAAAAGAAGAGCAACATTCAAAATATCTATCGGTTCTGTGTTCACACATAAGGCCTGGGACCATAGTTATGAGCTTTTTTATAACATATCCCAATCTGACACCTTCTCCACATGTGAAAGAGCATAACTGACCATGTGCCTGTGTATATTGATCCTTCAAACGAACACAAAAATAGTAAGGAACACAGGACATAATTCTTTACTTTTCGAGATACTTTTTTATGAAGACTGGTATACGCTCGCGAAGTGTCGCACAAACGCTAATTTCATTGTAAAAATCGATCCTTCTCGTTTATTATTTTTTCCAAGCCAGTAGGGCTAGTCTTCTTTTTCTGGGACGAATTCGTTCTCTCTACTTTATTCATGTACCGCAACTATCGTTTTATACTCTCTTTTTGGTTTACCAACTACTAACTGCTTAAAATCTTTGCAATTACTTGAATTGTTGGGGGAAATATTACGTCAAAATTCAGTCATTCCCACTTGCAAACTTCGTTTGCAAATGGGAATAAGTTTGTAGTTTTTCTCGAAATTTCTGCCCTTTTTTTTTCTTTTTTTCTCTTTTTTTTCCGTCACGAAGGTTTCCAGAAAACTCCTCCTACGCTATTTGACGTAGGACGATGAAATTTGGCACAGTGATAGAGGGTGACGAGATGTCGTCAAATCCGCAAAATTTTTTTACCTTGACCTTGAAGGTCAAATCCGTAAAATTTTTTTACCTTGCACCTCAGAGGTCAAGGTCAAATTGAGGTCAAAATATTTTTGGAAACACCTATTAATCACGAAAACTAGCCATAAAGGTGCTCAAATCCCAGTGTGAATGCATAAAACGTACCCAATAAAGGGTAAACTTTCATCACTAACCTTGACCTTAAGGATCAAGGTCAAAGGTCACGTGATTTCACGCATCCTCAACGACAGGCCGACTCATATCGAAAACGGTGAGATATAGAGCGATTTTGAGCTCATTTTCGACCCTTTGGGCCTAAACAACGTTACATAAGAGGTACCTCGGTGACCTTGACCTTCTGGGTCACGATCAAGGTCAAAAACCGGAAGTTGACTATTGTCTCAAAAACGGTTAGAGACAGAGCGATTTTGAGCTCATTTTCGACCCTTTAGGCCTAAACAACGTTACATAAGAGGTACTTTGGTGATCTTGACCTTCTGGGTCACGGTCAAGGTAAAAACCGGAAGTTGACTATTATCTCGAAAACGGTTAGAGATAGAGCGATTTTGAGCTCATTTTCGACCCTTTGGTCCTAAACAACGTTACATAAGAGGTACCTTGGTGACCTTGACCTTCTGGGTCACGGTCAAGGTCAAAAACCGGAAGTTGACTATTATCTCGATAACGGTTAGAGATATAGCGATTTTGAGCTCATTTTCGACCCATTGGGCCAAAACAACGTTAAATAAGAGGTACCTCGGTGACCTTGACCTTCTGGTACACGGTCAAGGTCGAAAACCGGAAGTTGACTATTATCTCGAAAACGGTTAGAGATAGAGCGATTTTGAGCTCATTTTCGACCCTTTGGGCCTAAACAACGTTACATAAGAGGTACCTTGGTGACCTTGACCTGGGTCACGGTCAAGGTCAAAAACCGGAAATTGACCATTATCTCGATAACGGTTAGAGATAGAGCGATTTTGAGCTCATTTTCGACCCTTTGGGCCTAAACAACGCTACATAAGAGATACCTCGGTGATCTTGACCTCCTCCATCATGGTCAAGGTCAAAAACTGCAAGTTGACCAGTATCTCAAAAACGGTTAGAAAACTGAATTTGATTTTGTGGTGCCCAAATGAGGTTACATTATATTCACTTCGATGGCCTCGTTCAAGAAAATAATCCGGAAGCTGACAATTATGTTGAAACACTGAAAAATGTGTCTTTGAGCAAATATGTTGTGTCTCTGCCCTTGCAAGTGGGTATTATTTCGCTACGTGTAGCGAAATTCGGTCTAGTTCGTCCATGTGATTGAGCGACCTCGAGAACTAATGATGAGCCCCTTTTAAAGATCCGGTGGCATTTTGAAATTCAAGAGGCAAGGGATCTAGGAAATACTGGGGTTAGCAAACAGAATTTTTGTGTGAAAGGTATATTAGGTTCTTTACTGTCACCAATCTGTATTTTATTGCATTTGTTGTGCTTGTGCCTCTTCGATAACCGTTCTTAGATAAGGTTACTTTTTTTAAATAGACGCATAAATGTGGAATGCCGTTTTAACATTTAATGCTTATTTTTGGTATCAAAATACAATTCAAAATATCAATAAATCAATGTAGATCTCAATAATTTATATTTTACTATCACTATTTGAATTTTAGATGGCAAAAATTTGTTTATGAGATCAAAATCTCAATTTTACAAAATTCAAAAATCATAAGGGAGACACGCATTTACATAAAATATAACGAACCGTCAATTAAATTTTGGAGACGAAAACTTGAATTATTGAGAGACCAATAGTAGCAACACAGTTTATGATTTCAAGAATTGCTTCTTTTTTGTACAGTGAAAATCTAAGGAAGATTCTGTATACAAGAACCAGCCATTATTTATTTACAGATGTGTGTTTCTGAATTTTTTATTTAAAAAATCAATTTTTGAGATCAAAAAATCATTTGCAGATTTCAAAATACAAATAAAAAAAGCATCATTCTGAAATATTGATAACTGAAATAAATTGACATTTTGCTCTCAAATATTTATTTTTGCTGCCAAGAATTTAATTTTTGATCTCAAAAATCAATTTTAGATATCATTAAATCATTTTGATATCAATAAATAGTTCTTGCTATCTCTAAATATTTATTGATATCAAAATTTTTTTTTTAGATCAAAAATACATTTAGAGGTATCAAAAATACAATTACAGATAGCAAAAATTATTTCTTGATATCAAAAAATTCCCTAATAAATGTGAAAATGGCATTCCATACATAAACACAAAAATACAAAAAAATAAATACAAGATTTGTGAAAAGATAAGAGACTAATATAGGTTTTCACACAAAAATCCTGTTGCCAACCGGTGTTTTCTTTTGTACGCTTTTCTAGACTCTCTTACCCCGTTCATTTCAAAATGGCATCAGACATTAAAAAGGGCTACGAGCTCTCGAGATCGCTCGCCCACACGAGTGAATTACTTAATTTTGACGTCAAAGTTCTCAAAACAATACAAGTAATTGTGTGTATTTTAAGCAGTCGGTAGCTGATAAATCAAAAGGAGATTATAGAACGATAGTTATTTAGTACACAACGGTACATTTATAAAGTATAGAAAAGGAATTTAAAAGCGACTACGGGTGCCCCCATTTGATGCAAAATAACCAAAAAAAAAATCAAACTGGTCAACATGCAAATATTTTGGTGCCTCCCCCTCTCAAGGATTAGTTTGAACGATTTAACAAAGACTGTTGCCCAAGCAATGTTATGGAAGAAACATTCAATAAATCAACTGTGGTCTATGGACTTACACATGACGAATAGATCTTCTCAGAGGCCAGTTGTTTTATCACAACGGGGCAACCCGACATTCAAAGTAATGTGTGACTTGGCCCCTTGAAAAATATGTTATGGCCCTTCCTTACCGTTCTACTTCATCCAAAGCCGAGTTTAGCTTGGAAATGAAATCCACGTTCAGTCTGTTTTCTCCGCAAAGCAACTGCACAATAGCAATATTTCCGTGAAATGAAACCGATATTGATCCTGTCGCCCCAGCTTGCCCTTCTAAATCACTGGCAGTAAACAGATTATGAGCTGACATTTTTGTGAAGTTGGTGTGTCTTGTTTTATAAAACGTAAACATGGACTTTGTACACACCCAAGATGCGTCTAGCACAGTGCGCATTTTCAAGTGGTTGAAAAATCTGCGACGAAATCGTGAGTTTGTTTACTTTTTTGCCGCCATTTTGGTGTCCTACAAGTGCTTTTTCTCTCTTCGCAAGACCAAATTTAAACTGCTGTAACTCAAGATTGAAAGCCTGTCACCCTTTCCAAGAACTTTTCCATCAAAGTGATGGCTTTAAACATACTCCAGATTGTTCAAATAAAAACAAATTCCAGATATCAATTGAGTAAACTGAATTTATATTTGGTCTTGTAAAGAGAGAGAAAAAACTAGAGTTTCACAACAACCAAGGCTGTAAGGAGAGGGACGAAATTTACGCAGTTGTTATTTAGCATAAAGCAAACCGGCAGCCATGGCGAAATAGAAGTGTAAATTACAGCAAAATTGCTGTCTGGTAACAGCATATATGAAGTCCATGTTAAGAGAAGTATTTCTTATTTTGATCCATTTTTTTTCTTCTTAATTTCTTCCTCTTCCGCTTTTCCATAATGCATGGTGGCCTTAGAATCATTAACCAAAAACGCAGAGGTTGAAACGAAGGGAGCTAAGTTTTACGTTGCCTAAAATGCCGAAAAATAAATATTCAATTCTTTTGCCAACATACAATGAAAGGGAAAATCTCCCCATCATTATATGGCTCTTAATGAAATATATCAATACGGGGTTAGTTGTCTACGATGAATGAAATTGTCTGTTCAGAAAAGTCTGTATTCCGTGAGCGATAATTCAGTGTTGTGGGGTATTCTTGTAAATACGCCTAGAAAGAAATCGTATTAAATTACTTTTGCGGCGTTCTAATGACAGCGGGACTCCTAGTTCCCATAACAGAACATGCCAGTTTTACCAGTCTCCGCGTACGACTGGGGCCAGTGGCGTTGTTTTTGAAAATGTGCATCACAAAAAATGGCCCAGTTATAAATAAGCGGATTCGTACTCAGGCATTTACTGGAAACTTCTTGCGTTTCGATTGAATTCATTTGGGATAAAGATATAGAGAAATGATAGAAAAAAAACCGGCAAAATCAACAAAATTCCATTTTGCCAGAAATATATTTACATGTTGGCTGTTTAAGGGGTTGAAAAATATGTCATATAGTTTTTAAAAGATCATATGGTGGCTTTTTAAATTGAACTGCGCCCAGACGAGACCTATTTCTCCACGATGGGTCCAGACCCTATTTAACCTAACCTGCTTTATGAGGTTAGGTTAAATAGGACACAGCACACTATTCAGTTGATAAATTGTTTACGTAACGAAATGGGTGCACTGTACTTTCAGAGGAACTTCAGGAATGTTATTCTTTTTGCCGTTATATGGACCTACCGTTTACGGTTTTTTTCATAACACACAGTCGCAGCACGTTATGACTTGCATAATGCAATAATGCGATGCAGTCAGTGCTTGGACTTTCAACATTTTGATCGTATATATTTTGTTCGAATACCGTTTTCAGGTAGATTGAACTCAGTTGAGCTCACCCATTTTCGAGAACCAGCAGATTGTCTGTTCTACCCAAACATCAAATCGCGCCTTCTATGAATCGTCGAGATGAGTATGTTGATTGCAAACGATTATAAATTGTAGGAAAATAAACTTTGAAGTCATTATCATAGACGATGGGAGCCCTGATGGAACATTGGAGGTTGCCAAGCAATTACAGAAACTTTATGGTTCCGATAAAATTGTAAGTTCTTTTAACTTAAACAAATTCGTGCGTTTTTTTTTCATTTATTTATTTATTTATTTTTTTATTTTTGTTGATAAACTCTCGGACAAGTTTGCTTTACACTACGTGTTCAGAAAAAAACCTGGACAACAATTTTAAAAGTTGCCGGAAAAGCCATCAACTGTTTTGTGGAAAACAATAAAATCTCCATATAAAGAATGCCTTTTGGGACCTAGGAAAATATTCATTACTATCCCCCGTGGAACGGAGGGATATAGTTTTGAACTTTTCGGTCTGTCCGTCTGTCTGTCACGCTTCAGTCTCACGCGCCTACAGGCCACATCAATATATAGATTCGTACACGGCTTCTCTGAACCCTTCCGCAGTGCAGTGACCAAGAATTTTCCGGATCGGGCAAAAATTGACAAAATGGCTGACTTTTGAAAATCGGCACTGGACTTAGCGTATATACGGCAGTCTCACGCGCCTACAGGCCACAATAGTACATGGATTCGTTTCAAAGTTTGCACACGGCTTCTCTGGACCCTTCCGCAGTGCAGTGACCAAGAATTTTCCGGATCGAAAAAAAATTGACAAAATGGCGGCTTTTTGAAAATTGGCACTGGATTTAGCGTATATACGGCAGTCTCACGCGTCTACAGGCCGTATTAATAGATAGATTCGTTTCAAATTTTGTACACGGCTTCTCTGGAACCTTCCGCAGTGCAGTGATCAAGAATTTTCCGGATTGGGCAAAAATTGAAAAAAATGGCGGACTTTTGAGAATCGGCACTGGACTTAGCGTATATACGGCAGTCTCACCCGCCTACAGGCCACATCAATAGATGAATTCGTTTCATATTTTGTACACAGCTTTTCTGGACTTTTCCGCAGTGCTGTGACCAAGCATTTTCCGGATTGGGCAAAAATTGACAAAATGGTGGACTTTGGAAAATTGGCACTGGATTTAGCGTATATACGGCAGTCTCACGCGCCTACAGGCCACAAAGATGGATGGATTCGTTTCAAATTCTGCACACGGGTTCCCTGGGACCTTCCGCAGTGTAGTGATCAAGAATTTTCCGGATGGGATTTGACAAAATGGCGAGTTTTTCAAAATCGGCGCTGTACTTAGCGTACCTACGACAGTCTCACGCGCCTACTGCTTAATGTGATTCGTTTCAATGTTAGACACTACGTCTACCTATCCTTCAACTTTTAAATTTTGCGTTGTCAACACGCAACAGCTTTTCACACACCATATCCCCCACGGGGGATAGACGTACTCCTCGAGACGTAGTCAAGTGTAGAGCTGTTCTCTAAATAGATGTCAGATATGAAAAAAAAAAAATAGCAAAAATGAGACCAGAAAGCATGCTCCGCTGTTGGAGGCTGGTCCTTAACGAGAGGTGTTCCCAAATGGATATTTCCTGTATGTGGAAATAGGGAGGTTCGAAAAGGGCGCGGTAGAGATAAACGGTAAGAGTGCTCTCGGTGATTTGGCTTATTTTTCTCCCAGCCGACTATCGTCGCCGGGTTATACTCATCACTTGTGGAGAGAGAGAGAGAGAGAGAGAGGCAATTTTTCAAAATGCTACTCTTCCTAAATTTCTGCTGTTGTCTTGAAATGTGGCAGTGTGCCAGTTTCCCGGGATTTTTTATATCAGCCGGCTACGCCGGGCGGGTCTAATCACATAAGTGGAGGGGAATCGGACGTCTGTATGTACATATGTACGTGTGTAAACTTTTACTTAAAACGCCTCTTCTCCTTCAGTTTTAATCGGATTCTTTTCCAATTTTGTACGAATGTTCTCTAAGTCGGCCTCTCTTGAAAAATTACTTTTTGGCGGTCCGCCAAAATTTGCTAAATGGGGGGCTTTCAAAATTGTTTGTTGCTAATTTTCAAAGTGTTTCTTCTCAAACGGTTTTGATCAGATTCTTCTCGAACAATTTTGATCAGATTTTCTTTAAATTTTGTACGAATGTTCTTAACATATGTCTGTCTCCAAAACTTAATTTGTTTGGCAATCCGCCAAAAATTGACAAATGGGGGAATTTTTTAATTGTTGGGTGTCTAATTTTCAAAATGCTTCTTCTCGCACAATTTTGATCGGATTCCTTTCCAATTCGTGCATTTGTTCTCTAGGCAGATCCCTCTTGCAAAATTACTTTTTTTGGCGATCCCCCAAAAATTGGCTAAATAGGGGGCGTTGAAAATGTTTGTTGCCAATTTCAAGCCCCAGTCAAGAATCAGTTTATTTATTATGTGTGTTTTGCTTGCCTGCTATATTTTCAGTGTTGCTCAAGGTGCGTAATAATACTTAAATATTAATGAAGTTGTGGTATCTTTGTTATCGGACCGGCAAAAGCTGCCCAAATAAACGGATAGCTTTAAGAGAAACACTGTTCGTCCCACAGATCCTGTCCGATAACTTTTTATAGCAGTGTTGCCCATGAGGCTTTCTACCAATTGTAAATTTTATCAAAATTAGTCGGTTTCTCCTTTCACCTTTGTTATATCTTCACTTTTACGGCTGGGCACAATGTCTGCGGATGTTCTTGTTCTTTAAAACGTGGATCCGAATAAGTTTAAATTAAAAAAATCTCACTCGTTTTGTTATCTAGTCAGGAGTAAATAGTGAAGATGTTAATTTTTGTTGTGTTTTAACCATCTCATTGCATTACCTCTCGTGTCCACTGGGTCAAGGCAATGAATTTTGCTGGGCCGATGCTCCCAGCGCCGTATTCATGCCCAATGCTTATTTTGAACAGATTCCAGGAATAGGAATGTTTTGTTTTAAAACAGTTTGGGTTGCACACTGTGCTTTTTCGAAAAGAAGTGCCCCTTAGACAAGTATATGAGTGTACTGACTTATCCTGTGCTAAGTATTGTGTTTTTCCGTTTTTTTTATGAGGGTAATGGTCATGGCGTAGCTTTTCCCCCAAACCGTCAACTGTCCCCTGTAATTCCGCAAAAACCAAGTCCCCAGAGCGCCCCCCCTCTTCCCCCTCCTTTACTGCCACGACGTATCTTTTTTTTTTTTTTTTTTTTTGCTCGAGGAATGCGCGCAGCATCTTTTATGAGTATATCAGGCTTTCCAGCTCTCCTCAGGAAAGACAGGTTATTTTAATAGTTCCTTAGTTGAAAAAAGTAGGTTTTTATGGGTTGTTGGGGCGCCCAAAAAGTAACATCATACACGGTTTGACTTTCTAAAATAAGAGTTTTAATAGGTTTAAGGTTTTTAAACATGTTGTAATAAGTTTTTCGATTTTAATAGTTATAATTTATATACGATAAATATATTAATTTAAACAATACAGATATTCTAAAAATGTGTGTTGTTTTTAGTAATATTTTGTGTAAAAATGGATAATATCAAGAAAAAAAACAGGCAAGAAAAATAATAATAATAATTAGCAGTTTAAAAAAAAAAGGTTTTAGTAGGTTTAATAGGTCATTTTCGCAAAAAAAGAAAAAAAAAAAATAGGTCCATTTTGAAAAATAGGTTCAGCTGGAAGGCCTGGTATACAGAGGATAACTTGTTATCCAGTACAATGGCCACCCCAAATAACAACGTGAACGTCCACCTGTTTCATTTCAGGTTTTACGTCCAAGAGAAAAGAAATTAGGACTGGGTAAGCATTCTGCATTTCAAGTTTTAAGATAAACACACACTTTTCCAATAAAGGTCAAATTTCACTCTCCTGCTGTAACATAATAAACTATTAAATACAGTACAGTGAATCAGTTTCTGCACTTCCGGATTTCGGTTATTTTGAGGCCTGTGAGCTTTTGTGGGCGACCCGATGCGACGATATTGAGCGATGATTTGACGTTGGTTTGTGTGCTGCATTTTCAGGCACAGCGTACATGCACGGCATGAAGCATGCTACAGGCAATTTCATCATCATCATGGACGCTGACCTGTCACATCACGTAAGCAGCGGGGGAGTCCGGGACTGGGCCACTGAGCTTGAAAGGGTTCGACGTGTTGTCTGGAAAGACCCACAATATTAAAAGACCCTTAAAGGATGCCGTTACAGAAGCTTTTCAGTCGCTGGGCCGAATATATGGAACTCGCTCCCATTTCATTTCAGATCGGAACCAAAACTGGGCGTTTTCAAGAAGAAATTAAAAACTTTCATGTTCCAAAAATCATATCCTTTTTAATTAACTATACTGTTCAGCGCTTGGATAGATCCCTTACAATGCGCTATACAAATATTGTTATCAGTATCATTATATTAACAAGTCGACTAGTAAGGCCAGTAACATGCTTGCAGCAAAACCGTACATCTATAACATTTGGAGGATGATTTAATTGTAGTTTCAAAGAGTAGTGAGATATGAATCTTTAAGGTGCGTTCTATGTGAAAACATTGGTATAATAAGTTTTTGTGTCCACCTTGTCCTGCAACCTGAAATAACCATATAACACAATCTTCTTTTCAGCCCAAGTTCATTGAACAGTTTATCAGGTATGGCATTTCATTTACTCAAGTCCGAATGTCTGCAGTTACCTTATAACGTTGTAAAAAATACCATTAAACTGTGCCGAGTTCACTTTAAATGTGTCATTGACAGATTTTAACTGCACTGACAACACGGACCGCCGTTTTGACGCGCATGCGCGCCTGTGTTAAGTCACGTGTCACTGTGTTAAGTCACGTGACACTGGTCGTGCTTTATAGTTGCTGCAGATGCTGCAGAGGCTCCACTGGGATTCGGTGATTTCATTCTGCTCACATTTTTAGCTTCAGTAGAGTGTATATCTGTTACAGGGAATCTGTGAAATTAGGGATTTCATGAAATCCCTAGTGGCTTCGTGTAATAACTTGTTCAATCAATTTCGATGGTTTCATTGAGAATGTTCATGTTTGCAATGTAGTATTTTACTGAAATTGATAGTAGATTTTGAATTAATATACTCAAAGCACTCGATTGCCAAACTATCATTCATGAGATACTTCAGTACATGAATTTAGCGATATTTTTTTATCCTATGGTACTTATGTCACGTTTCACGCCAAATTTTGTTATTTTGGATGGTAATGTTATAAATTCCAATTCCTTTCGATGTCAAAAGGGATGCACAGTTTTGAAGAACCACTAAACAGCCTTCCTGACTGGATAATTTTTCAAAATAGTTTTATAATCAACAGGAGTTTATTCATTACACGAATTCCCTAGGGATTTCATGAAATCCCTAATTACACAGATTCCCTGTAACATATCTAAGTGACTTCATAGAAGCACAATCAACGCTAGTAATGTCGAGTGCCACATTCTTGTGGACATTTTGCTGGGTATTCCGTTGCAGCCTAAAGCCCCGCTAGGCATTCTCCGGTTAATACAGGCGGATGTGGGCGGGCACATGTGGTGGGTGTTTGCTTACAGCTTGCAGGAGAAGCACGACTATGATGTGGTGACTGGCACGCGTTATGTGGGTAGCGGTGCCGTCTTTGGCTGGGATCTCAAGCGCAAACTTATCAGGTGGGCAGTCGGTACTTCAGTCCTGGATTTTCATAGTAACTGGTTGAATGTCTGTTGCGAGAGAAAAAACGCACATAAAAAATTTCATTGGTTCCAGGACAAAGATCATATTAATTGTTTTGAAGGAAGGAAAATGTGAACAGAATGCAGTATACCTTCGTGTGATAGGGGGGGGGGGGGTGTTGATAGGGGCACCCGATTGCTTGCATACCTTTGATCCCTTACCAGGGCTCGAACTTAACTATTTTTGACTCGGAGCCACCGGGCTCCCGGGTCTGAAAATCTGGGAGCCCGACCCAAAATCTGGGAGCCCCGAGTATACATGTTTGATTAAATGAAAAAAAAAAACAAAAACGAAAAAAAAAAAACAAAACAAAAACAGTGTGTTCCTTTTTTAGCCAAGCTTACGTTACACGTAAGCTGGGGTATTCCTATCGGTTTGCGGGCGGTGTCCGTTAGTTAGTTAGTTAGTTAGTTAGTTAGTTGTTTATTTAGTTAACTTTGGTTAAAAATGCATCTCCTCCTACAATTTTGATCCGATGTCATTTATTTTTGGTGTGAGGCATCCCTAAGGGGTCGTGCATACGGCTTGTGCTTTTCTAGTCGATCGGGTGATTTTTGAATTTTTGGCGAATTTTTAAAGAAAAAATTTTAAAATGTATCTCCTCCTACATTTTTGACCGGATGTGATTTATTTTTGGTATGAGGCACCCCTAAAGTGTCGTGCATACGGCTTGTGCTTTTTTAGTCGATCGGGCAATTTTTGTATTTTTGGGGAATTTTTTAAGCAAAAATTTAGAAAATAATTCAAAATGCATCTACTCCTACAATTTTGATTCGATTTCATTTATTTTTGGTGTGAGGCATCCCTAAGGAGTCGCGCATACGGCTTGTGCTTTTTTTTTTAGTCGATCGGGTGATTTTTGAATTTTTGGGGAATTTTTAAAGAAAAAAAATTAAAATGTGTCTCCTCCTACATTTTTGACCGGGTGTGATTTATTTTTGGTATGAGGCACCCCTAAAGGGTCGTGCATACGGCTTGTGCTTTTCTAGTCGATCGGGTGATTTTTTTAATTTTTGGGGAATTTTTGAAGAAAAAAAATTTAAAATATATCTCGTCCTACATTTTTGATCCGAAACCTCTCAAAGATCCGATGACCCTAAAAGGTCGTGCATACGGCTTGTGCTTTTTAGTCGATCGGACAATTTTTGTATTTTTAGGGAGCTTTTGAAGAAAAAAAACTTGAAAATGCATTTTCCCCTACAGTTTTGATCTTTCTCTCTCTCTCTCTCTCTCTCTCTCTCTCTCTCTTTTTTTTTTTTTTTTTTTTTTTTTTTTTGTTTTGAGGCATCCCTAAGGGGTTGAGCATACGGCTTGCGCTTTTTAGTCGATCCGACAATTTCTGTATTTTTAGGGAATTTTTGAAGAAAAACTTCAAATGCATTTCCTCCTACAGTTTTAATCCGATTTCATTTATTTTTGGTATGAGGCATCCTTAGGTGGGTCGGGCATACGGCTTGTGCTATTTGACTCGACTTGTAAATTCTTGATTTCGATAGGGAATTTTTGATGAAAATACCTCAAAATGCATCTTCTCCTGCAGTTTTGATCAGACATCATTTATTTTGGGGCTGAGGCATGCTTAGTGTGTCGTGAATACGGCCTGTGCTTTTCGAGTCGATCAGAATTTTTTGGGAATTTTTGAATAAAAAAACTTCAAAATGCATTTCCTCGTACTGTTTTTATCAGATTTCATTTATTTTTGATACAAGCCGACTTTAGGGGGTCATGCATACGGCTTGTGCTTTTTGAGCGAATTGGAAAACTTTTGAATTTTTTTCGGAATTAAAAAAAAATAAATAAATGAATCTTCTCCTGCAGCGCATAAACGCAAGTTAAATGAACTTGCGCAGTAGTCAGATTTAACAACCGCACATCTACGCAAGTTAAATAAACGTTCGCATTGGTCCATAATGTGAACCACGCATTGACGGAAGACAAACATGCGAACTGGTCCAAAATAAGCACCGCGCATCAACGCAAGTTAAATAAACATGCGCAATGGTCCGAAAATAGAACTACGCGTCGACGCAAATTGAATAGACATGCGCAGTGGTCCGAAATGCGGATCGAGCATCAACGCAACGTAAAGAAACATGCGCACTGGTCCGAAATGCGAACCGCGCATCAACGCAAGTTAAATAAATATGCACACTGGTCCGAAAAAAAGAACCGCGCATCAGCGCAACCCAAAGAAACATGCGCACTGGTCTGAAATGAGAACCACGCATCAACGCAAGTTAAATAAACATGGGCAATGGTCGGAAATGCGAACCGCGCATCGACGGATGTTAAATAAACATGCGATCCGGTCCAAAATAAGTACCGCACATCATCGCAAGTTAAACAAACATGCGCACTTGTCCGATAAAAGAACCACACATTGGCGAAAGTTGAATAGACATGCGCAGTGGTCTGAAATGAGAACCTCGCATCAACGCAAGTTAAATAAACATGCGCACTGGTCCGAAATTCGAACTGCTCATCAACGCAAGTTGAATAAACATGCGCACTGGTCCAAAATGCAAACCGCGCACCAACGCAAGTTAGATTAACATATGCACACGTCCAAAATAAGCACCGTGCATCAACGCAAGATAGATAAACATGCAGACTGTTCCGAAATGCGAACCGCGCATCAAGGCAACCTAAGGAAACTTGTACACTTGTCCAAAATAAGTACCGCTAATCAACGCAAGTAAAATAAACATGCGCACTGATCCGAAATAAGAACCGCACATCAACACAAGTAAATGAACATGCGCATTGATCCGAAAGAAGAACCACACATCAACACAAGGTAAATAAACATGCGCACTGATCCGAAATAAGAACCGCACATCAACACAAGGTAAAAAAACATGGGCGCTGGTCCGAAATGCCAACCGCACAGCAACGCAAGTTAAATAAACATGTGCACTGGTCCAAAATAAGCACCGCGCATCAACGCAAGTTAAATAAAAATGCGCACTGGTCCGAAATTCGAACCGCGCATCAACGCCACTTAAATAAACGTGTGGAGTGGTTCGAAATGTGAACCACGCTCCAACGCAATTTAAATAAACATTTGTACTGGTCCAGAATAAGCACCGCGCATCAATGCAAGTTAAATAAACATGCGCACTGGTCCGATATTCGAACCGCGCGTCAACGCAAGTTAAATAAACATGCTCACCGTGCAAGTTAGATAAACATGTTAACTCTTCCGAAATGCGAACGAAAGTAAAATAAACATGCGCATTGGTCTGGAATAAGAACCGCGCATTAATCTTTATTAAGTTAAATGAACATGTGCACGGTTCCACAATGAGAGCCGCGCATCAACGCAAATTAAATAAACATGCGTACTTGTCTGAATAAGAACAGCGCATCGAGGCAAGTTACATAAATATGCGCACTGGTCCGAAATGCGAGCGTTGTTGGAAGGTATCTATGGCAGACTATCCAGTCTACCAGAGATACAAAAAATCTGTTCCCCATTTTTCACGGAAAGAAATCTTTGTATGCATTTATCGGTCTATGTTCTGGTCCGGTGCTAACTTAATTATTGAGCTAGCTCTTTGCCGTCTCATCTTTTGAAGCCCGATATTTCAGGAAAATTCCTTCGCTCATGCACGCTGGAATGGGTCTTATTGCTTTTCGTAAGCTGGGACTTTGTCCTTGGACAAACTTGTTTATTAATGTCATACTTGTCATAACATGAAATCTTAAGTTCTGCCAAGCTTCCTTTTCTTCATTTACGTCTTGTTTGTCTTTTTCATTCCTCTTTTTTGTCCACCATATTGGGACGCCTTATTTGAACACCTGAAGTGGCCCAAAGATCAATAGCATGGCTAGGGTCAAAGCTAGACATTTCTTCTAATTCCAGTTGAACCATCATGAAGTCACTAACGTGATCATCACTTAGGCAGAACCGCAGATCACTTTTCGTTTTTTTAGCCCCCAACCGGGGCTTTATGCCTCGGAAGGGGCTTATGGAGTGGGCTCTGTCCGCCTGTCTGTCCTGTCGTCTGTTCGTTCGTTACCACGCATTCCTCTTAGATGTGTATACCATTTGGTCTGAAAGTTTACAGGACTCACCCCCTGGTCGTAGCTTGATGCACACCAATTTTTTTGGCGGTCCGATAATTTTTTTCAAATTGTAGTGCCTTCAGTACTGTTTTTAGACTTTGTTTATGCGATATCTCAAAAATAGCCCACCGGCTCTTCACCATACCTTGCAGAAAGAAACACCATATAGTGCAAATTTGCACTGACGAATTATTTTGATTTTTTTTTTCAAAAATTGAATTTTTGACGAATTTTTGAAATTTTCACTTGGGTGTTTTTTAACTGTTTTGGACTTTGTTTGCGCGATATCTTTAAAACATTTCATCAGATCTTCATCAAATCTTTTAGAACAAAAGAGCATACTGTGATGATCATCACTAAAGGGTTTTTATTTTTATTTTTGTCATAAATTGAATTTTTGACGAACTTTTGGTACTTTCACTTTGGTTAGTTTCTAGCTGTTTTGGACTTTGTTCACGCGATATCTCTAACACAGTTCATCGGATCTTCACCAAAACCTGGAATTAGAAGGACCAGATAGTGCACATCATCACGAAGGTTGATTCTGATTCAGAATTGTATTTTGAACGATTTTTTTTCTTTAATTTCACTTTGATGTGTTTTTGACTATGTGCACACGGTATCTCAGAGACAGCTAATTCGTTCGATCAAATCTAGCAGGAAGAAAGACCCTATAGTGTAGATGGTCACTGAAGTGGTGGGTCTGTCTGGTAAATGGGTTAGGTTGGCCCAAGGAAGATGATCCAAATGCACTTCGAAATTTACCAAATCCTGGACATTATTCAGCATCGGAATGAGTTTGTTAACACGATATCTCAAGAACAACTGCAGGGATTTTAATGAAACTTGGTATGTAGCTTCTGTGGGAACAAACACAGATCGGTATTGGAAATGGGCCAGGTTCGTCCAAGGAAAATGCACCAACTCGACTTAGAAAATTTCAGCTCTTGATTGACTATTGATGGCCTTGTTTAACTGATTGGGGGCCTGTTTGGAATAAGTGAGCTATGCACACTGCTCTAGTTCCACAATGTAGTCTTGAAATTTTTCAAAGCTGATTTCTTATCAATTATGAACAAATTTATTATGGAGAAACCTGATGTGCTCTAGCGTGCATTATGGATTTCTCATAAAATAATTAAGTTCATTGTTAAGTTTCTGACGTCACAATAAATAAAATCCGATTTCAGTACTGTAAAAAAATAATACCGGATTTTCCGGGAGCCTGCCGGGCTCCGAGATCCAAAAATCTCGGAGCCCGGCGCGAAATCTGGGAGCCTCGGGCTCCCGGGCTCCCGCTTATTTCGAGCCCTGTCCCTTACCAGGCCTTACTTTTTCGGCGACCCGCCAAAATTTGACTTTGAAGTCCACAGATGATCAGGATTTTTGGCGACCATTGATCAAATCGCTGTTCGATTTTATAAGAGTTTTTTCCAAGATGGTTCTGTCCAGCCAATTACATTTATAAGGAGATTGGATAAACTTGACAGATAGGAGAAATGTAGATCATTTAGTGTGTAATTACTATTGTCGGTACTATTCTTGCTTAAACGTTTCTGGCGATTGGGAAGAATTAGTTAATCCCCTTCATTCATTAGGTCTCGGCTGGTCACATTGTCCACAGACATTCTTGTGGTGACTGTTGTTCCTTTACTCGTACCGGGCTCACTGGCATTTGGGAGTGCGCTTGGTGTCTAGTTTTGGAAGAACGCTTGCTTGTTTTTGCAGTCGCGGTGCAAACTATGTGGCCCAGGTCTTGCTGAGGCCCGGCGTATCTGATCTCACGGGCAGTTTCAGGTAAAATTGTTTCGCGTTAGGTAAATTCCTTATTCCAAGAAATGGCGAATAGAAATTCTTGTAAAGAAACTTTTGTTCATTTGAAAGTCAAACATAACTATGCATAAATGACCTGATACTTGAGTAAAAGTTTCAAATGCAAGCGAAAGAATGGTATGTGGTGTGGTATGTGGTGTGGTATGTGGTATGGTATGTGGTGTGGTACGGTGTGGTGTGTACTCCATGTGGACTTAATGTGTCACGCCAAGACGAAAATCGTGTACCTTGGTTGCTTTAGGCTGTATAAAAAAGAAGTGCTGGAAAAGATCGTGCAAGTTTGTGGCGCCAAAGGCTATGTTTTCCAAATGGAGATGATCGTGCGCGCCAGACAGTTTGGCTTCACAATAGGCGAGGTTTGTCAGTTTCTCCCTTTGTCCCTTTTTTAAAACTAAAAAAAGGTTAATATAGAAAAATCCTACAATTACCGTTTTTTTCGTGAAATGACCAGGCAATTCGTTTAATGCCTTTTCTCAACTAAAAGCGTGTTGAAAAATTGTCGTCAAAGAATCTAGAAATATTCGACACTAATTTGGAAGACATCAACTATAATATTTTTTTCGATACAACAGAACACTTATGTTTTCAGTATCATGTTGTCACAGTGTTCAGTCCCATTATGCGGCATATGAAGGGTCATCTGTTGTGTGACATTATTGCTAAGAGTTAGCAACCTGAGCCCAGAAATACAGACGTTCAGTGTTTTGAGATCACATTTACTTGGCATTTAACACAATGATGGTTGCTGGAATCGACAGTATCTCATGGAAGATCATTCATGCCAAATGATAAAAATAGTTTTGGAATAAGAAAATCTGAAATAACATTTCTAAATTGCAATTCAAACGTCACATTTGTTGGTGACGAAATCATTATTTTCTCCCAATTTTAAATGGTTCATCTGGAAATGCCAATGAAAATGTGTCAATGGAAATGTCAATAAAAATGTAAATAAAAAAAAACTCGGAGCTCGTTAGGCATTGCTCGCAAGAGAGGTAAAACAATTTTTAAGTGTTAATTTTGGTATTGGCAGGTGCCGATCACCTTTGTGGACCGAGTTTACGGGGAATCGAAACTGGGTGGCAGTGAAGTCGTACAGTACGCGCTGGGAGTTCTACGCTTGTTCGCGACCACGTGACGACGAGACTTCGGCACAAGAAATGAATGAAAACTGTCTTCACAGACATAGCACGGATTTGTGCACTGCATATTGAACGACTCTATCTTAGCATACTCCTCTCTGCGTTGGGCCTCTGTATTCATGGGCGTCACACAGTAACTGATCATAAAATTAAGGATAAAAACATTCAAGTAAAAGAATCAGACGGATATAAAAAGTAAACACGAAGTTGACATCCCAACCCAGTTTTATTAAACTCCTTTCTTTGAACAGGATTTCAAAATACTTTAAAAAGGTGCGCAATTTCAAATAAATCTCCGTTATACAAGTAGCATTTTATTAATCCAGCCGACTTTGTCGGACTGGGTTAGTTGTATCACTATACGGGGCTTGAATGTATGTGTATATGTTAAGCAAGTTTTTCTTTAAGACGCTACTCCTCCTACAGTTACAGTTTACTCCAATCGATTAGATGTTACGCAGGGATGTTCCGCAGGGGTTCGCCTACCATACTATTATTTTTTTTTCGTGGTTCGCCAAAAAACTGCAGAAATGGCGGAACTTTGAATTTTGGCAAAAAAAACTGGAATAAATGGTAGTAAACAATTGTCAAACCATTTATTTCTCTGTCCTTTTCAAATAGTTATAAAATTTTAATCGAAAGTTTCTTAGGTGCTTCTTCACCTGGACTTCTATTTACCGACATTTACACAATTTTACAAAAAAATTTAAATTCCACCATTTTGGCATTTTTTTTTTTTTTTTTTTTTTTTGTCATTTGCGAAAAAAAGCAAAGTTCAAAACTGGCCAAATAAACGGATAGCTTTAAGAAAAACACAAAAATGCTGTTAATCCCAGAGATTCTGTCCGATTACTTTTGACAGCAGTGTTACCCGTGGAGTCATCTACCAAATGTAATTTTATCAAAATTCGTCGGTATCTTCTTTTACCATTGTAACATCTTAGCATTCAAGGGTGGGCACAACGTCCACGGACATTCTTGTTATATTTTATTATTATTAGATGTCTCCCCGTTGGGGAGGCATATATTGTTTTTTGTCCGTCCGTCTGTCTGTCCGTCAGCGGCGATTTCTCAGTAACGAGGCAGTCGATTGCAACCAAATTTTACACACGTGTTGCCTATAACGTGCAGATAATGTCCATATATTTATTTTTCATATCCGACTATTTTTCGATATTTTTGGCGAGGTTTTTGTAAGTTTTGACTTTAACATATCGCACTGTATCTTCGTCTGTCAGCAGCGATTTCTCAATAACGAGCAGGGCGACAGCAAACAAATTTTACACACGGGTTGCCTATGACATACAAATATCCGCCCATTTTTCGACTTCTGGTGAATTTTTATAGATTTGTTACATAATGTAGAATTGTTTCAAGCTAGAAGCGTGTCGCTGGGGGAGACATCCGTTTTTGAGCTTTAGCAAAAACACAGACTTTCTAGTTTTTGTTTATTTATTTATATATATATTTTAAAGTAATGAAATGTCCAATAAAGGCAGTATGAGGTTCCTTTGACAGAAAAGGGCACTAAAAGAATACGTTCGAAAGAAAACACGTTTCGAGATGTCTTTTGTACATCACACCGCAGCAATCACACTCACTCGTCACACATCTCACACTCACTGTGACCCACACTGCAGTGATCACACTCACTCGTCACACATTTCACTCAAAGTGACACACACACCGCAGTGATCATACTCACTCATTCACCCGTCACGCACATCACACTGAGAGCGGCACAGATTGCAGTGAGTACATTCACTCGCACTCACTGTGACACACACCACAGTGATCACACTCACTCGTCACACATTTCACTCACTGTGACACACCGCAGTGATCATACTCACTCATTCACCCGTCACTTCATCACACTGAGATCGGCACAGACTGCAATGAGTACATTCACTCGTCACACATCTCACACTCACTGTGACACACACCACAGTGATCACACTCACTCGTCACACATCTCATACCCACTACCTCATAAAAACCCCTAACTCGTCAGCACTGAAAATGAGATTGTCTGAATGTGAAACGAACACATTTGGCACTTCGGGCTTTGATTTGTTGCTATATTATACACAGAACTATATCAACTGCTCCTTTCCTTCCTCTTTCTTATGGACTGTCCCCGGCGAATAAAGAAAGGTCTGTTTTGCAGCGCTGGATTCAGACTGTGTGCAGGATCAAATATCGAATCGTCCGTGCTGCCAAAAAAAAAAACAAAAAAACTTTAAACATGTCCTCAGTATTTGACAAAATACTAGTAAGCTATGAGTATATTTATCAGAATCAGCGTGCAGCTACCGCCCTAAGTACCGGCCTATTTCATAATCGTATGCAGCCATTACTTTTAGCATTGCTTTAATTCATTATCATACGCAATCAGCTCAGAATAATTTGCAATCATTACCATGAACACTATATCAATTCATAACTTTATGCAGTCAATACCAAGAGCACTCCTTCGCATCATAATCTGACAATATCCTGACCCTGAGCACTACCTACACCCTAATCTTATCTCAGGAAGGAAAGCCCCGAGGGCTTCTCGCGGGGGTTTACAGACTGGCTATGGGAACATTATGAGAATGACAACTAGGTGGAAGACTTACTAGAAATGAGTGTAAGCCAGGTAGTAGTAGACGAAGAGGCAGACGGCTAGCACGATGCTGCCCATCAGGTACGCGGCTATGGCTAACGGCTCGCGCTGAAACACAAGCACCCGGCTCACTCATCTGCTCTGTTAGTGTGTGCTCAACACGTCATCAGCTTCAGCTTCGTTTAAGGCATATATTGTTTGGGCAGTAACGTAAACCCGAATACGATCCCTGTTTTCTTGCTGTGAACTTATCTCCGGGAGATGTCACCACGTGTACGAGAAAGCTGCACCTCGCGGACAGTGCCTTTAAGCTGCTTTCTCGTCAATGTTCTCTCTTTGCAACGCGATAATACAATTTTATTTTACTAAATCCCAAGGGAAAGAACGTTGAAAATACACCTTGAAGGGTCGCCAGAAAGTGGTATTGGCATTTAAAACAATGGTTACTGAAATTTTTTCAAAGGTCAGCATTTGCCTTATCTCTGACGGATATCAAAAAAGTAAATTTCATGGAAGCCCTACCCTTGGACTATGCCTATGAAATTGAAATCAATCTGACTAAAATTACTTACAGAAGAACTGTTTTGAAAAACTTACTCTCTAAAATGTCAAATGGCGGCATGGGGCCATTTTTTGGAGGTACAAAATTTGAAAGGAATAAGACAGAAATTCTGGAAGAGGCATTTTGAAAATTGGCGTACAAAAAATGTCAAAATAGCACCATTTGGTTAATTTTCGACGTTCCACCAAAAAGTAAGTTTTCAAGTGAGGACTACTTCAAAATGGCGCCATTTGGTCAATTTTTTTCGCGAATCACCAAAAAAAAGTAATTTTTCAACAGAGGACTGCTTGGGGGGAGGGGGGGGGGGGGCATTCACACAAAATTTCAATCGGAATCCGATCAAAATTGTGGGAGAAGTAACTTAAAACTCGCTAACAAAAAAAAAATGAAAATAGCGTTATGACCAATTTCTGGGGTTTCGCCCAAAAAGTATTTTGTTATTAAGACAGGACCGCCTGGGGAAATACGTGCAAAATTTGAAAGAAATCGGATCAAAATTGAGGGAGAAGAAGTATTTCAAGTAAAAGTTTACACATATATATACAGACGACGGATCTAAGGCGCGTGGTCTAAGAAGTGAAAAAAAAAGGTTGAACGTATTCGGTTGTCTTTTTTTTCTTTAAATTATCGGTAGTTCAATGTTAAATAGCCTATTTTTTTAGTTGTGCTTCTTACATTTTTAAGGCAAGAAAATTAATTGTTGTTTTTATAGTTTAAAGCCTAATATAATGGAATAATGAATAGTTTTCGATTTTTTCGATATGCGGTTTATCGGTAGTCGATTCCCGAACAGCTACAAAAAATATCTGGATTCTTATTTGTCTCAGAATTCTTTTTTTCAATAATACAGGGTGTTATTTAATTTTTTAAATCCCAAAGAATAAACAAACCTCTTCTTCAAGTAACTGCCAGTATCTTTCACACGTCAAATAACTGCATACTTTTTCCTGAAGAGCTTCTGAAGAAAAAGATTGCCAAGATTACTTCTAAAGATAATGTCTCCGAGCGAAATGACGTCGCACATCATGTGTAACATCTAATTTTTATAATAAAACACACCGCTCGGTCGACTGTCAAATGGTAAATCGCCAGGGAACGACGGCGCCCAGTGCAGTTTCAGTTCAGACTGGCCAACAATTAACATGACATTGGAATCTGGAGAACATTTAAGGGGCTCTTTCTCCTAAATGCACCAAAAGTACTCACAAGTGAGTGACGAGTTGATCACATTTTTACATCAAACAACGCCAAATAACACTTCAATATTTTAAGGCATTTAATAAATAATAGGCTAAAAGTTCTATGTTCTATGTAACTAAGTTCTATGGGAATTTTCTCTAGGTATGGCAAAAATCTTTGGGGACGGGGCTGTATTCTCTCCGCAGTTGCTGCAAATGAGGCGATTTTCTCAGGTCCCTTCTTTACGGTGGGATCTCTTCCGCTCACCATATTCATCGCTTCTGTAGTTATATTTTTATTTGAAAATTTAATATTGATTTCAGTTTCAACACTGATGGAAGCGGCCGGTGCACACAAAGCATCAATTTACAGAGATATATCATCCACCTTCCACATTTTATCTTTTACAGAAATAAAATACTTATTTTCCATTTCTGTAAATACACTCGAAATTCATAAAGATAAATTCCAAGAAAACACAAAATTATTCACAGAACTTCTTCGCTTGCTGATATCGCAACAAAATTCAACAGAATCCTTCGAACCTACCAAACAACAATTCCAATAACTCCGAAGGATCTCCGACGTTCAGCGGCCGAGAAGCAAATAAGACCTTTACGTAGGGGCGAATACACCTTCCTTAATCTCGCCACACACGTCAGGAGTTCACAGACCCGTCTAACTGACGTGAAAAATGACCACAATAAGGTTATACTCGATATGACTTTCTGTTATCAAGATATTTCACCGACAAGATTTTGTTTACTGCATGCACATATTTTACGTAATTATGTCACACGTGGTCATCGCTTGTTCCACTCGCGATAAAATTTGGAAGAAGCTTCCCAACCAACCAAGCAATCCACCAAATCTGGAGGACCTCCGATGTTCAGGGGCCCAGATATTTGGCAAATGAGATTTTTACGTAATGACGTCATATGCTTTTCTTATTTTCTTTGCTTCAAAAGTTTCTAAAGCCGTCTGACTGACCCATGGAATACTCATACAAAGTTTGAGGTAGATATAACTTTCCGTTATCCAGATATTCCATACATAAGATGTTTTTCGAAATACGCACACATTTTACGTAAGACGTTATATGCCGTACTCGTTCGTTTTGCGACGAAATCGGACATAACCTTTCGGACGTACAAAGCAACAATCCCACGAAGTTTGAACTTTCCCTGATATTCAGAAGTGAAAAAGTTTGCCGACAAGATTTACGTCATGACATCATACACCTTCCTTAATAATCTAACACGCGTCAAAAGTTAAAAGAGATGTACCCATGGAATAAACAGACCAAATTTGTAGTCGATTCCACTTCTCGTTTTCGAGCTATCTCGCACATAACATTTTGTTCACTACAGACTGACACACACACACATACACACGCGGAGCGCACAAAACATATATGTCTCCCGTCAGACGGGGAGACACAATTAAGGCATAAACATTTTTATACTAATTTAAACCTACCGTATAAACGTGAGTTGCTGCCATTGGGTAGCGTGGGTACACAAGACTTGAGGATGTTCTGAAACAAGTGCATAAATGTTCCTCGAAGGCAGTCGCACGCAAGAAGTTTCATTTCACACTGAATCGCATATAATAACTTCGAATTATCAAGTGTTAAAAACTAAACTTTAAACAACTTGTAATTTATAGCGTTGTTAGTTTTGATTTTTAAATCATTTAACTTACTTGACAGTTCTGCCTTTGGTTTTGTAAGCTGGCTTCTTTGCAAAGTGCCAAATCCCAATATTCTGGCTTATGTCGTTTGCGCATCACATCACAGCGGAAAATCTCGCAGAAATCGGCTAGGCAGTTCGCACTGGGTCCCTGAATTAAATTCAATAAAGGTTGTGCAACTGCAAGCGGCGGTTTTTTTTATGTCCATGAGTGCTGTACCGGATATTTTTTCGGACACGCTGTCTCCGAGCATGCTAGCATGAAGGAACAGCAAATCCGATATAGCCGAGTAGACACCAAATAACAGACTTTCTGCATGTCCCTTTTGTCTGTAAGCGCGTGACCCTTTTCTTTTCAAAGACACATCTGACCTCTTCTGAGGATGTTTCAACGCAAACTTTTAGTTTCCTTCAGGGTTCGTTTGGTTTCTTGCAGCGCAGTCAGACGGGTGAATCGTGTTTCGTTCTAAGCTATAGTGATAACACACTTTACACGTTTTGACGTCATATGTCGTTATGCGTTGTCCAAATTTGCATCAAATACAACAGCAATCGGTGGACCTACCCAAGGTATAATGCCAGCAAGTTTGAAGCTGATCCGACTTTTCGTTCTCGAGTGATCCTGTTAACTATGGAATGCCGTTTTCACATTTATTAGTGAATTATTGATATCAAGAATTAATTTTTGATCTCAATAAATCCATATTTTGACATCAAGAATTCATTTTTGCTATCTGTAATTGTATTCTTGATATCTCTAAATGTATTCTTGATCTCAAAAAATAGTTTTTGATATCAATAAATATTTAGAGATATCAAGAAATATTTATTGATATCAAAAATGATTTAATGATATCTAAAATTGATTTGTTGAGATCAAAAATTCAATTCTTGATAGCAAAAATGAAATATTTGAGAGCAAAATATTAATTTTGAGCTCACTAATTGATTTTCTATATATTGATATCAAGAATTTATTTCAGATATCATTATTTCAGACTGATACAATTTTAATTTGTATTTTGAAATCTGCAAACGATTTTTTATCTCAAAAACTATGGAATGCCATTTTAACATTTAATGCTTATTTTTGATATCAAAATATATTTAGAGATATCAATAAATCAATTTAGATCTCATTAATTTATATTTTGCTATCAGTAATTGAATTTTAGATGGCAAAAATTTATTTTTGAGATCAAAAAATCAATTTTACAAACCTAAAAAATCTTACGGGAGACACACATTCACACAAAATATAACGAATCGTCAATTAAATTTTGGAGATGAAAATTTGAATTATTGAGATCAATAATAACAACATAATTGTTGATCTCAAGAACTGCTTCTTTTCTGTACAGTAAAAAATTAAAATAAAGATTCTGTATACAAGGACAGCCATTATTTATTTACAGATGTGCGTTTCCGATTTTTTATTTTAAAAAATAGACTGATATTTTGATATCAAGAATCACTTTTTTTTGAGATCAAAAAATCGTTTGCAAATTTCAAAATACAAATTAAGAATGCATCAGTCTGAAATAATGATCTCTAAAATAAATTATTGATATCAATATATAGAAAATCAATTAGTGAGCTCAAAATTAATATTTTGCTCTCAAATATTTCATTTTTGCTATCAAGAATTGAATTTTTGATCTCAAAAAATCAATTTTAGATATCATTAAATCATTTTTGATATCAATAGATATTTCTTGATATCTCTAAATATTTATTGATATCAAAAATTATTTTTTGAGATCAAGAATACATTTAGAGATATCAAGAATACAATTACAGATAGCAAAAACGAATTCTTGATATCAAAATTTGGATTTATTGAGATCAAAAATTAATTCTTGATATCAAAAAATCATTTTTTGAGATCAAAAATTAATTTTTGATATCAATAATTTGCTAATAAATGTGAAAACGGCATTCCATAAAAAACTGATTCTTGATATCAAAATATCAGTCTATTTTTTAAATAAAAAATTCAGAAACGCACATCTGTAAATAAATAATGACTGTCCTTGTATACAGAATCTTTATTTTAATTTTTTACTGTACAAAAAAGAAGCAATTCTTGAGATCAAAAATTATGTTGTTATTATTGATCTCAATAATTCAAATTTTCATCTCCAAAATTTAATTGACGATTCGTTATATTTTATGTGAATGTGTGTCTCCCGTAAGATTTTTTAGGTTTGTAAAATTGATTTTTTGATCTCAAAAATAAATTTTTGCCATCTAAAATTCAATTATTGATAGCAAAATATAAATTAATGAGATCTTAATTGATTTATTGATATCTCTAAATATATTTTGATATCAAAAATAAGCATTAAATGTTAAAATGGCATTCCATAGTTAACAAAGTCTAGTGTCCGAAGCACGTAATGACGTCATACCTTATGCTATGTAAACCAAATACATTATGAAGCGTCAGACACACCCAAGGTATTACACTGCCAAGTTTGAAGCTAATCTGACGTTTCGTTGTGCAGTTTCAGTAGTGGCGGAATTGTCACGTGAGAGAGAGAGAGAGAGAGAGAGAGAGAGAGAGAGAGAGAGAGAGAGAGGGGAGAGAGAGAGAGAGAGAGAGACAGAGAGAGAGAGAGAGAGAGAGGGAGAGAGAGAGAGAGAGAGAGAGAGAGAGAGAGAGAGAGAGAGAGAGAGAGAGAGAGAGAGTGAGACAGAGACAGAGACAGAGAGATACAGAGAGAGAGAGAGAGACAGAGAGAGAGAGGGAGAGAGAGAGAGAGAGAGAGAGAGAGAGAGAGACAGAGAGAGAGAGAGAGAGAGAGAGAGAGAGGGAGAGAGAAGGGAGAGAGACAGAGAGAGAGAGAGAGAGGGAGAGAGAGAGAGAGACAGAGAGAGAGAGAGACAGAGAGAGAGAGAGAGAGAGGAGAGAGAGGGATGAGAGAGAGAGAGAGAGAGGAGAGAGAGAGAGAGAGAGAGAGAGAGAGAGAGATTACACACACAAAAAAAACGTTAGCGTGGCTGTCCTTTGAAAAGTGATGACTGCGCTTTATATAAACAATGGTTAGGGTCGCTTTCTTCACACAGTGATAACCGTGCGCTTATCTATACAGTGGTTAGCGTCACTTCCCTCGTACAGTGATAACCGTTGTGCTTTATTCTTTCTAGTCATAGTCCTATTTTCACACTTATATTTAGAATCAGAAAACCCCGATTCTAAAATAGACAAGAATACCGATACCTGTCTTGTGTATTCTGAATGCCGATTGACAAAGTGCAAGTCAAGGAATCGCTCTTCATAGAAAGCTTTGCCGCAGAAGCGACAAACCCATCGGTTCGCACTTTCTTCCTGTTTGTTTTCCTCGTGTACACCTGCAGGAAAACGTCGTATCGGTCAACAGAAAACGACTCTATAACGACTCCTCAAAGTGACCACTAAGTGATCATGATGATATCACAAGACAAACCAGGGCTATACGTGCAAGGATGCTCTGTGGTCAACTCGGCACTTTTTGTCCAAAACACGTAATTACGTCGCATGACGTCAACACCAAATACATTATGAAATACAGGACGCCCTCTGCAAACCGATAGGTACACCCCAGCTTATGTGTAAAATAAGCTGGGCTAAAATAACCTCCCTTTTAAACATTTTTTGGCGGATCGCCAAAAGAGTAATTTTTCAACATAGGCCTACCTAAACAACAACCGCACAAAATTGAAAACGAATCCGATACAAATTCTTGGAAAAGAAGCATTTTGAAAACTGGAAGCCAGTAAATTAAAAAATCCTCCCCCCACCCCACTTTGCCAATTTTTGGCGAATCGCCAATAAAGTAATTCTTCGAGAAAGGCCTGGCTAGAGAACAACTGTACAAAATTAGAAAGGAATAAGATCAAAATTGTGGCAGAAGAAGCATTTTGAAAATTGGACACCAAAAAATTAAGAAATGCCCCCATTTGGCCAAGTTTTGGCGGATCGCCAAAAAAGTACATTTTCAAGGGAGGCTTATGTTAAGAACATTCGTACAAAATTTGTAGAAAATCTGATCAAAATTGTGGGAGAAGAAGCATTTTGAAAATTGGTAACAAACAATTTTAAATGCCCCCATTTAACCAATTATTTAGATCGCCAAAAGAAGTAATTTTTCAAGAAAGGCCTACCTACAGAACAATTGTTCAAAACTGGAAAGGAATCCGATCAAAATTGCTGGAGAAGAAGCATTTTGAAAACTGGCAATCGAAAAATTTTAAATGCCCCCCCCCCCCCCATTTAGACAATTTTTGGCGGATCGCCAAAAAAAAATTGTAAGAGACGCCTACCCACAGAACGTTCGTACAAAATTTGAAAGGAATCCGATCAAAACTGAATAAGAAGCATTTTAAGTAAAACTTACACGCGTACATACGTACATACAGACGACGGATGCCTTCTGTTGATGTGATAAGACCAGCCCGGCGTGGTCGACTGGTCTAAAAGGTAAAGTTTCAAGAAAGAATCATATACGGAGCAACCGTTCAAAAAAAGAAAGAAATCCGATCAAAATTGTAGAAGAAGCATTTTGAAAATTCGCCACTAAACTTCTTCATAATGTCCCCACCCTCCCCACCCTCCCCACCCAGCGGTTTAGCCAGAAAAGTAACTTTTCAAGAGAGGGCTGCCTAGTGAACATTCACGCAAAATTCGACGACAATCCGATCAAAATCGTGAGGAAAAAAACTTTGGAAAATTGGCTACCAAAACATTTTAAAAGTGTCCCCTATTTGGTTAATTTTTGGTGGATCGCCAAAAAATTTCAAGAGAGGCCTACCCAGCAAACATCCTTACAAAATTTGAAAGGAATTTGAAAGGAGATCCTGGGGGCATTTTGAAAAACTGGTCCCCAAAAATTTTAAAATGTCTCCCATTTAGCCAATTTTCTTTTGGATCGCCAAAAAACTAGCTTTTTAAGAGAAGAAAGCCTGGTGAACATTACTAAAATTAGAAGGTAATCCGATCAAAAATGTGGAGAAAACACTTTTGGAAAACTGGTTACGAATTTTTTTTTAAATGCCCCGAAACTAGAGTCTCAGTGAGACAGAATTCCCCGTGTAAAGTAAATTATATACAGTAAAACCTCCATTACTGAATACCTCCCAATAGTGAAAAACCTATAAAAACCTTCTAGGATATGTGTTAAAATCATTGTTAGTGGTCACCATAGAAGTCGCTGTGAAGACTGAAGGGGCAGCTAGTCGGCATTCTCGCGGTGAACTCTTCATAAATCGGCAGTACTTCCTGATACGAAAAGCAAACAAGAGACAGATTAACGACCTGCTTTACTGAAGATCACACAGAGGAGGATATGCTGCAGGGCAAAAAGTTTACTATTCAGCTCGGGGTCCCGCGGGACCCCGACCTCTGAAACCAGGGGTCCCGAGGTGAAGTGGTGGGGTCCCGTCATTTTCGGGCAATAAAAAAAGTTAAATTCTATAAAATCAATTTTATTGCTGCAAAAATAAACTCGATTAGTGATATCATGCAAACCACAAAACTACTACTTCTAACAACAAAAAGAAACACTGAATGATGCTACACTAAACAATGAAAAAAAATCAATCAGCAGGGATGTACATCAGGATTTTTTTACCTTCGCCAATTTGGCGAAGGACGTTCAGTTCGCCTTCGCCAACTCTTACTAAAACTGTAATTTAATGGTAATCTGTTATTATTCCCCGTGTAACGGAGGGATATAGCTTTCAGCTTATCTGTCCGTCCGTCCGTCCGTCCGTCCGCCCGCTCTAGTATACTATCTTTCGTCCAGGCTGTTACTCGAAAACTATTCATGCTAATGCTTATTCGTTTTACATTCCGTTAATACGTATACTGAAGGTGTGCAATGTCGTCATATTTTTTAAATTGACCAAAAATTGTTAGGCAATGTAGGGTTTTCAATTTCAATGAATTTACTAACATCTTATGACATTATGTGTTACACGGGGCATCCTGCCTCACTGAAGCTCTAGTTAAGTATAAACTGATATGCGTACAATTACGGTGTGTAAAAATGGACAAGTTGAACGAGTGTCGTCACTGTTTGCGTTTGTCAATAGGACAGCTGCGCATGTCCTATTGAAAAATCAAAATATAAATCAAAAACAAAGCATATTTTGATCTTATTATAATCACTTTTTGCCTAAAATTCACCTTCGCCAAATTGGCGAAGGCGAATCTGTTCAACTTCGCCAAATGGATTTCACCTTCGCCATGGCGAAATGCGAAGGTCTTATGTGCACCCCTGTTCAATCATTTTCGATCTTAGCGGTGATACTGAACAGTTGCTATGGAAATGAAGGTTTCTATCCCTAAATTAATGCTGCCGATTGTGCAGGCCATTACGCTCTCTTATAAGTTAGTCTGCACTGTGACACAGTAACTTGCAAGAGAACCCCGTCTAGGGTCAAATTCCAGGGGTTACGAGCCGATTATCAGGGCTCCCCGGGACCCCGTGAACTTCATGCCCTGAATGCGCCTTATCCTGACCCTGGGCATTTTCTTGCATTTTATTACATTTATGAGGATCATGGTTTGTGTCCGGATTATGGGTTGTCCTCACCGGTATGGCTAGTCTCAAGCTGCCGTGCTTTATTGTAACAAGAATGAAATCAACATTTTCGTGCCATCTTTGAGAGCCTCGTGCAACAATACAAGCTTTTTGGCACAGTGCCAAAGGCATATCCCTGGCAGAGAGCCTCGTGGACAGTGCAGCGACGCTAATACATGCCTTTTGACAGTGCTCGTGCATCCCCTTCCCATCCAGGCTACAGCAGCCCCGTGTATTATATAGCTCCCCGCGGTAATACAAGCCTTTTGATACAGTGCTCGGGCATCCCCAGACGACAGCAGCCTCGTGTATTATATGGCTTCCCGCGGTAATACAAGCCTTTTGACACAGTGCTCGGGCATCCTCCAGACTACAGCAGCCTCGTATATTATATAGCTCCCCGCGGTAATACAAGCCATTTGATACAGTGCTCGGGCATCCCCCAGGCTACAGCAGCCCCGTGTATTATATAGCTCCCCGCGGTAATACAAGCCATTTGATACAGTGCTCGGGCATCCCCAGAGTCTGTGTTGCGACCCTTGACAATACAAGCTTTGTGACAGAGTGCTCGGCGTCATGTACTGTGTGGCGGCCGGAGGGGATAACAAAAGGTAGAACGAATTAATCACGTATTGTGTACAACAAGATTGCCCATGGACAATGCCCTAGCCCGCGAATACTGATGTCAGGATTTAGGGTACATACTGCGAGTAAGGCAATATCCCTGCCGTCAGTAAAGATTTTGAACAAAAGTGGTTCAACGCTAATATTTCCGCCACTTTCCGGCGAATCGCTAAAAAGGTAAAAGTCAAGCATCGGCATCGACGCTTATGATCTTCGCCATCAATCAAACTGTTAAGACTCTTCGACTAAGATCCTGGGAGGAGATGCGGTTTTTTAGGAAGTTGCTTTTTGGGTCAACAATTTGCGCGAATCGCTAAAACTTAATAGTCCCGGTGGTACTAATATCCGCCATCTTTAATAAAAACTGTCAAGACAGTAAAACCATACAACTGGTGTCAATTAAGACTTAATAAGATTTTTTCTTCTTTTTTTTGTCAACATTTCCTCCACTTTCGCAAACCGCCAAAGAATATTTACAACAGTAAGGATATTATTGGTGTGGGTTAAGACTTTAATTTGTTTCGCCAAAATTTTTGACAATTTTCAACGAATAACCAAATAAGTAATTTACAAAAGGCCTGGATGGGCCGGCAGGGGGACACTCGTAACTCCCTGCCCCGAACATAACTTTGAAACGTTTCCACGTAAGGTTCTGCGATGAAATTAAATTTATAATTTTTTTCCGCCAATTTTTGTTGCATCATAAAAAAGAGCAGGTACGTATAATGTCCGCAAGACTGTTTACCTGGTGTCAGTTAAAATGTTAATAAGAAATTGTTTTTTTTTTTTGCCAGTATTTCTGTCAGTTTTTGCGAATAATCACAAAAAATTAGGTGTAAACTCGAGGTAACCTCCTTTAATAAAAATTTTAGGGCATTTCCACTAAAATCATACATATCATACACTATATCATACATATGCAAACAACATAAAAATAAACTAGAGCCTTGGGGAGGCAGGATCCCCCGTGTAACAGGACATGCATTTAAGTTCAATTTCACTGAAAAGGTCTCACACTGGCGTATTACCTAGCGCGTATAACAACATAGCTCTTTATAAGCTAAAACCTTTTATACTGTGATGGCAAGATTTAGGCCTTTCACCTTGTAATACATATATATAATGTCTAATTGATCTTTATGAACTAGCCAGTAAATGAAACGTCTCCATGCTGTTAACTTATATCTACTAATCATACAACTTTTCTTTTCAAAGGAAGACTTCATCTGTAATAAAGAAAACATTTGGTTGCGTGAACCTATTCCAAGTATAATACAATAATAATTTCATTATGTGATATCCCAAAATAAATATACAATACTCTTAAAATGTATATTAAATATTCAACTGAAACATTAAAAAGCCTGCTACATTTTACCTTAAGGAAAGTTTATAACAGAATATTTTTCAGCCTTGCACCAATTCTTCCTTTTTTTAATATTTATAATTTTTCAAAAATAACCTGACGCTGCACATATATACTTTCTGTAAAGTAAGGTTAGTTCGCTTCCAATAAAAAAATTACAGAGATATCGCGCAAACAAAAGTGGATACAAAAATGACGAAGTCGAAAAACGTTAAAAGGTCGAAATTTTCATATTTTTTTACAAAATCGAAAAATAACCTTCCGTTGCACAACTTCATTATATATACTTTCTTCCTGTGCGATTTGGTTTTCTTCCGATAAACAGTACGGAGATACCGTACGAACAAAACTGGATACAAAAACGACTAAGTCCAAAAACGAAAAAAGCGTCGAAATTTCACATTTTTCTATAAAACTGAAAAATAACCGATAGTTGCAAAACTTCACTTTACATACTTTCTGCCTGTAAGATTTGGTTTGCTTCCGATAAATATTAATAGAGATAGCACGCGACTTGCCGCTATCGAGATATTTTCACCCAATGATGTCATATGCCGTTTTCAGTCGTTCTACTCCAAACAAAATTTGACAAAATCTTTCGTACCTACCAAGCAACATTCCCACCAAGTTCCAACTTACGCCAAACTTTTAACGCAATGACGTCATGTATCTCTCTTAATTTCGCTACACAAATCAAAAGTTCATAGAACTGTTCGATCGACCCAAGAAACACCCATACAAAATTTGAAGTCGATATGACTTTCCGTTATCCAGATATTTTGCACATAATACCTAATTCAAAATGTATTAAGGCTTTACGTGATCACTCACACGCCGCACTCGTTCGTTGTAATCGCGACAAAATTTGACAGAATCTTTCGGACCTACCAAGCAATAATCTCTCCAAGTTTCAACTTTCCCCTATGTTCAGCGGCAGAGAAACGCACACAAAATTTTTACCTAATGACGTCACACGCCTGAGCTAAACATTATGTCTCCCCTTGGTAGGGCAGAGAATTACTTGCAGAATAATTGTTTTGAAACCCCTGTGCCCTTAAACATTCAAACGGCGGTGTGAGGCTAATGTATGGAGGTGCGTAAAAAATGAATGAAAAATGAAGAGAAAACATTACATAAGAAGATTAATATTCGATTGATGTGATAAGACCGACTGGTCTAAAAAGTGATGGGTATAAACGACGGACGAAAGTTGGCTGGGCTAAAAAAAACAGCCTTATTTTCGAGAAAAATATATCGAGTAAATAATAATTTAGATCCCTTTGTCATCAACAAAATTAGTAACTACGGACGACATAAGTTCACTCGGGAATAAGACTGAGATTTCAAAACGAAAACGAAACTACAGAATCCATTGCTATAATTATATATCTTGAATCGATTGTCAATAATCAGCCCACTAAAGCTCTCTTTCACTTTCGTTTCACTTTGCCTTCACGTTTTCAGAAAACTACCCATGATAAGCAAAGTGTTATTTCAAAATAGTACAGCCGCATGAGAAATAGGCCAAGCATGCGCATTGAGTAAGCGAGACGAAACCCAGCCGCAGTAAGCAGGCGCAGTGCTTTCATGGCTCCACATGAGCTACCCCACTGACACGTATTGTTGCACACTGCAAGTCCTTTGTATTTTAAGACGGCAAACCTTTCTTTGATTTTATGTTTACTACATGGCCCTTCATTTCTCACTTGATTGAGGGTGGTTTTTCATTGAATGAACTCAGTTTTCATTGAATGAACTCAGCTGGATGATTATTACACGTGGCGTTCACCATTTTATTGGCCTAATCCACCTGGCGCTTTTCACGTACATATAGCGCCTCGCACGTCGGAAATTACCATTTTTACGCTGGTCAGCAAGGATGTAAAACTCTATGTGAATTCAAAGAATTTCGGTCTTCAGTCCGACACATTCGGTAAGATATTACTTTTCCTTGTGTTTCTTTCACAACAGATTTGTCTGTCAAGTCTTACAAGTCACTGACTTGTTGTTTCTTTTGTTACGTATGTCAAAACCAAAAGTGCAAAAGTGTTTTGTTTGTTACGACATTTTTAACTTTCCTTTTTGCAGCAGTTGAGACTTGACCTTCACCTTGCTGAATTTTCACAATCATACACTTTTAAAGTATATGTTTTTTATTTTATCTTCTTTTAATAGACATAACAGTTGTTGACTCTACATATTAACTGAAATGATATAAGTACCAGTACCGGATAAGGATGATGATAATCGTCTCTTTATATTTATTTTGCATTAAAGATTACTTCCGGTTGATTTTTTCGAATAACGTCTCGCTATTTTCAGACAGACGTCTTGTGAAAGTAACAGGGTTTCTTTCTGTAAAATTGATAACGTTTTATTGCTGCTGGAGAGCCTGTAAATGTCCTATCGAATAAGTTTGATGTTGAACAGTCATTCTATGCTTTTTTACAGTGGCTTGTGATGACATGCCATGTTAGATTCTACACTCTTTTTGACACTAATTTGTGATGGCATGCTTGTGTCAGTGATGGCATGTCCGTGTTAGATTCTAAAACAGCATGTCACTGGGTAACTTGCATAAATCTGTACTTCTTTTTTTCCGTCTACGTGACATTGGCAGATGATGAAATAAAGTGACGCACGAAAATTTGTCCTTTCATCGTGCCGAACAGTAGACGATTTAAGACTGGGAAATGCCAATCCTCTCTCTTGGAGTTATACATCCTCCCCGGTGGCCGTCGAGCCACGAACCATCCACTCCACTGGCGGTAATTGGACAACACATCCTAACGCGTATTTTCGGGATGGTCTTCGTGTGTCTTCGCTGATGACACCTTCATCTCGCTCGTTCATTTAGACTGTTTCACGATTCTTCTTCAAACACGTTAAAATTGGTGGAACTGTTCAAAGAGTGGTGCATTTGTGTATCTGTTGCTACAGAATGTTCCATTAACCTCCCCTCCCTCGTCTTGATATGTGTAACGAAGTATCCAATCAAATCAAATAAAGTTTATTCTGAACATCTCTCTGATACAATTTCTAACTAGAACCTTATTTCGCTAGCGAAATGTTTAACACTTAACAAAAATTAAAACGCAAAAATACTTCCTTCAATGGGTTATTTCTTGAATAATGCAAACAACACAGCTTGAATACGTCTTATAAGCCGAGTACTGTTTGTGTTGGCTTATTATTTAGGTTATAAATCTGGCCAGTATAAAAATTTCAAACACATATACGTTAGACAAACAAAGAAATCTCAGTGTTTGTCAGTTAAAGGAATAGTTTAGACAACTTTGGAATAGTTTAGACAATGACTTGACAAATATAACAAACATAAGGGCTTTCAAAAACGCTTATAGGATTCGTCTATTTAGTGAATATTAACAGTACATTTTATATGTTTAACTATATGCTATGATAGTATATAATTGTTATCTGTTGCGAATATTTAAACTGTTTATGTTAGAAATGGAAATATAGCGCTGTTAGTTTTACATAATGACTAGTACAAAAGGCCAAACATTTTATAAGCTCGAGGCAGTTGTGCCTTTTCTGTTACATCTGGGAGTATTTATTTATTTTCTTGGAGACTTTTATGTTGCTTATTATTATACAATTCGCTGAAACAAAATTATATTTAAGAATTGATAAGCCTTTGGCTTGCAAGGGTTATATGAATTTGTGCGAGCAGCGGTTTGTCCTTTTTTTCTTGACAGTTTTTCCGATTTTTGGTGTCTTCTTCTCTGACACTATGGGCCCTAGGACTATGAAACTTGGGACTTATGAAGAGCTTGATCTGAACGTGTGCATGTCACTTTTTATTTTCGTCTTCGATTTATAACCTAAATTTAGATCAGTAATATTAAAATATTGTAACAAATTTGTCGGTATTAATTTTCTGTTTTTTGTATTGTTTTTGTATTGTTCTTTAGATCCCTTTCAACTGCTATGGTCATATCGGGATCCCCCTGCCACATTATACTGAAATGGGGCATTCCAGTCCTCCTTCTAACCCTTACATGTGGAGTACCTCACAGGGTAGCAAGGAGGAGTCCCAATTTTAAAGTTTTAGGTATGACCCGACCGGGGTTTGAACCCACGATCTTCCAGTCTCGAGGTGGACACTCTAACCACTAGGCCACCGAGGCTGGTTCTAATTTTCTGTTAACTCCAAACATAAATACACCATTGTATAAGTTAACAATATCCGTAAATTTCATTATGTTAGATAAAGGACCAGAATGTTCATATTTAGTCACTTAATATATTATGCTTTTTTCTGAATAGCTGTTAGGAGGCGGTAGCCCGCTTATAAGAATGTCCCAAAACCTCAAGCCCATCATTTAGATAAGGCAGAAAAAGTGTGCAGTATAAAATTCTAAGCGATTCACTACTTATCTTTGCCCCTGCTCTATAAATGATTGCACCCGTTTAACTTATTTCTAATTCTCATGCAGTGTGATTTCCAGGTAAGTTTACAATCAATGATAAGACCTAAAAATTTTGTTTTATACACACGCTCAATTTGTTGATTATGAACAGATGCTTTGATATCAGGAATACAGATACATATCAAAATATCAGTCTCAGGCTTGCCGGAGGTTGAAAATAAAAAATATAAAGATAAAGAGTGTCCTAAAAAAGCCTCAGAAATAGTTTGTATGCGTTTTTCTTGAATAAACAAGAACAGCTGTCACCGGCAATAATAATAGATGTACGTATTTCAAGAGGCGATAAAATCACCAAAACATGCATGTCCAAGGACATGCCCCAGCCGAGTTACCGAATAAGGAAAGAGAGAAAAACTCTGAAACGAATACTGTTAGGCCAAACAATGAAGTACTTTGTTTCTGAACGTAACTTTTTCATAATTTTAATACACAAAAACGTGTTTCCCCGGGTGGAAGCTGCCCGAAAAGGGATGTTGGAGACGTTGGGTTTTGAAGATTCATGTATTTACCGACATTTACACAATTTTAGAAAAAAATTATTAAAATTCCCCCATTTCGGCTTTTTTTTTTTTTTTTGTCATTTGCGAAAAAAGCAAAGACCAGGTGGAGAAGCACCTAAGAAACTTCTGATTAAAATTTTATAACTATTTGAAAAAGACAGAGAAATGAATAGTTTGACAATTCAGTTATTTACTACCATTTATTCCAGCTTTTGCCAAACTTCAAAGTTCCGCCATTTCGGCAGTTTTTGGCGAACCGCGAAAAAAAATAATAGCCTGGTAGGCGAACCCCTGGGGAATATCCCTTCGTAACATCTAAACGATTGGAGTAAAACTGTAGGAGGAGTAGCATTTTACAACTGGGTCAAAACGGGCACAAAAAGTGCCGCCATTTTGTCCGTTTTTCGTCTCTCGTCAAAAAAAGTAATAGCCAGGTGGGGGACCACCCAGGGAACATTCCTGCATAATATCAAAACGATTGAAGTAAAACTGTATGATGAGTAGCATTTCAAAGAAAAAGTTTAACATACGCCCATACATTCAAGCCCCCTATAGGGATACGACTAACCCAGTCCCACAAAGTCGGCTGGGTTAAAAAACCACATAAGTACTAATTTCCGCTCCCATAGTTCAAAATTTTAAGAAGGTAACATTATATTCCTAGCGCTAGTAACGATTTTAGTAAGAATTGGTTTTTCACCAATATTTCCAACGTTTTTCCGCATAACGCAAAAACAATAACTAGGCAAGTACCAATAAAAACTATCTTTAACAACATTTCAAGACAGTACCAAAGACTGTTTATACTAGTAGTTGAGTCTTTGACAGCATCGCCATTCCTGTGGTATGAGTTTCATTTTTCGTCAATATTTGCGCCAATTTTTCCAAATTACGAAAAAAGTAATGGCCAGGTAAGTACCAATAATGGCTATCTTTATCTAAAATTGGAAGACAGCAATAGCCAGTTAGGCAGTACTTTACGCTACTTTTATTAAAATAACAATGTAATGAGGCTATTTTCCCGGAGTTCGTGAAGAATTTACTGCGAGTTTTTTTGGTTGTTCACCGAAATTTTCGCCGATTTTTTGGCCAATCACCAAAAAAAGTAATAGCAAGTAAGCCAGTAATATTGCCTGCCACCTTTCCATGAAATTTCAAAAGAGTAAGACTATTTTCCTGGAGATCAAATTTTACTGGAATCTTCTTAGTTTTTCGCCAAACTATTCGCCAATTTTTGGCCCATCACCAAATATTGTAATAGCCAGCTAAACAGTCAGGCTTGCTGCCTTTACTTGAAATCTAAAGACAGTCAATCACCAATCACCAAAAACGTAACAGTAGATATTAAGGCTTGCTACCGTCAGTTACAATTTCAAGACATTAATACTATTTTCTACGAGTTAGTTAAGGTTTAACACTTTTCAAAAAAATAATAATAAATAAATAAACAATTACGTTTTTTCTCCAATATTTCTGCTAATTTTTGGTGAATCCCTTAAACAACTAATAGATAGGTGGACATCGATGCACCCTACCTCCCACCAAAATTGTAGAATGTTTCCATGAAAACCCTAGGAGATACTGTTTACAGAAAATTGGTTTTTGGCCAATATTTCTGCCAAGCTTTGGCAAATTCCTAAAAAGGTAACAACCACTTAGGTAGTAATGTGTGGTACTGCTATTTAAAATCACAAATCGAGGAGACTATTTTCCTGGAGTTCTCCAAGATTTTACTGAAATTTCTTTGGCTTTTCGCCAAAAAATCGCCGCTTTTTGCCAACCACTAAAAATTCATAGCCAGTTAGGTAATATTGATTACTGCCGTTATTTAAAATTTCAAGGCAGTAACGTTACTTTCCTTGAAATGGTCAAGATTTTACGAAAAAAAAGTTTTTAGCCAATATTTTCGCTGATATTTTTTTGCTTTGCGCCACAAGCTTAGCCAGTGTTTGGCCAATCACCCAAAAAGTAATAGCCAGGTAGGTAGTACCTCCGGCTACCTTCACTTTAAATGTCAACACAGTACGACTATTTTCCAGCAGTTAGTAAAGTTTTTGCTGTATTTTTTTTGTTTTTCGCCAAAATCTGCATCAGTTTTTGACCACTCACCAAAACAAGAATGTCCAGGGACATTGTGACCAGCCAGGATCTAGTGAATCTATGAATAAGCTTGTCTGGTTGCCGAAAGTGGTAGTCACATTGTACAAGTTTGTCCAAGGACAAAGCCCCAGCTAACGAAAAGCTATAAAACCAAATCCGGCGTGCTTGAACAAGGCAATTTCCCTGAAAAATTGGGCTTCAAAGGACGAGATGGCAATGAGCTAGCTAAATAATTAATTTAGCAACGGACCCGAACATAGACCGATAAATACATACAAAGATTTTTTTCCCAGAAAAATAACTTCGAACAACGTATCGAAATTGTATCTACACATGTGTACTGTTGACATGTACTGTCGGACAGACACAATTAGTTCAAGCAGCAGAAACGATCAAAACGACCAAACACATGTGCCTTTTGAAAAGAAGAAAACGCCGCGTCTAAAACATCATTACTTAAGTTTAATGTTTTGGTATGTATTATTTTGCTGGGTTTGCATTTCCGACCAGTGCGCATGTTTATTTAACTTGCGTTGATAAGCGGTTCGCATTTCGGACAGCGTTGATAAGCGGTTCGCATTTCGGACAACTGCGCAAGTTTATTTAACTTGCGTTCATACGCGGTTATTGTTTCGGACCACTACGCATGTTTTATTTCACTTGCGTTGATAACCGGTTCGCATTTCGGACCACTACGCATGTTTATTTAACTTGCATTGACGCGCGGTTTGAATTTAGGACCAGTGCACACATTTATTTAACTTGCGCCGATTCTCGGTTCCATTTCGTACCAGTGTGCATGTTTACCAAACTTGCGTCGATGCGAGGTCCGTATTTCGGACCAATGCGCATGTTTATTCAAGTTTTGGCGGATCGCCTAAAAAATTAATTTTTCAAGGCGGGCCTAACTGGAGAAGAATCGTACAAAATTGGAAAGGAATTCAATAAAAATTGTCGTCGAAGAAGCATTTTCCAAATTAAACGCCAATAAATTAAAAAATACCCCTCATAACGCCAATTTTTGCCGGATCGCCAAAATGAGGAATTTTTCAAAAGAGAAATACCTGGAGAATAATGGCACAAAATTTGAAGAAGATCTGATCAAAATTCTGTGAAAAAAAGCATTTTGAAAAGTGGTGACCATTAAATCACAAATGTCCCCTATTTGGCCAATTTTTGGCAGATCGCCAAAAAGAGTAAATTTTCACGACAGGCCTAGCTAGAGAACAATCGTACAAAATTGGAAAGGAATCCGATCAAAATTGTGGGAGAAGAATCAATTTCAAAATTAGATACCAAAAAATTAAAAAATATCCCCCATTTGGCCAATTTTTGACGGATGGCCAAAAGAGGCCTACCTGAGGAATATTTGTGCAAAATATGAAGAAAATCTAATCAAAATTGTGGGAGAAGAAGCATTTTGAAAATTGGCAACCGAAAAATTTCAAATGTCCCCCATTTAGCCAATTTTTGGCGGATCGCCAAAAACAGTAATTTTTCAAGAGAGACATAATTAGGGAACAACTATCCAAAATTGGAAATGACTCCAATCAAAAATGTGGGAGAAGAAGCAATTTGAAAATTAGACACCACAAATTTAAAAAAATGTCCCCCATTCGGTCAATTTTTAGCAGATCGCCAAAATGAGTAATTTTTCAAAAGAGGATTACCTAGGGAATATTCGTGTAAAATTTGAAGAAAATTTGATCAAAATTGTGGGAGAAAAAGCATTTTGAAAATTGGCAACCACGAAATTACAAATGTCCCCTTTTTGACCAATTTTCGGCCGATCGCCAAAAACAGTAATTTTTCAAGAGAGGTCTAACTAGAGAACAACTAACAAAAACTGGAAAAGAATCCGATCAAAATTGTGGGAGAAGAAGCAATTTCAAAATTAGATACCAAAAAATTTAAAAATGTCCCCCATTTGGCCAATTTTTATCGAATCGCCAAAATGAGTAATTTTTTTAAAGCGGCCTACCCAGGGAATATTTGTGCAAAATATGAAAAAATTCTGATCAAAATTGTGGGATAAGAACCATTTTGAAAATTGGCAACCGAAAAATTTTAAATACCTCCCATTTAGCCAATTTTTGGCGGATCGCCAAAAAAAAAATTCTTTAAAGAGAGGCCTACCTAGAGAACATTTGTGTAAAATTTGAGAAGAATCCAATCAAAACTGAAGGAGAAAAAGCATTTTAAGTAAAAGTTTACACACGTACATATGTACATATAGACGACGGATACCCCTCTATTGATAGGATAAGAACAGCCCGACATTGTCGGCTGGTCTAAAAAGTAATAGCCAGGTAGGCAGTAACGCCTGGTACCTTCACTTAAAATTTCAAGACAGATTGCCTTCCTGGAAATGCTTAAGACGCTACGAAAAAAAAGTTTTTCACCAATATTTTTGACAATTTTTGGCGAATCGCCAAAAAAGTTACAGCCAGGTAGGTGGTAACTCTTGCTACCTCCACTTTAACTTCAAACACGGGAAGACTATTTTTCAGCAGTTAGTTAAGATTTTACTGAAAATTTTCGCCAGCTGGCCAATCACCAAGATTAAGATTTTACTGAAAAATTTAGCCCGTTGGTCAATCACCAAAAAAAAGTAATAGGTAGGTAGAAGTACAGCCTGCTAACTTCACTTAAAATTTCAAAACAGTAAGATTAATTTCCCACAAGGAAAAGATCTGGTTTTTCGCTAATATATATTTTCGCCAATTTTTGGCGAATTGCCAAGAAAGCAATAGCCAGGTGGAAACTTATATGCGCCCTACCTTCCACCAAAATTTCAAGACATTAAGGCTAAAATCCTGGGAAAATATACGATTTTTCAACTTAAAAGCGTTTATTGGCACATACTTTAAACAACTGTTATATTCCTGCTTCTGAAAAAAAAACGCTGGGGCTAAAAAAAAAGAACAATAAAGTACGCTTGTGGAAAAAAGGTACGTTTTGAGTAAAAAAAAAAGAACGATGCGAAAATAAAGACTAAATCTTTAAAAAAAAGTACGATCCGGCAAGCCTGCAGTCTATTTTTTTTAAAATAAAAATTCAGAAACACACATTGTAAATAAATAATGACTGGTCCTTGCATACAGAATCTTTCGTTAATTTTTTTACTGTACGAAAAAGAAGCAATTCTTCAGCTCAAAAATTGTGTTACTATTATTGATATCAATAATTCAAATGTTTATCTCCAAACTTTAATTGACGATTTGTTAAATTTTACACAAATGTGTGCCTCCCTTAAGATTTTTTAAGTTTGTAAAATACATTTTTCATCTCAAAAATAAATTTTTGCAATCTAAAATTCAATTTTTGATAGCAAAATATAAATTACTGAGATCTACATTGATTTACTGATATCTTTACTTTTTAATTTGATATCAAAAATCAGCACTAAATGTTAAATGTTCCATACTTTTACACAATGCACTTTCAATCACCCATACATTCAATAGGCAGAGATTTCTTGCTTATTTTGGAACGATTGTGTTTATTTCTGGCTGGCTTACGGCACCGTCGGTCTCTATAGTTATAGCAGCAACCTGGGTAGTTGTAGCAGTATCCTCCATCAATTGCTTTATAATTTACAAGCAATTTTATGCACCTTTCATATAAAATTCTGCAATGCAATACAAGATCAATACCCGGAGTTGGTTATTACCGTATTAGTCACCATATTACGGAATTTGATCTTTCCCCGTAGTTTATATTATTTAAATAGCTTTTAATCAAACGACTTTTTTCGGTTTAGAGACATCTCATAGACTGCCCAAATGCAAATAGTGCCCCTTTTGTGATCGCCCCACAATAATGGCTTTTATAAACAACAGCATTCAATTATGACAGTTACTCGAAGTCTATTGTGTGTTTACGTCCTTTGTGCGTCTGTGTCCTTGGGCTTTTTTTTTTTTTTTTTGTACTTCATATTACACGAACAGATCTAATTCTGGGCTTGGGATTGGGACCAATTAAATCATTTCATATTACGTGAACTTCATAACAACCGTGTTCATATTACACGGGTCCGACTGTATTGACAAATGTTCTCGAAAACATCATACAACTGCCAAGCAATATTCACAATTACTTCAACTCATCAAATAGAAATATAACTTATTTACTCATATCTGTGGTCGGATCCGTATCCTTATATTTTAGATTCCTACATATACCTTGGCCATCTCTTGCTTTTGTTTGTCTTATTGTTTCAAATACCTGGTGGACAGTTGGCAAACCTCATTGTATCTTATATTTCTAGATGGGAACTTCCTCATTTTCTTGTGCCTCTGATATAACTTGTTCATGAGAAAACTGCTTAATGTTTGTCTTGGATCTGGACTACATGATCGAGCTCTGATTTTTTCTTTGGCTATTTGCCCATATTGTTCGCTTAAAGCACACTTTTTGCGTATCAATTTAATATGGTGTAACTGATGTGTAGATTCTGCATTTGGTTGACCGGCTCTCTTTTCTTCTATAAGTTTCTTTAACTCCTACTCCTCTCAAACAGGAACCTGATATTTAGAAGATTGCCACTCCCTATGATAACTCGATTAAAAATCATGAAGATATTTCAGAGTTAGGATAACGTTGTCAAAAAGGCTCCAGCTGTGGAAGTTGTTTCCGACAGTTCCCTTTCAGTACGAAAGTTTGAATCACTGACTCCTTCTCTTAAAAGAACTTTGAGACACACTGATTCCCCATTGGCAGATGATGGTGATGTTCGTGAGTTACAGTTAGCTCGAGATAGGCTATTTGGTCAACTTGATGACTATACTTGTGGATATATTAAACTTTATGAAGAGGGAGATCTGCTGCTGTCTCATTTGGCTATGTTTAGTAATCTGGAAAATGAAAAGTATGAACGCCGAAGGAATGCGTCTTTTGGAAAAACGTATTAATACAAGATGTTCAAATGGCACCTATCTGCCATATCGGGAACATGATTCTCATTTGAACATAGAATTATGCGTAAAAGGTCCACCATTCTTATTTGAATAAAGTTGTTTGGTTTTTACCGCACTATAGTGTCGTAAAGATGCAAACGAAATTGCGTCTCGTTTTACGATTGTAGCGCCAAATTTAAAGGCGCTTCAATGAATGACTGTTTGCTAAATGTTTCGCAAAGAATTTGTCGCCTTTAGGTGCGACATCACAAAAATGTACTATCAATATTGGGTACCCAAAAGGCATCGATATTGTAGTGCTTTGTTGGTGGAAGGATGGCGATACTTCCAGGGTTTGCGGTCATCTCCGTCCCGTAGCAACTTTGGTGTTCTACAGGTCGCCAAAGATTTCGAACATATTTAAGGTTCTGATGCCGTGCGATTTCCTTCGAGAGATCGTACGTCGACGATGGCCTCAAAAGTTCCGTAGAATTCAATCCGGCCATAGACTTGACCGGGAGCATGTGTGAGAGGACGAAACTGACTTTACACAAATTCGTTTTAAATTCAGAGTAGGTCGTAGCTTCTATACCCCCTGAGATGAGGTTAAATTCGAAAAACATTGATCTGCGGTTTGAAGATTTCCCGGCTGAGCGCACGTTGGGTGTCAATGGCATATTCAGTCTGAGACATTTTAGTTTCGCGTTGCGCTGAAACACTAACCTACAACACGGTGAGGATTATTGTCCACGGTAGCTGCATTGTATATCCATTCGGTTTTATAGCCCCTTTCGCTTTGTTTACTAAGCGTCTTTGCAGAAACAGGATGGGAAGAGGAAATTTCCGAGGATATCAAGTCTAAATGGATAGTGGTTGGGTAGTTTTGTGGAGCTGGAGAATATTCCTGTTCCTCGTTGTTTTAAGCCAAAAGGTTTCGACGGTGTTTAGATACAATTCCAGCCTTTTATGATACATCCTAAGTAGGTTATGGTTGTTGCAGTTATTTCCGCATGACTGATAGAGATGGAAAACCACACATGTCCTTTGTGTCTAAAGTTTCTTCTATCAAACCAATTTCTGTACCCAGATTGGAGATGACGGCCGCAGTTTTGACAGTTAGAATGGCTCACACGATCGAGTTTGAATTCGCTTATTAGGTTTCAAACATTATTACTGGATAAATAGTAAGGTCGTCTTAGGGTATACAGCAAACATTTCTGAAAGGTTTCATGTATTGTGTCCAATCTAGTTAGTTTTATCAACTCGTTGATGAATGTAGACCAATGGTTTCATGGCAAGAGAGTTAAACGTAGCTGACATAGCACCACGTGGGTGTTTGGCAGAAGAGCCACGGAGCTAGAAATGGCTTTGTGACCCGGACCCGGGACAAATTGAACCCCCGTTGCACATCAACACTATATTTACTTCCTTCATGTTAGGTTCGTTTGAGATCCGATTAAAACTTTTTGAGATATCGACCGGGTAAGAAAAGAGTTTAATGTGCGATGGACTGACAGACGGACGGACAAGGGACAAATTGAACCCCCCGTTGCACCTCTACACTATATATTTACTTCCTTCCTGTAGGGTTTGGTGAAGAGCCCATAAACAGTTTTTGAATATTGCCGGGACAAGAAAAAAGTTTAAAGTGAGACGGACGGACAGACGGATGGACATGAGCCAAATTGAACCCCCCCCCCCCCCCCCCGTTGCACATCTATGCTGTATATACTTCCTTGCTGTAAGGTTTGATGAAGATGCGATGAATACTTTTTGAGATTTCGCCCGGACAAGAAGAAAGGTTAAAGTGCGACGGACGGACAGACGGACTGACACGGGATAAATTGAACCCCCGCTGCACATCTACACTATATATACTTTCTTTCTGTAAGGTCTTGTGAAATTCCGATAAATAGTTTTTGAGATATCGCCCAGACAAAAAAGTTTACGGACAGACAGACGGACGGACGGAAGGACAGACAGACAGACCGATAGCAATACCCTTCAGCCAATATTGGCTGAGGGCTAAAATAATTCGAAAATAATCAGTGGGTTGATTTCCCGCTGATTCACTGTGGGTGCCACATATGTAATAATGCCGAAATATATTCTCAAATATTTACTGTTACGCTATGGAGTTATGGCCGTTTGGCCCGAAATGTTTTTATTTTACAATGGTGAATTTTGGCAGAAATTACTTTGTAATTTGGGCAGCCATGTTGCAGACTGCAAGTCCTTTGTATTTTAAGACTGTAAACCTTTCCCTTGTTTTGTGTTTACTATGTGGTTTTTCATTTCATTGCCGGTGTGAGATGTGGAATTGACCCCCATGCAGATTTGACCCCCAGGTCAAATCTATATAGCTATAAGCCATGTAATATTGACCCCTCTATGTAATATTGACCCCCTATATTTTTGTCTGTGAATATGTGCATTATCTTATTATTGTTTATTCCCCACAGGGGGAATGTATGCGATCGACCGCGTGTCGGTCTGTCATCAAGAGCTTGTTAACACGTTAACTTAAAAACTCCTGCAAGGATTTTCATGAAACTTGGTATGTAGCTTCTATGGGAACAAACACAGATCGGTATTGTAAATGGGTCAGGTTCGTCCAAGGAAAATGGACCAGCTGGACAATTTCAGCTCTTGATTAACTTTTGATGGCCGTGTTTAACTGATGGGGCGCCTATGGGGAATATGTGGGCTATGCACACTGCTCTAGTTTGTCGTATGGTTTTCTCCCTTTTAATGCCTTTTGATTGATTATTAGCGACTTTGAATTACTTGTCAATAATAATTTTCAGATGCTAAAGCCAGCAATTGGACTGCCTTATATAGGGCAAAACGAGTAACTGCTAAACATACACGGGCCAATAAAAATGTAATCAAGGCTTGAAACCAATCAAAATTAATTTCCTTGAATATTGAGAAAATAATTGCAATTCTAAAACCAATGAAACCCAATCAAACTGAATTTCCTTGAGTTCTTAGTAGAGGTGTGACGGTTCACCTCCGGCTCGGTTCGGTTCGGTTCGATTCGGTTCAACAAAAAACCTTCGGTTCGGTTCAGCAAAACCAACCGGTAGTTTTTAGTTTTTTTTTTTTTCAAATATATATATAGTGCGTGTTTATTTATTTTTTATTTATTTATAATTGCCTGCACTTAATCAGATATTCATTTTTACCTTAGAACAAATACAAAACCTAGCGTATAACGGTAATGTTTTATATTTATTACCTCAAAACTTACTTACACAAGAATTTACACTGTTATTGAGCATCTAGCAAGTTATTCTAAAATATTGTTTTAACAAATAATTCGCTAATTACGTCAAGATTTACGTTTGGCAATTCACATTATTTCTTATCCTAAATAAAATACATGTAGCTACTAGCTATGTAGAATCCAATCAAGTTACTTCATTAATTTTAGACCGCTCGATGAGGAAAGCGTTCGAAAAATAATAATGTCTTCATCTCCCAAGTCTTGCGATAGCGACCCAGTCCCAACCTGCTTGTCAAACAATGTATCAGTGAACTCCTCCCTATCATTTGCAGAATAATGATTTTAATGTATTTTGGAGCTACCTTAACCCAGCAATGCTGCCAATTTGATAAATGAAGTCCATCAGTACTTCAGCGCGCAAATAAAATCAATGAAACACTACCACGTGTTTCTTGTTTATGAAACACTACCACGTGTTTCTTGTTTATTTCTCCTTCTAACACGATTAGGTCAAACTACCACAGAGGGGGTGACGTCACATTTATTTTTGCGCGCAAAAATTCAGAAGCACTTTCGATTTAGGATGTCTTTTTTCGTTTTTACACGAGATTTTCGGATATTCTTTCTGGATTGTTCAACATAATTCACAAATGTAAGTTTCTGCTTCGTTTGGTGGCCAGGAACCTACGTTTCTTGCCTTAGTTGTTGCACAATTCCGCACTTTGTGCTTCGGAACCTACCAGATCCAGTGTTTGCTCATTCGGGGCTATCGTCTCGCTCGGAGTTACATTCTGCCAATGGATCTATGCTAGGTTCGACTAACGTTGCTTAGCAGCGTTAAGTCGTGTGATCCGAGGTTTGGGAGAGTCTGGAGTTTTTGTTCGCAGCTGTCTGACAGCAACACGCCATTTTGGCGGGGCCGCGTTCGATGTCTTTTTCCTCACCCCCTTACCGTCAGGTGGAACAGTCAGCGACGCCAGTGCGTTCTTCACACTTCGGCCTTGCTGTCCACCATAGGATCTTTACCCAAATCGCAATTTCTTTGCAGTTTGGGGCGGTTTTCGGTGCCTGACATTATCTAGGTCACGATAGCTGTCACGCAACCATTAGCCGCGGCGAGAAAAAATGGGTTTTTCCAAGCCCTACAGGCTTAGTTTGCATGGATGAGTTGCTTACTGCCTGGCAGAACAGGGCTGCGTACCCCCCCCCTCCCTCCCTTGTCCACGGCGTTTCGAGCTCCGCAGGGCAGGCTTTGGGTGTTTTTTCTCGGGAAATCCTTCAAGAATGCATCGCGGGTTTTCCCCATTGTTCGTACGACGTCACGTGACTTGTTGTTTTGACAACAACTCACACGCCGTACGACAGCAAAGTTATTTTGCACTCGCACCGCGAAAGTAAAGGGGTTTGAGCAGGACTAATCGGGAATTTAGTTGTCTTTTAGTCCCATCTTAGCAGTTTAACTACGAGGACTTCCACTCCAAACTTCGCTAGACAGCGACCTCTCTGTCACGACAGCAGGTTCGCGTGACAAGAAGTTTCTGTCGTGCGAGATAAGTGCGTGTACCGCCGAATTTACTGTGAGTTCTGAGTAATGGGTTATTAAACTACAGTAAAAAAGAATGCTTCCGTTTAATTGGTATTTCACAGACGGCTAGATACGAGGTTAAAGTGAATACATTTGTCGGAAGATCACTCGTTGCAGTATGTGGTTTTTTGTAATGACAACTGAGACTTGCGCGGCAGTGGAGTCTCGTCATAACGAAAGATCAGTGTAGCTACAGGTTAACGCTTGCCACGGGCAGTTGGGCGTAAATATTATGTAGCATTAAGAGATGTGGAGCTAGAAATGATTAGTTTAAAAAAAAAACTAAACAAACGCAAGAAGCACCGCAAACGAGTTTGAATACTGCAAGCAGCCAGCTTTATTCGTCATAACAAACAGGTATTGCTTGACAACGAGTTCGTAAATGATGAAGCGGTGACTCTTACGAGCTGGAACTCACCTGGAACGACATTTGCTAGATACGGGGTTAAAGTGAACACACTTGTCGAAAGGTCACTAGATGCAGTATACGGTTTTGTAATGACAACTGAGATTCGCGCGACAGTGGAGTCTTGTCATAACAAAAGATCAGTGTAACTACAGTGTTGTTAACACTTGCCACGGGCAGTTGGGCGTAAACATTACGTAGCAATAAAGATATGTGGCGCTGGAAATATTTAGTTTTTACGAAAAAAAAACAAAAAAAAACTAAAACTAAAGCAGAGCACCACAAATGAGTTGTAATACTGCAAAGCAGCAAGTTTTCATTCGTCATAACAAACACATGTTGCTTGACAACGGGTTTGGTCATGACGAAGCGGTTGTACCTACGAGCTGAAACTAACCTGGAACAACATTTGCGGGTTAAATTGAACATCTTTGCCGGAACGCCACAAACACACAGTCTCCAGGCTTGTCATGACAGTCAAGGTTCGCGGGACAGCGGGGTCTTGTCATGACAGCGTCATTGTAGCTACAGGTTAAAGCTTACCACGGGTAGCAGTGCGGAAACTCCATGTAGCAATAAGGAGGTGTGTTGCTGGAAAAGTTTTTTGCTTATCAGCCCTTCAAAAAAAAAAAAAAACAAGAAAGAAAATTCGAAGAATGGGCTCGCCGCTCACTGAAAATTCTGTCCTTCCAAGACTTCGCCCTAGTGGCGATGCGGGACATAGTCATGCAAACAATACCCGCAGACGATACCCCAGTGGTGGAAAATCTCATGCATTCCATCGCACGGGCCTCATGCAACATCGCACAACTACAGAGTGAAGCTGTGGTGGGGATGGTAGGGCTACGGAGAGACCCTCTGCTCCACCACTCCCTTCTGCCGGTGGAAGACGCCGCGGCACTTCGAGGCCAGCCCAGACAAACAGAACTGTTTCCGCCTGACGCAGTCACTCGCCTGACGACCGAATTTAGGGATTCCCTCAAGGATAAGTTTATGCAACAAGCCATCCGCCAGCAGATAGGGAAATCCGTAAGCAGGGCAAACGGCCGGCACCACAAGGAAAGCGGCAAAGGTCACAGGCAAAAAAGCCACACGAAGAGGAGACGACCAAGCCGCGCGGTGCAAATCAGAGCATGTAGCAACTACTGTCTAAATTGCACTGCGAGCGGTCATTTCGAACAGCGCAGTAACTCTGTACTGACGAACTGGGTTGTCATGACAACTTTAGCAGTGTTTTACCATGCCGAAGCCCGTCATGACAGAGGATATTATGCTATAAAAGAAAGTTTAGTTCCATAATGTACTAATCTCGTTAGAAGGAGAAATAAACAAGAAACACGTGGTAGTGTTTCATAAACAAGAAATACGTGGCAGTGTTTCATTGATTTTATTTGCACGCTGAAGTACTGATGGACTTCATTTATCAAATTGGCAGCATTGCTTAGGTTAAACTCCAAGAACACATAAAAATTCGTTTTAATTCCTTAAAACGTCACACTTATCAATTTCTACTAACACTTTTCCGGCCATTTTCGAGCAAGCAATCGTTTATCTTCTTCTCAAAAAGCCAAATCACGATACTATTCCGAAGAACTATCGCCCGGTTTCCAATTTATCCTTTATATCCAAAATCCTTGAAGAGGCAATATGCCAACAATTAAATGTCCATCTCACCTCCCATAGTTTGGAAGAAAAGTATTAATCAGCTTACCACAAGTATCATAGTACTGAAACTGCCCTTATTCGTTTGTTCGATAACCTTCTGATGCAACTGGATAACCGCCAAACTGTGTTTCTCACATTACTCAACCTTTCTGCCGCCTTTGACAACGTCGATCATGAGATCTATCTACGCCGGTTGGAGTGCTCCTTTGGTGTCGAAGGTTGTGCCCTTGATTGGATATCATCATACCTTCATGATCGCAGTGCACGTGTTAAGGTCGATAGCGCACTTTCGGACTCTACTACCTTGGATTGCGCCCTACCCCAAGGTTCCAAAATTGGACCACGAAGATATTCTCAATAAACCAAGCCATTGGGTTCTCTGATAAAATACACGGACTACCGTATCATTTTATGCGGATGATTCTGGTCTAGCAAATGCCTTCAATTCACGTTCAGTCTCAGAACAGGGCGCTGGCCTTGCTTAAGTTTCTGGCGCCATCAAAGATATCGGGTCCTGGATGACCGCTAATAAACTTAAATTGAACAAAGACAAAACTGATTTTTTGGTTATAACAGGTGCACGCAACGAGAAATTTATCAGTACCCATAGCCTACACCTCGGCAATGACGTTGTTAAACGTTCCCACGTTGCTCGAGTCTTGGGAGTGCTCGCTGACTCGCATTTAACAATGGAGGCACATATAAACTCTGTTGTTCGAACGTGCAACTACTACCTACGGTGGATACGTGATGTTCGTTCGCGTTTGAACGACGATGCTGCAAAGACACTCGTGCATGCGTTGGTGATCAGTCGCATCGATTAATGCAACAGTGTATTAATCAACCTCCCTAAAACGCAGATCAAGCGGCTGCAGCGCATCCTTAATCACTCTCCACGCATTGTGAGACCATCTAGTGAAGAAAGTGTTAAGGATAAACTCATGGCTCTCCATTGGTTACCGATTGAGCGACGTATTTGTTTAAAGTCGCCCTTTTGACTCATAAAGCCCTCAACAATTCAGCACTTAAGTAGATTACAGAGCTCCTTTCACCTTATACTCCATCGCGTAGCCTGAGGTCGTCTGATCAGTATCTTCTCCAAGAGCGTCGATCTAATCAGCGCTACGGAGAAACAGCGTTCAAAAAGGCATCCCCCAAATTATGGTACTCTTTGCCATTTAGAATAAGACAGAAACGTGATATTTTAGTTTCAGAAAATAACTAAAAACTTTTCAGACTGACCAATTAATGTCAATTTTATCTAGTCATTATTTTTATTTTTTTAATTTTCAATTTTTAATTTCTTATTAGAATACCCATATTGTTGGCGCTTAGGGTTTTACCAATGTAAGTGCGATATAAATGTGTTCATAACAATAATAAAAAAAGTGTGTGAAATATTTGTTGATTTGTTCCATGTGATATATATATATATAATATAAAATAACATTACCAAATCAATGCATTATCTTGTTATAAATAGTAAACACAAAACCGAACCGAAACCGTGATTGGACTTTTCGGTTTTCGGTTCGAACCGAAGCGAAGCCTTTCTTCGGTTCTCGGTTTTCGGTACGAACCGTCACACCTCTAGTTCTTAGTAAGTAATTACAGTTCGAAGCATTCCATATAAATTAAAATTGAAGCGCGGCATGATCGACTCTAGGTATAAAAGCACAATGCATTAAAGATGTATAGAAGTCTTTGATTCAAAGGATTCACATGGGCCCTGTTAAAAATACGGTAATTGTAATTTTAATGCGATAATAATTGAAAACTTAAAAATTACAGGGGGGGGGGGTCAAAATTCCATTGAGGGGGTCAATATTACATGCCCAAAATTGTGACCCCTCGGTCACATCTACATATGTAGATCTGACTTGGGGGTCAACATTAAGGGGGGGGGGGGGTCAAATCGACATATCACACCTGCCGGGTTATTATTGCATGTGGCGTTCCACATTTTAATTGGCTTAATCCACCTGGGTAGTTTACCGGTCGGGTGATTTTTGCACGTGGCGTTTTACACGCATATATGGTTGCTTCGCACGCGGCAAATGGTTATTATTACTCTGGTCAGCAAGGTTGTAAAACTGTAAGCCAATTTAAAGAATTTCGGTCTTCAGTCCAGCACAATCGGTTGAAGAGTTATTCAATGCTCTTCTGACAGTAATTTATGACAGCATGCCCATGTTAGATTCTAAAATAGCACTCTTGGATAACTTGTGTAAAAATGTAGTTCTTTTCCCCCCAGTCTACTCTTTGGCAGATGAGGAAATAAAGTGACACACGAAAATTCAATCTTTCATCGTCGAGCACACGTATTACGTTTTACACGTATTACGTCACGGCTTCATACAGACAAGTATCACACCACGGCATCATGCAGTAGCGTGTCACGCGTGTCATCACACAAATACGTGCTATGCCACAACACAATAAGGATATGTGTCCCACAACGGTGTCACAGATAGGTGTCATACCATGGCATCAAATAGGTGTGTGAAAAAATGGAAAGGAAATAATGGTTAACGAAAAAAAATGTCGAACAAAAAAAAAATAAAAAAATGGTAAAATAATTTTAACATAGTGAAACATTCGGCAATAGAGTTAGTCTTATTTAATGTATAAGCTTTTATAAGCTTACTTTAGTTCGTCCCAAAGTGCCAAATTGTTCCTAAATCTTGACTGACAATCTGCAGTATGTGCTCAAGCTCACTTCAAACTTTTGACGCTTGAAAAACTGCAATGTTTTCTCCAATGTACCAAGTGATAAAGAACAGGATATAAAAGTTAATTCGATGTTGTAAATATATAACGGCAAGTTTTATTTAAATTATCCATATTAAAGAAGTGTGCACTGGCAAATCCTACATCTATGGGATGACAAGTCTTGTCCATATTTGGTCTTGCCCCTAACAAACAGCCAATGAAAGCAGGCCTTCAATGAGAACACGTGAAAGCACGTGTTCTGGAATTTCCGGTCATTTCTAGTTTCAATTGCATTGGTTCACTGTGACGTCATGAGGCTAAACACCAAAATTAATGTGGAGGAAAGTGGTTGAAATTTTTGGGGAAAGTATGTTTTCTCTTTCTGCTGTGTAAATCCTTTACACAAGTCCTAATAATTGCTTAGAAGCAGTTGTATTTTGTTATCGCTCAGATTCGGGCAAACCCCAGGTATGTGAAAGAAATTAAGGTGTCTGAAGTTTGAGGTGAGCTAAAGCACAAACTCCAAATTGTCAGTCAAGGTCGTGAAACAACTTGGCAGTTTGGGGCCAACTGTGCTTATATAAGCTTCTATCCCCTTTACTGTTTGTCATTTTTTTCCATGCTGAATTTGAGGTGAACTTGCTTATTTTGCCTCTGCTCCTGTATTATTCTAGTGTCACCTGTCTAATGCAAGGACTAACAATAAAGTGTACAAGCGGGCTTCTTATCCGCCCGTAATGTACACACAGGGATGATAAGGCCTCAAGAAAGATGCACAAAGCCTGGCATCTGGTGGCTCTTTGGTGTCGAGTAAGCATGCAAAGTTGTTTCTTTGAAAAAAATGAACTTGAACTTCCGTTTTTAACACTTTACCATTTTTCCGTTTACCGGTACCATTATTTCCATTACCATTTTTATGGTACCATTTTTCAAGGGCCTTGTTTGTCTGACACAAACATGTGTGCTGCTATGACGTGGCAAGACGCGCGTCGAGGCCCTTAATAACGAAATCGAAAAGTGAAAATTCGCGATTTTTTAAAGTTTTACTTATTTACGACCGATAGTCACGAAAGTCACAGGATAGTAAGATGCAATTCGAGAATCCACCGTGTGACATTTAGCGATCGGACCGATACTTTAATAGAGACCATGGGTTTAGAATATCGAGTTTAGTGTCTCCTAAATGTTCCGCCATTTCGACAGGGAAGATATAACTGGGTGGAGGCATGCATGATATCTGGTGTATAATGAAACAATACTAGATGCTGTCAGAGAGCAGCAGGATCCCCCGTGAAACTCATTGTCACAATAAATTAATAACTATACACCATCTTATTAAGTTTCCTTGACAGATTCGAAACCACCATCTATAATAAAGAAGTTTTACTGAACATGAAAGGACTTGCATTAGACAAGGCTTTATATCAGACATAGTGCGATACTAACACCAATCAATTCATAGACTTTAAATATGCTCACTTTAATTGCATAATTGGAAGAACAGTGTTGCCACTCACTTTGCCATGAAAAAAAGTATAAAAAAAAAGTATTTTTAAAAGTATTTCGAAAAAAAAGTATAAAAAAAAGTATTTTTTAGGGCAAAATTTTTCAGCTCGCGCCTTCGGCGCTCGCATTTATTTCTACCATCATTACTTATGTAGTGGTGATTGTTGGTATGTCATAAACTAGAAAACGATAACAGTATAGAAATAAACAACAAATTATACTTTGATACGCAAAAATATGTTTCGTGCGAATAAGCGAAAAAGATAAAAAATAAAGTAAAAAAAATAAAAAAGATTTTTTTTCTTTGGCAAATAAACATATTATTGTTATCAAGTGAGCATCTGCTCGTGATCTAAAGGTTACCTTTTGATATTACTTTTAATAACCAATACCAATACATAAGTAAAAAAGTATATACTTTTATAAGGAAACAAAAATGGAAACAAGGAAAATGGTAAAACGTAGTTAGTGTCGGAGAGGGAAATATTTTCCTGAAAGGAATGCAGAAATTGAAAAAAAGTACAGTAAAGTATAAAAAAAGAATAAAGGCAAAAAAGTATAAAAATACATAAGCAAACAGCAAATACTTTTATAAGCAAAAAAAAAATTAAACAAGGAAAATAGTAAAACGTATTTATTTTCGGAGAGAGAAACATTTTTCCTGAAAGGAATTAAGAAATAAAAAAAAGTTTTTTTTCGTGATTCCAAAAAAAAAGTATAAAAAAGTATGAAGGCAAAAAAAAGTATAAAAAAAAGTATAAAAGTATAAAAAAAAGTATTTAAGGCCATTTTTCAAAAAAAAAGTATATACTTTTAAAAAAAGTATAGTGTGGCAACACTGGAAGAATAATAATTGCTTTCAAAGGATTCTTTTACAGGCAAGTGGACTCCACAAGGTACCCTCTGTGAAACGAAAGCGTAAATTTAGCTCCATTTTCAGAGGGCTGTAATTTCGACGTTGCACATTCCACATTTATTTGGTATATGAAAGAATAACAGCTCTTACGTGATTCCTTAACAGTGAAGTGGACTCCACAAGGTACCTTCTGACACGAAAATTTAGCCCATTTTGAGAGGGCTGCAATTTTGACAATTTGAAATCATGACGTTGCACACATACACACACTAAAGATTGCATATATGAAAGAATAACAGCTCTTACACGATTCCTTAATAGAGAAGCGGACTCCACAAGGTACCCTCGAAAGCGTCAATGTAGTCAATTTTCAGAGGGCTCTAATTTTGACAATTTTTTATCGATCAAACTGAAACCTTGACGTTGCATACACCTACATTCCCTCGTTATTAGCTATATGAATGATAAAAAGCTCTAACCACTTTAGTTAATAGAGAAGTGGACTCCACAAGGTACTTACCGTCAAGTGGGACGGACGGACAAGCTCAAACCTATATCCCTCCATTTCACGGGGGATAATAACAAAAATGTCCGTGGACATTAGGTTTGAAACGGTCCTTATATCAGTACACATGCACACGAGATCTTATGGTCCGTGCACACGGAACACAACACGAAAATGTGAAAACATGAGTCATGTCCAGCACAGAAGTGAACTAGTACCCGAAACTAGTACCCTTTCGACCATCCCTCGGCCTTCACATACACCTGTTTGTCTGACCCGGCCAGCATTTGAAACCTCTGACCATGGCCAAGCCCATAAAATTTCACAGTCCCCCCCCCCCCCCCCCCAGCACAGTAATGGCAGGTAGGCTTGAGTAATACACACCTTTGTTATCAGGTTCCTCACGATTCTCGACTTTTCCCTGCAACACCGCTGTCCCGAAGCTACAATCACAGCATGCCACAGCACAGCCACATAGAGCGCTGAGTCATCCTGGCGAGAAAAAAAAGCACTGAGTCATCCTGGGGTCAAAAAAAAGAGCGCTGAGTCATACTGGCCACCCAAATCTCAAATCTTGTATCTATGGCGTTTATTTCTACTCATAATTCATAACTGTTGGAAAATACGGTTTTTCTCTCGACGAAATATATTTATACTTCAGAATTTTTTGTTGTTCTTATAATCAAATGCATGAATTGCCAATCGCCATTAAATTATTCTACTGTCCTTTGTTTGCTTCTACTATATTTCAAGGCCAGAGTAAGACGTTGTGAATTTGACATTCGTGAGAGTACTGATAGGACAATCCCACAGCAGAATCTATTCGTCGACGATTCCATTCTCTGACGACGTGGAATCTGGTAACTGGGCAATAAGGAATTCAGTCCATTTCGAAGCCAATGATTGTGCAGTAACCACACATGTTTTCATGCGCAGATGAAAGATTGCCTTAGGAGACGAGGTCTTCCTGGGCAGGGTAAGGGAAGGGGGGCCTTTTGCTCTGAAATCTTTCTGAAAACTACTCCGCCAAAGAGTAGACCCACAAGTTTTCTTTTTTTTCCATTTTATAGACTGATAAAACGGTTTTTGAATAAAAGGGTTGTTCCATTGTTTTGTGAAGACTTGGAACGCGCGCTGGGGTAAATAACTCAATGCAACTATGTAATATATGTGCTATTTCAAATAAATCTCCATTCTTGATGTGATAGGGTAAAAGTTATGGCTAAAACTTGTTACTACACTAGCGGATTTTCAATTTCTATAGTTTACTGAATTCGTACTATGTAGACAGGTGTTTCGGTTTGATTCCCTTTTCTCTGCCATATGCATGTCACGCGAAGCTCATTTTTTGTTAAAAATTAGTTAATGTTTTATATTAAAAAAAAAAAAGAACACTGAAATTTTGCCATTGGAGCCAATTATAAGGCAGGCACACGCTCTAGCAGCTAAACTGTTCTTGCGGTAAGGCAAATATCTCAGCGGGGATGTTAAGCTTCCACGTTTCGGGGATGCCCACCCCACACTTGCTATTAAGTTGTATTCACAATATAAATGTCACTTTGGGTTTCCTTGAACTGCCAAAAAAAAAAAAAATACGCGAAGAGTGATCCGGCCATTTGTTAAAAAAACTGCTAGGATACAGCATCAAATTAATGTTTATGACGGGGCGGAATTTGACGCCAATATTTTCACAGTTGTGGTTTTTCTGCAGTTACCTGAATAAGGGGATGGACTTTGGGATATTTTTTTAAACCCGGTTTTTGAAAATTCCTACAAATTTATAAAGGAATCCGGTCAAAATTGTTGGAGAAGAAGCATTTTGAAAACTGGTTACTTAATATTTTTCTTTCCCTATTTAGCCAATTTTTGAAGGATCGCCAAGAAAGTAACTTTTAAAAGGAGGACTCCCTAATGAATAGTTATGATAAATTTGAAAACAATCTGATAAAAAAATCGTGGAAGAAGGGCTTTGAAAGTTAGAAAAAAAAAATCCCCCGCCCGCCAATAGAAGCCAATAAATTTATTAATGCCCCCTATTTGGCCATTTTTTGGCGGACCGTCAAAAAAAGTAAGAGATGCCTACCTAAAGAACATTCCAACAAAATTTGAAGAAAATTTTATCCAACTTGTGGGAGAAGCATTTTCAAAACGTTCGAAGCTCTGGATCTTTCGGTGACGTTCCAGGACACCGAGGTTCAAACTATCAGGCTTTTTCTTAAAAAGCACACTGACAGGTACCGTTTGCAACCTCGGCGAAACTCGACAACTTGAGTAAAGAGTGGTTTTGCAATTATAGATTCATTGTTGATGTGGCTGATAATGGGGGATTCTGTATTCTGATCTCAAGAAGACACATATTTTTCTCCGTACAAAATTGTTATTTAAGCACAAAACGCGTGCGCCATAATTTATAACCGAGCCATTTATGTGATGCACCCATTCTAAAATAACACGATTGGCCTCAGTCGTGCGCTGAAATTGGCAAAACTGACCCCAATGGCACCTTCAGTTATAGGAATTATGAAGCTTGCTGTCATATGAAACTGCAAGAGTCATCTAGGACTAGGAGCTATCCAACAGCCAACCTGGAGGATCGGTCTTGCATATAACACCTTTTTACAGCACTTTTGTTTTGTTTTTTGTTTGTTTTTGTTTATTTGTTTATTTGTTTTTTGTTTGTCTTCTAACACATACATTTGTGCATGTCCCGACATCAAAGTAACTTTGGTTATATAGCCAGTGATGTATTATGCTTTAAACATTATACATGTTTTTATTTAAGCTTTATAATTTCTTCAAATCTCAAAACTTTACAACTGATAAACAGACTGTTAGTATGCCCATCATAACCAACATTATTTATTATCCTATTTGCCGCTTTTGTTTGATAATTAACACCTGCAATTTAGATTTATATTTCGACACATTATTGAATGATTGATATTTTATTTATTCTATTTTCAAACAATACAATTGCAGTACCATAGTAAATCATGCAGCTATGTCAAAACATAATTCTTGAATGATTTTGATTAAATGCTTGAAAAATAGAAAGGCGTAGCTGAAGTTTAAAAACTTATACTGGAGCACGCCCATACTAATCACACACACACACACATGAGGCAGTAATATACAATTATAGCACGTAAAGGTACGAGACAAACATTAATCACTATATGATGCTTTGTAATAATTCTTTTCAAATTTTTATAACAACATAATACTGAAGCATGATCTGATATTGTCAGATAGACAATTCCAAGTTTTAAACCCAACTACAGACAAACAATTTGATTTTAAATTCGTTCGTACAAAGTTTGTTTTGAATTTATCGCACTGTCTTGTACTGTAAGAGTTAGTATACAGTTACCTATTTGATAAAACACTTGCAGGTTTACAGGCTGACCATTGTACCCTTTATGCATAATACACGCTGTTTTGAATTTAAAAATATCTTCTAATTTTAACAATTTACATTTGATAAATAAATCATTTGTACGATCAGAAAAACCAACCTTATTTATTATTCTAATCGCGCGTTTTTGTTTTATAAACAATACTTGTAATTTTGTTTTGGGTGTTTTTGCCCATATTTTACAGCTATAGGAGAGATAAGGAGAAAAAAAGAGAGTAATATATGGTCAATGATAAATACTTATCAATCAAAAACTTAAGTCAATACATGATAGCTAAAGCTCTTGATAATAAGCCAATTCGCACTTTCGAGTCTTCCCGTTGGAGGTGTTGTTTCGACTGCAAATTTTTCGGGATAAATTATAAAGAAATGATAAGGGAAAAACATCAAAATTCTAATTTTCTTTCAACATGCACACTTTCAAATTTATAAACCCATTATATGATCTTTTAAAAACTATTTTACATTTATTTCAGTCCCTTCAATAGCCCATGTGTGAAATGGAAATTTGTTGAATTTTACCAGTATTTTTCTATCATTTCTTCATATTCTTATCCCAACCAGGGCATAAAGTTCACGGGGTTCCGGGGACCCTGATAATCGGCCCGGGACCCCTGGAATTTGACCCCGAGGTCCTGCGGGACTCCAGAAAACAAGACGGTGTTCTCTTGTAAGTTACCTGTGTCACAGTGCAGACTAACTTATAAGAGAGCGTAATGGCCTGCACAGTCGGCAGCATTCATTCAAGGATAGAAAAGTTCATTTCCGTAGCAACTGTTCAGTATCAACACTAAGATCGAAAATGATTGATTTTTTTCATTGCTTAATGTAGCATCATTCAGTGTTTTTTTTTTTTTGTTAGAAGTAGCAGTTTTGTGATTTGCATGATGTCACTAATCGAGTTTATTTTTGTTGCAATAAAACTGATTTTACCAGTAACCTGTCTTTCGCCAGTGTTCATGCAAGTTCGCCATCCCGGAAAACAGCATTTATCCCGGAAAGGTCCTTTTTGTCTCGCCAATTATCACTACAGAGGTCGGCTAAATAAAACAATACCCCCTTTAATTGGTAGGACTACCTAAACCATTCCAATGTTCTGCATTTTGGTAACCTTTTTTTCAAATATTAGTTGTTTGTGTAGTTATCTAATAAATTAATTCGCAAAATTCTCAGATTTCGGGATGACAAAATAATATGGCGGATTAAAGTTGTCCAAAAAATATTTTGACCCAAAATATTTAATCTCCTTGGTAAACGGTCATCTGCCCCCCCCCCCAGTCAACTGCCCCCCTCTTTGAGAAACCAGGTCGACTGCCCCCCCCCCCACCTGCAATTTCACGGGGTCGTTATCTGTTGCCTCCTTTTTTTAGTGGAAAGAAAATTCTTAAAAAAATCAGGCAATTGTGATGTCCCCGTCTACTACGTCTCTGAAACAATTGATCTTCATTGATCTATTCACCAACACTGATCTTAGGAGAGACTGATCCGTAAACTAATTGCAATTCTAATTGTAATTAGTTTCCTATTGGTAAATTGCAATTTACCGAGGTGCAATACATTCAATAAAATAAATATAATTTTATTTATTGTGTCTTTGTAAGCCAAGAACCCAAGAAAAAATAGTATATGGAGGGGGCAAGCGACCACCCCTCCATTTTGAAAGAGGGGGGGGGGGCAGTCGACCGGGTTGCAAAAAAGGGGGCAGATGACAGGGGGCAGTTGACCGGGGGCAGATGACCGGGACTCAATTTCCTTATAACTCAACACGAACATTACAGTTTGCTTTGTAATTATCTGGAAACATGTTTAAAATTCTACATTTTCGACATTCCAAAGGGGAACTCCATTACACCGAAAACAAAAAAGTAATCGTTAAAAAACCACCCAAAAGTGGCGGACGGTCGTATGTTACTGGTATACGAGGTAGGAGAGGTAGATTGGGTGAAATGTTGGTGTTTTCTGTACGTATTATTGTTTGTGGAGCGCAGTACAACATAACCAAGCAACATGTAAAAGAACAGGGAAAAACGGTCCTGACCTTAACGTTTTAAGTTTTCACAAGTACGTACACGTGATGCAATAATGACAAGAAAAAAGTAGTCCTAGATGACTTTTGCGGTCTTCCTATGACAACAAGAGTCATAGTTCCTATAACAGGAAATGTCAATGATGTCAATTTTCAAATCTCGGCGCACAACTGGGGCCAACGGCGTTATCTTAGAAAGGGTGCATCACATAAATGGCCCAATTATAAATTATGGCGCACAAGTTTTATGGTCAGATAACAACATTTTACTGGAAAAAAATATGTGTTTTCTTGAGATCAGGATATCGAATCCCTCATTATCGCCCACAACAACAGTGAATTCACAGTTGCATAACCACGGTTTACTCTAGTTTCCAGGCGCACGAGCGGAAGCTACTTAAGTATCAAGAACTTGTAGACCAGTGCCGAGACAAAGGCTGGAAGACGTGGTGTTTCCCAGTGGAGGTGGAGTGCCGCGGCTTCCCGGCCCATGCTGTAGAGGGCACTTGGTATGCTCGGCGTAATGGGGAAGGAAAGAAGAAAGATCGTAAAAGAGACGGGCGAGCGAGCAGAAAAGGCCTCTCTGTGGATTTTGAGCAAGAGAGAAGAGCAGGAAAGCTTACCTGTTCCGAGTGGGGTCTGTTCAACTCCACTGAACCACTTCTGTAGGTCGTCGATGCAAGGGCCGAAACGACCGTTGAAGGAAGATGCATCCTGACGATTTAACCGGTGTTCTGCGACCCGGTGTAGTTTTTAAAATAGTAAAAAAATAGTGGGAGTTTAGCTGAGGTCGAAAATAATGCGTCAGGTCACTTCTCAGTGTGCTTTCAAAGGAAAAGCCTGTCAATTCGAGCCTCGGTGTCCGAAAGATCCAGAGCCTCGAAAATTGATATCAAAGGCCATTTCTATTGGAGGAACTGTGACTCTTTCTGTCCTAGGAAGGATAGAAAAGGTCCGCTGGGTCTAGAAAAAAGGTAACCACGGCAAACGAGAAGGTAAATTTGGCAGAGAATGGTCTACTCGCAACAGCGCTGAAGCGAGGAAGTGGAATCTTTTCAGGACTACTTTTTCTTACAATTGTGAGCGGGAAAGGGTCTAAAGAAAAGTAGAAACCTAGAATTCAACTTTTTTAGTGCCCAAAAATGTCGTGACCCCACCACTTTACCTCCGGACCCCTGGTTTCAGAGGTAAACTTTTTGCCCTGCCAACTGAATTCAGCCGAAACGCAAAGCTTTTCGGCAAAAGTCAAAGTGTGTTTCGCTTATTTATCAAAAACCCGATCATCGCTCAACTTATGCGGCACTTTCTTAACTGTAAAAAACAAACATTAAGGGATTGCAAAGTTTTCAAAATTTTATTCAAAAGCTTATTCAAAATCTTGTGTTAATTTATCTTTTTAAAGTCAAATAATAACTTACTCTGTTCAAATTCCTAAATTTCATATTTACTCTGATAACGAGTTGAAGCACAAGAGAGCTTTCTCTGGGTTCGATCGCATACTTCGCTGGTGATCCGCATTTAACGGTTTTGTTCTTGCGCTCAATAGTGTAAGAAGATGGCACTGATAAGTGAACGGTTTTACCAGTGATCAGCGAAATTTGCTCAAAGCACGATTAATTTACTTATATGTTTCTGTATCCCTTCAAACAGATATTCGTTTTTTTCATACCGTCAAAGGCTCAAATGGTATTATTGTTAAAGTAAACTTTCCTTCTACACGCCCCAAAAATACCAATCAAAATGGGGCAAAATCGGCTACTTTTTCCTATGATTTGCCAAAAGCGGGTGTAAACGCCAAAATTGGCTTGAATAAGTTTACTACACAATTTAATATTTATTGGTCACTCAGGGTGTTATTTGTTTTAAGTATTATAAAAGTAGGGATATAAGGAGAGGTATAAGAACTGGGAGGGATATAAGAACTGGGCCACCCCTGGGCCACCCCTCCCTCCCCCTCCCCCCGTTGGAAAAAATATTCTTTGAGATCTTTTATATTTACACGTTTCAGACGATTCTAAACAATTTTTGTTTTTTTTACCTCCCTCTCCCCTCTCCTGGGAAAATTTATCGGACGAGAGAACTGGGCCAAGCCTAAAGCATAGGGAGAGAGAACTGGGCCACCTGACTTCCCCTCCTTCTGATTCATGTGCAGGCGTAAGATGTTTAGTCATATCAATCATTTCTCATCCCATCATAGAATAAGAAACCTGAATCAGACTCACGCTTGTGCATCCGTAATATGTGATATTGATTAAGATAAAAGTGTTGCTTTGCTGTCTGCTTATTTCCGGTAATAGAAATTTACCGACTGTCTGGTTGTTTGGAAACTCTTATCACAGGGGCATTACACAACTTATAGAGCGTAAAAGGCGCCCGCCCTCAGACAGTATATATCAAAATATTAAAGGGTGAACATGTCTGCAGTGAGTGAACAAGAGCTACCATCTATGGCAATGCCTACAAAAAAGTCTGAGACAACGCCTACAGAAAATTCTATAGCAAAAACCTGAGACAAAACCTACAGCAAAGTCTACGGCAATGCCCATGGTAAAGTCTGAGTTGAAGTCACTGCCAATATAACAACTTAGAAGGCGTCCACAGTTTAGAAAAATAAAAAGAGATGAGTTACTACCGTAGCTACCGTGTCGTTGTGCGAAAAGCGAGAAATTAAGGTAGAGCCTAAAGTCAAGCGAGAATCTGAGCGTAAAGCTGCCACTACAAAGCCCATGAAGAAGATAGTGCAGACGATTCGCCGGTTATGATACCCATTAATGGAGAAACATATATTAAATTGTTGAAATATCAACAGAAAGTGATGGTTAAGATTTGTGAATACATTACGGATCATGCATCTGGGAGGTTATATACTACCAAGAAGGGAATTTTGTTGTCATTGAAAGACTGGCAAATGCTGAAGAAGCAAATGACGTCTTAGATCTCAGTAACAGTTAGAGGATGGTTCAATAGAACTTATTTATCATCATGAATTCAAACGTTAACTATCTCTGAATCACTTGTGTGAACTGACGATCTCTTATTGTGGAACTTACATTATCCTTTCTCCTGAAGATCAAGCCTTGGTATGGGGTTACTCTGAATTCTTACCAATATCAGGATTTCTGCTACAAGCGTGAAATATCTTAATGTGAGAGTCTTTGAACGTGATGGTGAACGCTGTATACAGTTTCAAAAATATCATGAGCTTGTAGCGGATACATCGATCCCATCACTCTCAGTGCAAAACATTGGAGTCAACTTTTTGATGCTTGGCAAGAACTTGAAAGTTAACTTTGAACCAAATAAACATGTACAATTGATGAGTCGTTCAAATAAAATTGTCTTGACGCATAATATGTGGACTATGAAAGATTTAAATGAATTGACATTCTCAAACCATGTTGATGTGAAAGTGATTGGATTGGATCAATGTTATGTCAGTTTTCATAACATTTGCAAACGGGTGATAATATTTATGATACTTATATCAATTTAAGTTCTTGTGAGTGGACTAATATGTTACATGTATTTGAAATATTTTTGTTTTAATTCTCAATAAATGCCAATATTTTAATTTGGTTTTTATGATAATTGTAGTTCCCAGTAAGTGTAAATATTTGTGATATTCAATAAAATAAAATAAAAACTTAAATGTTGCTTTTTAACTTTTTATTGTTTTAAATAATACTTGTCTATAATACATAATAATACAATACTTAATTATAATTCATAACATATGATATATGGCATATTGTTTACGAGTGAATTAACACCGAGCCAGGGACCTTAGCTGCCTGCGATTTCATATGTGAAGAAAGTTGAAACTGCTTTTAAACATCAAAAAGCAAGACATATATTTAATAGTTTTATTGAAACACTTTGAAGAAAGAGCTTAAATTAATAACAATATCACAAAGTTTAGTCAAATAAACCTAGTGTTCTTCATCTTTTTCACTCTGTTTCACCTCACTCTCCATATCACTTTTTTTCGACACTGCTGTCATCTTCCTCCTTCTTAGCTATAAGCTATTCAAAAAATGCATTGTTTTTTCTTATAACCGCCTTTAGTGCCTTTGAATACTCATAATGTTTTTTCATCAACAAAGTAATTAAAGTCTTCTAAAATGTTTTGATAATGTTCGCTTTGTTCTAGACGTTGGTTATTTCCAAAAGCAATGTTATTTGTCTCCATTTTGAATTAAGACACCAATTACTTCTTTTACGACAATCTGATGTGTCTAAAGCTTTTTCTTCTCAGACCTTTCAGAATATCTTAAGACATTCAGAATCCCAAAAAAACGTAACCAATGGTCTCAAAAAAAAAAACAAAAAAAAAACAAACAAACAAACAAAAAAACTCTATTAAGCAATGTTGTTTGGCGCCATTATGATGTAAGGGACCCAATTACGGCTCTTACGACAATCTGATGTGTCTCCAGCCTTTTCCTAAGACTTTTCAGAATGTCTTAAGACATTCAGAATCCCCCCCCCCCCCCCCCCAAAAAAAAAAAAAAAAAAAAAAAAACCATCGTCTCTTGTCTTAAGGCATTAGAGCGGGGCCAGGAGTGGTATTCTGCTCTGTCCTTATTTTTAAGGATGTCCTTATTTTTAAAAATAAGGATAAAAAAGCTATTCTGCTCTATCCTCAAACTTAACAAAGTCTTTAAAAATTAAGGATAAAAATTAAGGATGAGCCATCTAATCTCAAGAATAAGGACGGCCTTAAATATAAGGACAGAGCAGAATACCACTCCAGGTGGTAATACAGTAAAGGCATTTTTTGTCCAAAATTATTTTCGCCCTGTTTCAAACGCTGTAGTATTTAGACATTCTGGGATACCACAGTTGTTAATTTGTCCACGTTGTAGCTAATTTTCAAGCAATGAATAAATTAAGAACTTGATTTTTTGGGGAAAACCATAAGTTTTATTTTTAACAACAAGCAACTTTCGGTTTCGTTTCGCCTTTGCGCATGTCTACTTCCGGGAAGACCAACATGTCCACAAGGCACATAATTTCGTTTTCGATCCTATCGCTGTATGACATAATGGAGAGGTTTCTAAATATAATGTTAAATGGTAGTAGACATGCATATAAATTAAGTGGCTAAACACAGGAAATGCAGTTTCGTAAAAAGCGAAAGAACTGATATAGTATTGCGAGTATACAGAAAAGCTAGTCACTGGGATCAATTATTATCCTATTTATATCATGTGACCTCACACACTGAGGTCAAATGCTTCAGTTTTAAAACATAGAACTGGTGATAGCTACGCATATGCTTGGATAGACAACGCATGTAAACTGTATACATATGTATGTTGGTGTTTATACTTGACTCGATTCTTACAGGTATATCACGCGGAAGTGGGAATTGGCGAATACGAGAGCTTCAGTAATTGTGCAGATTTTCTTGAGGAATTTCAAAAATAAATAAAAAATAAATGTTTATGGCCGAGTCCAATTCCAGACAAAGATTGCGGCCCTGGCTGATCGGGCAGCTTGACAAGGGATCAATTCCTGGTCTCAATTGGCTGGAAAATGAAAGCAGCAAAATTAGTAAAGAAAAGAAGTTTAAGATACCCTGGAAACACGGTGGTAAACATGACTGGACCCCGGATCAAAGTAGGGTGTTTAAGGTGGGTCTGCATTTGATGTTAAAGGTGTGCTCGAGCGTAGTTAAGGGAAACAACCTCATTTAACCGCAACTTTTAAGCCACGAAATGTGCTTCAATTTAACTGTGAGGGGTAAGTGCAGTGGAAGGGACTAGGGCTTTGGGGCCAGGTTTTGAAATTAACGCTCTGCGGATGTGCTGAGGATTAGCTTAACCAATTCTGAGTAAATAAGCATTATGAAAAGCACACCCAGTACAAATAAAACACACTGGACTGACTGTCAATAAACTTAACATAAACAGTTGGAAAAGGGACAAACTACAAATTTCTGAAATCGATAAATTAAAATGAATGCTTTTAACTTTTTGGAGGGCACATTTATTATTGCGAAAATTGGCGGTTGAAATTTTGAAGGTTGAAGATTAAACTTCTATGTCAGATCCTGACATCAGCGTTGGTGAGCTGAGACATTGTCCATCGGCAGTCTTGTTGTAATAGAGTTGTTTCACGGACGAAGTGCTGTGTTGATGACTGGAATTCTAGGAATTAACGAACTATGCTCTGTTCATATGGGACTAGCTTATTATGAGCATTAGGACAAATGTATTAGAAAAATGTGCTATTGAGAAAAATTCAAAGACGTAAGAACATCAAACGCTTAGAAACACTTAAATGGAGGGCGGATTTTTCCGGTTATACATAACTGGTGGGCTTTTTACCGGGGAATGGGGGCTTTTAACCGTTTACCGTAGTGAATTTATTGCCCTTCTCTATTTATTTTGTTTACTCGTGATCTCATGAAAGCATTATGTATCTATATGTTCTTGTTCTTTCAAGGAGTGGGCAGTACACACGGGCAAATTTAGAGAGGGGGTCGACGATGAAAATTTTGCCAAGTGGAAAACCAATTTAAGATGTGCACTTAACAAAGCTGCCGACATTCAGGAAATACCAGAAGAATCACAGAAAGATACAGAAAACCCATACAAAGTCTACAAGTTCCTGCCGAAGAAAAGTGTGTTTTATTTTATTATATACTCTATATTTAAGTAAGCAAGACAGTTCACCTTCTTTTCTAAATGAATATAAAATAAAAATCTTTTTCAGTTCATCTAATTAATAGGTGGATAAACGGTAATTTACTGCGTGTGCTTTGCGGAGATTTACAAACGACATTATTGTGTCATTAAATTTATTGTACACCACTTTCTGTGTGAATCGGCCACAAGGAAACATTAACGGGAGGTGTTCTCCAGGGACTATGCGGAGAACATCCTAACCTCTCCCCCCCCCCCAAAAAAAAAAAACCCGGAGATATCCGCCACCCCTGGGTAAAAACCCCAAACAGAGACTGAAGCTCTGGTTAATCTCCCATCTCTGTTGTAATTTCTGAAAATATGTTTCTGATATGTAAATAGTCGATATTATACATCGCGATTTTCTACGTATATGAGAAAAAATTGGTGGCGGGGGGGGGGGGGGGTGCTTCTCTCCGTAATTGCACAAATGAGGGGGACATATAATGTTACGATGATGTATGTCCGGGCGCTCAGACGGGCAGCCATCTGATAAACTGAACGCCACTCAAGTCGAAAAATCTTTATTTTTATTTTCAACAAAAATGAAAAAAAAACGTGAACAATATAAATTATTATCTTTTGGCAAGTGTGAAATCATGTATGTTTGGAAATTCAGTTTATATTTTTTCTTTTTAACAGTGTTGTATAGCCTAGCTACAGATAATTGATTTAAAATTTGTTTTAAAGCTAAGGCAATAAAATGGTCCATTTCCTTGAGATTCGACTTATAGATAGTGTCTGCCTGAGTAGCCTATTGAAAATGTGTAATCTTCTGCTCCATTACATCATTATGTGTGTGCCTCAGTAAAACACAAACTCAACTACAAATTCAGACGTTTAGATTTACATGAAGAATCACCGAAGTGAGAAAGTTGCTTGTTGCCAGTTATTTGAAACCATATTATTAACCAATTTGCCAGTTGTTTTTGGTTAAATATGATTTAGATTTTTACAAAAACGGTAACAAAAGCTAAAATATATTGTCTAATGATATCTTTTTCCTGCATATAAAAACTGTTTCCATCAGTCACGACGACCGAATAACTGAATCAGACAAAGTACGGTCAGTTGAACTCGAATAAAAGTGGGTAAACTGTATTGTCACTGCTTCTTTTCCTCATTGAATAATACATAAAAAGACTAATACCGAAAAGAAAGAAGTCCAGTACTAACAAAACTACATGCTAAAGTGCTAAATAAGTACGCTAAGTACGGTCGGTGTGCAACCCTTATGTGCAACATGAAAGTGAATTGATATGAACCTTTATTCCAGGCAAAGATGTACATCCCATTCACAAGCGTAACTATGCTGCTGGAGAAGAATTTCTGGTATGTACGTCTGTTGTTGAAAATGTGAACAATGTAATGTTAATAGACTTGTTGCACTGTTCATTTTAGAATTTCAGCATTTGCAGCAACACATGCTAAAATCAGGGTTCGCATTGGCGGGGTTTTTGTCCACTTTTTGGGCATTTTTTACGAAATGACTCACTTTTTCGGAATCCACCGAGTCTTTCTGGACCCAACTGAGTCACACTTTCATTTTTTAACTCGCTTTCTTGAGAACCCAGCGCGAACCCTGCTAAAATGCACATGTTATCCACATGAGTATCATGATCTTTTTAGGGATTATACATTTTGCTGTTTCGGCAAATAATGCAAATTTAGTACATATTCCATTTCTCCAATCAAGACGTGCATTTGCACCACAATCTAGTTTAGTTTTCGGCATATATTGTTGTTCAAACGTGTAGTTTGGTAACCAGCTGTCCACAACGTTAACCATAAAGTAGTTTTGCCCGGTTTACCAGGATATCTAGGTCCCTTCTAGGATAAGCAGGCTACGCATAAAACCCGGGGATATGCCCTGAAACCCTAGACAGAACGTAGAAACGCAAATCATAGGATGTGTACATTTCAAATGCAAACGAACAATACACTCCGGTTTATGAAATATAGAACTGTAATCTGAACTGTTATGGCTTTAGGATTTTGTATAAACATATATAAAATACATTATTTCTAGTTTTATATTAACAGATGTCCTAGGATAAGTTGGCTTCAATTCGGAGGTGGGAGGAATTATCCCAGAGTGGGGGCTAACATATCCGAGCATATCTCGTCCGGAGGAAGGGCATGATATCAGGGCGAGGGCAAAATATATTTAGTAACTTAGTATCGCATGTCATTCCCTAAAATTTATAACATGTGCCTGTTGTAACAGAAGCCTGAATAATTCTTCTTTAGTTTTCTGTCTTAAATCTGTCCAAATTGCGTTTGATGACCTATATCTTGAAACTAAGGACGGGAAAGTAATTTTGGCTTAAATTCATTAGTTACACACAAACATAAATTGTATAACACATTGCTAGGGAATTGGTTCATTAAAATTCTTAAATAAATTCTCAAATGTACAAGAAAAATGTCAGGAACACGTTTTTTATGAGGAAAACGAGTCATATTAATCGACCCTCCCGAACTGCTTCATTTGTCGTGGAGCTCTCTTTAAGACAGTAGTACTATGTGGGGCTGGCCTAGTGCAATAAGTGAGCTCAGCTCTCGTTCGTATGTGTATATGTACGGCAACCTTTCAACTTGCTGTTGCTACTTGAGTTTTGCTCAGATTGTTTTTGTTACTCACGAATGTTCTACTTATGGCCAGCTATCAGGTTATAGCTTTTATTTGGCGATTTGCCAGAAATTGGCGCCGTGGGGCAACTGTGAAAGATTTTTTTCGATTTTCAGTCTGTCTCCTCGTAGGATTTATGCTGCGTCGCTTTGATGTGACTGTTTATTATACTACCCACTATTAAGATATTCTTTCTTGCGGTCTGCCAAAAATTGTCGGAATGGAAGAACTTTTGAATTTGACGTTGGTTTTGGACAGTTTTCATGTATCGATTTTCAAAATAATATGACTGGAATACTTTTTTTCAGATTTGATATAGTTTTTCTGTGTGTGATTTAATGTGAGGCTAGCAGTGTTTTTGTTAATCCACAAAAAATTTGCAAAATTCAAGACGTGGAAATTAGCAAAATTTTGGAAAATTTAGGAAACTATAACTAAAGGGGATACCGATTTGGACCTCATTTTTTTAGATCTTCATCTTGTATATTGCAATAAAAATCTAAACTCAGATGGTTGTTGTTTTTTTTTTTCGGAACTTCGGCAAGTTTGGGCAAAATTTGAAAAAAGTGAGTTGTCTCAGATAAGACATAGGACATTTTGGACCTCATTTTCGAAAACCTGAAAATATTTTTATTAATGGTACGCTGTGTTGTTGTAGAATTACAACATGAGCTCATGTCTCACTCTAACGGCACCTGGGCACCGTCACTTGACGGTCTTATTAGATATCAACAAGCCGCGGCTGGTCACAATGTTCTGGGAATTCTTGTTCTTGAATGTTAATCACTGATGCAAAATATGAAAGTGTGGTTTCCATGCCAGACTAACTGAATCTCAGTCGTTTTCGTAAAGAGAAGGACGAGTAATTTTCATCCATTGCCATGAAGGTTATTGACACTGCACTAAGGATTACTGATGTCATTATTTAAAGGGCGTTCTGTGAACGAAGTGTGAAACTGTTTAGTTTTACAAGTTGTCTTCCTGCTGGTCAAAAGTGCAACGTGAATGTTGGAACAAACCCATCCCCAGGAACAACCCCCCCCCCCGGAACAAATGCCCCCCTTTTTCGCTGATCCAGGAACAGCCCCCCCACCCCACCTTATATCAGCCCTCCATCCCCCTTATGATTATGTTGCAATTACAACAAGAGCAATCAGTAATTGCCATATCCCCCGCCGTGGGTGTAATTAGTAAGGCAGGTGCTGTACCTCGCACTTAAACTAAGTAGATAAAACATCGGTTCATAAATAAATGAACTACGTAGGATGTGCAAAAGAGGAGAAATTCGAAAATTACCTGAACCAAGTGTCGTTGTAGGTAATGCAGTTTCCGGTGTTTTGCGAATGTGACGGCAGCATACATAACAAATGTACATTTTAGTGTAGATGTCAATCCTTGAATGTTGAATTGATAATTTCATGTTATCTCTTATATCTTAACGTGTATGTGTGTGCACGTATTGTAAAAGGCAAATATCAGGTATTGAGAAGGGATTCTAAGTCCAAATACAGATCCAGGTGGGCTTCGATCCGATCAAAACCCCAAAAGGCACATCTAGATATCTTGGTTGTTACGCACACCAAATATGAACTAGATCCGCCCACTAGTTTCGGAGATATCGTCGGGAAACAAAACTGGCGACTGACGGACGGACCGACGGACGGACGCATATATCCGGACACGTTTCTATATCCCCCGCCTATAATTAAGTCTATAGTTACCGGTAGTCTGTTTAATAATTCAGAATAGCAAAAAATATATATATAATTATTGACACTGCATTAAACACCGTTAGTAATGTGCAATACATTGTTAGGCATTGCCCGTATGGCCAGCAGGAAGATGACTTGTAAAACTAAACAGTTTCAGACTTACACATACGCACACTCACACACACGTTATATATATATAAAAACCAGCGTATCTACAGATTCACTGAAATTTTCAGCGGATCTACAGATTCGCTGATTCTACAGATCCGCTGTAACATATATATACCGTGTGTGTGTGTATATGTGAAACTTGGACCCCCACTTTCGCTTAGCCCTGATATTAAAAAATTGTACAGGTTACAGCAACCACACTTGAACGCAAATGCTTTTGCTTCACAGATGCAGTCGGAAGACGGGAACGTGCCACGACACGTTGCTAGCTACTCTTCTTCTGACTCTTCTCTCGCCAGTAAGTACACATTTTCAGATATCTGTACCATCGATATTTTTATGTACTACGTGAGGGTATGGAATGAGAGTGCTCGCAGGTGTAATTCAGTGGCAGGTCGAAGTAAGGTGCCTAATCACACTGCTTGGTGATGGTGGGTGTTTGGAGTGCACGACTTGATCTGACGACAGTTGATCTAGGGACAACTGATCTTGCGACAAATGGTCTAGCGACAGCTTAGCAGGGTTCGCGTTGGCGGGGTTTTTGTCCACTTTTTGGGCATTTTTTAACGAAATGACTCACTTTTTCAGAACCCACCGAGTTTTCTGGACCCAACTGAGTCACACTTTCCTTTTTTTTTTTGATTCACTTTCCTGAGAACCCAGCGCGAACCCTGGCTTAGGTTAATGGGCAGGACAATCAGGACGATTGATCTAAATTCTGTAAACCCAAGGATTTACGAACCAGTAGCTGTGACAGATAAGACAGCCTGTGGACATAAAAAGAAATAAAAGGATTTACATTTGTGCGGAGCAATAAATTTTCAGGCATGCTGTGTATGAAGGGTAGGGATGTGTTCCGAGGGCCTTTGGGTCGGGCCGGGCCGGGCCAGGAAAAGTTAAAAGATATATATATATATATATATATATATATATATATATATATATATAGGACGAGGTATATATATATATATATATATATATATATATATATATATATATATGTATACACTTGGGGAATTGTTCTTTATGCCAGGCATTATGAAGCAGCCATATGTAAATTGCTCTGTAATGAACTCCGTAGTAATTTAGCTTTAAACTTCTTGAAGGGTGCTTTGAAATTGCACGTGTCCTGTTTTGGAGATCTTAAAACAGAGAAAAAGAAAGAAAAGTCAAGCGAGAATCTAGATCAGTTTGACTCTTTATCAGGTCAACAAATAATTATTGTAAAAGAGAATCAGGTGGTCAATTATCGCTGGACCAAATGTCGTTAGATGATTTGTCGTAAGATAAGTTGTCGAGATACGGGTGTTTTGCAAAATTCATAGCACTACCATTAGTGCCACCAGAAATCAATTAAATCGTTATCATTCTGTTCTTTGCTTCCGACAAAAGGGTTTCTTTCAGCCTTGGGTGAAGCATTGGTACGTTAATTTTCAGAATCTACGCATTTGGCGTTCATGCCCTTTATTCAGCAATCGTGTCGTAAATATGTGAGAACGGGTCTTAACACGTCAATTGTCACGTAGAGCTTGATTGGAAACATGAACTAGGTTTTATTTATAACATAATGTCGATATTCAGTTCTTGAGTGAGCGAGAACAACTTTGCTAAAACAGGCAGGGGATCAGTACCGAGTATTCCAGGCAGAGGCGTGCCGATGGTACAGGGAAAGCCCGTGTGCGACATCCCGTCAGATCTCGATGGTTTGAGCTCAAGCTCCCTTCGTGATGCGACAGAGGGAATATCATCTTTCGACACAAAGAATTACCTCACAGAAGAAGAAATGGACTGCAGTGATGGTGACAGCCAGTCCTCAGGTGAGATGATTATAAAGCAACAAAGAATGAGAACCGATTTCGCCTACGAGGAGGCAAAATGTCAAATTTTTATTTTAAACAGACATCTCTATATATTCAAAAATTAGTTGGAAGGACGTCCCGAAAGTTGGGCATTTTTCAGCGTTTTTTATTTATTTATTTATTTATTTTTTTTTTTATTTTATTTATTTTTTTTTGGTTTACCTTCTGTTTACCTCTGTTGAGTAGGTGTGAAAACATAATAAATGCCTAGATTTATTTGTTTATATATTGACTGTGCATCTTATTCAAGAAACTTCAATGGGAATAGCAGGCATTGCACGCTAAATAGGAGTAACTGGAATACAGCGACGACACGACTCGACTATCACTCCCGACCTCCTTGTCGGCGACGTCCAGATTTATAATAATCGGTTAACCCAATCAAGTGTCGCCGCAGAGAAAACTGCGTCCACAACCGAATCCCGAGATTTGCTGGTGGGGTTTATGAAGATCAAAACCAGGAAATACCTCCTACAGCGGACATAAACACGAAGTGGACTCGAACGGGCCCAGTAAATTCGCTCCCTTGCAGTGTCTGTGCATAACGAAGTAGCGTTGCACCCTGCTGTGGCAGCGGTGGTAGTTGATTTGGACGGGTACGGACAAAATGGCAACGAACAAAAGGGAAACGGACATAATGGTAAGCGGATAAAATGGCAGACGGACAAAATGGCAATGTTTAAAAGCGGATTTTATCCGCTTGCCATTATATCCTTTGCCATTTTGTTCGACTGCCATTTTATCCGCTTTTCCATTATGTCCGTTGCCATTATGTCCTACAACCGATTTGGACCTAGCAGCAGTGTTTATATCTGACAAATCTAGCACTCCTCAGTTTGCAAACAGGTCCAAAAGAGGGCGACAGTAAATCTGGGGAAAAACCCGTACATGACAAAGTTGCAGATCAGTTTTTTTCCAGTTGCAATGAACTTTACTGAGTTTATATACCGCGCCTAAGAGCGGAGGGGTGGGGGGGATGGGAGGTGATGTGAAGGTAACACACATTCATGTTGCATTTTGTCAAGGGGTGCACAGTTTCAGATGTCTCTGTGCAGAGTGTATCAAGTGGCAAGATAAACTACCAGACACCGAAGCCTTCCGCCGAAGTGGTAGAGAAGGTATAGAAATGACACTCATTCGTAGCCATCTGTGCTGGGTGGACACGTTTTGGCATGGACAACTCTGATATTCCTAAAGCTTTATTCTGTGGTCAGCTGAAAGAGGATATCAACTTAATGGCCGTTCGTATCTGCGATACAAAGGCACGCCCAAAGTCAATCGGAGGTCTTGCTGCATAGGAATAAAGGACAAAGAACGTGAGGGCCAGTTCCGGGGGTTTATGGAGACTTCGAGCAGAGACGAATAGATGATCTAGCAGAGAAGCGTAGACGGGGGAAGGGCTCTCCGAGCTGACTGCAACGGCAGACGGTTAAAAGTGCCAGACGTGCGGGAAGATGTATGCGTCCAGAATAGGCCTGTCGTCACATCACTGTGTCCACAAGACTGATGTTGTCTAAAGCTCACTCATCGAAACTGACGAGAGATCCCCACTTCCATCCATCATATAGCCAAAACGGCCCTTTCGGCGGAATACAGATATGCCTAGATCTAGATAATAAATGTAGCCTATTCACGGGAGAGTAAATCGGAATGGAAAATCAGTTTGTCAGTTTAGAGTACCAGAATGCACCTATATTTAGACCAAAATTCAAAATTTTTAAACATGAAAGAAATCATTGAAAAATTACGTAAAGTACTAAAATAGAACTGAAAAGTGACCCTTAGATGAATTCGCCTTCTATGAGGCCAGTGGTTAAAGAAGTGTGTGAACGTTCAAACACCGTATTATTTAAAATAAGAAGTCTGAAGCAAATACGAAACCAGATATTTATTGGCAGGCTATTCCGGAATACACTACCGACAAATCGAATTTCACAGAAATCGGAACTTTTTCATTATTTCACCAATTTATGTTGTAGACTATATAAACAACTTATTTTCTTGCCTCATAAATAAAAAACTATGAATAAAAATTGAAATTGCAAATAAATTTTTAAAAATTATAGTTTCAAAAGGTATTTCAATACTGAACTACCGACATTTTCAGAAACAGCCAAATGTAAATTCCATTTTCAATATTCGTTCCTTTCGCCAAAAGATAAGAATTCGAATTATTCAACTTATTTTCACCCTTTGGTGTAAGAAAAATGAAACATTTTTTATTTTTGTGGCATTTGAATTATCGGTAGTCTATTCCGGAATATCCTACCTGAAAATATCTGGTTTCTTATTGGCTTCAGAAATCTTATGTTAAACAATGCAGAGTTTTCAGTGGTTCTGCTGAAATGATGTATATTATCTTCAGAACTTAAAATGCCGGAAGATAGAAATATGTCCTTAAAATTAAACGTGTTTTTTCTCGATTCCATTCCAATGTTTCATATGTCTCATTGTTGCCTTTCGTTGTATTAATTGCAACTTTAAAACTACCAATTGTTTTAGCAGCTTGTTCGGTTGTCTTGAGAATTTAAGGCCTTGGCCATCATGAAAAATCTGACTCACCGCATCATGTTATTTTATTACAGATGGCAGAGTGCCTGCCGTATTGAAAGGACCCCCGTTTCAAGGTCAGCCAGTATTCCTGGAACCTCAGATCAAACAAGAAGTATCCGACGCCTCGGTGCCCCCACTCTGCCATGCTGGGGTCCTGTACCCAGGTGTGATATTCAATGATCATTTGGTGAATATTGCCGAGTCCGGTATGGCGGATTGTAACGCGGGACTTGTTGGAGCTTCTGCGTTGTGTGCTGCTGTGACAGACCCCCAGCACTTGACTAATTACAGCGAGTCAAACATCCACTGCCATCCTGTTTATCTGACTACGGCAGCTAGTCCTGCATACTCTGATGCGTCTAGTCCTCCGGCACCATGTGCGGTTGTACATCCATTCACTCCCCCGTCACCAAAACCGGATACCGGTGTTCTCACCGCCCTACCCACCACAAGTCCGCCGCCACCACTTGGCGTGACGCCACCGGCCTCGAGTCCCCCGCATTTATTCCCTGTCGCCACGCAAGCGCCGAGCCCCGCACTGCCTTTCAGCCCGCCAGTGTGCAGTCCACAACGGGAGCAGCTCCCTCCCGACGGACTCCCCGCGGTGGCAGTCACTCAGGAGATGGCCGGGTTGGACATGCGAGAAGCCGGAAATGCTGTACCCCCGGTGCTTCACCAGTACCCTCTTCAGGCGACGCGCTGCCACGCTGACGTCGACATAGGGCACCCTTGCCCTCGTACGCTTGGTAAGGCGACGCTGTCACACTAACTAAGTTCACATAGTTGTAAAGAGGAAAATATCATGTCTTTATTTCGAGATAAATACGTTACATCTTTGTTGTGAAAGCGCTAAACTTTGCTCTGTTGTAAGTGAACGATTTTTTTTCTTGGCATGCAATAGTTAATAAATTGAGCGGACACCTGGTACGTCAGCCGGACAGAGAGTGTGCACATGCAGGGATCCGGGATAAGAACTGCTAGGGTCGCACATCGGCCTGAAAAAAAAACGGTTAAAAAAAACGGTTATAAATCGATTTTATTACCGACACCCATAACTGTAATGACTACGCAATAATTATACATTGTTATACAGATTATGCAGATTTTGGTACACTTGCAAGAAGTTAATAATGGATAATTTCAATTGCCAGGCGTTGACTCTTGAATAACACAATATGTGTACTCATCATTATAAAGAAAATGGTGTGTAAAATGTACCAGCATGTGTGTCAGGGGACATTTCATATTAAGGTAAAATGATTGTGAAAATGAACAGCCAGCATGATATTTATAGGTTAAAAACGGGAACACTGGTTTTTTTTTAAATGAAAACCGAACCGCAGAAAAAAATAAATCGCCGTATTCCGGGAAACCGATAAAACTGGGCAACCCTAAGAACTGCCCAGTAAGCACACACAAGGCTATTACAGCAGCGAACTCGGAAAGTTCAATTTATTTAATCGAATTTTTGTAATTACTGCCAGTGGTTGTATTCACAAGTTACCTGTGCAGTTAACTGATTCCGTTAACTGCTCCGTTAGCAACCAGAAAATCTGAAAGTAAATGAATAAATCTAACCTATATAACAAACAAAAATCTAACTAAAATCATCTGCGCGAAACAGCCAGATCAGTCAATTTTCGCTTCTAGGAGTTCGGTTAACTTTGGTGAATACCGGGACAGTTGTTAAAACCGGCCGTTGCTGACTGGTTAGTTATACCCGAGAGAGGCATACCAGTAACTAACGAAGTATTGCAATTAAGTTTATAATAATCTTAATGGTTTTTAACTGCTGCAAATGATCTGTTTGTCGACACCTGAGACAACATTAAGGCAGTATTAAGTTCAAGGTACGAGGGTCTCGCTAAATATAAATAACTAACGAGAGCAAAAGCGAAATATTAGACACTTGGTCTTACTATTAATAATTATTAATAATTTTATCCCTTTGCAGAAGCTTTTTAAAATTTTTAAGTCGGGTTTTGGTTTGATTTCCTTCAATTTACAGACACGCAAATCTTGAAAGAAATAGTTTGTGAGAGTTGGAAACCTTTCAGGAAAAAGAGCATGGCTTTGGTGCTGGTTTTTTCAAACAGCATCCACCATTGCCCCACCGCACCTTATCCCTACAGTGTGTGTATCAGGTTTAATTCAGTTTTTAACTAAGACCTTGTAACACTTATGCTCAGGCAATTCAAAAAGTGTAGCATTATTCAACGTTTTTCAAAAGAACATACGTGAATTGCACGTAACCCAGTTTACAAAAAAAAATATGTGCACATTAAGTGTATTAAGTTTAACTGGTTATATTTTACACCCACGCCCTCATAAAACAAAAGTATTTCACCTCACCCAGCGAATCTGCCGTTTGCATGCAATGCAAATTGTAAATGCACCAGAGTGTAACTCATGACGTATGCGTCGTTATTGGCAGAGGTTCAAATGACATTGCGTAATGTATGTCTTAAGAAAATATCGGTTTTTACTGAGGACATTGGCCATGACATTGGTCCTAAGGCCATTAGGCAACAACAAAAGGACGCAACATGGTCAAGAAAAGAAAACACCACGAAAAAAAAAAAATGCCTGCACAGTTCCTATATACTTACTGTGTGTCCTTCGATTTGCCGAGTAAATGCTTTCGTACTATTAAAGGACGTCATACTTTGAATTATATCGCAACGAGGTTGGTGCTCACAGTCCAATTCCCACCCATTACATTGAACATAAAACTATATGTATCGACTCCGGACAAATCCATCTACTCCAGGCTGTAATCCATCACACACCGGAGTCGATGGATAATTGAATATTGCACAACATTTCGGTAATTCACCACCCACTAAAGTCGACAGTCCATTGCAATTCGTATGATCTTTCTGTAATCCATCACGCCCTGAAGTACACAGTTAATAGCAACTTGCACGTTCTTAATATAATCCATCAGACACCGAAGTCGAAAACTAATTGCTGCTAGTAATATATCAGATATCTAGTATGTTAAAGCGTGATTGCAATTGAAATGGACCCAGTATAATACGGATAAAACTTAATAGGCTGAAGTACATGATTGATCACTGTGCCTAAAAAAAAAAACAAATTGCAATTAATGCAAGTTCACACGACTTTCATCGAAAATTGAAAATTCAAAGCTGTAACAATTTTGTGCATATTTACATTTCAAAACGGGTGGTAATTGGCTCGGGTGGGAATTGGTTGGGAGTTGGTCGGGTGGCAGTTGGCGGGTGGGAGTTGTCCTGTACTCGTTCCATCCATTACCGTGTACTTGTGATTTGCGTAGATGAGTGCGCGTTGATGGTGACAGTATTCTACAAAGGCCGGCAGATCATGTCTCATCACGTGACCGATCCTGCCGGATGTATCATAGCTTATCGACCGTTCACAGAACAGCAAGGGCAAATTCTGGATGACGTGGGCTTAAATGTTATCAAAGCGAAGGTAGGCCAGAGCACCATTGAAATAAACAGTAAATATTACGCAACTGAACCTGTCGACGAATGGAAACGCCAAAAATTGAAAACGACGCTATTTTTACCTAAAATTTTGACGAATGGGTTAATTTAGTTATTGACAGTACTTATGCAGCAGGAAGTGGCAACTATTAGAAAAAGAACCCCAGTTTTAAAATATTTTTAAATCGTTTTAAACTTGATAGGGAATGTTAAATTGAGTATAGAAATATCAGTCCAGTAGTTTTCTGTTTAAATAAAAATATAGTTTTGCATTCACGCAGCGATCAAAATTTCCACGTTTCGAATTGAAGAAAACTACATACTCGTAGGTTCGCCCAGATTTGGTTCATTGTACGCTTAAATCTTTTTTGAACTTCCCAATGCAGGATGTCCAACAATCAACGAAATCAGGACAAAATCAGAGATTTTTTTCAAGATAAAAAATCAGGAAAAAATCATGGAATTTCTCAAGTATTTTGGAAATCAGGGAAATATCGGGGAATTTGGTTTTTGCCAATCAGGGAAAATCAAGGATTAGTGATGCTGAACAAAACTCTTATTAACCATCTTACTTTATTCTCTATCTGAATTTTGCAATGATTATGTTTTCGGAGTAGAAACAATACCTGTGTAATGCTTCTGAATGTACTGAGCATTAAACACTGCATATATATAGTATGTATGATAACAATAGAATATCTTGAAAATAAGGGGAAAATGAGGGAAAATCATGGAATTTAAAAAAGGCTTAAGGTTGGGCACCCTGCATTTAATGATATTTGAATTCTTGTAAAGTATCTTTTTAACTGAACTCAGAAGCTAGATATTGCAATCTGCACACAGGGTACGAGTGTGTCAGTTATGCTCTACGTTTCAGGTTTATGACCAAAAGCCAGGACGGAAAGTAATAGAGTTACCTGCATGGGAGAAAACTGGCAACGATATACTCGATCGTGAAGTGGATAACTTGTTGCAAAATACTGGGCGTGGGGTCATCATCGAGTCCAAAAAGGGCGATATATACGCGAAGCGCCTATGCAAGTAGGTCCTATATAATGGATACATCCATATTACCTCCTGCTTGAATAATATCTGGAGACAGGGTTCGCGCTGGGTTCTCAGGAAAGTGAGGCAAAAAAGGAAAGTGTGACTCAGTTTGGTCCAGAAAAACTCGGTGGGTTCCGAAAAAGTGGGTCATTTCGTAAAAAAATGCCCAGAAATTGGACAAAAACCCCGCCAACGCGACCCCTGTGGAGAGGATAATTTACCGTGTGAATGTGAAAACCGTCATCCAGCCAATCAATGACCGCTGTAACTTGAGCAGGCTCAGCATCAATCTGACTGTTCCCGGCCCGGGGTGGCCGGCATAAAATGGGTGGGGTGGGGGGGGGGAGCTTATTAGTTATTTAATCTGGGTCGAGATGATTTCACCCGAGCTGTTAAAGTGTTTTACTGTAAAAACGAAAAAAAAAGCATTCTTTGTAGGAGAAGCTTGAGGCATGGCATTTTTGGGTGAAAACAGTTTTAAAAATTCAAATATTGGATACGACATGCAAAAATATTGATAACGGCTGATAGTTAGTGGAACAAGTCAGCCAGTGGCTGATACTCCAGCTGGGTAAACCAAGTCAGCCAGTGACACGCAGTTCGCTTGGGTACAAGCCAGTCAGTAACTTATATCCCGCTCTTTAATAACAAATCACCTAGTAGCCCGATTGGGGTATAAGTTAGCCAGTCGCTGGTAGTACGTGTTTGTAAGACAAGTCAGCCAATCTTAACTGCTCGTTGTCACGCCACTAAACACGCCTATCTGCCGCCATAAATATCGTTTATTTACTTATTGCATATCACGAAATGAAGTTAAGATTACATTTTCCCCATATATATACGCGGTTTACCTGTTACCATATTTAATTATTGGTTTTTTTTTTCTTACAGAACGTCTGTGTATTTTGCAACTCATTTTGACAATGAGAAATGGATGAAGATCAATCGCCATGAGGACGCCCAAGAACAAGTGAAGATCTTCGACTTCCACAACACCTTCGAGCCAGCCATCGACCAATTCGCCTTAGAGGCGCGCGCCAACGTCAACACCGAAGGTGACCCACTTTCTCGTATTAAGCATGTAGAACTGTTGCGATCCAGGCTTCTGGCAGCATCGACTGCCGATAAGTCAACCGAGTGCTCAGTCAATCTCAGGTGCAATCAGTGTATCACAATGATTTATAGCATAAATTATATACAGACTACAAGTCTTAGAGTTTGGGCATATTATAATGTATTGTCAGACCATTGATCGAACGGAGTACATTGTAATGTCCGAACTACAGACGATTAGTCTCATTGAACTTTCCTTACCAGGTAGAAAGCGCTAAATCTATGTGTGGAAAGCTTTTACGGGTTTTTTTTATACTTGTATTGATTTTTCATGGAATTTTAAATTATTTTCGGACTTTCCTAATCATATTCGAAATTAATATTTATATTTTTTTATTGTTGGTGCTATAAAAATGAACTTTGATACCGGGAAGTTCACTGACGCCTCCCCATAAAAATGAAGTAAATATGGTCCAAACGGGTATTAGTCACATATTAAAAAAACAGAATTCCTTTGACATCGTGGTTCCTCTTGTGATCACAAATAAAATCTGAAACATACTGCGTTATTTAACAGAATTACATTTTCCAACTTAACCAAACGAAAAATAATCGCATAATTCCAGACTCTAATTTAAGATTAAATTCAGAACTAATCCCACATTGAGCAGTCTGAAAAAAAAATCACATTCCATTCCCTTAATTTGAGATCAATTTGTGGTTAATTTAAGACTACTCAGTAGTGTGAAATATTTGATAATTTAAGATGACTTTAAGACTGGTTACGGTCTCAGATCACGGCTTGCCCCTGGCTACTAGGACAAAGTACCTAACGGAGGGGCAGGGCGTTGAAAACAATGTTGTTTACCCCCTTTTAACTGCCTGCTTTGAGAGTCGAAATAAAGGGGTGTGGGGGGAGGGGTGCACATCATTATGTGTGGCTACGCTGTCTCCCTGCTTTTTTATGTGAAAATTGCCTATTTTGTGTGTATTTATAGCATTTAAATTGTTGAATATGTTTAATTTAGACTAGTTACCGAAACCTGAAAAGTAAGAGGTTTCGACCCACAAATAGCCTCGTATGTAAACATGACCCATTGTATTGTTGTGAAGGTCAGAGTTCCCCGCCCACAATTGTAACCTTTTGAAACCAGAGATACGAAAGTTGCGAAACATATTTTATGACATATGCTGTGTCGGGAATTTTTGGGTGGTGTATGTAATTGAAGCGGGGTGTTTAATTTTTTTATTTAGAATTATTCTGATCACTGGATAGAATACTGGTAGCTTGCCACCATTATGTGGATTTGATCGACTGTTCCACTTTATGAAAGTACCCGTGTTAGTGTGGAAAATGTGTGTCGTCAACATTTTACAGGCGCCTGTGAAATTTTAAATTAGCTGCCTCTTGACCTAAAAAATAAAACTGTACTTTAAAGTGTAATTGGTTTATGAGGAGTGAGACTAAAGCGCGTTTAAAAGGCGTGGCCCTGAAAGGGGATACCCATAAAGTTACGTACACAAAAATTTGTTAGTTTTTGAACCCCACCTCGACCCCCTCCCCCTGTACGCACGTACGCAGTATGTTGTGCTATATTAAAAAAATATCAGTTTGTTTTGAAAACTATAATGCCAGTTAATCAATAACACAATTGAAAGTGTACATGCCAACATACATGAAAATGTGAATAAAACAGCCATTGCACTAAAAAGAGTGTAATATTTAGTTTGTAAATCGATGTATTACGTTATTTAATTACACAAAAATAGGTTTGAGATATGTTTCAAAAATGCGTACGTAGCCCCCCCCCCCCTTCCCCTGTACGCAGTGCGTACGCACCGACCGTGACCCCGCCGACCCACCTCCCCTATGTGCGTTCGTATTTTATGGATGACCCCTAAGTAAATACCGTGGTGGATATGATCATATCCCGATATGTATCCAGCGTCATCCTGCGGTGCTTCACCTGGACATCTCAGCAACATTTTATACGAAAATATTCAAAGAAAAAATATTTACTGGCGAACGGTACAACAACGTCCAGTCTCAACTGAGAAATATCAAAGCCTATCCCTTTAACGTCTTCTCTAATTCATCTGTTTAAAATAAAAACTAAATCTGTGAATTCTTTCAAACCAGATAAATTTAACTGTAACAAGATTTTTAAAGCTCTGGTTTAAGATTTCCAAAGCAGAATGCAGTACCTTGATGTGGAAGCTCGTTTTAAATACGTTTAAGGGTCATGATTTCAGTCAAACCCAACCCACACCCACAATCGCTCTGCACAAAAGCTAATAACCTAAGATCCTGTTAATGCCTAGGGCTGCCTCATCTATCGGAGTTCCAGACCGGTGGCGCTATAAATAACTCGTGTTCCTGCTCGCGAACTATAGACTTGTGTCCCTGTTCCTCTGGACTTGAAGCCGGTGCAGGTTTCTTAGCTTAGGCGACCTGCCTTAGGAGAGAATTCCTCGATCGTCTCGGTGACGTTTCTCTCCCGGCTGTTCGGCATGGAGGACTCCCTCGGGCCTCCGTCACTTAATCTGTTGGGGAATTCGTAATCCGGCTAAACGCCTCCTCGCTGGCCAATGAATCAGATGGTTTTCCGGGGTGTTTAGACCGAATCAGGGACAGAAGGACCCGGGGCGCAACGGCCGCTTAGGATTGGATGGCCCCAGACGAAACGGCCTGAGAGATAACGGCCCCGAATGAAATATTGGACAAAGGGCCCCGGCAATTACTGAGTTACAAAACTTTTAGGCCCTTTTATTTAATATTTCATTCGGGGCCGTTATGTCCACAGGGCCGTTATATCCGTGACCCTTTTGTCTGCTGCGCTTATGTTCGATGCCGTTATGTTCAGGGCCCATATATGTGTATACCGTTCGGACCTAGTCACCGCTGTGGATGTATGCCTGGTAACACGGAGGTGCCGAGGGTGCCCCCCTGTCTGTTCCCACTTTTGTTGCCATGTTTTGCAGCCGTCATGAATGACCCTATAGTGGTTGCAATGTACTTCGGGTTTACTCCCACGAGTAACGCGGCGGGGCTGTATATAATTTTAATAGAAAAACAAACGAGAACGCCGTTTCTAATGGACTCCAAATCCGAGCAAAGTGTTGGATTAAGCGATTTATTTAGAATGTAATTGGCAGCGACGACTCGAGATAAAACATAAACATTGCTTTGTAAAAAAAAAAAAAAACATATGATATTAATGAAAAAGACTAAAATAGTTAAATTTTTTAATAAATTATAATAGGTGGTCAGTTGTCCCCCCCCCCCCCCCCCAGGTGATCAGTTTAGTAGCTGGTAATTTGTCAGGTGGTCAGTATAGTGGGTGGTCACCATAGTAGCTGATCAGTTGTCCTATACCCGGGGGCATGGGGGTATCCGTCATTTGTATGTAGTTTCATGGATTAAGTTCTTTCAAAATAGTTATTCCTCCCCTGATCGCTTTCAGTTGTCTAGGAGTAGTCCAAGGCAAAGGCCGCATTGAAATTTCCTTTTTTTTGGGATCCGCCAGAGATTAGGCAAATGCCGGCCTTAAAAATTTTTAGCAACCAGCTTTTAAAATGTTCATACCTCCTTTGGCGACTCTACGAACCTTTTGATACTTGATTTATTATTTGAGACTAGTCATAATGTCCCTCGACATTCTTGTTTTTTTTTCTTCTTTTTTTGCAAAGCCATTTTCTAATCAATAATCTTGTTTGTTTTGTGTTCTTTTTTCAGTAAACCACCCAAAACCTGACGTGTACTTGTTTATCGGGCAGAACGGCACCCCGAGCAATGCGCACACGCGCTATGTGTACGTGCGTATCACGAGCTGCGAGGCCTGCCGCGTGCTCAGTACGGTAAGGCTCTAAGGCTCTAACGCCAACCTACATGCTGTCCTCTAATCTAATATAATACCAGAGTTGATATTTCCCATGGCGACCAACTTTTGGCTCGAGTGGCGACTAACTTTTTTCTGAGTATTTTCAGGTAAATTTTGCAAAAATTGCTCCGGACGACTAACTTTTGTTCTGGGCGACCAGAAAATTTTACGAAGTCTCAACCCTGCATACCCTACTGAACGGAATCCCCGACAAATACGCCAGCAACAAAAAGGTCTCAAGGCCATTTAGGACGTCATGGCCACGGTGTAAATTGCGACATGTGGTACATTTCAATACAATGTAATTCTTGGTAAACTAAGATAAATCACAGAAAATGAAACCATACACTGAACAAGATGTGCAGATGAGATTAGATTTTAATGCCGGAACAGCAAATCGAAGAATGGCTTCTAATAATAACTTTTGCCAAAGATGAACTCAATTACCATTTTAGCAGTTGCAGTTAGGCGGGAATATATTATCTAAACACGGTTCCAGTGTGTGAAGTATTAACGCGAAAAACACAATGGACTCGGTAGCGTTTATTTGTTATAAGAAGAGCTGTACTTGGGTGTGTGGCGCATTACTCTTCACTAGAGATCTCATCCGTGTGATGGGATTAGCTCCGAAATGCAATTAAGATAATTCCAATTAAGTATAAAAGTACTCCCGCAACTGATAACACCCTGTTATTAAAAATAAGAATATGTCAAGAAAATATGTTTTTTTTTTTTTGTTCTGTGTGAAATACGAAACTTTCGATTAAGTGAGGCTATTCTAGAATAGGCTAACGTAAAACTTCTGTGCTACTCTATATATGTTATATATGTCATTGAGACTTAGCATTGTGAGTCTATTCCGAAATAGACTCACTGAGTCGAAAGTTCTTTGTTTAGTGCAGGACATAACTAAATTCTTATTTGCTTGGTAGATTCTCATCTTAAATAATAGCGTGTTTGATCAAACACCTGTCGTTCCGATTGCGTAACTGCAGTCATAAAAACTTCATTTGAGAAGTTTTTAGCCCCGACCGAGCTTCAGCTACAGAGGCTATAGGTTTCTACGATGTCTTTCCGTCCGTCGCCGGGCGTTATTACCACCTTGACAATCCGTTTCCTTTCATATTTGGTATATATGTATGACCAATCACAGTGTGTAGGTGTAGATTAGTTTTGTTTGATGTTGACCTGATTTTAAGGTCACAGTGACTGCCGTCTTGGATTTTCAATTTCGGGTGGGAGGTGTGCTCGTTAAGGTTTGCATATGTTCACCAAGAACCCGCAGTACAGTATTAAAATCTGGTCTAAATGTCACAGTTGCCAACGTGGCCATAATGTTGCTTTCTAACTGTCCCTGACTCAAAATATCGTGTCCTAAATGTCGCTGATCTTAAATTCTCTTACCTAAATTACGCACATTCTTAATTTCATCGACATAATCCACCGGTCATCCTATATATGAGCAATTTACATATAACTACTTCTGCGTTTCTTTATCTAAACATTACCCTTCCCTTAACATACGAGCTTGCTGCATGTTTCTTAATATGTTCATATGGATTAGCGTCGTAGGGAAGCTTATCAACAGTTATGTTTCTGTGTTTAAATAACTTGGTAAAGTCTGAGCTAAAAAAAAAAAAACTGGTCAAAGCTCGGCTAACACACAATACTGGACTACATATGCACGTGCCTAAGTACCAGAAAAAGTATCTGTCGAACCAATGAGCTCATATCTTTCAAATGAAAAAACTGTGCAGAGAAGACGTTGCACCATGCATTGATATATATTGCTTTGTTTTATTTATTTATTTCATTGACTCGTTTACTTTTGCCTTGAGAGTGCACGCGCGTGATACACTTGTTCCCTGTTGCTTTTAGGTGGAGAAAAGCTTGTACAGCATATCAGCGGAGGTGTCAGATAGCAACAGCCTGGATCAGATTGACCGCACACTGCGGCGAGAATTCGACAAGCACGCCACTTGATCTATGCACCCACCACTTGCTCTGTCGCAATCTGGCGGGTTCTTCAAGTTTCACACTTTTGGAAAATTGTGTTTGAACACTCTCATAGTTTTTTCTTAGTCTTTCGTGAGATGAATTTGCTATTGCACTTGGCTGCCGTTGAGGCATTTCATCCCTGATTGAGTTTTACCCATATGTTTCCGGGCGGATTAGTTATAAAACCAAATGCATAGTATTCTGTGTCTACATTAGGTTTGCGTTTAAGTAAATTGCGTCATCTCAAACATTACTGCAAATAAGACCTTAAGTGCTCTGCTATTTTTACAAATAAGATCTTAAATGCTCTACAATTTAAAAAAAATCTTAACTGCTCCACCGTTTGGAGTTAACCGCCATAACGTAGTAAGGCCCAAATTGAAAGCTGGTTGGATTAGGGTTGGTTCGAGTAAACCGGAGACTCGATTAAACATCGAGGCACCGTAAACCCCGGGGTTGAAATTTGCCCGGAGGCCCCATATGTTTTCATGTATACGTAATTAACACTTGCCTGTGTTCCTTTATTTGTTAAGCTTATTAACCCCAATTCGGAGCTGTAACTCCCGGAGCTATAGGTTTGGTGTTGTCCGACCGTCAGTACGCCTGTCCAGCCGCCTTCCTGGATTTTCATCCGCAAATTATTGTTAGCACCAGAAAGCAAAACCCAGTTGACTAGCAAGATTTGAGAAAATCCTTAAACTTTTTGAAAGGAGGTCGGGATTGATTTTGGAATGGTCAGTAAATTCAGAATGACCTCCCAGCAGCCAACTTGAATTTTTAAAAATTTCTTGAAAAAGGACGTAAATAGAAAATACTAAGTAGATAATCACCAAATTTTAGACACTGCTTAATCATTACAAAAGCACGATCTAGGTTGATTTTAGGGCCGATCACTTACTTAAAAATAACCGCTAGTCGCCGAATTTTTCGCTCAATTTCTGGAAACCCGAAAATTCATAAACTACTTTTCGGAACATCATCAAATGTTCGACTAACGTTGACCATCAGAAAATCACACGCCTGGGACTGTTTTTCAATTGAATAGAAAATCGATATCGGCCGTCATTTTGGCAAATAGTTTTACATTTTCCCCGTTGTAGGGCAGCCTCAATAAAACTGAGTGAAAGGAACGAATAACACATCTCTGAGTTTGAAAATATTGTTTTTAATGTCGATACTAAACAGAGTAATGCGCAATAACCACATAAGAAATATGGAAAGCCATGGCTAGACACCGGTGTCCAAGCATTGTATAGCGAACTGACAACAAGAAAAGCTGGGAGCTTCGGGTTCGGGGCGGGTTTTAACCTCACAAAGCGCTAGATTCAAAATTCTGGCTGCCTGTCGTGAGAACCTTCCAAACCCGGATAGAAAAGACGTTCAGTAAAACCTTTTCGCAGCGACTACATTCTAGACCTCTATAAAAAAAAGACGGGTAAGCCCACCTGGACTTCTATAGAAACTGAGGATTAAAGGGAAATGCGGTTATCTCTGCGCCATCTAGCGACCGAAATGCGCATTACATTGAATATCGCTGAGTTTGAATCAATGTTTACACAGTATAAATAACTACTAAATCCGTCTAGATCGAAAAACTCTTTTCAGAGAAAAATAGGGTCGTGTCCAGAAATGGTCTGTATTGATATTTTGTTCCTAGAAGGGCCTGTGTTAATATATTGTCCATTAAAATCACATTACACTGTTTTCACCATTTCTCCATTGAGTCAATGGGATTTTGGCAAAACGATTGCTTAATTCTCTTATTGATATGGTGACATATATTTTTTATTTGCTTAAAACATTTCGTATGACGTGTTCTTCAAACGAGGAAAAAATGAGGCAATTGTCAATTGTGATTACGTGTGAATTTTGCACTTTGATTGAAATTTCTTGGTTTTCCCAATGGTTTCTATAGTAAAAGTACGCGACCTTTCAGTGTCTTTATTTCTCTTATAATATCGGTGACCCCCCCCCCCCTTTTTTTTTCTTTTCAATTTTTGAATGTATACCCTCCAAGCATTAAACTGTGAAAGTATGAAGGAAATGTCAATTGTAGGTGAGATACCCGCATTTCCCTTTAAGATACCCACAAGTCAGGCTACGTATCCCCTCTCTTTCCAATCATATGTATCCCTTCATATATTTAAGGTAAACGTCATAATTGTGAAATAGTACAAAATTGTCAAAATAATTTGTAAGCGAAGGATGGGCAAACGGTGGAAGGAGGGCTGGCTGGTAAAAGTTTGACATGTTTGGGTATACTATTGTTGGTGTGCACTGGCCGCTCTAGTTGTATTTATTGTGCTGTTAAGTTTGTGTTTTATACTTTTGTTGAATACCTTACAAATTTAAAAATTTTTAAGTCTTTTATTGTTATGCATTAACTTTTGTGTTAAATTTAGTTAAGTAGCTATACAGTATCCTGTATCCCTATTATGTACTGTATTCTTACAGGAAGTCGGATATGAGAGAGCAACCTTGGGGAAAGATATATACATAAAGCTTCTTTATAAGTCGTTATTTTAAAATCTTCATCACCTACCGCACTAATTCTGTGTTGTTATAGGGAAATTTCATGTCCTTTCGCAAGGAAAATATGAGATGTATTTAAATATTGAATTTTCACAGTTTGTAATACATATTTTGAGTAAGATATGAATCGGTTCTAACACGGGGAACTCGGGCTTAGTTTTATTTTATGACAAGGCAGGCGATTTGTTTTGATACTTTGTTACCTCTTAACTCGGAGTTAAGAATGAAGATATTTTGGTCCTAAACTGTGCACTGAAGTTCAAACGCACGGTAGGCTAGCAACCGAAACCATCTATTTCATTAGCTAAAATGTAACCAGAAGTCGCGCCAAAAAATTTGACTAAGGCTATTTGTAGATACTATAAATGGTTTTGTACTATATGTAACATTTAACTTAGTTAACTGGAGACAACAAGAACGAAATATAACACGGGATTTCAGGCTTTCTCCAGTCAGTTTATAGCTGTTTGTTAATGTACAAGCAGCATGTGGCTGTTTGCGCTGTAAAGTGTTCAAGACTTGTTAGTATTAGTATTTTAAAAATTTTAGTTTATTTTATTTATATTTTACTTTTTAGCCTCAGCTTCTTCCAAAGCAGGGGCTATAGCTGTCGTTGAAAGTACGTGCGTATGTACGCTTTTAAGTTGAAAAATCGTGTCTTTTCCTTGTTTTTTTTTATCTGAATGTCTTGAAATTGTGCTTGATGGTAGCAGACATAAGTTCCTACCTAACTATTACTATTTTTTGGCAATTCACAAAAAAAATTGGTGGAAATATTGGCCAAAAACCAATTTTCTTCAAAACGTATCACCTAGGATTTTCAAAGAAACGTCCTAAAATTTTAGTGGAAGGTAGAGTGAATAAGTGTCCAGCTGGCTATTACTTGTTTTGGCGATCCGCCAAAAAATTGGAGGAAATATTGCCGAAAACCCCAATTTTTTTCGTAAAATCTTCACAGGGTGGCCACCGACCATGGAAATCAGGGAATTCAAAGAAAGAAGAATTGGCATTTTCCAGTCATGGAAACTCAGGAAATTTGAATATTCTGGCAAATCTTAGGAAAAACTCGGGGAATCTAAGTTTTGGAAAATTCCAGGTTTTCCAGTGTATTTCCACGTAAATTTGTCTTTCACAAAATTGGATAGATTTAATAAGAATTTGTTGAACATTGTCTTTTTATAAGCGTTTAAGAGAAATGGTGGGATTCGGAGTCGATAACTATTGTTTTTCTTGAATGTATATTGCCAATGGCCACTCCCTTTCGAGCATATATAGATTTCTTGATGATGATATTTTGAATCATGCCAAATCTCTGGAAAATTCGGGGAAAACTCAGGGAATTTCGTTTCGGATTCCAGGTGGCCACCCTGACTTAACTAACTCAAGGAAAATAGTCTTACTGTCTTGAAAGTTTAAGTAACGCTAGCGGGCATTATTGCCTACCTGGCTCTTACTTTTCGGTGACTGACCAAACAAAAAACAAAAAAAAAAAAAAGATCGATAAAATTTTAACGAACTCATTGCTTTGTAATTTTAAGTGATAGCACACATTACTACCTAACTGGCTATTACTATTTTCGGCACTTCGCCAAAAAATTGGCGGAAATATTGGCCCAAAACCAATTTTCTTCAAAACGTATCTCCTAGGGTTTTCACGGAAATGTTCTATGGAAGGTAGGGAGAATAAGTGACCGCCTGGCTATTACTTGGTTTGGCGATTCGCCACAAATTGGAGGAAGTATTGGTGAAAAAAAACTTTTTTTTTGTAAAATCTCAACGTACTCCAGGAAAATAGTCTTATTCTCTTGAAACTTTAGGTGATGGTAGCAGCGCTACTGCCTAATTGATTGTTAATATCTTTTAGACCAGCCGACTTTGTCGGGCTGGTCTCATCACATCGGTACAGGGGCATCCGTCGTCTGAATGTGCGTGTGTACGTATGTCAACTTTTCTTAAAATGCTTCTTCAGTTTTGATCGGATTCCTTTCAAGTTTTGTACAAATGGCCTCTAGGTAGGCCTAGCTTGAAAAGTTTTTTAGGCGATCCGCCAAAAAATTGACCAAATGAGGGAAATATAACAGTTTCGTTTGCCAGTTTTCAATATGCTTCTTCTCCCACAATTTTGATCAAGTTTTCTTTAAATTTTGTGGGAATATTTTCCAGGCGGGCCTCACTTAAAAAATTACTTTTCTGACGATTCACCAAAAATTGGCCAAATGCGGCGCATTTTTTAATGTTTTGGCATTCAATTTTCAAAATGCTTCTCCCATAATTTTGACTGGATTCCTTTCCAATTTTGTGTGTGATTGTTTTCTAGAAAGGCCTGTCGTAAAATTACTTGTTTTGACAATCCGCCAAAAATTGACTAAGTTAGCTTGCAATTAAAGTTTTTTGATTGGCAATTTTCAAAATTCTTCTTCTCCCACAATTTTGATCAGATTTTCTTTTAAGTTTTGTAAACATGTTTTCTAGGTAGGCCTCTCTTCAAATATTACTTTTTTTGCCAATCCATCAAAAAGTGGCCAAAGGAGTAATTTTTTACTTTGATGGTAGCCAAGTGTATCTTCTCCCACAATTTAAATCAAATCCCTTTCAAATTTAGCTTGATTGTGCTCTTGATGATTCTCTCTTGAAAAATTACTTTTTTTTAGATCCACCAAATATTAGGCAAATTGGGCGGCTGAGCGGGGGTGGGGTGTTCATTTATAATTTTTTGGTAGCTAATTTTCAAAATTCTTCAGCCACAATTTTGGCGTTGCACAAATGTTTACTTGGTAGGTGTCGTGAAAATTGCTTTTTTCGGCGGTCAACAAAAATTGACTGAAAGATCTCCGGCCATAAAGTACCGGGCCAAAAGGTCCCCAAATGAATTAAAGGCCACACCGTCCCCGAAGCAAAATTTGTCGTAGTGGAATCATTGACAAAACGTTCCCGGCCATAAGTCTGCCTAAATTATTTTGGGCCAAAACGTCGCCATAGCTTAAAACGTATGATAATATAAGTTAACGCTTTATTAAGCTTTACTCCAGCCATTAGGTACCCGTCCATAATGTCCCCAAATGACTTTAGGGCTAAAAGCAAAATTTGTGGAATCCAGGATAACACTTCCCTGACCATAAAGTATCCGACCATAAGGTCCTCGGTCATAAGGTCACCAAATGAATTTAGGGTCCCCAAAGCCAAATAAGTATAAAGTACTTAAATTAACGCTTTATTAAGCTTGATACCGGCCGTATTGTCTCTACCATAAATTTCTCAATTGAATTAGGGCCAAAAGTCCCCCCAGCAAAGCGAAAGTATGATAACCTAAATTTGCGCTCTATTAAGCTCAACCTCAGCTATAAGGTCCCCGACCATTAAGTATCTGGCCATAATGTACCCAAATGAATTTAGAGCCAAAACGCCACTAAAGCAAAATGTGTCGTAGTTGAGTCCAGTACAAAACGTCCCCGACCATAAGGTCTTCAAATGAATTTAGGGGCAAAACGTTCCCAAAACTGAAAAACGTATTGAGCTTTACTCCGGCCATAAATTACCTGGGCATAATGTCCCCTTCCATAAGGTCCAAATGAATTTAAAGCCAAAATGTCTCCAAAGCAAAATTTCTGGAATCCAGGAGAAAACGTCCCGGCCATTAAGTACCCAGTTCCCAGTCATAAGGTCCCAAATACATTTAGGGCGGAAACGTTCTCAAAGAAAAAAGTATGATAACCTAAATTTTAGTTAGCTTTACAATGTTTTTACATGCTTTAAAGGTAAAATTCAACCAGGAAATGATAAATTGTCAAAAATTGCTAGAAATTACTTTGGACTTAGCAATTGTGCGATATTTTGTCCACACCATTTCGCATACAACCATGAGTCATATGGACCTGCACCGTTGCACAGTGAAAATATATATATTGTAGATGTGCATCGTTGTGTTATTTTTGAAATCGGTATAAAAGTGATTGGGGGAATTTAGGACCGAAACAACTCGTTCATTATAGCGGGTGTGCACTATTGGGAGGTGTTCAGTGATGGAGGTTCTATATATATTATTACCTTACACGGGGGATCCTGTTTCACTGAAACTCAAATTTCGGGGCATTTAAAATTTTTTTCTAATCAATTTTCCAAAGTTTTTTTCTTCCACATTTTGGATCGGATTATCTTCTAATTTTACAGAAATATTCACAAGACTATTTTCTCTTGAAAAACTACTTTTTGGCGATCCAAAAGAAAACTAAATGAGTAGGGCGCGCAACTTTTAAAATGCTTCTCCTATCTCGATCAGGATCGCATTCCTTTCAAATTATGTACCAATGCTTACTGGGTAGGCCCTCTCTTGAAATTTGTTGGCGATCGACCAAAAATTGGCCGAAAATGGGGCATTTTTAAATTGTTTTGATAGCCAATTTCCAAAGGTTTTTTTCCTCACAATTTGGATAGGATAGTCTTCAAATTTTGTATAGATGTTTATCAAGCGGTCCTCTTTTGAAAAGATACTTAAAAATTGGATAAATCGGAGGCATTTAAAAATATTTAGTAGCCGATTTTCTTTTTCATAGTTTTGACCGGAATCCTTAATAAATTGGACGAATTTTCAACAATCCGGTTTAGCAATATTACAGCCACTTTCTGGTTACTATAGAGGCCTATTGATACGTTATTTACTAGAACTGGTCACAATATCCCTGAATATTCTTGATTAAGTGATTGGCAAAAATTCTCAGAAATTTTGTCGAAAAACAAATAAAATAATAAAATCTTAACTAATACCTAGAAAATAGCCTGGCTACTGCCTATGGTTCACAATGTACTCTTAGATCCGTTTGAATTATTATGGTTTCATCTAATTAAAATCAACTAAAAGCATAAAATATTCGTAATGAGTATAATTACAATAAAGGATTATTTATGAACGTTTTTGGTTGAACGTCTTTGAATGTGTGAAGATGCGTTTGACAATCATGGGTACTTCTAACTGCAATGACCCCTAGTTTGTTTACCCTTTTTAAAGTCAATTTTTAAAGTCACCGTGGATCATACTTGCCATTTACAGTGCAAAAAGTTTAACTGATTTAGCTTTGACAATATCTTGCCCTCATTCTATTATTTCTAGTGTATTCTTGGCTTACCTGACGTTGAAGGTGCGTGTGTATCAACCTTTGTTTTTTTTTGTGTTTTCCCTCTCGTTTTATCAAAATATTTTATCACAATATGCAAACAAACGCTAAATGAAAGTAAAAACAAGCATAATTTCGCGAATTTTTGTCACAGTTTGCAAAAACTGATCGATGTTTTTTGCCGTTTTCAGAACATTCTCCAATGTTTCTACATTCTTTAGATACACTTGAAAACATTAGCAAAACAATTATCGATCATTTCTTGCATTTCATGTAATTGACCTTTTTGTGCGTTACTCACCTAAACTATTAGCCTTTTTTCATTTGGCTGCCAAGCTGTTCCATATATGGGAGTAATTACGTAACGGCTCGCAATGTTTGTGCAGTACCTAGAAATAGCTTTAACTTCGGGTAATCTAATATCTTGTCTTATGACAAGCAGCGCACTATTTTGACACCAAAATTCATAGCCCCGCTCTGCTACCGAGGTGAGTCATGTGTTGCACACTTACGAAGACTGTCTTGCTAGTGCTTTGTAGCTGGGAATGTACGAAGACAAGCTATATATTATGACTATAACTACACTTAGTGTGCAATCCATTGCCGTAACGACGGCTGAAATGGTTAGAGTTGCCTTTACAGTCGTACCTACATTAGATAGCTGGCGAGGGTGGTTTAAGTTTAGCAAAAAAATTGGTAAACTTATTTTTAACTGCCATCTTTGTAGTGACCAACTTCCAGTAAACCCGTCTGTCTTGATCACCTTCCAGATCAGAATAAAAAAGGGTACGTGCAATAAAACTGCTGTAATGACCAACTTCATAATCGGGATAAAAGGACGTACAGTAAAACCCCTATCAGCGACCACCATCTGGAACCGGATAAAAAAGAAGTACGGTAACACCTCTTTAGTAACCACCTTCTCCGACACAGATAAAACAACTAAGCCTAAATTTGTATAAAAAAGAGGATTGAACTAGCCACAATTCAAGTTACATACCCCCTTCAAAAATTGGATAAGGGTGGTACACAACTCGACTACTGGGTACATGGGATACATTTATATTAAGTAAAAGGTATTGCGTTATAATATACCCATCATAGTTGTTGAACTGGACGTTAAACACCAAACAAACGAACTAGATATAGTAAAATAAAACCATGCGGCAATAATTCAATGGTATGTACGAGATGTTTGGACCAACCATCACGAAATTTTAACAATAATACTCCAAAATGATCCAGCAATAATTTGCCTGCAAGAAACTTTGTCTAAAACCAATAAGCAACCAATGCTGAAGAGATATATGCCTTACAAGAACGGCAACGTTAGCGGCAAAGCCTCCGGAGGAATTGCAAAGTTAGTTCGAAAAGGTATACACAACAGCAAAAAGCCTAAATGCCACCCTACAGATCCAGGCTGTGGAGGCGTCCTTGAACAAAACGGGAACAGGACTTCCCCCTGACTTCTCCCCTCGAAAATTCTCCTGTAGGACTATACCCCCCCCCCGAGGTTGTTCCCCCCCAGCCAGGTTTTCACCGATTTTTACCGATTATCCATGATTTTTTTCTTTTTCTATTTCATATACTCCACTTTCATATACGATTGGATTATCAGGTTACATGTAGTCTTCCTACCAATCTACTCGAATGTAAACGGGTGGTAATTTTTTACGATTGCTTTATTGTAAAGTTGGCCTATTGTAAAATATGACTATTTTCAAACAAACCGGGCCAATAATCTCGGGGGGGGGGATAGTCCTACGGGGGGACTCATCCCAGGGGATTCTCTTAGACCCAAACAAAACCATCAATGTGTGCAACATCTACGTGCCACTACCTTACAAAATCACAACCACATAAATTTTGAGATCTGAAGCCACAACGCATACCATTTGCCGGTGATTTCAACGCCTATAGTACAATCTGGGGCAACCATATAACAGATAAAAATGGAAAGATGATAGAAAACCTAAAAAGCTTTCACATCGTGGCTGTGTTCAATGACAAAACATCAACGCATTTCTGCTTTTCAACTGGTTCAAAAACCTGTCGACCTTTCTATAGGCTCTGCTAACATGTATCCAGATTTTAACTGGAAAGTTAGAGACAATCTACATAGAAGCGATCACTCTCAAATTTTACTTAAACAATCTATTCCACCACGACAAGAGTAGACAAGTGGAATTTTAACTCAGCAGGCTACAATTCCAAGAATTTTGCCATAGGTCAATTACACGAGAACACCTTAAAAACGATAATGACCCCATTTTACTATTCACTGCTCTGATTCATTCAATGACGGAAAAGACTATCCCCAAAATATCCAGATCTCGCAAACAACACACATACACACACACACACAAAATATGGTTCAACGATGAATGTAAACGGCCAATGGCTTTTCAAAAACAAGCATTAAAACAGTTCATCAGTCGGCCGGACACCGTTAGAAGAATGGAATATAAAAAGCTTCATGCGATCGCTCGCAAAACCAAAACATAGTAAAACACGCTCATGGGAGTTTTTTCGAAGTTAAACGGGAAAACATCATTAAAGAAAACGTACATGGTTAGGAAAATATCCGGCAAAGGCTGTCTATGTCCAGTGAGCCATTTACAAACTAACAATACCACTAACAGAAACAAGAAATATCGGATGTCCTAGGAGAAATATTTAACATAACTCATAGTCTCAACACTACAGCGAAGACTACATACGGCATAAGGCATTTATAGAACGAAACAACATAAACTTTTGCTTTACAGAGCCTTGATACGATATAGATTAGACTATGATAGCAATGTGTATGGATCAGCAAGATCGTCATACCTAAAATCGTTAATCATATTTGCGACTGTGTCTAAATGCGTTTAGCACATCGCCAGAGGAAAGCCTGCATATGGAGGCAAATCAGCAGCCTCTTAGTGTTCGTCGATGAAACTCGCCATGCAGTATGCAACTAAGCCTTATGCAAATAAGAATCCCACGTACAGTTTCTCATGCTTCCTTGAAAGAGGTCCAACCGTCATACCTCCATTTGGAGCGAGGGTTCTGCCTCCCCTCGAGGATGCTGGCATTACTATACAGTCAATTGCAAAATACAGAGTACCAAAAGAAACACAGTGGAAACTCACCAGACCTGTAATATTAAAGGACCTTTCGATCTGTGCAAAGGAAACAACTAGTTTCTTTCTGTTTCGATCAACCTTGCAGGGCTCAAGGAAGAATTGAAAACTACCTTTTTGTCTACACCGACAGCCCAAAGCTCGACGACAAATCGACTGCACCCTGTTGTAACTAAAATCAACACGTTGAAAACAAGACCTCAAAAAGGATCCTCTATTCTCTCTACTTTGCAATCCAGATATTCGGTCAATATAAAAAGTTTGTGTTGTACGTGGGCTCCATGTCCGTACTGCAATCAAAAGAGAATCCACGAATATCAAACCCTGTTATCCTTGACCTTCTAGAAAGGCATGGTGATGCCATCAAAGCTGGCAAAGACACTGTGTTCTGCTGGAGATAGCCGACAAAGCTGCAAGAGGCTGTAAATGAAAATTGTAAATGATAACTGATATGATCATACCAGCCTCCAATTTTAAATACCACATACCACATACAACAAGACACACAAAAAGACTGTGGCAAGAAAAATGGAACGAAGAAAGAATCAACAAACTGTATCGAATCAACCCTGTATTCGGAAAAAGCCATCGCCGCGAAACAGTATGTGAGATGAAATGGTTTATCACAGAGCCCTTGACATGGTTTTTAGAAGATTTTAGTATCTGCAAGATTTTAAATCTGTCTTACTTTGCTGACACAATATGACTCGCTAAGGGTAAGCCATGTCGCTACACAAATCATCTAACATTTTTCACACAGATGGTTCTAAACTGGACGAGAAATTAGCATCTTTGTCGTAACAGAACACAATATCCAGAAATCATATCTTATCACGCACAAAAGATCCTTGGTAGGGACGTTAGAATGAATAAAAATAACAAACTTTTTGAAATTAGACCAATTATTGGTCGTAAAATTTCTCACTTAGTAATGTCCGAGACGAAATGGTAAAACACAGCAAGAATAGGACATGCATATGTCAGTCACAACAGCTTTTAAAGATTTGAATCTGTGCCTGAATGTATCGGATGTCATTTCAGAGCAGACTTTTTGAGGCAGCTGTTTGATGAAAAGAAACCAGCATGTGTCAGTATTTCTGGACGCTATGTAGACTTCATTGTTTTAGAATACACACGAATTTAGGTAACGCTAGATTTAAACAGTGATAGTATTGTTTTCTAGTCACTGGCATGTACTGCCACAATGCAAGGCTCGATAAATCATATAGATAAACAACGTAATAAATAGTGTTTTGAATATAAAATAGTTGAATAGCTGATTTTACACTAGGAGTGCAGATAAGAGTCACCTCCTTCGCCTCGCACCTTCTCGTTTTGCTTTTTACGTGGTGGTTTTTACCTCTAGAGCTGCAACATTGTAACTAAATATTACCCTTTCGGTCCCCTTCGGTTGCACGCGGATCTCTATTTAACGGTATGTGGTACATCAAGTCTTGAGTGTAATCCTGGAAATAGAAACGAGCAAATGAATTTAGGGACTGTTAACAGCCCGTGCCACAATATCTCATCCAGTGTGGCACCGGTGACTGCTGTCAAGGAGCATGTAATAATAACTGAATCGGAGTATGAGGAGTTTAGAAACCGGTGCAGAGTCTCTTCACGGAAGAGTAATAGAAAATTGATCTTCAGACCTTCACCATCAATTTGAGCGTCGATTGCACCTAGGATTGCACCTGGGGTTATAAATAAGTTTGGGCGGGAGTGCAATTCGAGTTTTAGGTTTTCAGCAGCTCCCGCAGTCTTGGGCCCTATCTACCACAATACTGTCACAGTATACAGAAAACGTCACTGGGTTACTGACGCGTTCCCGTGCTTTTTTAAGAGTAGAAAATAGGTTGTGGGCTCCACACTAGGGTGACGGACCTACAACATCGTCACTATGACACCACAGGCTGTGAAGAAAGGCGATGTATGGGCCAGAGCACACCGGGTTTTTTTATTAAACACGCTCTTGCTTTGTTGTAGACATTCACCCCCGACCTCAGTAAAGAAGATGTGTACGCAATGTACTGAGAGAAGACCCACATGACTATTGCCAAGAATTGCTCATTCCGCTTCATAGGCCAGGACTGTGATGGAACTGTAACGTGTAAAGTGTCAGCATTCTAGACAGTGGAAAGTTATTAACATACTGAGGCCATATAAGTCCCGTGATAGACAGGTAAAGCAGTTGTGAGAGACAATATCATCACTAGGCATATCTGCTGTGGAGATACCGTTCATTCGCGAGAGTACGCCTGTGCGAGAGTCATAGTTTTCGTAGCATGGGCTTGCCAGCAACAATGCAGCTGCCACACCTATAGCCAATACGGAGTACACATTCCCATGAGCGAATTCTTAGTTTGCACAGTAAATAGTTCAGGTGGCAGACGAGACCAAAGCTCCAGATAACTGAAATCACTGCCCTCCAATATTTGCGTTGCCATCTCTGTCTCCACAGCATAAGTCGTCGCTTGGCGCCTGATTTTAAGGCAATCGCAAGAGACGCTTTGCAACAACAGTCGCTGAGGTGTTGGAGCCAGTTAGCAGCACTGTCTGAGCATAATGTCATATTAGCAAGGCACTTCAGCGACAAATCTCACTGTTCAGCCGGACTAAATAGTGCAGCTATACAGCCCTGTCTTCAAGTGAACTGCAGCACTAGCCTGCACAAATGTAAACACGTTTGCAATTATCGGACTATCATCGAATCATACAAAACAGCCCACAGTTAAGTCGAAGAATTAAGCCCACAGCACTCGTGGTCAGGGAGCCCACAGCATCACTGATGCAGGAGACGACAGCACAGAAGTAAAACCATATTAGAGCTGACAGGCGTACTAGCAGCTTATTGTAGCCATTCGTCACTACCTACCGCTCACCATGAGCAAGGACATGCCAGCAAGCAGGACATCAACAGATCTAGGTCACTGTCAAGCAGCTGGAGTCGCTCAAGGCCCAGAGAGTGGGGCAGATCTGGAGGAAGAATAAGCCGATGTGATCACAGTTTGGATCACGGCCGACGTACTCGTAACGGCATCTTCGGACAAGGAGATCGCAAGCAGAAGAACGCCGGTAACGACCATCAAATGGCTACGGATTTCATGGTTCGTTATTTAAGCAGACTCCACCTCTACCTGTCCAATTGTGACGGCAGCAGTTAAGGAATAGAAAGTGACGGAGTCACACCCTCATTGTCGGACCCGGATTCACATGAAATCCCATTCCGAGATGTGGAAGTAATACAGAAATTTTTCTCCGCATGTGTCAGCAACCCCACACAAGCCCGCAAGATGGGATTTCGACTAGAATCTCAGGAGCCGCATGACCAGGGGCCCGATTTCTTAGCCCTCAGCACAGGATCCGGAGATGTGGATGCAGTACATATAATAGAAGCAGAATTGAAAACCAGGGACCCGAATTAAGCACGAGTGGTTAAGTGGCGAATTACACATTTCATAGAATATGTGGGTGGCAAAAACGGCTTACAGGTCGTGCAATGATGAGATACTATTCGCACCACTCTCTTTCCGAAACGCGCATCGGCATGTCTCCTGCAGTTAAAGCTAGATGACCAGGTCATCTTGAGAGATAAGTATACGGTGTATTTGGAGGAATCGGAAAGAATGAGCCTAATTCTTCTATTGTGGAAGTCTTGTATCAGACTGTAAACATGGTGGAAGAGTTGGAAGCTAAAGCACTATAACAAGAGGCCACTGCGATTGCATTGACATTCCAAGAGAAGAAATCACGGTAGAATCGTCAGCACCTACATATTGGGCAGCGAACCAGTGTTTTTCACGGACGGGGCAAACAGCGAAAAAGTGATAGTCAGCTCAGATAACTATCGAAAACTTTGCCAAAGAATTCTCCCGAACGCATCAGTAAGACGGGAAAATACATCAGCCTGATAATCTCATACAGGCAAAGGCAGCAGATATGGTGAAGGCACTGCTAGAGAAGCAAATGATAGAAAAGATGCCCCAGAACAGCGGGTTTTTTCCGTGGAGTGTTTCTCCGGCCGAAGCGGACATGGGCAGGACGAGAGCCAAAGGTGGTGCTAAAGCATTAGAGCCTGGCAAAGGGATAGGAAGAGGTAAACACACAAAGCGTCGAGAGACGTGATACATCCGGTCATGTTAATCGGTTTTGATACTGTTATAGCGAATAAACCGATAAAATCAAGCCTATGAATATGATTTGCACAACAGCATCTCGCCAGGAGCCTCCATCGTGCATTCTAGAGATAGTCTGGCTACTCGAATAAGCTTCTGACAAGTAAGGGATAAATGTTTGCATTGTGTGACGGGGCATTCAAAAATTTATCAAGACCCCTGACACGCTTAAACTTATCAAACTGACAATAGATCGACATGTTTTTACAAACTACTGACAAACAGTGAGGCGAAGAAATTATGTGTGTACATATATAATATGATCTTGGCCCACAGTTACATTTCCTGGTAGTTCATAAACAATCAATGAGTAAAAATAAAAGCAGTGCCGCGGTAAATATTGCATTATGTAACAAACACGCAGCCAATAAATAAAGCTATTTTAAAATAAGAAATTGCTGTGAAATATGTATTATTGTACGAGTTTTCAAAAATCAGTAATATTCAAGAAGAAATCGACCAAAACGTGGAAATCCCCCGTTTGCTATTTCCAAAGACCATATTCCATTTTTACAGTTATTTCTGTTCTTCAAGTAAACCTGATCGTGCAATGTTCTGGAGAGTGCCAGATATCAAAATGTTACACATAAAGAGTATGTAAAATTAATTGTGGTCCATGGCCATATTGGTCCGTCAAAAATTCAATATAAAAATTACAACGTTGGTTTGTCATGTAAATACACTTTTAAGGAATGTGACTGGGTTTTGATTAATTAATGGCGAGCTTGTAACACTCTTCACAAACTTATTATTAATTTAACAAGTATTATGCACAAACATATTGTTTCCATTTCTGATTCATTTCCAACAGTATATACACTTGAAGTAACAGTTCCTTAAGACCAACATTGGTATATCTACTGTTATAACCTATTGTGATACTAGTTATGTTTAAAAATAAGTTTTTTGATAATAGTTACACATATAACGCAAAATTTGTCTGACAAAATACGATGGATTAGTAATTAATGTAATTATTTAAAGAATAGGACCTTTTTCCGCAATGTTTTTTACTTTTTTCGTTTTCTTCAGAGTGGATTTCTTGCAGCGCTATGATATCGTAAATTGTCTTTAATGATTTTCAGTTAATAAAAGGTTTCCCCTTAAATCACTTTATTTTCTGAAACACATCAGTTCTATAAAATGTTTTAAAATCTTTCTGCATGCAAGTCAGTAAAATTAGCAATATTTTCCAAGTATAGTTATAATTTTATTGTTACAGGTTTTTTTCATAAAACAAACAGATAAAAAACGGCCCAAACAAAGGGGCATTTTGCAAGAGCGAAGACTGGCAAAAATTCATGATGTTGTCATAACAAAAGTCACATTAAGTGGATAAGTAGCAATGAACTATCAAGACATACTTGTTGATGAGTAATTTGCGATGAATAGTCATTGACATTATCGTCAAGAAATAGTGGGCGGTGCGTGCTTATTTGTCACAACACTTAGACATATTTTAATTCGATAACACGTGCCTTTACTTAGATTTCAAATATCGATAAATTGCGAAATATATAAGAGCCCACAGGAGGTAGTAACTGTATATAACTCCCCTCCTCCTCCAGTATCCAGAACATACAGTCTGTTCTGGATACGTATCTAGAACATACATATGTTCTGGATACCGTACGTCATAATGATAGAACAACTCCTATAATTGCCCAGCGGAAGTGACGTCATGATTTGTCCCCCTATATCCAGAACATACAATCTGTTCTGGGATTTTTTTCTCCCAGTTTAGCCAGAATCTGTCGAGCCTTCCGCTGTGAAGAGGCGGAGGACTCTTCTTATTCCAAGTCTGCTAATTTCTACCCCTCTGATTCGCAATCCTCTGACGACTACTGTTCCTCCTGGGGACGACCCGTGTCAGTGAGTGTTGTTTGGGTGCCCGTGATCGACGAGATGTTGAGAGTTCCTCTTCCTTGGGCTGCTCCATTGCCGTGCTGACCGGATGGGGGATGCCCGTGGACTCGTCGTCACTCAACGCCACCGTCTTCGTGAGCGGCGGCGGGGCCTAGGTGTGAATTGATCTGGGAGTTGATATCACTGTCAGTAGTGAGACTGATATTTGCATGAGCAATGTCTGGGTGACCGGATGGCGAGTAAATATAGCTGAGGTTCCAGCTTCCTCTTGGGTTGGTCACAGTACCGTTGGCTCGCGCTTCGTTCTGTAAGTCCTGCAGCTACTGCCTTATCTGTCAATGCAATTGCGCCAGGCGGTAACATAAGGATTTGTTCCAATTGCTTGGGGATACCCAGCTGTTCCGCTATAGTCCACAAGGTCGTGCGTGGGTGCTAATGACCTGTTCACTAGGACAATGTAACTGCGTACCTGACTCGGAGATGGTCTGTGCCCTGTCGTAGATTCGTTATTGCAAAAGCGGCTTCAGGCTGGAGTGTTCCTCGCCCTCGGTGATATTCACAGTACGATTCTGCAATTGTTTCCGAGAAAGCTTTTGCCTTCGGTTGCTTGGTCTTCCTCTTGGGAGGCCCATATCTAATTGAATTGGAGAGGTGGCTTAATCTGAGACAGTGACCTGGCTTTGGCATGCTATCTTCAACTATATCCGAGTTAATAGTGCCTTGCGTTTATCCCGTCTCCTATCGTTTCTCAGTCTGTTCTTCAGTGACAAGCGTCCAGTCCTTGAGTGACAGATGTACACACCAAACACAAGCCCATGTCTCGCCACAAACAGGGTACTCATGGTCCCTCTTACAGCCGTCACAAACCGAGTGTGGAATAACGGCTGCAGAAGGACAGGCAGATATGAACGCCACCTGGGGTAGTGGCCGTAGGCCATCTTCCGATATATCGGAAATGGAAACAGAAGAAAACCAGAGTTAAAATAAACTTTTTATGATCACAGCAAACATACAGCTACATCAATTAATTTAACTTTTCCTGACGTCAGTTTCGCTGACTATAAATTTTTGTGTCTTGTCACCTATCGATGAAGAGAGACTGTATGGCAATGTACTACTATCCTCTGCCGTGTCCGTACCGTGCTGAGGCAGAGGGAGGGAGAGGGGATGGTATGGAACAGACTTCCCTCCCCTCCTATAAGTGAGACGGGATGGGTTATTCCATAGTGCGGGATATGCCACAGCAACCTCGGATATCCCGCCCATTACCATGACAACCACAGTCTATGGACTATGACTAGCGTGTGCCATTCGAAGATGGTACACAGACTGTACAGTCTGTGGGTAGGATTGTAGCCATGCAGATAACAGCCCTGAGAAATACTTTACAGCATTTCTCTTGGATCAGGTAAACCCCAACATAACGAGGCAGTGTCGGAAATGAAGAGTACTGCCCTTTCAGAGTGCGTAAGCTAAGCTGAACTGGTCGGAAGTGCCGACCCAGGAAGCACAGATAGCTTGAAGTCAAAACAAATGTTAAGCAACTTTCTCTGATGCCTGCAATTACCACTCCGAGCCTAATGGCAGTAATAATGAAGATAAACGCACATTCAATAACCCTTAACATCGCCTAACCTAAAAATGACCGAAAAACTCCCTCTGAAGTTTGTTACTTCCACTCCGAGTCTCCGATTGCGACAATATTACATATAAAGTCATATTTGATACACTCTTTCAATACTGCTCACCAAAATGTGACAGATCTTTCTAGGAAGTCAAATCGCCAGAAAAGTAACATAGAGATGAACAGTTATGCTCTCCTTCTCCATTCAGAATTTAAAGACGTTTTAATTCAAATACTTCAAATTCAAATTCAAATACGTTTTAAGAATTTTGTTTTAGTCAATATTCCCCCAATTTCTAATGACTCTCGAAAAAGGCGATAACACGTGGATACTCCCGTACCCTACCTTTAATCAAAATTGTAAGACGTTTTCAATATACTTCTAGGAGGAGAAATGTTTTTAACAAAATTTGTTTTGGTCAACACTTCCGCGAATCGTCAAAAAAGTAATAGTCAGGTGGGTATTAATGTCCGTTACCTTGAGCCAAAATTTCAAGACAGTTAGGATTCATCTCTGACATCAGATAAAATCTAATAAAAAGGGGTTTTCGCCAATATTTTATTATAAATAATGATAATAATAACAATAAAAAACTAATAATAGCCAGGTGGACACTTCTGCTCCCTACCTTCAACTAAATTTTTGAAGTTTCACTAAAATCCTGGGTGATTGTTGATAAATGTTAAACGTAATTGGTTTTTGGCAAATATTTATGCCAATTTTTGGCAACCGCCAAAAAAGTAATAGCCAAATAGGGACATAGGTTCGCAAGCTTCAACCAATATTTCAGTTATGATTTTAAAAGTCTACAGCACACATAAGCAAATAGGACATATGCATATACTTTTAACGATTGCTTAAACCCTGCTTCTTTAGAAGATATCTAAACTTGTTAGAACATATCAAAAATAATTTATAAATGCTCAGTGATTAGTTTGATATTTTAAACATTATACTGATGTGTTTCATACGAGACCCTACAATACAATATAGGGGTTTCTCCATTCCGCTTCTCCAGTACATTGCAATTTTTAACGTGAAGGTTTAACAGATTTGTCTTGTCACATGAAAAAAACTTTCAGCAGCAATCTACATCATAGTTAATTGGAATACATTTCCAACCATGTGAAATGCGAGGTTTGCAATATGTTGTTTGGTCTCAGGGAAATAGTTCTAGATTGATCTCAGCACTGCAGAGTTCAATGTCACACGCATGGACATACTTGTCGGTTGCAAATTACTTCAGGAGTATTTTTGCCTTATTATTATCTTGTATTAAGCCAAGTGAGATTTATTAAACCTTAATAATTAAGCTCAATGGGCTGAAAAAAATTAATATGCATTAATAAGACAGCATTCGACTTCAAATGAAGCATTTGAAGATGAGGTAAATCACCACAAGGAGATAATAAAACTAAATATATATCTGATTCGATTAACTGAAAAGCTATTGGTCTCTTAAGTATCGGCTCATTAAATAATAATGTTGATTTATGGGGTCTCTGAAAAAATATTCAACGCTGAATTTTTAAATGTTCGAATAATTTTGTCAAAGTAACTCAAAAAGAAATAAGAATGACATTAAGGTTAAAACAAAAAGTGCCCTCAGCATTGCTGCTCTGTGTTTTGTTTCAAGAAGGTAAGACGACTAAATATGTTATAGCTCGCGTGTAGCCTAGGAGCATAAATGTTTTTTCTCAAATTTTAACTCTATATTTGTGACGATGAAATATACGCAAAGATAGAAAGGAAAAAAAAAGAGACGACAAAAAAATCGGCCGGTTGGATTTAAAATGAAAAGCAGAAATTGTTACTTGAAAGTCATGTAAAAAGGTAAAATTGGCGGGCAGGACCAAAATTCTTCTTCTTCTTCCTATTCTTATTCTTCTTTTTTACTTTATTATTATTATTATTATTATTATTATTATTATTGCTATTATTATTATTATTATTATAATTATTATTATTATTATTATTGTTATTATTATTATTATTATTATTATTATTAATATTATTATTATTATTATTATTATTATTATTATTATTATTATTATTATTATTATTATTATTATTATTATTATTATTATTATTATTATTATTATTAATTTTATTATTATTATTATTATTATTATTATTATTATTATTATTATTATTATTATTATTATTATTATTATCATCATTATTATTATTATTATTATTATTATTGTTGTTGTTGTTGTTGTTAGATTAGTAGTAGTAGCAGCAGCAGTCTTAGTAGTAGCAGTAGTAGTAGAACTAATAGAAGTGTCTACTGTAACAATAATTGTTATTATATATTTGGTATTATTTTTATTTTTGCTAGCACTGTAGTATTGTTAATAGCATAACCATTGCTTAACGATATTATTTCGGCAGTTTATCTGGCTTGCATTTCTGACCCCTGCATACGGACAACATACTGCACTGATGGGGACTATACTCCACACGAGTCGAGTTGCTCGATGTATTACATGTGCGTCCATGGAATGTGGCGATTACAGGGCCCATGCCCCGGAACTCAGCTCTACGATCCTGACACGTGTTTCTGCTTGGACCGTGGATCAGTACAATGCTTAGCGCCATGCCCGACCACTCCACCACAACCAACAATACAACCAGGTGAGACCTTCCCTCTCCCCTAAAAAATATTTCAGGGCATGTTACATGTTCATTCCGTGCAGGTGATTAGCTTGTCACGCATTTTTCTTAACAAAATCAGTTTTCTTTCTAAGTCGTATCACAGATAGAAAATTTCGTGTGATGATCCCAGACCAAACCTGTTCAAAAACGAATAGTAAAAAATATCCCATTCACTCAAAAGGTTCAAAATTCGGAAACAATTACAAAGAACAGTCCTAATGGTCTTAATTGTGTTATTTCGCTATGTTTCAAAGTAACAATATGATATACTGCTGGCTTGTTCAGCATTTGCATATTTCGGCACAATTTAAAAAAAAACTTGTCATTGTCAAACAATGATAACAGAACAGATCACCCAGAGAACATTCTTACCAAATTTGGGAAAGGCTCGACAAACAGTGCAGGGCGGCGGGCGAGGAGGCGTGAACAAAATAGCAAAGGATAGCGAAAAATAAAAATGAGCGTGGTAGACAGTAGCGAGTATGGCGAAAAGTAGTTAATATGCCCAAACAGCAGTGAGTGTAGTTAAAGAGAAGTGAGTGTGGGCAAGTAGCAGTGAGTGTAGTCAAACAGTAGTGAGCGTGGCCAAACAGAAGTAAATGTGAGCAAACAGCAGTGAGCGTGGCCAGACAGTAGTGAATGTGGGCAAACACCACTGAGTGTAGTCAATCAGTAGTGAGCGTGGCAACACTGAGTGTAGTCAATCAGTAGTGAGCGTGGCCAGACAGTAGTGGGTGTCGTTAACTGCAAAGCATATGAATGTCACCAACAATGTTTTCATACAATACTAAGAGCGGACAAGAAGTAACCAGAGTGGCGAAAGCAGTAAAGAGGGTGGAGTAAGGATGGCGGAACAGTAATGAGTGTTCTCATAGCAGAGTCAGTGTAGCCAAACATTGCTGAGTGTGGCCAAAGAGTGGTGAGGGTGGCCAAACAGCAATGAATGTAGTCAAAGCAAAGTCAGTGTAGCCAAAAATTAGTGAATGGGACTGATCAAATAGCTATTTATAATTTGCCGAGCGAAATGGATTTGCGGCGTAGCATGTGACTCCACACATAAAAATTAAATTTCAAATATTTAAGACGTTAACAAAATCTCGCTGCAATTTAAATCCAGATGAAACAACATCAATACGTCCTTTCCTCCCTTTCATCATGGTGAAAGGGCATTGGCACATATTTTCATCGTGATGAAAAGGTGTTATATTAATAATAAACACGCAATTTGAAATAACAATTTAAAATTGTAAAATACAAGAACATAAGAAACATTTCAAAAAATCTCAGGACATAATATATTTTAAATAGAGGAGGGGGGGGGTCTGTTCCGGGGGGTCTGTTCCTACCAAAGAAAGGGAGCTCTGTTCCTGGGGGGTCTGTTCCTACATTTTTAAAATTCGTATATTTTTGTGGTCCCATGTATTCATTCTTCCACCACGACATTCCAAAACAAAACGAGAAGTATTCTGAGATTTAATTGCAGTGACGTATCGATAAGGTCTTTGATAGGTTTTAAACGTTCAGTCCCGCAAATTGTAATTAACCGGTCAAACAGTCGGAAGTATAGCCAAACAGCTGCGATTTCAGTCAAACAAGAGTAAGTGTGTGCAAACAACAATGGTGATTTGACCAATCAGTAGTGGGTGTGGTCAAAGAGTAGTGAGTGAGACCAAACAGCAGTGAGTCTGGTCAAAGAGTATCGAGTGAGGTAAAAGAGTGGTGATTGTGTAAAAGCGTAGTGATTGCGACCAGAAGTCACTGTGGTCAGACAGTGTGAGTACTGAGTGTCGTCAGAAGTCACTGTGGTCACACAGTGTGAGTAGTGAGTGTGGTCAGAAGTCACTGTGGTCACACAGTGTGAGTAGTGAGTGTGGTCAGAAGTCCCTGGTCAGACAGTGTGAGTACTGAGTGTGGTCAGAAGTCACTGTGGTCACACAGTGTGAGTAGTGAGTGTGGTCAGATGTCACTGTGGTCAGACAATGTGAGTAGCGAGTGTGGTCAGAAGTCACTGTGGTCACCCAGTGCGAGTAGTGAGTGTGGTCAGATGTCACTGTGGTCAGACAGTGTGAGTAGCGAGTGTGGCCAGAAGTCACTGTGGCCAGATAGTGTGAGCAGTGAGTATGGCCAAACAGTAGTGAGTGTAGTCAAAGGGCAGTGAGTGTCGTCACAGAGTAATAAATATGGTCAAAGAGTAGTGAGTGTGACTAGGCAGCAGTGAATGCTGTCAAAGAGTTGTGAGCGTGCTCAAACAGCAGTGAGTGTGGGCACAAGATAATAGTGAGTGGGGTCAAACAGTAGTGACTGTGGCGCAAACAGCAGTGATTGTGGCAAAACAGTGGTGAATGTGGCCCAAACAGTAGTGATTGTGGTAAAAAAGTAGTGAATGTGGCCCAAACAGTAGTGGATGTGGCCAAACAGTAGTGATTGTAGCCAAAAAGTAGTGAATGTGGCCCAAGCAGTAGTGATTGTGGCCAAACAGGAGTGAATGTGGCCCAAACAGTGGTGAATGTGACCCAGACAGTAGTGATTGTGGCCACTACTGTTTGGCTTTTCTTTTTTTTTTTTACTTATTTATGATCCATTCCTCTGTTGAAGATCCGTGTCCAGAAATGCCAGATCCCTGCGAGGAAGGAAGGAGATACCCTGACGCTTCAAGCTGCGAGTTCTACTTTGAATGTGTTAGCCTAACTCCAGTGCACAAACCATGCGGAGTAGGCCTATCACCAGAATTCCTATGTGTGCCAGGAAGGCCATGCGTTTTTGACATCGCCCAAGAAAACTGTGTCGATTTGTACAACGTGAGCCAGGATTTCAGCTGTGAAGAACGATGCCGACGCCCGACGACGCTGGCAGATATTGTGACGAGTCATCCAGCAGTTTCTACGGTCGGTGCCACACCACAGGGCACAGAAAGAGCCACACCACAATCACCTTCACATGGAGCCACTGGCGGCATTACAGAACAAGGCCAAACCCCTGAAAACTCGCGTGAAGAGACATCCAGCTCCTTGTCAAAGGAAGACGAAACCACGAGTGCCCCGGATGACACTGATCAAGGTATTCATGTCTAATGGGTCATAAAGCAAGTTAAAATCAAGTTCCAAAATATGTTTTGATTCTTAATTAATTGTAATTCTTAATTATAGTATTATTTACATTTTAGTATTATTTACATTTTTGTTTTAAGCTGTTTGATGTTAATTGGACATCCCTGTCTTTACTTAAATTCTTGATTCTCTTTTTCAATATCAACACATCATTTTTTTTATTTACTCTGTACGGATGGCTCAGGTTTCTAGCGGTGCTTCCTAGCAAAAGTACTCAAAACGCGTCTTTAAAAACACGGGCCAGGAAGCAAAATCGTGTTGTTTTCCATCTTAATTTTAAAAATGAACCCGGTTCGCCGGAGACCTTTAATCTCGGATAAATTTAGACCTGTTGTTGGAAGCTTTTATTCTATGAAACTAGAAGCGTTTTGAGATAAATTTCTCTTCCGAACGACCGGCCATTACCAGTATTTTTTGCCTTCCTGGTAAATCTATTTTCACTTCCAAAATTTTATACAACAGGCTTGCCCATTTATCTATATTTACTCGAAATTATTTAGACCCGACCGGGTCACTTTTTTTGTGAATTTAGTGACCCGGTCGGGGATGTGAAACCCACGACTTTCCTGTATATGATACAGCGGATCTGTCATATCAGCGGCTTCACAAACGCTGAAAAACACAACGCATCTCATGCGTCTGAAGGCGTAACATTATAAAATGACCATAATTAAAAAAAAATCGTTGTTTAGATCTCAACAATCTGTAAAAAATTACGAGTTAGAAAAAATCAATGTATAAATTGATACTGTAAGTGTTATGCCATAAACGTTTTATATACACTATAAAACATAATTTGGTAATAAAAAATAACGAAGCAAGAATGTTGGTCAAAGAAGTGTCATCGAAATTTTAAAAAATAAAAAAAGCTCGGTCCCTGCTTGGTCTATTTTTTTTTCGGTAAAAGAATAATAAGAGATCGCTGACCGGGTCAATTGAAAAAAAAATGAAATGACAAACAAGCCCGATTTTACTTCGCGAGCTAACCGAGTATTAGATTTGCCAGATCCGCTGAGAATTTTAAGCGACTTTGTACAGTCGCTGATTTGACAAATCCCTTTGCAAATACGTGTACAATTGACCGCTCGGATCAGTCGTTTTGACTCTGTAGCTTAGTCGGAGGGGACTCAAGGTTGTAACTGGATCGTTTTTAAGTCTGTGCTAGAAATTGAAAGTCGTTACGATGCCGTTCTAAAAAATACCCAATGTACAAGCTACTTTAATTTGGAAACGATTTTGAGTAATTTTATTTGCTTTTTATTTGCTCCTCTCTTAGCCCTGAATCAGGCGTTAGATTTTGGTTGGGTGTTGTCCGTCTGTCCGTCCGTCCATCGTTTACTGTCACTACCACCCTAATAATACGTTACTGTGATGTTTGGTTAACAGATAACCTATAATAGTGGGTAGATGCAAGTGGTTTTTACTTTGACCATGGTCCAAATTCAAGTCACAATAGCAGCCGATAAGAATTTTCAGTCAATTTTCTTCAACAACATAAATGTAAAAAAACAAGTCGTAAAAGAGAAGACATTACAAAGGGGAAAGGAGAAAATTATCAATTTAAACATAATATCGTTGGGGAACGATATCATTGGGGAACGTTGCAATCACGCTTGAAAACAATCGGATCGGATCTTTGTGTCGAACTGCATCTTTATTAAATATTTTGGCTAAAAAAATTGCGACTTGTGTAGGATTAGTGCTTCTAGTAGTAGCATTTTGTTATTTTTCTTAAACAACAACAACAACAATAATAATAATAATAATAATAATAATAATAATAATAATAATAATAATAATAATAATAATTATAATAATAATAATAATAATAATAATAATAATAATAATAATAATAATAATAATAATAATATAGACCTTACAATTCTGAGCCACTCGCAGATTAGGTAATCCAGTAGATGTCTTTAGGTGAGGCACAACTATGAAAATAGCTTGCAAAACCTGGAAAGCAAGACACTGAAAAATGGGTCTCTAGTGGGACCTGAACCCACAACCTTCGTAGGGCGCTAAACCCTACGCTAAACTGCTTCATTCAACTAACGCTCAGTGAAGAAGCTTCTGACAGTAGCATTTTGCAGTTTTTCTGATGTTTTGGCGTTTTTAAAAGATCTTGACCAGTTTTGACCAAAATAGCCAACAGTAATACAAGCCTGGTGAAGAACTGTGTGGGAAATATTCCCATCAAATTTCGAAGTAAATTGGGCAAAATTTGTAGAAGAGTAACATTTTTGTACTTATGAAATTTGATCTTTTTCAGCCAATATTTTGGGCAAATTGGTCAAATCGACTCAAAATACAAGTTGGGTGGTGGACTAAACAGGAAACATTCCTGTCAAAATTAAAAACAATAGGACTAGAATTTAAGGGGGGGGAGTATTTTGAACACACATACGCATAACTGACGACGGATAGCCCACAAACAATGTAAATAGGTCACTGACGAAAGTTGTCTGGGCAAATAAATACATGACTGATCATCTCCAAAGTTTAGACAAGCCAAAACCAGTTAGAAAACACAATCGGAGTTGATTTTGGAATCAATAAGAAAATTCAAAGTTTCTCCCACATTTCTTTTGTAAACTTAAGAACTCATAAATAATTTGAAGCATCGTCTCCAAATTTAGACATAGCTTAACTATATAACAATTACGCTCGGAATTGATCTTAGGAGGAATGGGCCATTTCGGATTTCATAAGCGGTTTCTTGATAACACAATAACTGCTTGACAGACAATCACCAAATTTTCGAGAGGGTTTTGCAGAACAAAAATGCACGCTCGGACTGCTCTAACGCGCCCCTCTCCGTATACTTCCGGTTGCACAGGGCCGTAAAACACGGTTTTCTCCTATTTTTCTAATACTTACAGTTGTTTCATTGACGGATACTGTTTAACGTCCAATTTCGGTTGTATGTTGTGCTCTGTACAATGGCTTCTTCTACTTTCAGACCCTTCAGATCCTTCAGCTTTATCGGGTGGTGAAATTGCCGTTATCACCATTCTAACACTGGCCATAGCCGCAGCCATAGTAATAGCTGTGTTGTTTCTTCTCAAGTGGAAATACTTCAAACGGCACAACCAAGTCTCTGAAGAAATGCCCAATTAAGCCTCTACTGTTATTCAACTGCAGCTGTGCTCACGTGATTCAATTCCAGCAAGAACTTTCATTGAAGACGTTATATTTTGTTTTTCAGTAGCTTCTTTTCCCCTTTTAACAGATCCATATATTGCATATTCAAGGTCTGGAAGGTATAATTTTACAAAGATCAGATAGACACGACTAAAATACACTTGCAACTGAAAAATATTTCTTGTCGCAAATGTGGAATCAATACATGTAATTCATCAGAACTGATATAAAGCTATTCACGTGAAGTTGATTTCACCGCATATTCTGATGCTCTTTGCATCATGAACAGTGCAAACACTTTAAAAAGTAACACGCATTTATTTAGAGAACTTCCCTTAACCTAACTGGCCTGTGCACAATCACGGAAGCGTGTATCGTCGCATAGCGTCATTGCACCCATTGGTCCCACAAATCTGAAGCTGGAGAGATTATCCCTCACGACACACTACTTCATGCAGTAGCATAATTTCTAACAGCAGACGCATCAAGAACAGAGTGCACAACATAATATTTTAAACAGTGCCAAACAGCTGTTTAAATCTATGTAAAAATAACACTAGATAAATCTCTCAATGTCGACAGGATTATTTGTCTAAAGCTTTTGACAAAGCTAGCCGACAACGTTTATCAATTTCACCAAAATCCATACTAATTTGCAGTGAAATATCATGTTTTGTATAAATTTATATAACGCATTGCGAAAATCCTTTCAAGAACTTTTGAAAATTTGCGTAAAGGAAACACCGGATGGTAATAATTGAATTGACATTATAATCACACCTAAATTAGCTTTGTTTGTTGTTTTACCTAATAATTTCTGAAACGCTCGGATAACTTCTAGTTTGCCGATTGCATTATATAAAAGAACATTTGATGTTTTTTGTTGCGAGAGTTTTCTGTTTAAAAAATAATTACTCTTACAAGTAGTTAAAACTGTTTATTGAAAAGCTGATTTCGGTATGTCTTTTTCCTGTTTCCTTTTCGCTGGTTGGGCGTTTAATGAAGTGCTAGATCATTTTACTTGGACCAGTGTTATCCTAGATGGTTGGACATTTTCCAATAAACACATTTTAATCGGGGTAACGTCACAACACTATCAAATTTTTTTTCTAGTTGCATGCAAATAATTTGTTCTCAAAGCTGTTGTTTTTGTTTGACTTGTGTGTACCTAAAACCATCATCTAAATAAACAGCTAATAACATTTTTGTGTTATTTACATCTGTTTCAATGAAGACACATTCTAATAAAATATCAAATGACACTGAAAATTGGTCATATATTTTGAACTGAAGTTCTGAATCAGTGTACACATGCAATGCATACCTTTAAGCGCTCGACTCAGTTAATTTGATACAATTTTGAAAGCCTAAACCAAGCCTTTTCGCATTAGTAAATAAATGCTAATAACTGCAAATGGGTTCACTGATAAACAGGTTAATTGATTAAAAGCACATCTTTTATGCAAAAATGCAAGTATGAAACCATAGGACATAATTCTAAGAACTACTTCAAGCGGCACCCATTACATTTGCAATTCAATATCCCGACATTTAGTCGAAACAACTATACTATTTCAACAACGAACCGAGGAAAACCAAAGTGGTTATTTGATGGACAGTCGTCTGTAAATATATATGTTGAAAAGCAGTCTATTACAAAATAGATACGCGCACATTCTTATCACGTGCACAGAACGTAACTCGCATTATAAAGGAACTGTGCAAACATCTGTTGGTATGCAAAACACTCCCGAGAAATGCTCACAACCATAACGGTAATAAGGCCGAAACTGCTGCCGTGAAAGCTGTAAATGCAATTCAGGATAGAAGCGCGAATCAATTTAGCACGCCATTTAATGGGGAACAGGACAGCTCCCACACGCCAACTGCCATCCGTGCCAATTACCACCCGTTTTGAAATGTAAATATGCACGAAATTGCTACAGCTTTGAATTTTCAATTTTCGATTGAAGTCGTGTGAACTTGCATTGGATGTAATTTGTTTCTTTTGAGGCACAATGATCAATCACGTACTTCAGGCATTAAGTTTTATCTGTTATACTGGGTCCTTTTCAATTGCAACCACGCTTCAAATACCAGATATCTGATATATTACTACAAGCAATTAGTTTTCGACTTTGGTGTATGATGGATTATACTAGGAACGTGTAAATTGCTATTAGTTGTCGACTCCGGGGTGTGATGGATTACAGAAAGATCATACGAATTGCAATGGACTGTCGACTTTAGTGTGTGTGTGGTGGATTACCAAATATATTGGATTAGTAGAGCGTGTATTAGAAGTTAATTTGTACGATAGTTATGGTAGTGTGGGGTGACAGAACTGAAGCATTTCGAATATTTTACAGGTGGGAATTGGCACGGGTTGGAGTTGGCACGGGTGGCAGTTTGTCGGGTGGAATTGGGGGGGGGGTGGAGGGGGGGGGGGCTGAAACAGGAACAGTCAGTTGTATTAAGTGTTTTAATGTTGTCGCTACATAACATATCCGAAAGGTTTAATGAGAAACAGAACAACAATTAAAAGACAATTTGTTTGAAGTTGAAGGAAGGTACAATAAAATTTAAAATGGTTTCTCCTGGTTTCTTTTGGTATTCTTCATATACTTGTTAATATAAATAATTATTAAGTCACTCAACAATATTAACCATAAATAAAATAAATGGGGTAACTTGGGGTAAATGGGGTAACTTGGTGACCAGGGTGACTTTCGCGAGGGTACGAGTTGGTATAAATATGGTATGACTTGACTTTCACCAGGGTACGACTTGGCAAAGGTACGAGTTGACTAGGAACCCATATATAGACACTATCTTTTAAATCCGGAATGACTAATTTAGCGCACAAACCTTTCAGTTCTGAAGCATTAGCATGGATTAACGTAGTAAGAGTCGGTATGTGCTTCTATAGGAAGCAAAACAATAAATAGCACCTGCAAAACCGTGCTTTATAAATTTTTTGATCTATTTCTAGCCATTTTAATATTTATTTATAGGCGGAAGTTCCTATTTAAATATTGATGTCATTGCCCTATACCTTACTGGATTTGCTATCCAGCATGCTCTCGCTACACGCACTAAGCACCTATTTCCTAATTTGAGCCAATATAATGATATTGATGACCTGAGGGCCCACATTTTCTTTCTGGTCAAAAATACCTCATTGGATTCCAGATGAAGTGATGGGCTCTTTATTGTTGTTGAAATGACTAGCCAGTGCGTAAAACGAAAACACTTGAAGTACTGTGAAGTAAGTTTTAAACACATTTAAGATCTGTGAATAATTTTTATTCTAATTTTTATTTCAAAAGTAAAAACAAGTAAATCTGTTTATAAGAGATTTAATTCAATTTAACAAGACTGTCCATTGACAATGCCCAAGCTTACGCATGTTGATGTTCATTTTTAATATAAATAAAAAAACCTATTTTACACACTTACAAATCTTAATGTGGGCACACATTCCTATACAATTTAACGAACATCGAATAAATTTTGAAGATGAAAAACAATAACGACACATTTTTTAAGAATTATTTCTTGTGCAGCAAAAATTACAAGAAAGATATTATATATATATTATATATATATACATATATATATATTAGATATACATATAATACATATATATAACATATCTATATTATATATGTATAATATATATATTATATATATATTATATATATATAACATATATATATTATATACAGTGAAACCCCGCTATTAGGGACAAAAAGTGACTGAAGAACTTTGTCCCTAATGGCGGGGTGTCCCTAATTTCGAGGTCCTGTTCAATCTAACAACTACAACTAAAATCTTTGGCTATTTTTTACACTTTTTCCATCACTAGCTTTGATTATTTTAACTTCATCAGATAGCGAATGTTCGTTCCGTTTTCTTTTCACATCACCGATATTCATACTTAATACCTTGTATAATATTTTAACTGAGTATAAAGACAATGAATTACTTGTTCTTGTATACGAATTTTAACAGACGGAGCACAAGTCAGTAGGGTTTAGTAGTATAAAGCTTCTCGCTTAAGCACACATCTTTTGTAATAAGCCCTATTGTCTTTACATTCACTGTGTTCAATATAATGTACTCAAAACCCACAGATAACAATAGCGAAAAAACAAACACTACCGAGTATGAAGCTGATAGGGGTTTTTTACACAACGCACAACATATGGACAGCATTTTGACTGTCCACAATAGAGGGGTTGTTTTAAATGTGTAACTGTACTTACGGGGTAAAAAGAGTGTCCCTAATTCTGAATAGAGGGGTGTCCACAATAGAGGGGTCTAGATATAACAGAACTCTATTGCCTTTTAAAACAGACTGAAAAATGCTGTCCATAATTCAGGGGTGTCCATATCCGGGGTTTTACTGTATATATAACATATATATATATATGTTATATATAGAGTAAAACCCCGGATATGGACACCCCTGAATTATGGACTATATATATATATATATATATATATATATATATATATATATATATATATATATATATACAGAAGCCAGTCATTATTTCATTCACATATGTTTGCTTCTGACTTTTATATACAAAAAGTCACTTTTGAGATAAAAAAATCAAGCTATTTTTCTTGCGTCTGTTTAGGTTTTACAAAAAAAATAGGTTTTTCATTCACATTTCCGCCACTTTTAGCCTAATCACCAAAAACATAACAGTCAAGTATCAATGACCGCAATCTTTTACTAAGTTCGCAAGAGCAAGGCCAGATCTCTGGCGTTATTTGAATTTTACTTGATAAAATGTTCGTTTCCCTCCCTCCCCCCCGATTCCCTCAACCCTTAATATATATATATAATATATTATATATATATATATTATATATATAATATATATATCATATATATTATATATATAATATATATTATTTATATATTAGATATATAATGTATATATAATATATATAATATATATATATATTAGATATATATTAGATATACATATAATATATATGTAGCATAATATATATTATATATATATATATATATATATATATATATATATATAATATATATATAATATATATATATAACATATATATATTATATACAGTGAAACCCCGCTATTAGGGACAAAAAGTGACTGAAGAACTTTGTCCCTAATGGCGGGGTGTCCCTAATTTCGAGGTCCTGTTCAATCTAACAACTACAACTAAAATTTTTGGCTATTTTTTACACTTTTTTCATCACTAGCTTTGATTATTTTAACTTCATCAGATAGCGAATGTTCGTTCCGTTTTCTTTTCATATCACCGATATTCATACTTAACACCTTGTATAACATTTTAACTGAGTATAAAGACAATGAATTACTTGTTCTTGTATACGAATTTTAACAGGCGGAGCACAAGTCAGTAGGGTTTAGTAGTATAAAGCTTCTCGCTTAAGCACACATCTTTTGTAATAAACCCTATTGTCTTTACATTCACTGTGTTCAATATAATGTACTCAAAACCCACAGATAACAATAGCGAAAAAACAAACACTACCGAGTATGAAGCTGATAGGGGTATTTTACACAACGCACAACATATGGACAGCATTTTGACTGTCCACAATAGAGTGGTTGTTTAAAATGTGTAACTATACTTGCGGGGTAAAAAAGAGTGTCCCTAATTCTGAATAGAGGGGTGTCCACAATAGAGGGGTCTAGATATAACAGAACTCTGTTGCCTTTTAAAACAGACTCAAAAATGCTGTCCATAATTCAGGGGTGTCCATATCCGGGGTTTTACTGTATATATAACATATATATATATATGTTATATATAGAGTAAAACCCCGGATATGGACACCCCTGAATTATGGACTATATATATATATATATACAGAAGCCAGTCATTATTTCATTCACATATGTTTGCTTCTGACTTTTATATACAAAAAGTCACTTTTGAGATAAAAAAAATCAAGCTATTTTTCTTGCGTCTGTTTAGGTTTTACAAAAAAAATAGGTTTTTCATTCACATTTCCGCCACTTTTAGCCTAATCACCAAAAACATAACAGTCAAGTATCAATGACCGCAATCTTTTACTAAGTTCGCAAGAGCAAGGCCAGATCTCTGGCGTTATTTGAATTTTACTTGATAAAATGTTCGTTTCCCCCCCCCCCCCCGATTCCCTCAATTTTTTAAAAAACTAGAAATGTGTCCGTTGGAACTCAAACACGCATGCCTGGATCGAACTTCTAGCAGAGCAATTATCTGAACATATTTTTCAACTCCAAATATGACAATTAACTATTAGGCATCAGACATAGTGGTTTATTAAAATTGAAAGGAAATTTTACAGTTCCGACCAGTGAATCTTAAGATATGATGTCCATCAACCACTTGGAATGTGACCTTGAGCAATGGCGCAAGGTCACCAAAACCTAATCAGCTCTAGAACATTACATATAAAAGCCACATACCAGATCTGATTGATATTCAACCAGTGAAACATATGGTGTTCACAATCGTAGCGTGCAGCACAGAATGACAGACAGATGGACAAATTTTCCATTTTTTGACCAACCAAAGAAAAAGTAGTCAGGTAGGTAGTAATGCCTGCTGCCATTATCTAAATTTTCAAGACAGGCTATTTTCTTGGACTAAAAATGATTTTCGCCAATATTTCCTCAAATCACTGAAAAATTAGCCAAGTATTTACCAAAGGCCAATTTCAAAATTTTAACATTTTAAGATTATGTAACCAGTGGTTACAGAAGATTTTACTAAAAAAGGTTACTTTCCAATATTTTCGCAAATATTTCCACCAATTGTTACGAAAAACAGTAATAGAAAGACAAGCAACAATGATGACTATCTTTGTAGGACAGTAAGGCCATTTTGTATGGAATACCATTTTAATTCTAACGCTAATTTATGCTATCAAAGTATAACTGGAGATATCAATAGATTAAATGTGGATCTCATTAGTTTATATTTTGCTCTCAATAACTTCATTTCCGATGTCAAAAATTATTTTTATATAGAAAATCAATTTTACTAACTTAAAAAATCTTACGGGGGCACACATTCATAGAAAACTCAACAATCGTTAATTAAAATTTGGAGATGAAAAACTATTACTGATAAAAAATTTTGAGCTCAAGAATTGCTTCTTTTTTGTGCAGCAAAAAATAGAGTAAGCATTCATTATCCAGAACTCAGCCATAAATTCATTCACATGTTTGCTTCTGAATTTTATACTCAAAATAAATTGATACTTAGAAATCAAAAATTGTCTCACTCTAAAATCAAACATTTTCTCAAACTATAATAATAATAATAATAATAATAATAATAATAATAATAATAATAATAATAAAAATAATAGCAATAATAATAACAATAATAATAATAGCCAGTTGTACACTTATGCTCCCTGCCTGCAATCAAAATGTAAGGTTTTTTGAGGCTTATAACTTAGAAAGTGATATGCGCCAACTCAATAGCGAGCACGCGTACACTCGCATGGAATACTATGTTAACATTTAATGCTAATTTATGACATCCAAATATAATTGCAGATATCAATAGATCACTGTGCAGTCACTAATTTATATTTTGCTGTCAATAATTGCATTGCAGATGTCAAAAATTGATTTTTGTTATCAAAAAATCAATTTTACAAACTTAAAAATCTTAAACTGAGGCATACTTTCGAATCGTTAACTAAATTTTAGGTATGAAAAACAACTACTGATATCAATGATAATAACACAATTTTTAAAGTCAAGAATTGGTTTTTTTCTGCAGCAAAAATAAAAAAAAACAGATTCTATATACAGAAGCCAGTCATTATTTCACTGAAATGTTTGCTTCTGAATTTTGTATATAAAAATAAACTGATGTTTTGATATCATTCATTTTTGAGATTACGTAATCATTTTCCGATTTCAAAAGATACATTAAACAACATTTTGCATGGACAATGCACCAGCTCACGAATGCTGACAAGATTTATGACATGTAACTTGTAAGGACAATAATTTCAAGACAGTAAGGCTATGTACATGACGTCAGTAAGATTTTAATACAAAACTGGTTTGCCGCCAATATATCCGCCATTTCTGGCGAATCGCAAAAAAGTAACACCCTCGCAGGTATTAATGCCCATTGACTTTTGGCGAATCGCCTAAAAAGTAACAGCCACGAAAGTATTAAATGTCCATCGACTTAAGCAAAACTACAAAAAACGACAAGGCAATAAGACCATATCCTTTTGTCAGTTAAGATCTTTTTTTGCCAGTATTTCCATTACTTTTTGGTAAAGTGCGAAAAATAATAATAGCCATGTACACACTTGTTCAAAGTACTTTCAATCAACACTTCGATCAATATTTAGCGATTGGACAAACAACAGCCAGTTGTATATTCGTACTCTGTGCCTTCGATCAAAATTTTTAAGACTTTTCAACATATTCCCAGGAGGAGAAACAGTCAAGAAAAATAGGATTTTAGTGAACATATATTTCTAATTTTTGGTAATTCACCAAATAGTAACAGCAAGGTTAAACTACATTTTAATTACAGTAAGGCTTTTTCTGGCGTAAATTTTAAGATTTTGGTAAAAATATTTTTGTTTTACTTTTACCCCTTATATCCCCCTCCCTCACGTATACACACGTTCAACCAAAATTTTATGACGTTTTCACAAAGATCCTAGGAGAAGATATGTTTTAAGATCGTTTGGTTTGGGGTAATTCTAACGTCCTAGTAAGGCTTGCTACCTTTCCGAGAAATTTCAAGACAGTAAAACTAGTTTCCTCGAGTTTGCTAAGATTTTACTGAAAATGATGGATTTTTTCCGCCAAAATTTTAGCCAGTTTTTTTGGTCAGGTCAGGTAGGTAATTACGGATGCTTCCTTTACATAAAATTTCAAGACAAGACCATTTTCCAGCAGTTAAAATTTTTACGAAAAATTGGTTTTTCACCAATATTTTTGCCAATCGCCAAAAAAAAAAAGAAAAAAAAGAAAAGAAATAGCCAGGTGGACACTTACGCACCCTACCTTCCATCGAAATTTTAGAACGTTTCCACAAAAAAATTGTAGGAGAGTCGTTTAAAGAAATTTGGGCTTTGGCCACTATTTCCGCCTGCACATGTAGTTCTACATGTAGTTCTGTACATGTAGTTCTACATGTAGTTCTGTACATGTAGTTACTACAGTTAGTAGTTACTACAATCAAAATTTCAAGAATTTCGGTCTAAAAACCTAGTAGATACGATTTTTCAACTTAAAAGCGTACATACGTGTCATTCTGAAATAATGTTATGACATAAAAAGCAAATAAACTGAGCTCAAAACAGATTTTGCTGTCAAACATTTCATTTTTGCTATCAAGAATTAACCTTTTGAGCTCAAAAAATCAATCTTAAGAGATCATTTTAACAAACATTTTTTACATCTCGATATAAAGAATTTTTTGAGATCAAGACTACATTTAGAGTTATCAAAAATACAACTACAAATAGCAAGAATTAATTCTTGCTATCAAACACCTAATTTTAGAGATCAGAATTAATTCCCGATAACAATTACCCAATAAGTGTGAAAACAGTATTCCGTACATACGCACATAATTTCAACGAGTGCTATACTAATGCTTCTGTACTAAAGCTGCGGCTTAAACAAGCCTCGAATTGATGGCGAACAACTTGCGTGGTTACGCCGAACACGCACAAAATGCAGACTTCAAACACTTTTTAAAATACGCTGGAACCATTTTCCACACTAAATTCATTCCTTTGAACAATGAAAAGAGGACTTATAACAGAAATTATGACTTGTAACAGAAATTATGACTTGTAACAGAAATTATGACTTGTAACAGAAATTATGACTTGTAACAGAAATTATGACTTGTAACAGAAATTATGCCTTGTAACAGAAATTATGCCTTGTAACAGAAATTATGACTTGTAACAGAAATTATGACTTGTAACAGAAATTATGACTTGTAACAGATTTTATGACTTGTAACAGAAATTAGGTTACCAGGGCTGTGTCGTTACGGGCGATGTCGCTGCATCGTGGTTATTCTGTACCCATATGGGAAAGCTTGCTAATTTATTCATAATTTGGAATAAATTTCTGGCTAATTTACACTCGTTTTAATACATATTTAGTACAAACTACGTGTAAATTGGAAAAAAAAGAAACACTGAAACCTTCTGCTGAGGATGTTGACTTTAAATTGAGTACACATTAGACAAGAATTCATGGAATGCCGTTTTCACATTTATTAGGGAATTACTGATATTCAGAATTAATTTTTGAGCTCACAAATTCATTTTTTGATATCAATAATAAATTTTTGATCTCAAAAAATCCATATTTTGAGATCAAGAATTAATTTTTGCTATCTACAATTGTTTAATTTTTGCTATCTACAATTGTATTTTGACATCTTAAAATGTATTCTTTTTCTGAAAAATAATTTTTGATATCAATAAATATTTAGATATATCAAGAAATATTTATTGATATCCAAAATGATTCAATGATATCTGAAATGGATTTTTTGAGATCAAAAATTCAATTCTTGATAGCAAAAATGAAATATTTGAGAGCAAAATATCAATTTTGAGCTCAATAATTAATTTTCTTTTTATTGATATCAATATTTTTGATATCAAAATATCAGTGCATTTTTATATGTACTGATATATATATATATATATAAACACACATATCTATATATATCCCAGGGGCAGTTAGTACGATACGTGTACCATGCGGAGTACCAATTACCTTAAAAAAGAGGCGAGGTGAAATTTTCATTCATCCTATTGCCACAGTGAGTGGCCCCGGTATGTACACACAGACACAGTTATATACAGACATACGAAATATATATATAAGCTCCAAGCTGAACCTTGCTTGCTTTATGTTGCTTCAAGTTCTGCACTGATCTTTCAATATGTCATCCTAACAGGCCCAAATTTGGACCTTTCCGCCGTTACCATCCAGTTTGAGATCGTTAAAAACAGCATTTAAGATTTTTACTGGTAACAAATTGAGTTGAACTGCCATATTCATAGTGAATATCAAGTCAAGGCAACTGTCAATGGACATTCAAGCGCTTTTTTATAAACTTTTAACGCGCTAACTTATCAAAATCTTGATTTGGAAAATGCAACGATACGAGATTCTGATACACGAGATAATTTAACCTGTATTTATAAGTGTAAAGTGGGTACAAATTAAAGCTATAAACAATTAGAATTTTTTTAATAAAAAGGCTATAAATTAGGTACAAATTCCATGACTAATTACACTTGGGGATTTTCAATCCCTTATTTTATTATTTTCGTACGACTCGGTAAAGTGTTTTTTTTTCGCCAAAACCTCTGAGACGGCTAGGGCTGGAAGACCAAATTTGGCAAAGACCAAGTGGGATGTGTAGTTGGTACAGCTCAATTTTTTAGAAATTCATTAACATTTTATATGCAAAAATGGACATTGAAATTTAAACTTTGAAAACCTTGTCATACAAACTCCTCTGAGACTGCTAAGAGCTAGGACGACCAAATTTGTCAGAGACAATGTAGGATGTGTAGTTGGTTTAGCTCAATTTTTTTTAACAAATTCATGAACATATAATGTGTAAAAATGGACACTAAAATTATGCCACTGACGCCCATTAACAGGTAGGCAAACGCTTTGATTTTGCAGTTTAAGGAATTGTTAAGACATCAGCACAGACGTATTGATCGCCCGACTCTCTGCAATGAGAGCGATTACAGTATGTTTGTAAGTTGAAGTTGGCTGCAGCGCTTGTATTTTTCCTAATTGCTAACGAGTGGTGAAATTTGGCTCACTGATAGAGGGTGATGAGACGTGAAATCCGCAATTTTCTTTGAACCTGAAGACTACATGTAAGAGGTATCTCAGTGACCTGAACCTCCTCTGTCATGGTCAAGGCTAAAACCGGAAGTTGATCACTATCTCGAAAACGGTTAGAGACGGAGCGATTTTGAGCTCATTTTCCACCCTTTGGGCCTAAAAGACTACATGTCAGAGGTTTATCGGCGACCTTGACTTCCTCGGTCATTGTCAAGGTCAAAAACCGTAAGTTGAACATTATCTGGAAAACGATTAGAGATGGAGTGATTTTGAGCTTATTTTGGACCCTTCTGGCTTACAAGACTATATGTAACACACTTCGGTGACCATGACCTCCTAGGTCATGGTCAATATAAACAACCGGAAGTTAACCATTGTCTGGAAAACGGTTAGAGATGGAGCGATTTAGAGCTCATTTCGACCCTTTCAGCCTGAAAAGCGTTATGTAAGAGGTACCTCGGTGAACTTGATCATTTCGGTCATGGTCAATGTCAAAAACCAGAAATTCCAAAAGCGGTTAGAGGTAGTGCGATTTTAAGCTTATCTTCGACCGTTTGGGCCTAAAAGAGAAGATGAGGGAAGAGGTATCTTCGTGGCCTTCAACTCCTCGTTCATGGTCAGTTCTCAATTTAAAGAGTTCATTTTTTTGTTCCCCCCCCCCCAAGTGTAATTTTCGCTACTCTGCAGCGAAAACGGTATAGTTTGTAACTATAAATTAGTCACAAATTACAGGTATGAATTAGGCTTTCTTTTTCATTTGAGTATATACACTCGAAATGTAATTGGATGTAGTTTTTTTCAAGCAGAGCACAAGCCACGTTTGTGTAAATTTTAAGCTAAACCAAACAATGAATCCTTCAAGATCTCTTATACCATTTCCAAAGCAATTATTTCGGTGTAATGAACGAGTCCATTATAGCACCACAAAGACTTGTGCTCTGCATTTTTTTTGCCATTTTTCAAGGGAAAGAACTACACAAGCTCAAAACCACGGAAATGTCCTTTGTGTACTTCTTTCTTACCACCCTTCACTTACACTGATTCAGTTTATGCAACCAAGTTTATAATAGTTACAGGCTTTAAGTTCCTGTTTTTTTTTATTTCTCAGTTGTCCAGTTCGTGAAAGTGACGTCAAGGCTAAAATACATGTGTTGTCTGCCGAAGACCGTTGTTGTGATGATGTACTCTTTTTGCGCCAGAGTCGAAATTTCTCTTCCAAGTCTGCTTGATCTGAAAACGACACAACACACCTTGTCAAAACCTTGTCAAAACCCGAACGAAAGATAAAATAGCAAAGTGCCATAAAACGTATAGCATTTAGAAATGGGAATATTCAGTCGACATATTGATAAGCTGATAAAGTAAATTACAGTAAAAACAAAATGTATTTTACACACATTTAAAGTAGACGAATATACTTAATGCTTTCAAGCTGTTACATACTTGGTTGTATTTTCCCCTAATTTCACAAAAGTAACAAATATAAGCATTAAATGTGGCCGCTTTGAGCGTTCGTCAAGTCTTAAACTGAAGGAAACTTACTCTGTGAAAGGCCAAGATTCATTCGTCCACTTGGCTGCTATTAAGGGCGTGTCCACTGAGGTTTCAACCACTTGGCCGCTGTCCTCAGCAAGGGGTTCACTTGGGTGCTGTCCTAACGGGCGAGTCCGCTCAGCTTTCTTCCAATTGAATGCTGCTCTCACTGGCGGGTCCACTTGGTTTCTGTCCTCATGGGTGAGCTCAGATGGCTGCGTTTTACACACCTTAGAAAAAGAATGATTTTTTTATTTGAAGACCTCGGTGTTTAATAAACTTTTTCAGACAATTTTGCAGGCAATTCAGCTCAATCGGTTTACAATATTCAGCCAATATGCATTTATAAAAATTCTATTAGCTAGTTACTGAAAATAACTCCATGTGTATTTTCTCAAAATGAGTTTCAAATGTAAAAGCTTACTTGCTGCCGCTATCCGCACGCCAGGAAGGCCCGCCCACCACTGCCCACGTCTGCGCTAACGTCATCTTCCTTTTTCTACAAGATGAACAGGAAATAAACTCCTCTATTTTACAGGTTTTAAAACAGAAGAATAATTTTCCATTAAAAAGGAATAATTTCCCAATTAATTCTCCATTAAAACAGGAGAATAATTTTCCAATTATTTTAAGTCAATACTCAAGTCAAGATTAATTGAAATTTCTATTTCGTTGGTCACAACGTTCCACTGCTGAAATGATTTTCCAATCGCAATCTTTCACTTGCGCTTTCTTAAAGCAACGTGTGAAATCTTAAATTAAAGGTTAATTACGTGTTGCCGTCTATCCGCATGTTCAGATTCCCCGCCCACCAAAGCCCGCTTCTTCATTCAGGCCATCTTCCTCTCTACAATATTCACATGAAAAAATATATTCACACTTAGTTGACACACGTTTATTTGAAAAGATCAGTTTCCAATTTAATTATTTCAAGTCAACACTCAACACAAGCTAAACATCTATTTTGTTGCTGAGAATGTTCTCGAACTAAAGTTATTTTGCCAGTGGAGTCTTGTTGTTGAAAATTTAACAAGCTCTCGAAATTCTTGCTCAGTATTAAAGTAGTAGTGATAAAAATCTGAAAGCGTACTCACCCTCGGTCGACGTCCGTGATGTGAAGACTGCGATTTTCACGGTAGTTCTGCTGCATCCTGTCGATGGCTGTTGAACGCAAAAGACAATGTCAGAAAAGGAGGAATGTTAAGCTTGTATCTTGAAGTATATTACATTAGGACTACCTTTTTAAATGTATACAATTCAATATACACATTTTAATGTTTGGTACAAAAATCCAGTATCTTAAACTAATCGCATGTGTTAAAGCGATAGTACAAATGAACTTTGGATTGGAATATATTAAGCCAATGATTTTCGTCCAACCATTTTAAAAATTGCACCAGTATCTTAAATGCCTTGAGTTCTTGACAAATGTCTCACCTGCTGCATTCCGGTGTCCACTGGCTCCCTGCTGTGTGCTGTAGTCCCGCAGCTGTGGTCCGATGCCTCTGTTGACTGCTTGGCCCCTGTCATCTAAACAGACTTAAATAAAAATTGCAATTAATAGATGAATGACATGTATATTGATATACATTAAGATACAATGAAAAAAAAAAACACGTGAATATTGACGTATTCCCCAAATAACGAAAGTGACTTAGCAGTTTTGGCGTCCTCTTGCTGGCATCCACTTGGCTGCTGCCCTCATGGCCGGGGTCCGCTTGGCTGGCATCCACTTGGCTGCTGCCCTCATGGCCGGGGTCCGCTTGGCTGGCATCCACTTGACTGCTGTCCTCATGGCCGGGGTCCGCTTGGCTGCTGTCCTCATGGCCGGGGTCCACTTGGCTGCTGTCCTCATGGCCGGGGTCCACTTGGCTGCTGTCCTCATGGCCGGGGTCCACTTGGCTGCTGTCCCAGTGGTAGGTCCGCTTGGCTGGCGTCCTCATGGGAAGTGGCTGCTTGGCTGCTGTCCTCATGGGAAGGGGCTGCTTGGCTGGCATCCACTTGGCTGCTGTCCTCATGGCCGGGGTCCGCTTGGCTGGCATCCTCTTGGCTGCTGTCCCAGTGGTAGGTCCGCTTGGCTGGCGTACACGTGGCTGCTGTCCTCATGGGAAGGGGCTGCTTGGCTGAGTCCACCTGGCTGCTGTGAGGATTCAAATACTTATAATTGTTACCTACAGGCAAAACAACCGGCTGATTTCTCAATGTACAACTGTAATGTGAAAACGGTTTATTGTTTAACCATCATATTTAAACCTCCACGAGTGTTCCTTTCGGTTCTTTTATCCAATAAAGGACTGATTGCCTCGTTAATTTTATGTATTTTCTTATTCCACTGGTTTGCTTCGAGTTTCAGCTGCTAGTATTGAAATAAATTCTCACTTGTTGGTTGGCTCCTTCTGCTCATCCTTCTCATCTTCCTCGTCGGTAGTCTGGTAGGGAGCTGTCAAAAACGTTTTTGCTTTCTTAAACACCGTCTGGTAAGTGTTTTTTACCTAATATTTGATAAAAATTTTCTTAATAGACACTGGACTAACGAGGAGAGTAAGGGGACGGAGGATTAATAGGACATCACAAATACATCATGGTGTTAATTAAACCGTATTCTGTGGAGGTCACAGTTCCTAATATTCCTTGACAATAATCTGCGGTTTACATAATGTCTGACGGACGTACCATTGGAGAACTCTGTGTTCAATAAAGCTTTTCAGATAATTTTCAGTAATTCTGTTGAGCCAGTTTCCGATATTCAACGTGTATATTTTTTACAAAAATTCCAAAATCTTCATATAACTATCCCTTTTGATATAATTATGCCTCAAAACGAGTCTAAAATGTAAAAGCTTATTTGTTGCTGCTATTCGCATACCTGCAACACCCGTCACCACAGCCCACATCTTCAATGACGCCCTCTTCTTTCCTGTACAACATTCCCAGGAAATATATTTACACGCATTTCACACACGTTTAAAGTAGAAGAATGGTTTTGTAATTTGAATACCTGGGTGTTTAATAAAGTTTTACAGACAATTTTTCAGGTAATCTTGCACAGGAGCTTTACAATATTTAGCTCATATCCTTTATAAAAATTCTAATATCTTAGGACATTTACATTTGTATTTTTTCTCAAAACTAGTTTCAAAAGTAAAAGCTTACTTGTTGGCGCCTATCCGCAGACCCGTTGCGCCCGCCCACCACAGCCCGCGTCTCCACTGACGTCATCTTCCTGTCCCTACAACATTGGCAGGAAATATATATTAATGTATCTTAAACACGTTTAAAAAAGAAATGACTTCAAATTAATTATTTCAAGACGTTGCATATTACGTTATCGCGTTAATTTCGCGAAGTAAAAAAAGAACCGAAAAAAAAAAAATAAATAAAATGGCGACATTTAAATCCAAAAGCTTACATGTGGTCGCCTTCCCGCATGCCTGGTACGCCAGCCCACCAAAGCCCATTGACGTAATCTTACTGGAATTAGGTTGGAATATTTAAGGCCGTTAAATTTTGTTAAATTTGCCATTTGTCTAAAGCGACAGTATCAAAATTGAAACCTTACGTGTTGCCGCCTGCCCGCATGTCCAGAACACCCGCCCACCACTGCCCTCGTCTCCACTGACGTCATCTTCCTTTCTCTACAAGATAAACAGGAAATAGTCTCATATATTTTACATGTTTTAAAACAGAAGAATAATTTTACAATTTATTTTTTCAAGCCAACACTCAAGTCAACACTAATTGAATAATATCTAATTCGTTGGCTAGAACGTTCCACAACTCAAGTTATTTTCCAATCGGAGTTTTACACGGTGTTTTAAAGGATCAGTTTCGAGTATGAATTAAAACTCAATTACGTGTTGCCGCCTATCCACATGTTTAAATATCTATTTTGTTGCTTAGAACATTCTCGAACTAAAGATATTTTGCCAGTGGAGTCTTGTTGTTGAACATTAAAGAGAAACTCTAGAAATTCTTTCTAAGTATTAAAGTGGTAGCGAAAAAATCTGAAGAGCGTTCTCACCCTCGGTCGACGTCCGTGAAGTGAAGACTGCGATTTTCACGGTAGTTCTGCTGCATCCTGTCGATGGCTGTTGAACAGAAATGTCAGAAAAGGAGGAATGTTAAGCTTTTATTTTGAAGTAAGTTGCATTAAGACCAGCTTTGTAAATTTATACAATTCAATATACACAATTTATTGTTTAGTACAAAAATCCAGTATCTTAAACTAAACGCATTTATATTGTGTTGAAGCGATAGTACAACTGAACTTTGGATTGGAATATATTAAGCCAGCGATTTTCGTCCCACCCTTGTCAAAATTGCAGCAATGCAAGAAAAATCTTCAATTTATTTTTGTATTTTCCTTCAGTGTCTTAAATGCATCGAGTTCTTGACAAATGTCTCACCTGCTGCATTCTGGTGTCCACTGGCTCCCTGCTGTGTGCTGTAGTCCCGCAGCTGTGGTCCGATGCCTCTGTTGACTGCTTGGCCCCTGTCATCTAAACAGACTTAAATAAAAATTGCAATTAATAGATGAATGACATGTATATTGATATACATTAAGATACAATGAAAAAAAAAACACGTGAATATTGACGTATTCCCCAAATAACGAAAGTGACTTAGCAGTTTTGGCGTCCTCTTGCTTGCATCCACTTGGCTGCTGCCCTCATGGCCGGGGTCCGCTTGGCTGGCATCCACTTGACTGCTGTCCTCATGGCCGGGGTCCGCTTGGCTGGCATCCACTTGGCTGCTGCCCTCATGGCCGGGGTCCGCTTGGCTGGCATCCACTTGGCTGCTGCCCTCATGGCCGGGGTCCGCTTGGCTGGCATCCACTTGACTGCTGTCCTCATGGCCGGGGTCCGCTTGGCTGCTGTCCTCATGGCCGGGGTCCACTTGGCTGCTGTCCTCATGGCCGGGGTCCACTTGGCTGCTGTCCTCATGGCCGGGGTCCACTTGGCTGCTGTCCCAGTGGTAGGTCCGCTTGGCTGGCGTCCTCATGGGAAGTGGCTGCTTGGCTGCTGTCATGGGAAGGGGCTGCTTGGCTGAGTCCACTTGGCTGCTGTGAGGATTGAAATACTTGCAGTTGCAATCTACAGGCAAAACGACCGGCTGATTTCTCACCACACAACTGTTCTTAAATGTGAAAATAGTTTATGGTTTAACCATGATATTTAGACCCCCACAAGAAATTCTTTCGAAGTGTTAGTTTCGGTTTTTTATCTGTATTTTCTTATTCCACTGGTATGCTTTGAATTCCATCTGTTAACGTTGAGTTCTTACTTGGTTGGCTGGCTCATCCTGGAGACTCGTCCCATCTTCTTCCTCGAGAGTCTAGAAGGGAGCTGTGAAGACAAATTTTACTTGCTTAAAATACGTTTCGGTTAAGTAGTTTTTAACATAATATTCGTTCAAAATTTTCTTAGAAGAGACTCTACTAAGGAGGAGAGCAAAGGGGCAGAGGCTTAATAGATCATAGAGGCATTCTGGTGTACTTTCTATCCGTAATCTTTTGACAAAGCCTGTCGATTACGAGAGGTCAGAGTTACCAATATTCCTTAACGTTGTTAAAGGGTTTGACGAACGTAACACTGCAGACCTCTGTTTTGATGGGAAACTTATTTTTTTCAGACAACTTTTCAGGCAGATCTGCTCAAGCCAGTTTACATTATTCAGCTTGTACGCTTTTAACTACACTCAAACAACTTTTACAGGTTTATAGAACTGAAAAGATTCTGTTTAAGAATCTGGTACAAAAGATCCTAATATCTTACTTAAAATATTTACATTTTTATTCTATCAAAACGACAGTTTCATATGTAAAAGCTTACGTGCTGCCGCCTGTCCGCATGCGAGGTACGCCCGCCCGCCCACCACAATCCGTGTCTTCTTTGCCGTCATCTTTGTTTCTCTACAACATTAGCAGGGTACATGTCAAAATGCATTTTACGCACGTTTGAAATAGAATCCATTCTAATTTAATTAATTCAACACCTTGCATGCTGCGTTGTCCTTTTGTCTCATATTTCACGAAGCAAAGTAAAATGTATCAAAAGGCGGTAGTTAAATCTAGAAGCTTACGTGATGTCGGCCATCCGCATGCCAGGTACGCCCGCCCACCACAGCCTGCGTCTTCAGTGACGTCATCTTCCTCTTCTGCAACGTTTCAAGTAGAAAAATCGAATTCACTTGAGCTATTTCAGGCGTTAAATGCTACGTTGTTTATTTTTTTTAATTGCACGAAGCTACAAATATAAACATTTCTTAAACATCCATTTTGTTGCTTAAGAATCTCCTACAGTTTTTTAGAAGTTTCTTAACTGGGTCTCAAATTGGTTGCCTGAAAGTGAAGAAACTTCTTACTCTTTGAAAGGGGACGTTTCTTAATTTTCTGCATTCCCAACGGCGCTGTGACGTCTCTCTTCTTGCCAGCTTGCTAAAGAAACAAGAAGGTCAGTGAAACTGACTATGTCCCCCGCCGTACAATCCCAGTATTTGATTTTGTTAGTTTGGACTACAACCCTTTCGTATCATATTCGTAAATTTTAATATTCCAGTCTGGCCAATGTCCTTGGGCCAACATGGCTCATTTACAATACCAATTCTTGTTACCACCCATACTACCTATGTGTATAACATTTTGCCAATTGTTTCAAAAAATATAGGCTTGAGTGTGTTAGCAAACTCATTCCTTGGGCCAACAGGGCTCATTTACAATACCGACCTTTGATGGTTCCAATACTTCCCATATCTAAAAGATTTAAACAATCGATCCAGATTGTAGGCTTGAGTGTGTTAACAAACTCATTCAACTGAGTAAGGATAGGGAAAATTTCTGAAGTTCAGCTGGGCCAATGTCCTTGGGCCGACAGGGCTCATTTACAACAACAAACCTTGTTGATTCAAATACTACTCATAGTTACGATATCTGGTCAATCGATGCAGAAATGTAGGCTTGAGTGTGTTAAACTCATTCCAGTGTGTAAAGGTTGTGAAAATTTGTGAAGTTCAGCTGGGCCAATGTCCTTGGGCCGACAGGGCTCATTTACAATACCGACCTTTGTTGGTTCCAATACTTACTATATCTAAAATATTTCAACAATCGATCCAGAATTGTAGGCTTGAGTGTGTTAACAAACTCATTCAACTGAGTAAGGATTGGGAAAATTTGTGAAGTTCAGCTGGGCCAATGTCCTTGGGCCGATAGGGCTCATTAACAATACCAAACCTTGTTCGTTCCAGTACTAACCATAGATACAATATCTTAAAAATCGGTGGAAAAATGTAGGCTTGAGTGTGTTAAACTCATTCGACTGAATAAGGATTGGGAAAATTTGTGAAGTTCAGCTGGGCCAATGTCCATGGGCCGACATAGCCCATTTACAATACCAATCCTTGTTCGTTCCAGTACTAACCTTAGATACAATATCTTAACAATCGGTGGAAAAATGTACGCTTGAGTGTGTTAACAAAAAATGTGTCGACAGACGGACAGACGGACGGACGGACGGACGGACGGACGGACAGACGGACGGACAAACCCGAAAACTATAGTCCCCCGGCGGGGGACTAACAAGCAAATAAGAAACAAGAAAAAGTAAAAGAACGGCTGTTGAGAAACAAATTCCGATTGGTTGCCTGCTAAAAACACTCAACAGACAGTATCTCGGTCTTAATTGAGCTCTTTTACAGGTTTATAAAAGAAAATTTGTTTTCATGGTTTGGGGAAAAATTCAAGTATTTTTCTTAAAATAATTCCCTTTGTATTTTTAAGGCGAGAATATACACCCAATACCTTTCTGAAAACAATTTCTTTTTTTTTTATTCAATCTAAAAGCTTACGTGTTGCCGCCTATCCGCATGCCCGTTGCGCCCGCCCACCACAGCCCGCGTCTCCACTGACGTCATCTTCCTGTCCCTACAGAAAGAAGAAATAGACTTCAAATTAATTATTTCAAGACGTTGCATATTACGTTATCGTATTCTCTAATTTCGCGAAGTAAAAAAAAAACCGAAAAAATAATAAAATGGCGACAAAAGCTTGCATGTGGTCGCCTGTTCGCATGCCTGGTACGACCGTCCACCAAAGCCCACTGACGTCATCTTACTGGAATTCGGTTGAACTATTTAAGGCCGTTAAATTTTGTTAAATTGGCCATTTATCTAAAGCGACAGTATCAAAACTGAAAGCTTACGTGTTGCCGCCTGCCTGCATGTCCAGAACGCCCGCCCACCACAGCCCACTTCTTCATTGACCCCATCTTCCTTTCTCTACAACAGAAGCCGGAAATCGATCAAGGTGTGTTTGACGGTTTCAAATAGAAGAATGGACTTCAATTTAATTATTTAATTCAATTTAATTATTCAATTTTGATCTCTAAATCCAAGTAGCAACAAATAGAAACCATATTCAAATACTCTTTGTTGCTCAAGATCACTTCGTAGCCATAAGTTGTTTAAACGGAGTCTCAAATTCTTTTTTGTGAGAGATAACTCTTACTCTTTGAAAGGCGACATTCCGTTTCTTCCTCATCCTAATCAGCTGTAACGTCTCCCGCCTGTATATCTTGCTGAAGGAACAAGTGGAAAATAAAATGAAGTAGTTAAAGAATTTGAAAGAAGCAAAGCAAGATTATTCCTCTAATGCGAAAGCAAGGTCTTGAAGCGTCTCAGTGTTGATAGAAAATATATTCTGTTTCAATGTCTGATTCAAAAGATGCGACTGTCTTACTTGATGTCATTTCATTTGCGTTTTTTTAAAAATCGATTATGTCAAAGCTAAATGCTTACGTGTTGCTGGCTGTCCGCGTGACCGGAACGCCCGCCCACCACAGCCCACGTCTTCATTGACGTCATCTTCCTTTCTCTGTAATATTTCAAGTAGAAAAATAGAATTCGATTTAATTATTTCAAGTCGTAAAGTTGGGTTATGGTGTTTCCCTAATTTCGCGAAGCAACAAAAACTAGAAGCTAATTGCACGAGCGCAATTGCACCCGTACGAAGAAATAACCGATATTGCACCCATAAATTACCCATATTATGGCCGTAAAATGAAGTTTATGGCTTATTTAGACCCAGACACGTAAATTAAACTAATAATCCTGGTCAAAATTTCAAAGTTTTGGGTCAAAATTATCATCCATAATTTTAAACCCATAATCCGGGTCATACTTCCATTTTTCACCCATAATATTGAACTTCACGATTTTTTTCTTAATTAAAGTAACTTGGCAAAAAATAAATAAATAGAATCACGAGTACAGTTACATATGGTCGTGAATAATGGATATCCCTAGATAACATTTTTTAGCATAATCAAAGTTAAAAGCCGAACACATTAATTTTGTTATTATTATGTATTGCTTCCAATCGTCGGGCTGTTGCTCGAAATGGAAATTTTAAGAATTCTTGCGACCCCCACCCCCATCCCCTCCACTCCCCTTTTTCTTTATTATACTATTTACAACCATGACAAGCAAGAAGTCGTTGTGGCCGAATGGATAATGCGATGGACTTGCAATCAGACGACTGATGGTTCGAATCCCAGCAAGACCCGTATTTTTTTCTAAAGGACAGCTGAAATATGGGTCATAATATCCCCTTCATCTGAAATTCTGGTGTTAATTTTGCGGTTATTTTTATGGCCATAACGGGAACATTATGGGTCTTGACTAATTTCACTCATATTTTGGGTCTTGACTTGAAATCCTGGTGTTAAATTCCGCTCATTCTTATGGCCATAACGGGACATTATAAGCCATAATGGTGGGGGAAAATACGGCCATAGTATGGGTTACAATATGGGTCTGTTTTTTCGTACGGGTGTCTCACATGGTATATTGGGGTACATTTGGGAAACTTGAGACAAAATACAGAATCATGGAGCTTACACTAAATGTCGGGGGCTTAAAACAAAGAATTTGAAAGCACTTTTCTTATTCAGACAGTTTTTTTAAACAAAAACACAGCTAGAATTGTTTTAACTCCGAAGGCTCGAAAACTCGCCGCCGAGATATCCTTTTATACTGTGTGTTATAACCTTTCGGTCGAAAATTCGCTCAGAATCGCTCTATCTCTAACCGTTTTCGGGATATTAGCCAACTTCCGGTTTCGATGTCGATCGTCACCCGGCCGGATCGACCTCGCCGAAATACCCTCTTATACAAGTGTTTTATGTCCAGAGGGTCGAAAATTCGCTCAGAATCGCTCTATCTCTAACCGTTTTCGAGATATTAGCCAACTTCCGGTTTCGACGTCGATCGTCACCCGATCGGGTCGAGCTCGCCGAGATACCCTCTTATACAGTGTGTTATACCCTTTGGGTCGAAAATTCGCTCAGAATCGCTCTATCTCTAACCGTTTTCGAGATATTAGCCAACTTCCGGTTTCGATGTCGATCGTCACCCGACCGGATCGAGCTCGCCGAGATGTCCTTTTATATAAGCGTTTTCAACCCAAAGGGTCGAAAATTCGCTCAGAATCGCTCTATCTCTAACCGTTTTCGAGATATTAGCCAACTTCCTGTTTCGAAGTCGATCGTCACCCGACCGGGTCGCGCTCGCCGAGATACCCTTTTACACAAGTGTTTTAAGCCCAAAGGGTCGTAAATTCGCTCAGAATCGCTCTATCTCTAACCGTTTTCGAGATAATAGCCAACTTCCGGTTTCGACGTCGATCGTCACCCGATTGGATCGAGCTCGCCGAGATGTCCTTTTAAGTGTTTTAAACCCAAAAGGTCGAAAATTCGCTCAGAATCACTATCTCTAACCGTTTTCGAGATAATGGCCAACTTCCGGTTTCGACGTCGATCGTCACCCGACCGGGTCGCGCTCGCCGAGATACCCTTTTACACAAGTGTTTTAAGCCCAAGGGGTCGAAAATTCGCTGAGAATCGCTCTATCTCTAACCGTTTTCGAGATATTAGCCAACTTCCGGTTTCGACGTCGATCGTCACTCGACCAGATCCACCTCGCCGAGATACCCCTTTATGCAGTGTGTTATACCCTTTCTATCGAAAATTCGCTCAGAATCGCTCTATCTCTAACCGTTTTCGAGATATTAGCCAACTTCCGGTTTCGACGTCGATCATCACGCGACCGGATCGATCTCGCCGAGATACCGTTTTATACAAGTGTTTTAAACACAAAATGTCGAAAATTCGCTCGGAATCGCTCTATCTCTAACCGTTTTCGAGATATAAGCCAACTTCCGGTTTCGACGTCGACCCTCACCCGACCGGATCGACCTCGCCGATATACCCTTTTATACAAGTGATTTAAACCCAAAGGGTCGAAAATTCGCTCGGAATCGCTCTATCTCTAACCGTTTTCGAGATAATGGCCAACTTCTGGTTTCGATGTCGATCGTCACCCGATCGGATCGCGCTCGGCAAGATACCCTTTTTTACTATGTGTTATACCCTTTGGGTCGAAAATTCGCTCAGAATCGCTCTATCTCTAACCGTTTTCGAGATAATGGCCAACTTCCGGTTTCGATGTCGATCGTCACCCGATCGGATCGCGCTCGGCAAGATACCCTTTTTTACTATGTGTTATACCCTTTTGATCGAAAATTCGCTCAGAATTGCTCTATCTCTAACCGTTTTCGAGATATTAGCCAACTTCCTGTTTCGAAGTCGATCGTCACCCGACCGGGTCGCGCTCGCCGAGATACCCTTTTACACAAGTGTTTTAAGCCCAAAGGGTCGTAAATTCGCTCAGAATCGCTCTATCTCTAACCGTTTTCGAGATAATAGCCAACTTCCGGTTTCGACGTCGATCGTCACCCGATTGGATCGAGCTCGCCGAGATGTCCTTTTAAGTGTTTTAAACCCAAAAGGTCGAAAATTCGCTCAGAATCACTATCTCTAACCGTTTTCGAGATAATGGCCAACTTCCGGTTTCGACGTCGATCGTCACCCGACCGGGTCGAGCTTTCCGAGATGTCCCTTTATATAAGCGTTTTAAACCCAAAGGGTCGAAAATTCGCTGAGAATCGCTCTATCTCTAACCGTTTTCGAGATATTAGCCAACTTCCGGTAACGACGTCGCTCGACCAGATCCACCTCGCCGAGATACCCCTTTATGCAGTGTGTTATACCCTTTCTATCGAAAATTCGCTCAGAATCGCTCTATCTCTAACCGTTTTCGAGATATTAGCCAACTTCCGGTTTCGACGTCGATCATCACGCGACCGGATGGATCTCGCCGAGATACCGTTTTATACAAGTGTTTTAAACACAAAGTGTCGAAAATTCGCTCGGAATCGCTCTATCTCTAACCGTTTTCGAGATATTAGCCAACTTCCGGTTTCGATGGTCACCCGACAAGGTCGCGCTCGCCGAGATACCTTTGTATAAAATGTGTTATACCCTTTGGGTCGAAAATTCGCTCAGAATCGCTCTATCTCTAACCGTTTTCGAGATATTAGCCAACTTCCGGTTTCGACGTCGACCCTCACCCGACCGGATCGACCTCGCCGATATACCCTTTTATACAAGTGATTTAAACCCAAAGGGTCGAAAATTCGCTCGGAATCGCTCTATCTCTAACCGTTTTCGAGATAATGGCCAACTTCCGGTTTCGATGTCGATCGTCACCCGATCGGATCGCGCTCGGCAAGATACCCTTTTTTACTATGTGTTATACCCTTTGGGTCGAAAATTCGCTCAGAATCGCTCTATCTCTAACCGTTTTCGAGATATTAGCCAACTTCCGGTTTCGACGTCGATCGTCACCCGACCGGGTCGCGCTCGCCGAGATACCCTTTTACACAAGTGTTTTAAGCCCAAGGGGTCGAAAATTCGCTGAGAATATCTCTATCTCTAACCGTTTTCGAGATATTAGCCAACTTCCGGTTTCGACGTCGATCGTCACCCGACCAGATCCACCTCGCCGAGATACCCCTTTATGCAGTGTGTTATACCCTTTCTATCGAAAATTCGCTCAGAATCGCTCTATCTCTAACCGTTTTCGAGATATTAGCCAACTTCCGGTTTCGACGTCGATCATCACGCGACCGGATCGAGCTTGCCGAGATATCGTTTTATACAAGTGTTTTAAACACAAAGTGTCGAAAATTCGCTCAGAATCGGTCTATCTCTAACCGTTTTCGAGATATGAGCCAACTTCCGGTTTCGACGTCGACCCTAACCCGACAGGATCGACCTCACCGATATACCCTTTTATACAAGTGATTTAAATCCAAAGGGTCGAAAATTCGCCCGGAATCGCTCTATCTCTAACCGTTTTCGAGATAATGGCCAACTTCCGGTTTCGATGTCGATCGTCACCCGATCGGATCGCGCTCGGCAAGATACCCTTTTATACTATGTGTTATACCCTTTGGGTCGAAAATTCGCTCAGAATCGCTCTATCTCTAACCGTTTTCGAGATAATGGCCAACTTCCGGTTTCGACGTCGATCGTCACCCGATCGGGTCGCGCTCGCCAAGATACCCTTTTTTTACTATGTTTTATACCCTTTGGGTCGAAAATTCGCTAAGAATCGCTCTATCTCTAACCGTTTTCGAGATATTAGCCAACTTCCGGTTTCGACGTCGATCGTCACCCGACCGGGTCGAGCTCGCCGAGATACCCTTTTATGCAGTGTGTGATACCCTTTGGGTCGAAAATTCGCTCAGAATCGCTCTATCTCTAACCGTTTTCGAGATATTAGCCAACTTCGGGTTTCGATGCCGATCGTCACCCGACCGGATCGAGCTTTCCGAGATGTCCCTTTATATAAGCGTTTTAAACCCAAAGGGTCGAAAATTCGCTCAGAATCGCTCTATCTCTAACCGTTTTCGAGATAATAGCCAACTTCCGGTTTCGACGTCGATCGTCACCCGATCGGGTCGCGCTCGCCGAGATACCCTTTTTATACAGGGTGTTATACCCTTTGGGTCGAAAATTCGCTGAGAATCGCTCTATCTCTAACCGTTTTCGAGATATTAGCCAACTTCCGGTTTCGACGTCGATCGTCACCGACTGGTTCGAGCTCGCCGAGATGTCCTTTTACACAAGTGTTTTAAAGCCAAAAGGTCGAAAATTCGCTCAGAATCGCTCTATCTCTAACCGTTTTCGAGATAATGGCCAACTTCGGGTTTCGACGTAGATAGTCACCCGACCAGATCCACCTCGCCGAGATACCATTTTATGCAGAGTGTTATACCCTTTCTATCGAAAATTCGCTCAGAATCGCTATATCTATAACCGTTTTCGAGAAATTACTTTTTTTAACTTTGACCTTGAATTTGACCCCCTTGTAGACAATGCTTAAGGTCACTGAAAATCGACGCAGATCGAGTTCACGTTGGTCTACATACGTGTGCCAAGTTTCAACTTTCTACGCCCAGCGGTTTCGGAGGAGAAGCGCGAACAAGATTTTGGCGGAAAACTAAAAAAAAACAAACAAAAAAAAAAAAAAAAAAATAGGTGAAGAATTCTAAGCATTTCAATCTCATATGGTATCTTTGATACCATGTGAGAATAAACAATGCTTAAATACATATTCTGATGCCAAAGACTGTTCCGTAGCTTTAGTTTTTTTTAGACAGTCTTAAATTTGTTGTCTGAAATTGAAGAAAACTAACTCTTTGTAAGGCCAGGTTTCCTAATGTTCCGAATCCCCACCGGCGCTGTGACGTTCTTCTTGACATCTTGCTAAAAGAACAAGTTGATGAAAGATAAAATGAACAAGTTGTTAAAAGAAAAATGAACAAGTTGATAAAAGAATGAAGAAATAGTAAAAGAAGACCAAGAAACAAATCTTGATCAGTTGCCTTCAACTAAGGCACCCAAAAGTGAGCATCTCAGCCTTGATAGAACCGTTTTACAGATTTATAGAATAAAAGATATATTTTTTTTAGTGGCTGGCCAAAAAATCCCAGTCTCTTACCTAAATATTGTTTCATTCGCATTTTTTTCAAAAGTGGGGCCACACCCATTACTGAACAGGGTGTGGCCCTTGAGAACTGCACACCCATTACTGAACAGGGTGTGGCCCTTGAGAACTGCACACCCATTACTGAACAGGGATTTCCAAAGTGCAATTTTTGAAAATGACCCCTGCTGTAGAAATTAGGGGTGACGGAATTTTTGTGAGCACATATCAGTTATAAGTTTCAACTCAGCTTAGGATAAGTGATGCTGTAAGCAGCCAAGAGCAGTCATTACCTCGTAAGTAGACACCATTTTGAAATATTCACAAAGCTGCAACTTTTTTGCCGTGTTTCTTTCCTGCATAGTTTCTGCCAAACGCCTTTTGGACTCTACAGGGTCGCGTTATAAGCCAGTTAATTCGAGAGTTTGCAATAACAACATGAATATTTGTGGAGCTTGACTACCTTCGCAAGTGTTTCCGCTATTTGTTTCTAGACAATGCCTACTATTCAAATTTTATATCATGCATAGCTCACATATTCGCCACAGGACCGAAATCAGTTAAACACGGCCATCAATAGTCAAGGGCTGAAATTTTCGAAGTCCAGCTGGTCCATTTTCCTTGGACGAACCTGGCCCATTTACAATACTGATCGGTGTTTGCTCCCATAGAAGCCACATACAATGTTTCATTAAAATCCTTGGAGCAGTTTTCAAGTTAGCGTGTTAACAAGCTCTTGATGACGGACCGACAGACAGACCGACAGACCGACCGATAGACCGACACGCGGTCGATCGCATATATTCCCACTGTCGGGAATAAATGAATGTCCGACAAATAGGCCAGCAACATATACGACACGACATTTTGGCCGGCGACATTTACGACTGCGACATTTTGACCACGTCAACTGCGACATTCAAGCAAAGTTTTTCTACACAAGCTTCTTTTTTTTTTAGATGGGGGGGGGGGGGGGGGGGTTCTCGATAAGTTTTTATTTGAAAAAAAAAAAAGAAAATTTACCAGCAATCTTTTAAAGCGCTACATGCTGCGGATATTCGCACAAAAAATAACAAAATACACAAAAGCAGACAGCAACTAAAAAAGTCTGGTAAAGTGTCCTGTGTAAAACACGAATGCCACTGAAAGTGTACAACCTAAACAGGGTGTTTTCTACACTAATCACTGGTAATCAAGGTCATCATCCGATCCGAATTCCACATCCATCACGCCGGGAGCGGGCTTCTTTTTGGATACTCCCGGTAATCAGGCTGATCACATAGCAGGCACACAAAACGCTATTAAATCAATTACATTTACTCTATTTGCAACAACTAGTGAAATATATGTAAGTGCTGGGGTTCTCACGTGTGGATGGGCTCATCCAGATGATCTGCATACAGCTCTCCTCAACTGCCCGCAATCTTATCGGGAGCTGCAAATGAGATTATTGTTTAGGTAGCTATAAGTAATGACAGAACCTTACTTAATTTTCATATTTATTCCAGTTTTCTCAAAAGGTAGTTTAAGACGAAAGCGCGAAGCTTACTTGCAACAGTTCACAGCAACAGTTCTTAGGAAATTGTGAAATAAGTAATTTTTTATTCAAGTGCAAAACCAAGAAAGAAATCTACTGTTATTTGTATTGATACTTAACACAGTGAATCAGCGTCTTAGTACTTTCAATACTGTATTGTGTCATTTGATTAGTCCTACCTCGTGGTCACTCGGTGCTTGGTTGCAGCGTTGATCCTCTCGGTGGTTGGTTGCGGCGATGTCCCTCTCGGGCAGCGTTGATCCTTTCGGTGGTTGGTTGTGGCGATGTCAATCTCGGTGGATGGCGATGGTGAATTCTCTCTCTGCGACTGGTGACGACGTCTCATTGCTGTCCCGTGTTTTCCCTCTACGTGGCTGGCAGCAGCTGTCGCGGTCCATGACCTGGGCGGTTCTAACATTGTCCCTAGCCCAGAGTAGGACTGTCGCTATCCCTTGCCCTGGATGGTTCTAACATTGTCCCTAGTCCAGAGTAGGACTTATTGTCCCTTGCCCTGGGCGGTACTAACATTGTCCCTAGCCCAAGGTGGGACTAACTGTTGCTTGTCTTGGACATTTATATCACTGTCCCTAGCCCAAGACTGTCTGCCTTTTCGCCGAGGGTAGTGGTGCTGTCTCCGTTGCTGGTGTTGATCCTCTCCGTTGCTGGTGTTGATCCTCTATGCTGCTGGTGTTGATCCTCTACGCTGCTGGTGTTGATCCTCTCCGTTCCTGTCGTTGGCGTTGTCCCTATTCCTGGCTGGAGGCGTCGCATCTGAAACATAGAAAAGGAGAAAGTCGTGTAGAAAAGGCATGTAGAACTAACGAAAAAATCTTTCAATTTGCAAAAAAATAAAAAATGAAAAAATAAATCGTACAAAACACACGTGTAACCATAGTGCTACCGGCAAACACATGGCAATCGTGATATTTCGCACGGAGCAAAACGTAAAAGAAATATAACTTAGCTTTATTGATGCAGTCCACTGTAGCTGGTGCAGGCGGTGTTGTTCCTCTCTGTGGCTGGCGCTGTTGTCCCTCTTTGTGGCTGGCACTGCTGTTCCTCTGCGTCGATTGCGGTGTTGTCCCTCTCTGTGGCTGGTGGCGGCTATCCCGGTGCCATGACCTGTGCGGTGCTAACATTGTCCCTAGCCCAGGCTGGTACCGTCAGTTCTTGCCCTGGGCGGTGCTAATATTGTCCCTAGCCCAGAGTAGGACTGTCACTATCCCTTGCCCTGGATGGTTCTAACATTGTCCCTAGTCCAGAGTAGGACTTATTGTCCCTTGCCCTGGGCGGTACTAACATTGTCCCTAGCCCAAGGTGGGACTAACTGTTGCTTGTCTTGGACGTTTATATCACTGTCCCTAGCCCAAGACTGTCTGCCTTTTCGCCGAGGGTAGTGGTGCTGTCTCCGCTGCTGGTGTTGATCCTCTACGCTGCTGGTGTTGATCCTCTATGCTGCTGGTGTTGATCCTCTACGCTGCTGGTGTTGATCCTCTTCGTTCCTGTCGTTGGCGTTGTCCCTATTCCTGCCTGGAGGCGCCGAATCTGAAACATAAAAAAGAAGAAAGTCGTGTAGAAAAGGCATGTAGAACTAACGAAAAAATCTTTCAATTTGTAAAAAAAATAAAAAATAAAAAAATAAATCGTACAAAACACACGTGTAACCATAGTGCTACCGGCAAACACATGGCAATCGTGATATTTCGCACGGAGCAAAACGTAAAAGAAATAACTTAGCTTTATTGATGCAGTCCTCTATAGCTGGTGCAGGTGGTGTTGTCCGTCTCTGTGGCTGGCGCTGTTGTCCCTCTCTGTGGCTGGCGCTGTTGTCCCTCTGCGTCGATTGCGGTGTTGTCCCTCTCTGTGGCTGGTGGCGGCTATCCCGGTGCCATGACCTGGGCGGTGCTAACATTGTCCCTAGCCCAGGCTGGTACCGTCAGTTCTTGCCCTGGGCGGTGCTAATATTGTCCCTAGCCCAGAGTAGGACTGTCACTATCCCTTGCCCTGGATGGTTCTAACATTGTCCCTAGTCCAGAGTAGGACTTATTGTCCCTTGCCCTGGGCGGTACTAACATTGTCCCTAGCCCAAGGTGGGACTAACTGTTGCTTGTCTTGGACGTTTATATCACTGTCCCTAGCCCAAGACTGTCTGCCTTTTCGCCGAGGGTAGTGGTGCTGTCTCCGTTGCTGGTGTTGATCCTCTACGCTGCTGGTGTTGATCCTCTACGCTGCTGGTGTTGATCCTCTTCGTTCCTGTCGTTGGCGTTGTCCCTATTCCTGGCTGGAGGCGCAGCATCTGAAATATAAAAAGAACAAGGCTATGCAGACAAGGCATATAGAATCAGCGATAAAGCTTATATTTTAAAAAAGAAATACAACCGTACAAAATACACGAGTTACCATAATGTCCTTCTGAACGCGCCACGCTCCTGAAATCCCGAACGCGAGGCGAGTGCAGCCAACAATCTTCCCGCTTGAATTGAATTCCGGGAGACTGTCTCACCGGCAGACTTCGGTTATTCAGGGTGAGGTCACGCTCGGATAACACATGGTACCCGCGATATTTCGTACGGAAGCAAAAACAATAAGAAAAATACTTAGCTCTGGTTTCCGAGTCCTCTTGATCTTCCTTGAGAGTTGAATCTGATGCGGCCTGGCGATGGTGGATTCCCTTCGGTGGCTGGTGGCGATGTCCTTCCGTTGCTGTCCGTGTTCTCCCTTTCCGTGGCTGGCAGCAGCTGTCGCGGTCCATGACCTGGGCGGTTCTAACATTGTCCCTAGCCCAGGATGGTACCGTCACTATCCTTCGACCTGGGCGGTTCTAACATTGTCCCTAGCCCAGAGTAGGACTGTCACTATCCCTTGCCCTGGATGGTTCTAACATTGTCCCTAGTCCAGAGTAGGACTTATTGTCCCTTGCCCTGGGCGGTACTAACATTGTCCCTAGCCCAAGGTGGGACTAACTGTTGCTTATCTTGGACATTTATATCACTGTCCCTAGCCCAAGACTGTCTGCCTTTTCGCCGAGGGTAGTGGTGCTGTCTCCGTTGCTGGTGTTGATCCTCTCCGTTGCTGGTGTTGATCCTCTATGCTGCTGGTGTTGATCCTCTACGCTGCTGGTGTTGATCCTCTCCGTTCCTGTCGTTGGCGTTGTCCCTATTCCTGGCTGGAGGCGTCGCATCTGAAACATAGAAAAGAAGAAAGTCGTGTAGAAAAGGCATGTAGAACTAACGAAAAAATCTTTCAATTTGCAAAAAAAAATAAAAAATGAAAAATTAAATCGTACAAAACACACGTGTTACCATAGTGCTACCGGCAAACACATGGCAATCGTGATATTTCGCACGGAGCAAAACGTAAAAGAAATAACTTAGCTTTATTGATGCAGTCCTCTGTAGCTGGTCCAGGCGGTGTTGTTCCTCTCTGTGGCTGGCGCTGTTGTCCCTCTCTGTGGCTGGCACTGCTGTTCCTCTGCGTCGATTGCGGTGTTGTCCCTCTCTGTGGCTGGTGGCGGCTATCCCGGTGCCATGACCTGGGCGGTGCTAACATTGTCCCTAGCCCAGGCTGGTACCGTCAGTTCTTGCCCTGGGCGGTGCTAATATTGTCCCTAGCCCAGAGTAGGACTGTCACTATCCCTTGCCCTGGATGGTTCTAACATTGTCCCTAGTCCAGAGTAGGACTTATTGTCCCTTGCCCTGGGCGGTACTAACATTGTCCCTAGCCCAAGGTGGGACTAACTGTTGCTTGTCTTGGACGTTTATATCACTGTCCCTAGCCCAAGACTGTCTGCCTTTTCGCCGAGGGTAGTGGTGCTGTCTCCGTTGCTGGTGTTGATCCTCTCCGTTGCTGGTGTTGATTCTCTACGCTGCTGGTGTTGATCCTCTACGCTGCTGGTGTTGATCCTCTACGCTGCTGGTGTTGATCCTCTCCGTTCCTGTCGTTGGCGTTGTCCCTATTCCTGGCTGGAGGCGTCGCATCTGAAACATAGAAAAGAAGAAAGTCGTGTAGAAAAGGCATGTAGAACTAACGAAAAAATCTTTCAATTTGCAAAAAAAAATAAAAAATGAAAAAATAAATCGTACAAAACACACGTGTAACCATAGTGCTACCGGCAAACACATGGCAATCGTGATATTTCGCACGGAGCAAAACGTAAAAGAAATAACTTAGCTTTATTGATGCAGTCCTCTGTAGCTGGTGCAGGTGGTGTTGTCCGTCTCTGTGGCTGGCGCTGTTGTCCCTCTCTGTGGCTGGCGCTGTTGTCCCTCTGCGTCGATTGCGGTGTTGTCCCTCTCTGTGGCTGGTGGCGGCTATCCCGGTGCCATGACCTGGGCGGTGCTAACATTGTCCCTAGCCCAGGCTGGTACCGTCAGTTCTTGCCCTGGGCGGTGCTAATATTGTCCCTAGCCCAGAGTAGGACTGTCACTATCCCTTGCCCTGGATGGTTCTAACATTGTCCCTAGTCCAGAGTAGGACTTATTGTCCCTTGCCCTGGGCGGTACTAACATTGTCCCTAGCCCAAGGTGGGACTAACTGTTGCTTGTCTTGGACGTTTATATCACTGTCCCTAGCCCAAGACTGTCTGCCTTTTCGCCGAGGGTAGTGGTGCTGTCTCCGTTGCTGGTGTTGATCCTCTATGCTGCTGGTGTTGATCCTCTACGCTGCTGGTGTTGATCCTCTTCGTTCCTGTCGTTGGCGTTGTCCCTATTCCTGGCTGGAGGCGCAGCATCTGAAATATAAAAAGAACAAGGCTATGCAGACAAGGCATATAGAATCAGCGATAAAGCTTATATTTTAAAAAAGAAATACAACCGTACAAAATACACGAGTTACCATAATGTCCTTCTGAACGCGCCACGCTCCTGAAATCCCGAACGCGAGGCGAGTGCAGCCAACAATCTTCCCGCTTGAATTGAATTCCGGGAGACTGTCTCACCGGCAGACTTCGGTTATTCAGGGTGAGGTCACGCTCGGATAACACATGGTACCCGCGATATTTCGTACGGAAGCAAAAACAATAAGAAAAATACTTAGCTCTGGTTTCCGAGTCCTCTTGATCTTCCTTGAGAGTTGAATCTGATGCGGCCTGGCGATGGTGGATTCCCTTCGGTGGCTGGTGGCGATGTCCTTCCGTTGCTGTCCGTGCTCTCCCTTTCCGTGGCTGGCAGCAGCTGTCGCGGTCCATGACCTGGGCGGTTCTAACATTGTCCCTAGCCCAGGATGGTACCGTCACTATCCTTCGCCCTGGGCGGTTCTAACATTGTCCCTAGCCCAGAGTAGGACTGTCACTATCCCTTGCCCTGGATGGTTCTAACATTGTCCCTAGTCCAGAGTAGGACTTATTGTCCCTTGCCCTGGGCGGTACTAACATTGTCCCTAGCCCAAGGTGGGACTAACTGTTGCTTGTCTTGGACGTTTATATCACTGTCCCTAGCCCAAGACTGTCTGCCTTTTCGCCGAGGGTAGTGGTGCTGTCTCCGTTGCTGGTGTTGATCCTCTCCGTTGCTGGTGTTGATCCTCTATGCTGCTGGTGTTGATCCTCTACGCTGCTGGTGTTGATCCTCTCCGTTCCTGTCGTTGGCGTTGTCCCTATTCCTGGCTGGAGGCGTCGCATCTGAAACATAGAAAAGAAGAAAGTCGTGTAGAAAAGGCATGTAGAACTAACGAAAAAATCTTTCAATTTGCAAAAAAAAAATAAAAAATGAAAAATTAAATCGTACAAAACACACGTGTAACCATAGTGCTACCGGCAAACACATGGCAATCGTGATATTTCGCACGGAGCAAAACGTAAAAGAAATAACTTAGCTTTATTGATGCAGTCCTCTGTAGCTGGTCCAGGCGGTGTTGTTCCTCTCTGTGGCTGGCGCTGTTGTCCCTCTCTGTGGCTGGCACTGCTGTTCCTCTGCGTCGATTGCGGTGTTGTCCCTCTCTGTGGCTGGTGGCGGCTATCCCGGTGCCATGACCTGGGCGGTGCTAACATTGTCCCTAGCCCAGGCTGGTACCGTCAGTTCTTGCCCTGGGCGGTGCTAATATTGTCCCTAGCCCAGAGTAGGACTGTCACTATCCCTTGCCCTGGATGGTTCTAACATTGTCCCTAGTCCAGAGTAGGACTTATTGTCCCTTGCCCTGGGCGGTACTAACATTGTCCCTAGCCCAAGGTGGGACTAACTGTTGCTTGTCTTGGACGTTTATATCACTGTCCCTAGCCCAAGACTGTCTGCCTTTTCGCCGAGGGTAGTGGTGCTGTCTCCGTTGCTGGTGTTGATCCTCTCCGTTGCTGGTGTTGATTCTCTACGCTGCTGGTGTTGATCCTCTACGCTGCTGGTGTTGATCCTCTCCGTTCCTGTCGTTGGCGTTGTCCCTATTCCTGGCTGGAGGCGTCGCATCTGAAACATAAAAAAGAAGAAAGTCGTGTAGAAAAGGCATGTAGAACTAACGAAAAAATCTTTCAATTTGAAAAAAAAAAAATAAAAAATAAAAAATAAAAAAATAAATCGTGCAAAACACACGTGTAACCATAGTGCTACCGGCAAACACATGGCAATCGTGATATTTCGCACGGAGCAAAACGTAAAAGAAATAACTTAGCTTTATTGATGCAGTCCTCTGTAGCTGGTGCAGGCGGTGTTGTTCCTCTCTGTGGCTGGCGCTGTTGTCCCTCTCTGTGGCTGGCACTGCTGTTCCTCTGCGTCGATTGCGGTGTTGTCCCTCTCTGTGGCTGGTGGCGGCTATCCCGGTGCCATGACCTGTGCGGTGCTAACATTGTCCCTAGCCCAGGCTGGTACCGTCAGTTCTTGCCCTGGGCGGTGCTAATATTGTCCCTAGCCCAGAGTAGGACTGTCACTATCCCTTGCCCTGGATGGTTCTAACATTGTCCCTAGTCCAGAGTAGGACTTATTGTCCCTTGCCCTGGGCGGTACTAACATTGTCCCTAGCCCAAGGTGGGACTAACTGTTGCTTGTCTTGGACGTTTATATCACTGTCCCTAGCCCAAGACTGTCTGCCTTTTCGCCGAGGGTAGTGGTGCTGTCTCCGTTGCTGGTGTTGATCCTCTCCGTTGCTGGTGTTGATTCTCTACGCTGCTGGTGTTGATCCTCTACGCTGCTGGTGTTGATCCTCTACGCTGCTGGTGTTGATCCTCTCCGTTCCTGTCGTTGGCGTTGTCCCTATTCCTGGCTGGAGGCGTCGCATCTGAAACATAAAAAAGAAGAAAGTCGTGTAGAAAAGGCATGTAGAACTAACGAAAAAATCTTTCAATTTGCAAAAAAAAAATAAAAAATGAAAAAATAAATCGTACAAAACACACGTGTAACCATAGTGCTACCGGCAAACACATGGCAATCGTGATATTTCGCACGGAGCAAAACGTAAAAGAAATAACTTAGCTTTATTGATGCAGTCCTCTGTAGCTGGTGCAGGCGGTGTTGACCCTCTCTGTGGCTGTCGCTGTTGTCCCTCTCTGTGGCTGGCACTGCTGTTCCTCTGCGTCGATTGCGGTGTTGTCCCTCTCTGTGGCTGGTGGCGGCTATCCCGGTGCCATGACCTGTGCGGTGCTAACATTGTCCCTAGCCCAGGCTGGTACCGTCAGTTCTTGCCCTGGGCGGTGCTAATATTGTCCCTAGCCCAGAGTAGGACTGTCACTATCCCTTGCCCTGGATGGTTCTAACATTGTCCCTAGTCCAGAGTAGGACTTATTGTCCCTTGCCCTGGGCGGTACTAACATTGTCCCTAGCCCAAGGTGGGACTAACAGTTGCTTGTCTTGGACGTTTATATCACTGTCCCTAGCCCAAGACTGTCTGCCTTTTCGCCGAGGGTAGTGGTGCTGTCTCCGTTGCTGGTGTTGATCCTCTCCGTTGCTGGTGTTGATTCTCTACGCTGCTGGTGTTGATCCTCTACGCTGCTGGTGTTGATCCTCTCGCTGCTGGTGTTGATCCTCTCCGTTCCTGTCGTTGGCGTTGTCCCTTTTCCTGGCTGGAGGCGTCGCATCTGAAACATAAAAAAGAAGAAAGTCGTGTAGAAAAGGCATGTAGAACTAACGAAAAAATCTTTCAATTTGCAAAAAAAAATAAAAAATGAAAAAATAAATCGTACAAAAGACACGTGTAACCATAGTGCTACCGGCAAACACATGGCAATCGTGATATTTCGCACGGAGCAAAACGTAAAAGAAATAACTTAGCTTTATTGATGCAGTCCTCTGTAGCTGGTGCAGGCGGTGTTGTTCCTCTCTGTGGCTGGCGCTGTTGTCCCTCTCTGTGGCTGGCACTGCTGTTCCTCTGCGTCGATTGCGGTGTTGTCCCTCTCTGTGGCTGGTGGCGGCTATCCCGGTGCCATGACCTGGGCGGTGCTAACATTGTCCCTAGCCCAGGCTGGTACCGTCAGTTCTTGCCCTGGGCGGTGCTAATATTGTCCCTAGCCCAGAGTAGGACTGTCACTATCCCTTGCCCTGGATGGTTCTAACATTGTCCCTAGTCCAGAGTAGGACTTATTGTCCCTTGCCCTGGGCGGTACTAACATTGTCCCTAGCCCAAGGTGGGACTAACTGTTGCTTGTCTTGGACGTTTATATCACTGTCCCTAGCCCAAGACTGTCTGCCTTTTCGCCGAGGGTAGTGGTGCTGTCTCCGTTGCTGGTGTTGATCCTCTCCGTTGCTGGTGTTGATCCTCTATGCTGCTGGTGTTGATCCTCTACGCTGCTGGTGTTGATCCTCTCCGTTCCTGTCGTTGGCGTTGTCCCTATTCCTGGCTGGAGGCGTCGCATCTGAAACATAGAAAAGAAGAAAGTCGTGTAGAAAAGGCATGTAGAACTAACGAAAAAATCTTTCAATTTGCAAAAAAAAAAAAAAAATGAAAAAATAAATCGTACAAAACACACGTGTAACCATAGTGCTACCGGCAAACACATGGCAATCGTGATATTTCGCACGGAGCAAAACGTAAAAGAAATAACTTAGCTTTATTGATGCAGTCCTCTGTAGCTGGTGCAGGCGGTGTTGTCCCTCTCTGTGGCTGGCGCTGTTGTCCCTCTCTGTGGCTGGCACTGCTGTTCCTCTGCGTCGATGGCGGTGTTGTCCCTCTCTGTGGCTGGTGGCGGCTATCCCGGTGCCATGACCTGGGCGGTGCTAACATTGTCCCTAGCCCAGGCTGGTACCGTCAGTTCTTGCCCTGGGCGGTGCTAATATTGTCCCTAGCCCAGAGTAGGACTGTCACTATCCTTTGCCCTGGATGGTTCTAACATTGTCCCTAGTCCAGAGTAGGACTTATTGTCCCTTGCCCTGGGCGGTACTAACATTGTCCCTAGCCCAAGGTGGGACTAACTGTTGCTTGTCTTGGACGTTTATATCACTGTCCCTAGCCCAAGACTGTCTGCCTTTTCGCCGAGGGTAGTGGTGCTGTCTCCGTTGCTGGTGTTGATCCTCTCCGTTGATGGTGTTGATCCTCTACGCTGCTGGTGTTGATCCTCTACGCTGCTGGTGTTGATCCTCTCCGTTCCTGTCGTTGGCGTTGTCCCTATTCCTGGCTGGAGGCGTCGCATCTGAAACATAGAAAAGAAGAAAGTCGTGTAGAAAGGGCATGTAGAACTAACGAAAAAATCTTTCAATTTGCAAAAAAAAAATAAAAAATGAATAAATCGTACAAAACACACGTGTAACCATAGTGCTACCGGCAAACACATGGTAATCGTGATATTTCGCACGGAGATAAACGTTAAAGAAATAACTTAGCTTTATTGATGCAGTCCTCTGTAGCTGGTGCAGGCGGTGTTGTCCGTCTCTGTGGCTGGCGCTGTTGTCCCTCTCTGTGGCTGGCACTGCTGTTCCTCTGCGTCGATTGCGGTGTTGTCCCTCTCTGTGGCTGGTGGCGGCTATCCCGGTGCCATGACCTGAGCGGTGCTAACATTGTCCCTAGCCCAGGCTGGTACCGTCAGTTCTTGCCCTGGGCGGTGCTAATATTGTCCCTAGCCCAGAGTAGGACTGTCACTATCTCTTGCCCTGGATGGTTCTAACATTGTCCCTAGTCCAGAGTAGGACTTATTGTCCCTTGCCCTGGGCGGTACTAACATTGTCCCTAGCCCAAGGTGGGACTAACTGTTGCTTGTCTTGGACGTTTATATCACTGTCCCTAGCCCAAGACTGTCTGCCTTTTCGCCGAGGGTAGTGGTGCTGTCTCCGTTGCTGGTGTTGATCCTCTCCGTTGATGGTGTTGATCCTCTACGCTGCTGGTGTTGATCCTCTACGCTGCTGGTGTTGATCCTCTCCGTTCCTGTCGTTGGCGTTGTCCCTATTCCTGGCTGGAGGCGTCGCATCTGAAACATAGAAAAGAAGAAAGTCGTGTAGAAAAGGCATGTAGAACTAACGAAAAAATCTTTCAATTTGCAAAAAAAAAAATAAAAAATAAAAAAATAAATCGTACAAAACACACGTGTTAACCATAGTGCTACCGGCAAACACATGGCACTCGTGATATTTCGCACGGAGCAAAACGTAAAAGAAATAACTTAGCTTTATTGATGCAGTCCTCTGAAGCTGGTCCAGGCGGTGTTGTTCCTCTCTGTGGCTGGCGCTGTTGTCCCTCTCTGTGGCTGGCACTGCTGTTCCTCTGCGTCGATTGCGGTGTTGTCCCTCTCTGTGGCTGGTGGCGGCTATCCCGGTGCCATGACCTGGGCGGTGCTAACATTGTCCCTAGCCCAGGCTGGTACCGTCAGTTCTTGCCCTGGGCGGTGCTAATATTGTCCCTAGCCCAGAGTAGGACTGTCACTATCCCTTGCCCTGGATGGTTCTAACATTGTCCCTAGTCCAGAGTAGGACTTATTGTCCCTTGCCCTGGGCGGTACTAACATTGTCCCTAGCCCAAGGTGGGACTAACTGTTGCTTGTCTTGGACATTTATATCACTGTCCCTAGCCCAAGACTGTCTGCCTTTTCGCCGAGGGTAGTGGTGCTGTCTCCGTTGCTGGTGTTGATCCTCTCCGTTGCTGGTGTTGATCCTCTATGCTGCTGGTGTTGATCCTCTACGCTGCTGGTGTTGATCCTCTCCGTTCCTGTCGTTGGCGTTGTCCCTATTCCTGGCTGGAGGCGTCGCATCTGAAACATAAAAAAGAAGAAAGTCGTGTAGAAAAGGCATGTAGAACTAACGAAAAAATCTTTCAATTTGCAAAAAAAAATAAAAAATGAAAAAATAAATCGTACAAAACACACGTGTAACCATAGTGCTACCGGCAAACACATGGCAATCGTGATATTTCGCACGGAGCAAAACGTAAAAGAAATAACTTAGCTTTATTGATGCAGTCCTCTGTAGCTGGTGCAGGCGGTGTTGTTCCTCTCTGTGGCTGGCGCTGTTGTCCCTCTCTGTGGCTGGCACTGCTGTTCCTCTGCGTCGATGGCGGTGTTGTCCCTCTCTGTGGCTGGTGGCGGCTATCCCGGTGCCATGACCTGGGCGGTGCTAACATTGTCCCTAGCCCAGGCTGGTACCGTCAGTTCTTGCCCTGGGCGGTGCTAATATTGTCCCTAGCCCAGAGTAGGACTGTCACTATCCCTTGCCCTGGATGGTTCTAACATTGTCCCTAGTCCAGAGTAGGACTTATTGTCCCTTGCCCTGGGCGGTACTAACATTGTCCCTAGCCCAAGGTGGGACTAACTGTTGCTTGTCTTGGACGTTTATATCACTGTCCCTAGCCCAAGACTGTCTGCCTTTTCGCCGAGGGTAGTGGTGCTGTCTCCGTTGCTGGTGTTGATCCTTTTCCGTTGCTGGTGTTGATCCTCTATGCTGCTGGTGTTGATCCTCTACGCTGCGCTGTCCTCCGCTAGGCTGTCCTCCGCTGGGCTGTCCTGGTTATCTTCTGAAACACTTTGAGAAACGTAAAAAGTAATATTTTGATAATGCAAAAGAAACCCGAACCGAACCCAGAAAAAGCCCGAAACCCGGAATGGAATACGTCAATATTCACGATTTAAAAAAAAAAACCAGAAAAATTTGACTTATCACTGTCCGCTGCTTGGCTGTCCACTGCTTGGCTGTCCGCTGCTTGGCTGTCCTCCACTTGGCTGTCCGCTGCTTGGCTGTCGACTGCTTGGCTGTCCGCTGCTTGGCTATCCGCCGCCTGCCTGTCCGCTGCTTGGCTGTCTCTCTGGAACACTACTACAAAGAACAACTTAATTAATATGATGATAACGTAAACAAAACCCGAACCGAACCAGAAAAAAACCCCAAACCCGGAATGGAATACGTCAATATTCACGATTTAAAAAAAGGACAATAAAATTTGACTTATCGCTGTCCACTGCTTGGCTGTCCCCCGCTTGGCTGTCCTCCGCTTGGCTATCCTCCGCTTGGCTGTTCTCCGCTTGGCTGTCCTCCGCTTGGCTGTCCTCCGCTTGGCTGTCCTCCGCTCGGCTGTCCTCCGCTTGGCTGTCCTCCGCTTGGCTGTCCTCCGCTTGGCTGTCCACTGCTTGGCTCCACTTGGCTATCCACTGCTTGGCTGTCCTCGGCTTGGCTGTCCACTGCTTGGCTGTCCTCCGCTTGGCTATCCACTACTTGGCTGTCCTCCACTTGGCTATCCACTGCTTGGCTGTCCTCCGCCTGGCTGTCCCCTTCAAACAAGTTAAATTTGATATCTATGTCAAGCCAAGAATTATTCATTATTAAAGTTTTCCTATGTTCCAGTTTCTTACACAATTAATAAGTTCTTACAAGAGTTGAAGTTTGAAGTTGAAGGGTTACCGGCGTTAAAATTGATTCATCCGATTTTTTCATTCGTAATGTAATATTTGTAAATTAAACAAACGAAAACGATTCTTACCTGCTGATGGGCTCGTCTTGTTGATCCGATGCTTTCATCTTTGCCCGCTTTCCGCCTCCAAGCTGTCAAACAATAAAACGATCCTTTGTTAAATGAGAAAATTCTGTGTTTGCTTTCTAATTTGATCAATTTAAACCAAGTTTCTGACGTAACTTTAAAAAGCTCTTGATTCGTTTATCGTGAGTATAAGTTTCAGCAACGGAGGCAAAATTGGTCAAAAATATATCGCGGGGAGGAGGGGGGGGGGGGAGGGATTTGAAAGCCGAGAACAGCTGTGTGATGGGAGGCAAAACAATGCCAATTCTACTTTCTTTTCTTGCTTCAGAATGTTGATTTTTAGCGATTTAAAAAAAAGACTTACGTGTTGATGGACCCTGTCCAATGATCCGATGCCATCTTTGGCGGTTGTCCGGCATCTTCTAGCCAGCTGTCAAAAAAGCAAACAAAAATATGACCGTGTTCTCATTTGTTAAATAAAAGAATATTAATTAGTTCATTTAGCTTAAGGAGGTGGGGGAAAGTTCGTCATAAGTGTAGGAAAGCATTTACAAAAGTTTTTCTAATTTGTTTTTCATTCTTACCAATGCCGAGTATGGGGGCATATCTAGGCAAATTATCACTCGAGACAAGGGCGTGCAAATTGCGCGATGCCGTATTCAAAACAAGGTCAATTTGTCCTATTTGTTATGACTGCGCAAGTCGCTATTTGGTGAAGAAATGTGAAAAATAGATTCGTACGCGTTGATTGGCTCTTCCTGGTGACCCGATGCTCTCATCTTTGGCGGTTGTCCGGCGTCTTCTTGCCAGCTGTCAAAAAGCAAAGAAAAATATTACCGTGTTATTATTTGTTCAGTAAAAGAATATTAATTAGTTCATTTCTTCACGTAGCTTAAGGAGGTACGGAAAAGTTCTTGTTATAAGCATAAGAAAAAGTATTTACAAAGGTTATTCGAATCTTTTATCAGTCTTATGAATGCCAAGTTTAGGGGGCAGAGCTGGACAACCTCAACTGTAAAACAAGGTCAATTTGTCCCATTTTTCATGGCCTCTTAAGTCAATATTTGGTAAAGAAACGTTACAATGGAATTCGTACGTTTTGATTGGCTCATCCTGATAACTCGACGCTCTCATCTTTGGCGGTTGTCCGGCGTCTTCGCGCTAGCTATCACACAAATGAAATATATCCAGCGTTATAATCCTGACAAATTACATTAAATAATTTTGTTTATTTTTTAATTTATTTTTTATTTTTTACCTGCTTTTAAAGACGGATAATTGTTTCGAAAATTCGGGTAAAAGCTAGAAAGATAATTTACTTTGGGCGTCGGCGATCGCGAAAAACGGGATAGCTGTGCTAAATTTGTTCTAAACACATTAAAACAGATTCTTACGTGTTGCTGCGCTCCACCTGTTTGACACGATGCCACCTTTCTCGGCTGTACGCATCTTCTCGCGAGCTAAAACACAGACAAATACGTAAATGCTTTTTGTGATAATAACAAAGCCATCTATTGTTGAGTTTTCTTTTTGACACTTTGAAGATTTTCAATCCCCATAGTTTATTGCCCATTTGGATGCTAAAAACGTTGAATAGACGTTTGTATATGGTCACACGTGATCACAACCAAATTACAACCGGATTTAATGTCGCGGAAGTACCTTTTTGCGGCAAAATCATCTACACATCGTTGCTTATCCAATGTCTATTCAACGTTATATCAAAGACGTTACTCGATGGTGGCAACCAATCAAAACAAGAATGTCAGTGAAACTGAGCAAGTCCGCCGAATCCGTGCAATGCCAGGATTTCAACAGAAAAGTTTAAAAAAAAATAACATATATCCGGATAAAACTCTGTGAAAAAATGTGTTATTTGTTACCAAGTTTCATTAAATTCATAAGCATATTCACTTAAATACACAACTGTAATATATTCCTAACTGAAGGAAAAACAAATATAAACAAGTATGCGAATCCCCGGCAGGCGTGCATTTCTAGGATTTCAATTTTCGTAGCAGTAGTGTCTGTGGGAAATGTAGATCATCTTTTGTTAACAATGAACTTACACGTTGATTTCCCGTCGAGATGCCCTTCTGGTCTTCTCTCCGCTGCTTGGCTGCCCGGCTGTCTGCTGCTTGGCTGTCCGCTGCTTGGCTGTTGGCCGCTTCGCTGCCCGCTGCTTGGCTGTCCGCCACCTGGCTGTCCGCTGCTTGGCTGTCCGCCGCCTGGCTGTCCGCTGCTTGGCTGTCCGCTGCTTGGCTGTCTTCCTGAAACACTACTAAAACGAAGAACGTAATTAATATAGTGATAACGTGAATGAAACCCGAACCGAAAAAGAAAAAAGCCCCCATCCCAAAATGGAATACGTCAATATTCACGATTTAAAAAAAAAAGAACAATAAAAATTCGACTTATCGCTGTCCACTGCTTGGCTGTCCTCCGCTGCTTGGCTGTCCTCCCCTTGGCTATCCACTGCTTGGCTGTGCTCCACTTGGCTGTCCTCCGCTTGGCTGTCTACTGCTTAGCTGCTCTCTGCTTGGCTGTCCTCCGCTTGACTGTCCGCTGCTTGGCTGTTCTCTGCTTGGCTGCTCTTTGCTTGGCTGTCCTCCACTTGGCTGTGCACCGCTTGGCTGTTCTCTGCTTGGCTGTCCACCTCTTGGCTGTTCTCTGCTTGGTTTGTCGCTGGATGGTTGTCCTCTTCTTCACCTGCAAAAGTGTCTTTTTGTCAAGCCAAAAGCTATCCACTATCAAAGTTTTTCCAAGTTTCTTACGTAGATTAAGAAGTTATACTGTAGCAGTTATGATAGCCGTGACCCCGTTTTAGTACTGGGTCATAGCTGGATAAGTGTGTCTGTAGAGGAAAGTAGTTTCTCACCCCATTTAAAAACAACATAACCATCAGAGATGCAAGGCCCTCAGCCATGGGAAACATACTTGAAAAAAGAGAGCAAAACTGGAGGTGACCCAGTCGGTGCAATGAAATCTATGACATAAATGTATCAAGTACTTACAAAAATAGGATGGCAGTGCTTTAAGATGAAAAATAATATATCATGAGACACAGCCCTTTCCAAAATCCAGCTGAGCCACTGTCCTTGAGCGAATATGGCTCATATACAATACCGATCCTTATTAGTCGATATACTAGCTATATCTCAAATATCTTAATTGTAAAATAACTATGTTAGAGAGTGTTCACAAGCCAAATGTTAACAAGCCAAATGTTAACGACACTTGATAATGGTACAAATAAAAAATTAAAAGTCCAGCTGACCCACTGTCCTTGGACGAATATGGCTCATATACAATAGCGATCTTTATTAGTCCATACACTAGCTATATCTCAAATATCTTAACAACTGTAAAATAACTGTAGGCTAGAGAGTGTTCACAAGATAAAAGATTAACAGACGGACAGACGGATGGAGGCCTTACCAATAGCCCTTAGCCATTTTATTGCTGAGGGCTAAAAATTAACCTGCCAGCCATATATTTTTTCTCGAGAAATGCTTGGTTTGGTTTTCTTTTTTTTTTTTTTTTTGATTTAATTTACACCCTTTCCCACTTTTCCCTTATGTTTTATTACCCCCTGCCCCCCACCTAAAAAAATCAGTGTCGGGGAGGGGGTGGAGATAAAGATTCAATACTTGCGTCGAATCAACGCATAGCTTCGCACCATATTATTTAAATAACGAAAAATTAGAAATGTGTCCGTTGGACCACGTATAGTCCGCCTGCCCCCATTTGTCACAGCCTTGAGAAGTTTTTTAGGCACATTCTTGACAGAAGTTAATGGCATAAAGCTCTACACGTATATATGTACTGAAAACGTGTATTTTGAGCTTAAGTTCGGGCGACCCTCATGGACTGACGGACGGGCCGACGCTGACCCAAAGGAGAGGTACACAATTACAACCCATAACTACAACTACAATCCATATAGGTTTCAGGGTGATGACAGCAAAACCCTATGACAAGTTCGGTCCGCAAACTAAAAACTATTTTGCATTTGCATTTGTCATTGAATAAATACATTTGTCAGCATCGAATACCCGTATCTCGGACATTGGTTGGAAGGGAGCGCAACAATTTTGGAAGGGGGAAGGAGGGACAGGGGATGAGGGACGGGGGAGAGGGGAGGAAGGACGGGGGAGAGAGGAGGGACGGGGAGGGGAGGGGAGGAAGGACGGGGGAGAGGGGAGGGACGGGGAGGGGAGGGGAGGAAGGACGGGGCGGAGGGGAGGGGAGGGACGGGGGAGAGGGGAGGGGAAGGACAGACGCGGGAGAGGGGAGGGGGAGGAAGGACGAGAGAGATGGAAGGAGGGACAGGGAGGGGGAGGGACAGGGGAGGAGGGACAGGGGAAGGAGAGGAGGGGGAGGAAGGACGGGGAGAGGGGAAGAGGGACGGGCAACAGGGGAGGAGGGACGGGGGAGGGGAGGGGGGATTAAGCAAAACTATGAAAAGTTCAGTCCACAAAACTTAAATTCTGCGCTGATAAGCGTCCTGAGCCTAAGTTCAGATGACACTCACGGAACGATGTACGGGCCGACGCCGGCCCCAAGGTGAGGTGACAACTACAACCCATAAGCCTTCAATCCATAAAGAATTCAAGTTGATTTAAGCAAACCCCTAGGACAAGCTCGGTCCATAAACTTAAAAACTGCATTAATAGCCGTTCTGCGCATAAGTTCAGAGGTCACTCACGGATCGACGGACAAACCGACGCCGGCCCAAAGGGCAGTTGCACAATTACAACCCATAAGCTTTCAATCCATATAGGTTTCAAGTTGATTGAAGCAAAACCCTAGGACAAGTTCAGTCCACAAAACTTAAAAACTGCGCTTATAGCCGTTCTGTGCCTAAGTCACAACGGAACCCAAAAGTCTTTTTCACCAAATTAGGCTTATTTTAGCATCGAAACAAGTTTCTTGGTCTTAATATGAAATTTTTGTCTTGGGTCACGCACGCACGCACACGCACGGACAAGTCAAAAACATAATAGCCCTTCAGACTGTCATCGGGCGGTCTATAAAAATCAACAACACTCGGTGCCGGTGGTGGGGGAGTGGAGTATGGATTCAATACTTAAGTTTCACCAGCGCACAAATTTGCAAAAAAAAAAAAAAAAAAAAAAAATCGGTGTCGGGGAGGGGGGGGGGTGAGGAGTGGAGGTATGGATTCAATACTTAAGTCTCATCAACGCACAAATTTGCCAAAAAAAATAAATAAATAAATAAAAATTAAAAAAAAATTAAAAAAATAAAAAGATAGATGACACAGTATTCTAGATTCAACACTTAAGTCGAATCAACGCACAGCTTCGCACCATATTATTTAAGTAACAAAAAAGTCAACAACACGCGGTGCCGGTGGTGGGGGAGTGGAGGTATGGATTCAATACTAAGTCTGACCAGAGCACATATTTGCAAAACCAAAAAAAAAAAAAAAAAAAAAAAAAAATCGGTGTCGGGGAGGGGGGTGGGGTGGGGAGTGGAGGTATGGATACTTAAGTCTCACCAGCGCACAAATTTGCAAAACAAAACAAAACAAAAAAAAAAAAAAAAAAAAAAATCGGTGTCGGGGAGGGGGGTGGGGTGGGGAGTGGAGGTATGGATTCAATACTTAAGTCTCACCATCACACAAATTTGCAAAAAAAAAAAAAAAAAAAAAAAAAAAAAATCGGTGTCGGGGAGGGGGGTGGGGTGGGGAGTGGAGGTATGGATACTTAAGTCTCACCAGCGCACAAATTTGCAAAACAAAACAAAAACAAAAAAACAAAAAAAAAAAATTCGGTGTCGGGGAGGGCGGTGGGGTGGGGAGTGGAGGTATGGATTCAATACTTAAGTCTCATCAACGCACAAATTTGCAAAAAAAAAAAAAATAAATAAATAAATAAAAATTAAAAAAAATAAAAAAATAAAAAGATCGATGACACAGGATTTAAATAAATAAGATACCACAGATCGCCATTTAACGAAACAACACAACGTAATAAAAGCTGTTTTACCAGTCAACAAAAATAGACTCGCCCGACTGAAGCGCCGTCTAGCGGAGGAGAGGAGAGTATAGAAGAGCGCTGTTTTCGGTGTTTTTAGAAGCTGAAACGCACGAATCTGACCTCCTCTCATACTCCCTTCTTTGCTGACAGATGGCGTGCTAGTAACTCAGATAAAGTGGGCTAAACCATTTCTATCTGCTTTAAAATAGGGGTGAACAGCTTTTTTCACTATTTTATGCCGAAAAATGCGACGTCACATGAGCGATAATCGAATTTCTTTTAGAAAACAGCCTTTTAAGCCTCGCTCAGAGAATGCTGGATACGTAACCCCCTCCCGCTCAAACTTCACAACGACATAAATGGGTCTTCCATGACTTACACGTTCAGCACTACTTTATGACCCGGAAACCCTCCTCCCATCACCGCAGTGGCGGATCCAAGGAGGGTTTAGGGATTGCAACCCCCAATTCCAAAAAATAGGACCCCAGCTGGCTTAGGAGTGCGCGCATGCCCATACGCTGGCCCAAGTTGAACCCCCCCCCCCTCCTTGCCCGAAAGCTGTATCCGCCACTGCCCAGTCATCCAGAAACTCCATTGGGAGTCATATCGTGGTGAAACGTAAGACTTTCGTCAAAGAGCCGCGAAACGTTCTAAAAGCGTTCCTTTTTTTGCAAGCTCTACAGTTTTGTCATTCTTTTTGGAAAGTTATGGAAATAAAAATTTCATTTACCGGTACCGTAGTGTACATAAGGGACCAACGAAAGTCGACTGAACAAAAACTAAAACTTAAAATGATTTTTTTTTTTTTTTTGCGTTTTGCAATGCAAATTCAAAATGGAAAAGCAATTTTTTTCTCTATTTTTTTTTTCATTTGAAAGAAAAAAATTGAAAGGACAAACCGTACACGAAACCCACATCCCCCATGTCGTTCACTCACTGCAATTCCTTCCATCCCCTTCTCTTTTATGTCAGAAAGCTACGAGTAGCTGTTGGGCAGGTAAGACCCCAAAGCTATCTGCCAGACCCGAGATATGTGCCCGATTAGCTCGGACAGTCGTCAATGCAAACACGACTACCTGCATCAATTTACACCGACACGAGAGGTCTGCACGCGCACGGCCCAGTAATAGAATCCTCATTAACAGGCCATTTATAATACTTTATAATTTTGTTATCCGTCTGCGTTACATTTGGATTACCCTATGGCCCTTTTAAAATAAAAGCACTTCTTGTTTTTTTTCTTTTTTACACACTTCATTTTCTTCACATACGCATGTATCGGCACACTAGATCTGCAGTTTGTGAGAGACTTAGTACCGGGCCCTTCATGAGCCCACACAGGCCTTCACTCTATTCATGTGGTAATCAGGAGTCCCAGTGGTGGCACTGAAAGGCGGGTAATTTTGAGGTCAGACGCGGCCCGCGCGGAGGGTCAAATTTTGCTTTAAAATGGCTGTAATTTTCATTCAGTTAATTCCACGCACAAAAAGTGAGCTTGTTTCAGAACTGTACTTAGCGTCGGTCAGTGGACGCCACATAAATTATTTTTGCCAGTCTTTCATCCTTTGGTCATAAACAACCGTTTTCGCAAATAATAATAATAATAAGTCCGCAGCCTTTTTTTTTTTACATTTCGAACGGTTCGTGTTGCACTTCACTACCACTTTTTTTGTCTATGTACAAGTTGTTCGTTTTTCTGACATGAAAATGGAATAACAACATGCATCTATAAATTAATCAAATCTACACAAATCCAAGCAGTTAATATCTCACCAATATTCAATTTTCCCCTCTTTTCTCCAGCTTTTCGCAGTTCGAAAGTGTGTTCTACTGGGGTTAGTGACCACTGGTTTTCAAAACACTGGGATTGTTAACGGATCTATTGGGTTGCAAGTTTGCTCTGTCCCCTCTAAATCCCATTTTGCCCCCATCGAAACCGAAGTTTACAGCTTACAACTTCTACTCCGCCAAAAACTGTCTACAAGAACATTTCTTGCAAACCGAAAAATTTTATTCAGTCTGAAAAACGACCAGCCTCTTTCCGAGAAGTTTTTTTGGTTATTTTCCTTCGGCTACCGAAATTTCACAAAAACAGCACAACTCCATGCTTTTAATACATTCAAAACAAAACAAAATAATTCACATACCTTAAATAATTGAGGAATTATCCATCTTTTTTTTTTTTTGGCATTTTTTTATCCACTTCCATTTTCTTACTCCTTCCTTCTTGCTTGTGCCTGGTCTGTTTGACGACATTTGAATTCAGTTGAGAAGTCTTGTCAGCACACGTGATGTTTAAGGGCCAATCATAGGCGTTCACTTATTTCCCAAACGCGGGAGCACCCGGTGATATTCTGGTTGTGTGGTCAGGCTGAACGGAACTACTGCAGTCAGTGAGGGAAATTCCATAGTTCAAAAGAGGGGAGGGAGGGGGTTAGGTGTGGGGTGGGGATGGAGAGCGGACGTGGGAAAATTTTTTAAAGAATTGAATTTTTTGCGCAAGTTTCCAGGAAAGAAAGGGTCACTGGCGTGATTTGATGTGTAAGACGGTGGCCACACAATTTATATCAGCATGCGCCGTGTACTGCAGGTCGATGAGACACCCCTACGCGGCGTCCAGTAGACTCGGTATATGGTTGATTATTGAGGGGAAGGGAAGGTATTCTCCCGTGACGCTGCATAGACGCGGGAATCGATGTTGCCTTAATGTCGGCTGATCAATGAGGAAATCCCATAGTTTGAGTGAGGGGAGGGAGGGGGTTAGGGTGGGGTGGGGATGAAAGGCGGAAGTGGGAAAATTTAAAAAAAAATGGCATTTTTGGGCATGCCTTCCGGAACGAAAGTGATTTTGTTACATCTGTTGCGTAAGGCGGTGTCCATACAGTTTATATCAGCATGCGCCGTGTACTACACGTCGATGATACACCCCTACGCGGCGTCCAGTAGACTCGGTATATGGTTGATTATTGAGTGGAAGGGAAGGTATTCTCCCGTGACGCTGCATAGACGCGGGAATCGATGTAGTCGGCTGGTGTCACTATTAAACGCCTGGATACACAAAATTAGAGGATCATTTCCATATGCAATCTGTATGCATAAATTCCAAAAGTCAGATACACATTTCATGCTTGCTTTAATTTTAAGGGCTAGTTAATGACAATGGGCGTACGCACTGAGCCAGAGACTCCCCCTCCCCTTCCCCCACCCCCTCCGCTCACCCTCCCCCGCCCCACCCCCTCCCTCCTCCCTCGCCCCGCATTGTGCCATAGACGCTGATAAGTGATTACAGGTCGAGAAAATATCGGAAATTTGATGCAACGTTCGATCGAGAACTCGAATTCGGTAGATAAATGTGAATGGCATAGCCACGCTCTCGATTTTGGCCTTAGTTTCAATGAGCATCCATCTCGTGATATTATAATCATAAAAAAAAACATCCCGATAAACATTTTGAACCTCATAAACAACTCACCATCCTTGCCTTGGCATTCGCAGGCTATAATGTTCTGTTGACCAAAATGCTATAGGATCCAAAGCGACATGCTAAATTTCTAAATTCTTAACCGCTGACATACTGCATCCAAAAAAGTTTTTTCGACGAATGTATGGTTTGGTGTAGCTGTTCACCGGCTATTTTTTCCTTTTTCTTTTTTTTTTTTTGTTTTTTTTTTTTTGCAGAAGTTAGAAAAGGGCCAAAGTGCCAGACAATTCAGTGACCGATGTTGTAAGGACCGCAGCAACGCGCACAGAGACCTGGGCACGTATTCTTCGAATCTTACAGTGAAACCGTAGCTGGGGTGCTGGAAGTGGATTCCAACATTTTCCACGTATCATGGCATAGAAGTGAGCTAAAAAGTGCAAACATTCTTCTAAACACTAATCGACTATAAGCAATTCCCCCCTCACCTTCCCTCACTTTTTTTTTTTTTTTTGGCTTGGGGGATGTTAGTGAAAAAAGGCCTTGTTTCAACATTTTTGCACAGGTAATGATACAACGCGTTTGTGTAATGATTCACCCCTCACCCTAAAAATAAAAGTTCTCGCCAGACTGTTATTGTCATTACATGATCTATTTTTTAACACAAGCGTAATATATGTATAAGCAAAATACCTTAGATTAAAGCCAAAATTCTTTTGAGGATGCCGAGCAGCTAAGTATCTCAAGTACCTAATGATTTCGAGAATACGGGCCCTGCTGTTTGTTGCGACAGAGGTTTTCTTTCTCAGTCTTTTTAACACATTGACAAATTCATATTGTAAAATACTGAAAGGCTGCGAAGGCACAAGTTAGTCAATAGGAAATCGCGAAAAGGTTTTTTGTATGTCAATGAGGCCAAATGCACTCCATCACAGGCCTGCACGGGAACATCAGAGGCCTGCGCGGGAACATCAGAGGCCTGCACGGGAACATCAGAGGCCTGCGCGGGAACATCAGAGGCCTGCTCGGGAACACCAGAGGCCTGCGCGGGAACATCAGAGGCCTGCGCGGGAACATCAGAGGCCCGGTCAAAAAATCAAGTGCGGGCAACGCGTTCAAAGACTTGGGCACGTATTCTCGAAATCTTCACATCAAGCCATAGCTCTGCTTCTGTGAATGGATTCTAGTTTCAACGTGAGCTAAAACGTGCATACAATCTTCTCAACACACACGCCCCTACCCACCTCACCCCCCCCCCCCCTTTCCTCACGGCCAGCCTCGTCGAAATTGACACATAAAACATTTCTAATGCTAAATAGTGTTGAGTGGAAGGTATTGTACGATGAATAAGAAAATACAAACACAACATATAATATAAAATATAATTTTTAATAAAATAAAGATAAGACAAAGCTGTAAGGTCAGGAAGAAAACTGATCTTGCTTCTCACCTTCTTTTTAAAGGAACTTGGTCTGGCTGGCAGGCAACCCATTTGATTACCGGCATTAGCCGCTCCGGGGCCAAACCCTGAGAGGCGTGCGAATCGGTATCATGCCTCCTGTAACTTTTTAAAACAAATCAGAACCGTGATTACCAAGTTTGGAAAATATACCCTTGTCAAATCTAGCTTAATCGACCTCCCCCCCCCCCTCCCCCCACCGTTCTCCGCGGTTCTGGACAACACATGATATCACAAATTCCTACTAAGTGCCACCTCCCCTGAATTAAATATTTCTTTTCATTTTGAGAAAATGATTGGTGTTTGCAGTATTTTTTATAAAATATTTGTTTCCAGCTTGCACAGGGAAGTGGTTAAGATAGCAGGAATTTGAATTCCATTCCTAAATTTTAAAAAAGAAAGAAAAAAAAAAGAAGTAGGGCGTTTTGCACTAAAAAAACAATTTGTTTAAGCAGTGTTTGACAAAAAACAAAACCCCTGCCTTCCCTCATTTTTCTTTCCTTTTTTTTTTTTTTTTGTTAGTAAGAGTGTTGGTGAAAGAAGGATTTTTCGACATTTTTGCGTAGGTAACGATAAAACGAGTTTATTTAATGAGTTATCCCCTCGCCCTCAAAATATAAAAAAGCATCGTCACATATAATCTTATTTTGCTAACACAAATGTAGTATATATAAGTAAAGTACCCTACATTAAAGCCAAAATTCTTTCGAGGATGCGGAGGAGCTAAGATAAAGTATATTACGATTTCAAGAATACGGGCCCTAGTGTTCTAAACGCGTCTAAGGTTATTTGTCTCAACCATTTTAACACATTAACAAATTCATATAGTAAAATATTGAAAAGGTGCGACAATACAAATAATTAAACAGGAAATCGCCAAAAGGTTTTTTGTTTGTCAGTGTGGCCGAATGCACTTCTGTACGAGAACATCAGGGGCTGCTCGGGAACATCAGAGGCCTGCACGGAAACATCAGAGGCCTGCTCGGGAACATCAGAGGCCTGCAAGGGAACATCAGAGACCTGCATGGGAAAATCAGCGGCCTGCACGGGAACATCAGAGACCTGCACGAGAACATCAGAGGCCTGCTCGGGAACATCAGAGGCCTGCACGGGAATATCAGAGGCCTGCACGGAAACATCAGAGGCCTGCACGGAAACATCAGAGGCCTGCTCGGGAACATCAGAGGCCTGCACGGGAACATCAGAGACCTGCATGGGAAAATCAGCGGCCTGCTCGGGAACATCAGAGACCTGCACGAGAAGATCAGAGGCCTGCTCGGGAACATCAGAGGCCTGCACGGGAACATCAGTTACCTGCATGGGAACATCAGAGGCCTGCACGGGAACATCAGAGACCTGCATGGGAACATCAGAGGCCTGCTTGGAAACACCAGAGGCCTGCACGGGAACATCAGAGACCTGCATGGGAAAATCAGCGGCCTGCTCGGGAACATCAGAGACCTGCACGAGAACATCAGAGGCCTGCACGGAAACATCAGAGGCCTGCACGGGAACATCAGAGGCCTGCACGGGAACATCAGGGGCCTGCACGGGAACATAAGAGGCCTGCACGGAAACATCAGAGGCCTGCACCAGAACATCAGAGGCCTGCACGGAAACATCAGAGGCCTGCACCAGAACATCATAGGCCTGCATGGGAAAATCAGAGGCCTGCTTGGGAACACCAAGGGCCTCAAGTGGGGTTGCTATAAATAAATTTGGCGCTGTAACCTGGTGATGCTATTCCTTACAATATTAAGTTCTGGTTGAGCGTGTAGTGTTCGGGGAATGAAATATAGTCTATATATCTTGATTTTTAATTGGTATAAATGAGTTAAATACAGAATATGGACAGATTCAAACAACTTTTTGAAATAGGAAAAAAAGTATTCACATAAACAAGCGTTTTTTCACGACTCAGCAAACATACGATATTGTATAGATATTGGCCAGGAGTCGTAAATGATGTCCGACTAATGTGGTGTTTGATTGTTCATGGAAGTCAATAAACGTTTATACCCACAGCGATTAACAGATGCCATATGAGAGCGACGTTGTATAGACGCTGCGAGATGCTTAAGCTCACAGAAAAAAAAAACGATGCTGCATACGCGTCTGACGTGAAATATTACACAGGCATTAAGAAAACAACACGATATCGACGCCCACAATGACTTTTTTAACCTGTCTGTGGTGTTCCGTCAAAGTATACCCTACCCATGGACCACTCTTGATTGTGTGAAGCCAATTTCTATGTAGAATATACCCAGTACACATTTCAACCTCGATTCAACGGTGATTTTAGGTTGCGACGTCGACCAGACCAAACCATAATTTAACTCTGTTGTAATTTGGTTGTTATTGGTCTCAGCCATACAGCAACGTCTTACCAACGTTATATAGACGCTAGAAAAAAACAACGCTATTGAGACATTGGTTTTCGGTCACTAAAAAAGGCAACTTTGTCTCACGAATAATCAGCGTCTTTGGTAAACGTTGGATAAACTGTCCAATGATTCGGCGCCGGTTGCAACGTCTATCCAACGTTGTCCAATGTCGCAATGTTTACTGGTTTGGTACAAAGAGTAGCCGGGAACAACTCAAATAGTAACATTTGGCATCTCACAGTGGCTAATTTCAAAGAGACACACCAGTACTTCATTTCAAAGGAGCGGTAACATGATGATGTCTTTTCTTCTCCCTTTTTTTGACGTCCACATCATGTCATTTTTCCTCATATAGAGCATCGCGTTTCCGACCTTAAAAAGACCTTTGTTTAATCGATGAATGAAGCAAAGGCTGTGAATTGACGCTGTTTTGTGTTTAAGGACAAATTCTCCAGATTATGTATAAGTGCCTCGTGATACAGAAATCACATTATAACACATTATACCTGCGGTTTTGAAAATAATTAGTAAAAGATTCTCTGTATATCTAAAATCCCGAGATTCAAATTTTTCAACATTTGAACAAATTGGCGATTGTTCAAAAGAAGTAAGCCCTACTTTTCATAAACATTTCTTGGAGGAAGATTCTAATATTTGGTCTGATAATCTGAAATTCACCAGATTAAAAATAAATTAAGAACTTGGAGATAATTACACTTTTACTTCATTTACATTTGGAACGGAGTCCCAAGGAGTTGTTGTTTTATGGGGAATTCTAGAAGTTTCTTTTCTTTTTTCATTCCCATTTCCGATGGTGCCCAAACATCTCCGACGAAACTATTGCAACTAGCAAAATGAACCTTGGTACACTTACAGCTGCATTTTGGATCGTGATCTTACTGACAAGTTGTTTACCAGTGACCACATTATCACTGTCCTATGACGTCATGAAATTTTCAAGGCTAAATGTCTCGAAAACGGTTGCACTTAAGCTTTCGAATAGAATACGTTATGAGACTACTCTTTATGCAAATAATTACTTGCTGACCTACATTTTCAGCTGCAACGTCATTGTGACGTCATTTTCTTGTTATTATTGGCACTGGCAAACTCCTAAAATGCTCCACCTAATACGACAACAAACTAGAAGCTCATTCCGCTAGCGAAATGTTAAACACTTGACAAAAATTAAAACGCAAAAATACTGGCTTCAATGGGTTATTTCTTAAATAATATATTGCAAACAACACAGCTTGAATACCTCTTATAAGCCGAGTAGTGTTTAGTTTCTGTTGACTTAAGGTTTTATTGACTGATCTAGCATACACAGTGAGAGCTCGCGCAAAGCTCACTGAGCAACTGTGTGTGATGTGGCTTAAATGCTACGCATTAACTTGCAAAAAATACACTCTTTTCACATGGCGTTTTAACAAAGAAAACGAAATCAAAGACGAAAATAAAAAGTGACATGCACATGTTCAGATCAAGCTCTTCGTAAGTCCCAAGTTTCATGGTCGTAGGGCCCATAGCGTCAGAGAAGAAGAAGACACAAAAAATCGGAAAAAGTGTCAAGAAGAAAAAAAAAAGGACGAATTTTGCTCGCACAAATTAATATAACTCTTGCAAGCCAAAGGCTTGTCAAGTGTTAATAACAGGTTTCTGTTTCTTATCAGTACACATTCCGTATGCTATCCAGACATGGCAGTGGCAATGGTACGCCAACAGTTTTAATAGCCATCAGCGTAATTTGCTATGTTGTGCGCGACATTTCAATGGGATTCAAAGGAGTTCACCAGCGAATATGTGTTGTACCGAAAACTTAGCAAATATTTTTAATGAAGTCAAACGAATGTCATTGTTGTACTGTAATCTAATTTGTCTGTTCAAATGTACTCAAATTTTTATGGCCAAATTGTACGCATCAATTAACGGTCAAATCGAGACCAGAAATATATAATGAATGTTTAAATTATATCAGCATGTGAAAATATTTTAGTGTATTTGTGCCTGTAAATCAGATGGCAAAATTTGGGAAAAATAATTGCGGCCTAGTTGTATTTTGTGAATTACGTGCTCGGGACTTTCAGCTCCCAGGGGCTTTCTCACTAAGCTCACAGTTGCCAACGATGGAATTTCTCGGGCTTGGAGCAATAGCACGTTATTTTTACAAAGTAGACGGTGAAACATTTGCGCTCTCCCGTCGTCTTTGCCACATCAATATTTCGACGCCTATATAACGTCAATTTCAGGTTTATTGAACGTTGCACCAAAAACGTTGATGAAGTGTCGAAGAAAGTGGAGTTCTAGTTGTGACCAAAAGCAACATCAAAATAATGATCTCACTGCAGGCTGGTTTATTAGTTATTTTTATTTGTTTATACTTGCCTTCATTTTCCAAATTTACTTCAGATTTCGAAATTCTGTGCTAGTTTTCTTCAGTTTTTATTTATTATTTTTTTATTTATTTTCAGTTTTCTGAACTGCTACGAACTCCCTGAAACAACTCGCTGGAAACCTTTGCATACTGTAAAATGTGTTACAATATTGTGGTGTTATGACGTCACATGAGTGCTTATTGTGCCACAAGAATTTATTTGCCCCTTTAACATCGAGTTTTGCTTGATTATGAAAGTCTACAACGCCTACGCCCCGACGTTATTTAGACGTTGACAGAGCGACGTTACATATAAGTCGGGAAATATTAATTACTCTAGAATTAGCCTGGATAGTGATATTCATAAAGGGTCGTGGTAATCATCCCCCCCCCCCCCGTCCCTCCAAACGTTTGGTCATGCGGTAACACAGAACGTGAACATGCCAACTATTACCAATATATTTCAAAACAGGAGGGAAAATATTTGCATCATTTGATATCGCTTTTAACAGAAGTCTGCGGAAATCTAAATTTTAAGTCTTGACGGTATCGTAATTTTTATATTCCATCTTGTCTCCGATTACTCTGTCTTTATTACTTCTACATAGCACTAGAATAATTGTAGAACCCATGCAGTCCGCATATCGCCGTTTCCATTCTACTGTGACAATCCTTTTGCACTGGTAAACTCCTAAAATTCCCCCTCCACCTGATCTCATAATATGGGCATTCAAATAATACTGCATTTAACAAGCATTATTTTCCATCTTTCAAAGTAATAAAGCCTTGAATATTTGCAATTAAATTACACACATACTGAAGCCGCCAAACTTACGTTAAAATTGCATAAATTATTCAAAATCAAATTTTTAAAAATCAGTAGTAGGGAAACGAGAATTCGAAAACAGAAAAAGACATCATAAGGACGTCAAAGGGTGTTTTCGGACCGGCATGGGATTTCTGAGTCCGTTTTTTGGATAGAGCGCGCGCCTGTTGGAATGACGTAAAAATGACGTCATAATGACGACATGATGACGTCATAACATGATGACGTGATGATGACATCATGATGATGTCATGATGATATCATAACAACGTTAGACTGTCTGGCTGAACCTTAGGCCACAGAGCGCGTTGTGAATGTGTAGGATGATTGTGCATTATGAATGAGCACGTTATGAATATAAGCTACTATGTACTCACCACCCCCAGGACATACTATGTGTCTAGTTTTAACAATAAGTAGTCATAGGCTATTTGCACAGGTAGCTGTATGCATAATTGATTCACCTTAAAATTTTAGCTTTAAAAAAGTGAAAAAGTTAGATAACTTCCGTCATGGTTGACCGATTTGAATGAAAATTTCAACGTTTGTTTCAGTTTATGTCTAGTTGAACATGTTGAACATGTTGAAAAACATGATGAACACATTGAACAACATGTTGAACATGTTCGAAAACATGTTGAACAACAAGTTGAACATGTTGAACATGTTAAACAACATGTTGAACATGTTCAACTTGTCGAACATGTTGAACAACATGTTGAACAACCAATTGAACATGTTCAACATGCTAAACATGTTGAACATGTTGAGCATGTGAACATGCTGAATATGTTGAACATTGTTGAACAACATGTTGAACAACATGTTGAACATCTTGAACAACATGTTAAACATGTTGAAAAACATGTTAAACATGTTGAACAACATGTTGAACAACATGTTGAACAACATGTTGAACAACATGTTGAACTTGTTGAACAATTGTTAAGCAACCTGCTAAACAATACCATGACGTAATATGTTCCGAAAATAATTCGAACACGTCTTTGAATGGGCTTTTATGGTCAACCATAGCGGAAGTTATCTAACTTTTTCACTCGGGGGTGGGGGGGGGGGTCGACACATAGTATGTCCTAGGGGGGTGGTCAGTACATAGTAACTTATATTCATAACGTGCTCATTCATAATGCACAATTATCCTACACATTCATAACGCGTTCTATGGCCTAGGGTTCTGCCAGACAGTCTAACGTTGTTATGATATCATCATATCATCATGATGTCATCATCACGTCATCATGTGATGACGTCATCATTACGTCATCGTGACGTCATCATGACGTCATCACGTCGTCATTGTGACGTCATTGCCATATTCCAACAGACGCGCGCTCTATCCAAAAAAAACGGACTCAGAAACCCCATGCCGGTCCGAAAACACCCTATGACGTCAGTATGACGCCACTTCCTGTTTTCGAATCCCCATGACCGTCCGAAAACACCATATGACGTCATTATGACGTCACTTCCTGTTTTCGGATCCTTGTTTCCCTACTACTAAAATCTGTCGAAACGAAAACGTGTTCATAACCCCAAAGGTGATATCGGCGTTTTTTTTTTGCAAATTTCTTTTCCTGAGGCTAAAAATTAAAACTTAGATTGTTTTAAATCAGAAAAGTGGTGTGGTTCCATTTGTTATAACGTAGGTTTTGATTTAAACCTAGAACAAAGGCAATGGACTTTTTACCACTTCACTGATATGAGAAAAACTGGGTACATATTTTGAAACTTTCGCGGGAGACTTTTGTCTCGCAGTGCCCTGGAAAGACGCAAAGATATAAAGTCAAGAAATTGTCACAGTTACAATTATACAGTATATACAATGAAAACGGTTCCAAGCAGTGTCTGGTTTATCTCATACAGTGTTTCTCGGTTTTTCTCTCCACCGGTCAGCAGATTCATCTTTACATAGAGAAACGGAGGAGCAGTGTCAATGTGACCGTCTGTTGTGTGTTCTGGTGTCAGATGGGGTGTTGGAAAGGCACGGACACAATTTCTCTCGTTGTCTGTTCCACACCACTCCATATAACGCCAGAGCCATTGGCTTATCAGGGCTGCTGTGTCTGAATTAGCAGAGCGTCGTTGTTGTATTTTTAACGTTTCTAGCTAGAATCACCGGTTATCGCCATTTCCCTTCCCTGAGTAGCGGCATCAGAGTAAAAAGGAAGGGCCATCACCCCTTCAGGATCGAGTGAGCAATAAATCCATTCGTTCTAGCACCAATATGTGTTCTTGCCCACTTACTTATCAGGCGTTTTTGTTACAGGTATGGCGGACGCGTAAAGCTCTATTCACAAGGCGGCTTGTGATCATCACTTGTGGACAACCCTATTCCCTCTGCGACAAGTGCCAATAATCGTGGTACCACAAGGGCAGTGGGAATTTCAGTGTCGCAGCTCAAGAAATCCGGAAAGTATCTATGCTTCCAAGTGAGGGGAAGATATTGGTTTCTGGCGCTTTCGTTCGGCCTTTCTACCGCTCCGTACATGTTCACGAAAGTAACGAAAGTGCTAAAAACGTGGGTCAGACTTCAGGGTATGTTTGTCTTCCAGTACTTGGGCGTCTGGTTTCTGGCATGAAGAAGGCTCATGCCAGACTTCGAACCCTGCTCTTTGTAAAACAAGCCCTATGGTTAGGTCTTTTGGCTATTTTGACAAAACCAGAATAAATGTCCAAGCAGAAAATATATTTCTATTAGACAAACCGGATATGGAGTTGGTACCCAGAGCTTATACCACAGAGGAGAGATTGGAGAGGATTGCCATAGCCTCCTCTCCATCCCTATCAACCCATGAGGTTTACTGGAGTGGAGTCTGTACTTGGCTTACTATTAGCCACAGAAAAGACAGCCCACTTGGGCAAGCTCCATTACAGAAGGTTTCAAAGGGCAACAAGGGCAGCTGTGGCTCAGGGAAAAGGTCGAAACAGGATAGCTGCCATTCCATCACAAGCGATCGAGGACCTTCAGTGATGGATATCCCGCCTGTCTGTCAGTGGTCTACCCATTCAAACTCCCCCGACCCCTCTCTGTTGATCAAAGGGATGGGGCTTCCACTTCAGTGGAAAGTGAAAGGGTACCTGCACTCCATCCCCCAGGCGTGCTGCCCAAGCATATAAATTGGCTAGACCTGAGAGCAGTCTGGTTGGCGGTCACTCCATTACTCCCCACTCTGGAGAACAGTTCATTAATATTCTGTTGGACAATTCGACCCCTGTGACTTATCTCCTCCAACAGAGAGGCACTTGTTCAGCCGAATCACTCATTTAGCAGGGGAAATCCTATGCTAGGCGAAAAGAACTGGCAGGATCTGGCTCGCAGCAGACCACATCAATAACAGTTTAAATGTACTGGTGGACCTGACTTCCAGAGTAGACAGATTGGTCAGGACGGAGTGGAGCCTGAATACAGACTCTTTTCAGTGGGCTCAGTCCCCATGGGGACCCCAACCTAGACCCTTAGATTTTCTGACCCATCAACTGCCTAGGTCACCCCTCCTCAGAGAAGAAAGCTTCTGGGATAGACACTCTTAAGTGCCAGTAGCCGGAACAGATTTTGCATGCTTTCCCACCGAAGACAATTCTGAAGCAGTTATTTCTCAGATTCACAGTGTTTCGAGAGAGCAAACTCATTTTGATAGCACCGTGGCTGCCAGAGATACCGTGGTTCAGAATACAGGGTTGACAAGAGCTTCTAAATCCCTTGCCATGCAGGGCTCCTATACCAGCCCAACTGGGAACACCTCCACCTTGCGCCACATCAACTGGGCCTGAGAGTGTGATCATATCCTTTCTTTTCTGAGGGTATTCAGTCGTGATTGCAAAGAAAATGACTCAAATACATGAGACATCCACTACAAAAGTCTGTGACCACAGTGTAATAAGTTTACAGGCTGGTGTAACAATCAAAATCTGGGCCCATTCAATGTATTCCCGGTGTTTATGACCGATTTTTTAAATTATTTGCATGTAGAGTTTCACCCCAGACCTTCGTTTTAGAGCGATATAGGTCAGCTATCTCAGCAATGCTTAAACCAATCTCAGACTATGATCCAAAAGCAGACTGTATGTTTCAACTAATCAGCAATTTCAAATTAGTTACATCCTCCTCCGAAGCAGGTCCAACGTGGAACAGTGAGATCTGGGGTTGATCCTTTGGTTTCTGTCTGACAGGGACATTTTTGGGGAAGCAACATTCTCTCCTAGGTCGGCTACACTGTGATGTACCTCTCCCCTGGCTCTGGAGTGAGGCAAAAGTAGAGATGGAGAATCAGGTGTTTAAAATAATAGCTCCTGGGACTTAGTGATTCTTAAAACTAAGCCATATTTAGTGGGTAAGGCCCACATAGTTTTTGATCAAAATTGTTGCCAATTTTTGGCCAATCACCAAGTATTGTAACAACCAGTTTGATAGTAAGGACTGCTACCTTTCCTTAAAATTTGCAAGACAGTAAGACTATTTTGCTGGGAGTTTTTACTGATTTTTTTTTTAGTTTTTGCGAAATTTTGGCCAATCATCAAAAAAGTAAAAGCCACGTATGTAGTAATATTGCTACATTTACTTAAAATTTCAAGACCGCAATACTAATTTCCAGCAGCATGTTAAGATTTTACTGAAAAATTTATGATTTTCGTCAATCACCAAAAATAGTGATAGCCAGATATGTAGTACCGCTTGCTACCTTCGCCTAAAATTTCAAGACAGTAGGACCATTTTCCAGGAGTTAGTTAAGATTTTCGTCAATGTTAGAGCCCACATAGGAATCCAGCCCATTCTTGAATGGGCGTGGCCCATATAGGAAATATTATATGGGCTGCCCATTCTAGAATGGGTAGTCCATATATGAATCATGAAAGCTAAGAGAACTTCCATGTGGCTTCTGTGAGTTTTTATCTCGTTTTGAAAATATCTAATAGCAATTCATTATTAAGAAAATATAAGCTTCTCTTTTTAAATTAACACGGCATAAACTTTGAATATTTTTTCTGCTCTGGAGCAAATCCCGACTCCGGCTTTTTCTACAAAAACCATAATGGAATAAAAGTACCTGATTCAACCCAACTTTATTTTTATTATTGACACTGCAAATTTCCAAGACTACATGTTTCAGTTGTTTCATTTATACACAAATTTATAAATTCCATCAAACAGTAATTAGATAAATAGATCTAATACAACCCAACCTTTTATTAATCGCACTGCAATTTTTCAGGCACCACAAGTTTCAAATTTTCATTTATACGCAATTTATTAATTCTAGCGATGCGCTACATTCACATTGATCAAAACTTCTCACTTAACCAATCATAAACAAGAATATGACAAGGTCTAAGGTCTTACTAAAATATCTTTATTGCAATTGCACTATCGCCAATATTTATGTGCAGTAATGTTTGACCAGCAGTCAAGTAATATACGAGGCGACCGCAAAGTGAAGGCCGAGGGAAATCCAGATAAAATTCCATTGGGTAGATGCTCCTTAATTGGAACTCCTCGGGCAAATGGTTTCAATTAACCTCCAATTAACCGTGGGTTGACTTTTGGTACCACATATAACTAGATATACGGGTGTAAATCGCAAAAATTGGGAAAATGGGAAAACTGAAAATTCAACACAACTGACCTTTTTAATGGTTGTTTATCGGCGCCATATCTCTGTAACCATTGAAGCGATTCAATTGTTCTCTAGCACATGCAAAGACTATATAGTGGACCAGTGCAACGAGGTGCTATTTTGAGGTTTTCTCAAAAATTGGGAAAAGGGGAAAACTGTGAAAATACGGTACAATTGACCTATTCAATGAGTGTTTGTCGTACTTAGTCTTGTGATTGCACGCCTGCGTAGGACTTAGTCAGTTTTATTGACTTACTTGTTGTCTTAACATCCCTACCATCCTAAAATGACCAAAAGTAACTAAGAAAGGACAGAACTGCCTGCTGCAACTTAATATGTACGAGAGCCTGGAGTGTGGCTTAAACTCAAACCTCTTGCATCGCAATCAACAATACTAACCACTGGACTAATCCGGCGTCCACGCATTACGATTAATGAAGAAGTGTTTGTTTCATTATTTTTCTGTAATTTCACCTTTTTGGTCAACATTTTGGCCAGTCTTGGCCAGATCACCAAACAAAATTCAAACTGATGCAGGAACTCATGGGGAACATTCCTGCAAAATTACAATGCAGTCGAGCTAGATTTATAGGAACAGTAGCATTTTTGTGTTTTGTTAAGTTTGGACAATACTGTGGCCAATTTCAGCAAATCGTCAAAAAAATACAAACTATGTGGAAAAACCAACAAAGGAACATTCGGCCGAATCTCAAAAGAATCGGATCAGGAATACAGCAAGAGTTGCATTTTGACAAATTTTTTACACACATACATAACGGATGACGGATACCCTACAAATGATGAGTATAGCCCATCGACGAAAGTCGGCAAGGCTAAAAATCTTTTCTACTATACTCAAGACACTGAAGTCAGATTAGGATTTTGTACTGCAGTTTTTCCGTTCTGCAGAATGTCTGGCGGTGTTCTCATCACTGCTGTAAAGGAAGGGAAAAGGGCAAGATGTCATTTTTTAACCCGGGTTTGAAGTCACTGCGAGAAAGTTTGAAATCAAAGGCAGGCAATGTGGTTTAGCAGCGAAATGGGGTTTAAATATTTTACGCATATTTATTAACGGTGGGTGACAGTACCTGGACTTACTACCACTTTGCAGTTCAGTTAAGATTCCAATACACATCGGAAATGTTTATTCTGTACGAGTGTAAATCTGTGAATTTCTCACCGATCACAGTTACTGGGTCATTAATTCTTGAGCTTACACAAAAAATAGGGTTGTGAGAATTGAGCTCAGTTTTCGCCCACTGTTGGTTTAGATCAGTTGTCGACAGACCAGTTGTCGCTGAATCACCTGTCGTGGGTTGTAGGTATGCTTGACCATTACGAGCAGTAGAAGCTGTGGAAGCATTTGAACCTTGTTGGGGACGTTTGACCGAAGTGACATTATGCTTCAGCTGCATAACTGTGGAATTTGCAATAAGTTATTTGTTTCTGTTTCTGTTTGACCAATTCAGTAAAACAAATGGTTTTTTTTTGGGGGGGGGCGTGGGGAAGGGGTTCCATGGAATGGTGGGTGGGAGGTCAAACCGTGTGCATAATCTCCACCTGCTCCGGGTGTAACTTAATCTCATTTTCCAAAGCGTAAACCGATTTTAAAGTCATGATTTCTGCAAGAATAACAGTAATTTCTAATAATGATTTACGATGTAGCCTGGTTTCAGAATTGTGTGTAACTGAAGGGTGCCGTTTTGGTCCGGGGAGCTGTGCTGCCACACTCCCAGTTATTGTGAGGAGAGAAGCATGCGCACTGTCACGTAACCATGATTCCCATCTGGCCACATTATTTACGCAAGCAGCCCCGAGGTGTTATCCAGTTTGTAGCCAACCTGACCATTCCGCTGAAGTTTTGCCAACAATCACGGGCCATTCATGCCAACAACCACGGGCCATTCATGCCAACAATCACATGCCATTCATGCCAACAAGCACGGGTCATATATGCCAACAATCACAGGCCATTCATGCCAACAAGCACGGGCCATTCATGCCAACAAGCACGGGCCATTCATGCCAACAAGCACGGGCCATTCATGCCAACAAGCACGGGCCATTCATGCCAACAAGCACGGGTCATTCATGCAAACAGATACTCATGTCCACATGTCTGCCTTCCATCGTGATCGAATGATCAGGTGAATGGATAAACAACATGACAGAGCAGCATGTATGGTAACACGAGATAGCAGTTTGTATGATTACAGAAGACAGCAGTAGGTATGGTAACACGAGAAGCAGTATGTATGGTAACACACGAGATAACAGTATGCATGGCATAGCAGTATGTATGGTGACACGAGATGACAGTATGTATGGTAACACGAGACAGCAGTATGTATGGTAACACGAGATAGCAGTATGTATGGTAACAGGGGATAACAGTATGCATGGCATAGCAGTATGTATGGTGACACGAGATAACAGTATGTATGGTAACAGGGGTTAACAGTATGCATGACATAGCAGTATGTATGGTGACACGAGACAGCAGTATGTATGGTAACACGAGATAGCAGTATGTATGGTAACAGGGGATAACAGTATGCATGGCATAGCAGTATGTATGGTGACACGAGATGACAGTATGTATGGTAACACGAGACAGCAGTATGTATGGTAACACGAGATAGCAGTATGTATGGTAACAGGGGATAACAGTATGCATGGCATAGCAGTATGTATGGTGACACGAGATAACAGTATGTATGGTAACATGGGATAACAGTATGCATGACATAGCAGTATGTATGGTGACACGAGACAGCAGTATGTATGGTAACACGAGATAGCAGTATGTATGGTAACAGGGGATAACAGTATGCATGGCATAGCAGTATGTATGGTGACACGAGATAACAGTATGTATGGTGACACGAGATCGCAGTATGTATGACAACACGAGACCGCAGTATGTATGGTAACACGAGATAACACTATGTATGGTATAGCAGTATGTATGGTAACACGAGATAACACTATGTGTGGTATAGCAGTATGTATGGTAACACGTGATAACACTATGTATGGCCTAGCAGTATGTATGGTAACACGAGATAACACTATGTACGGTATAGCACTATGTATGGTAACACGAGATAACACTATGTATTGTATAGCAGTATGTATGGTAACACGAGATAACATTATGTATGGTAACACACGAGATAACAGTATGTATGGTGACACGAGACCGCAGTATGTATGGTAACACGAGATAACACTATGTATGGTATAGCAGTATGTATGGTAACACGAGATAACACTATGTATGGTATAGCAGTATGTATGGTAACACGAGATAACACTATGTATGGTATAGCAGTGTGTATGGTAACACGAGATAACACTATGTATGGTATAGCAGTATGTATGATAACACGAGATAACACTATGTATGGTATAGCAGTATGTATGGTAACACGAGATAACAGTATGTATGGTATAGCAGTATGTATGATAACACGAGAGAGCAGTATTTTGTAGAGCGGCATCCTTATACCAGTAGCACCCTAACTTTGTTCCGCGATATATGACACGGGGCTGGTTTTGATTTGGTTGTGAGTTTGTTCATGGAGTACGTGTTTGAAGCCTCCATCGACTGCTAGCCGTAGGCCAGACAAGAACGTACGCCATCCCCGAATTCAGAAGTCTGGCGAAAAGGTGTTACTTTTTATTTACCAATTGATTTTGAAAGCTAGTATTTCATGCATTCGCCATTATACCATAAAAAAAAAAGAAGAAAAAATCAATTTCCCTTTTTCAATCCGACCACTAACAGAATCGCCATTGTTTAATTTCCCTTCACTCATACAGTATTTAGTTTTTTACCAACACCACCTGAGCAGTTTTTACTGCTAACCCTGGGGCAGCGCTTAAATATCAACTCATCCCCACCTCCCGACCCTAATAAGTGAGAAAATTATACAAATACCCCCCCCCCCCCAAATCAAAATGAACGCCCGCTAACTCTGTATTTTTAACAATAAACATTTTTATGAGCAATATATAACAATGAACACTGTTGCATTTGTAAACTAAAACCAATTTCTCAAAGGCGAAATATTAAACATTTGGTCAAAAATAATATTCTAAAATTACTTTCTCATTTCGAGCCGAATTCGAAAAAATTTCAGCCTGATTTTCGTGTGCTTTGCATTTATAAACAAAATCTAAAATCTGAACCAAATCTATCTCCGTGCTAACAAATTACCTGAAAAACAGCCATTTTTGACAAGTCGTATTTTCGAGAATAGTGCAAATAATTTACACGAACGTTCAGTGTATTTAAAATGACACGGTAATATTTTTGCATTATGTCGTTCTTATAAAACCCACACAAGCATTTCGCCATGCTCAGCGTATTTGGCTCGTGCAAATAAAGCACACATCTTTTGTGAAATGCACAGTGTGGCTGTTGACAGATGTGTGAGTTTGTACAAATGTTGCTGCTGTCTTTATTCGTTGCATTTCTTGGTAAAAAAAATCACTCGTGTAACATTTCACCCTGAACAAAACCGCATATTACTCTCCTCACTACATCACAATTGTATAAAGATGTGTGAAAAGACGCTTTCAGTGGCGGATCCAGAGGATAGTGATTACCTCTCACCGCCCCCCCCCTTCCCTAACAAACAAACACGAAATAATCCGAAGAAAAAAACTGACATTTTAATTCTCAATCTCCGTGGGAAAAGTGCGTTTGCTGAAGAAGCAAGGCCCAACGAAAATCCTCAATCTGCGACTAATCTCACCGCCCTACCACGGGTCGAAAAATGTTCCCTGTCTTGCAAAGGTCTTGGTTTGACTCTATAACAATGACGTCATATAATAAGCACCACATGCTCAATGTTAAATAGGCCTTCGTAAATATGACGTCATCGTCCTGTCTTATGCATGCAAACACGCTTTGTATTATCTTTCCTCTTCGGACGTTGGTTCTGTGCACAGTACATGACTTCCGGTGTGAAAAAAAACAAACTCGGCACTACATTGCAACCCTAAGAAGCAAACACTGCATTCACATGAAGCTTAGATATTGGGTTTTGTTTTTAAAATAAAATTTTTATCTTTTTCGTGTTATATTCCGATGCCTAAGAAGTTAACACTTTCGTTCACTACATATCTGTTGCGAAATACATCTAATGCTTAGAAGGAAAGTCCCACTTCCAGTTTTTTTTTATTTTTCAATGCCTTGAGCGCTTTACTTGTTGAAAAAAGACAACAGTAGAAATATAGCACCATTTGAGCATGAATTTCACATTAACAAGTCCTGTGGATTTAACAGAAAAAAAAACAAGTAAACACAGAAAAAAAATAAATAAAATAAAAGTAATACCACATGGATTGCGGGCAAACTGTTTTACGGCCCTCTGCCATCTCAAGGCCGTAAGAAGACGGTCTGCCCCCATACCATGACGTATTAGTATATTATAAAATGGCTGGTCGCTCTCCATGCGACAATCGGAATCACTTCAGGTCTCTGGCAGCCGCGGATAGGCAGCTGGGACACACCAGCCTCATATCTCTGCTCACAGCGTCACGTCCATAATATCTACCCACAATGCTTTGCATGTTCGTGACTGCTACATCATAACTATTCGCGTGTGACGTCATGGTAGATTCCTCTAGAGCGTGAAGGAAATCTTCTTTCCACACAAGGTGCCCGCAAGAGAACAGAACTGCTCGAAAGTTAGATGAATCTGAGCCGCTTTCCCCGACTGCAGACACCGGAACTGGAGCCACTGACGCTGTGCAAAAATGCTCATATTGCTGGCTAGATAACATCACAGGTTTAGCACCGAGGGGTGTGTACTGCGTGACATTTTCTATCACTTTACCCCACAGAATGTCAGCGGAATTTTCCTGCTCGTTGTGGAAAATTCCACCATGGCGCTCAGTGAAATGCATCAATTTGTTCCCATCGATACTGTTAAAATACACTTTTTTCAGTTTATTTTCAACTTTACTTGCAAGTGCCGGGTCTTCGTCGATGGCAGCCACTAATTCAGCTGCCATCTGGATGCTGAAGGCTTTTGAAAACTGTACAACCGCTTCCTTAGACTTGGCAGTAATGCTGAAACATTAGCAAAAGACACTCTCTTGTACTTCTGTACATTTAAAGCGACAGACGAAGAACAGGTGCTCGAAGGGAATCCGATGGGAATTATGGAAGAAAAACTCCTGGAAAATTGGTTACTAAAACATTTTAAAATGCTCCCAATTTAGCCACTTTTTTGGCGGATCGACAGAAAAGTAAATTATCAAGACAGAAACATTCAGTGAACAATCGTTCAAAATTGGGAAAAAATCCGATCAAAATTGGGGGCAGAATAAGCATTTGGAAAATTGGCTACCAATAAATTAAAAAATTTAGTCAATTTTTGGCGGATTGCAAAAAAAATTCAAGACAGGCTTTCTTAATGAATATTTGTGCTAAATATGTAGAAAATCAGATCAAAATCATGGGGGAAGCATTTTGAAAATTGGCATCCCAAAAAAATGAAATGTCCCCGATTTAGCTGATTATTGGCGAATCACCAGAAAAAGTGCTTTTTCAAGAGGGAACCATCAAGACAACAATCATACCAAAATTGGAAAGGAATCCAGTCAAAACTGTGGGAGAAGAAGCACTTTGAAAATTGGACACCAATAAATTAACAAGCATATCCAATGACCCAGCCGAGTTACCAAACAAGGAAAGAGAGAAAAACTCTGAAACGAATAATGTTAGGCCAAAAATGAAGAACTTTGTTTCTGAACGTAACTTTTTCATAATTTTAATACACAAAAACGAGTTTCCCGGGTGGAAGCTACCCAAAAAGGGATGTTGGAGAGGTTGGGTTTTGACCATTCACGTATTTACCGACATTTACACAATTTTACAAAATTTTCAAAATTCCAGCATTTCGGCATTTTTTGTCATTTGTCCAGGTGGACAAGCACCTAAGAAACTTTCGATTAAAATTTTATAACTATTTGAAAAAGACTGAGAGAAATGAATGCTTTGACTATTCAGTTATTTACTACCATTTATTCCAGTTTTTGCCAAACTCCCGCCATTTCGGGCAGTTTTGGCGAACCGCGAAAAAATAGCCTGGTAGGCGAACCCCTGGGGAGCATCTCTACGTAACATCTAAACGATTGGAGTAAAACTGTAGGAGAAGTAGAATTTTAAAAATGGGTCAAAACGGCCACAAAAAGTGCCGCGATTTTGTCAGTTTTTGGTCACGCGTCAAAAAAAAATAATAGCGAGGTGGGGGACCACCCAGGGAACATTCCTGCGTAATATCAAAACTATTGGAGCAAAACTGTAGGAGCAGTAGCATTTTAAAGAAGAAGACATACGCACATACATTCAAGCCCCCTATAGTGATACGACTAACTCAGTCCGACAAAGTCGGCTGGGTTAAAAAGTATTAAGGGGGGCGCGTATTTATAATAAATAAACGAATCGTCAATGGAATTTTGGAGATGAAAAATTGAATCATTGATCTCAATAATAACAACACAATTTCTAAGCTCAAGAATTGCTTCTTTTTTGAGCAGTAAAAAATTAAAAGATTCGGTATACGGGGGCCAGTCATTATTTCATTCACAGATATTTGCTTATGAATTTTTTGTATAAAAAAGAGATTCATATTGTCATATCAAAAATTAATTTTTGAGGTAAAAAAAATCATTTGTAGAGTTCCATTACTTTGTTGAATGATGATAGTTTACATTAGCCACCAGGGGCGCTGCTGAATAGCTGGATACTAGAGGCCATGTAGCGAGTGACATCTTCTAAGCCCAAACCCAAACCAGTCCTCACGGGATGAGGACCAGAATGCATGCGCGTATTCTGCCCGGGAAGCGATCTCTGCCCTGACAAAAGTAATGATTGGCGTAAATTCCGAATTCTGTCTCAGGTGATTCAATTCACTGCATTCATTTACCTGTGGCATTTGGGCAAACTGGAAGTCCCCGTTAAGAACGGGGCTGATTTCGAATCCAGGGCCTTTGGATTATCAGACCAACACTGTAATTGAATTAACTGTCAGCCCCAATAATAATAAAGTGCATTTCTATATATAAGTGGGTGCATATTTCACTTGTGAAATGGTGCATTTTCTTAAGTGTAGCTGTGTGTGTTCACCGTAGAACAGGTTATATTTAAACGCACAAGAAGGTTGATAGTTTAGCGTACAAACATCAATTACCTGCTGTAATACAGAAATACTGTTTGAGCCAAATCTTTAATATGGCGCGCGAGAATGGCTTCTAAGTGGCCGGGAGGAAGGCCCTCACTGCTCCACCACGACACGAGCTCCTCCACCAGTCTCTCACAGCTCTGCTCACGGCTTGTTGCGCTCAGCTTCTCCGCCCGGCAATCCGCTCCCAACGACCTGCAAACCGACAGGTGGCGCTCTCAGGCCCATGCTCTGCCACCATAATAATTCTGTATATTGTTGCTTTGAGGATTTAGGATGTCTAAATATGATCTAACTCATCCAGACCTATGAGAGCTCAGTTGACCTGAAACCCATGACAGCTCAGTTGACCTGAGACCCATGACAGCTCAGTTGACCTGAGACCCATGACAGCTCAGTTAACCTGAGACCCACGATAGCTCAGTTGACCTGAGACCCATGACAGCTCAGTTAACCTGAGACCCACGATAGCTCAGCTGACCTGAGACGCATGACAGCTCAGCTGACCTGAGACCCATGACAGCTCAGTTGACCTGAGACCCATGACAGCTCAGCTGACGTGAGACCCATGACAGCTCAGTTAACCTGAGACCCACGATAGCTCAGCTGACCTGAGACGCATGACAGCTCAGCTGACCTGAGACCCATGACAGCTCAGTTGACCTGAGACCCATGACAGCTCAGTTGACCTGAGACCCATGACAGCTCAGTTAACCTGAGACCCACGATAGCTCAGTTGACCTGAGACCCATGACAGCTCAGTTAACCTGAGACCCACGATAGCTCAGCTGACCTGAGACGCATGACAGCTCAGCTGACCTGAGACCCATGACAGCTCAGTTGACCTGAGACCCATGACAGCTCAGCTGACGTGAGACAGCATGCACTTAGAACCCGGTCCTTGGGCTCCCCCCTATGATTAAGTTTGTATCAAGAAACATGAGTTGCACGGACGCCACCCACCTCATTGCATGATCAAACAAATCGGAGACAGTGTGAAGCAACGGGCTCGCTGCCTGTGAGTCTTGCCCGTCTCGCCACGCGGCCTTCACCGAGGCCAGGCCGTAGGAGAAGGCCTCAGCGTGTCTGCCAAGGCACGTGTAGATGGTCGACACGCACTCCTCGCTCCCTAGCTGTTGGCTCCTCCTCACAAGCATCTCCGTGTTCACAAACTTACCAATGACCTGCAGGATGGCACACAAGTACATGTCAGACACGAAAGAGAAAGACAAAAAAGGGAGGGAGGGAGGGAGGCAGATGAGCGTTACCTCCTATCTGGCTATTACTTTTTTGGTGATTTGCTAAAAACTGGTGAAACCAAAAATTATTCAATAAAATCGTAACTAACTGTTAGAAAATAATCTTACTGTGTTGAAATTTTAGGTAAAGGTAGCAGGCCTAACTAACTACTTGGCTATTACTTTTTTGAAGATTCGCCAAAAAATGGCGAAAATTTTGGCGAAAAAAACACTTTTTTTCGTAAAATCCTAACCAGCTCAAGGCAAAATCTTACTGTCTTGAAATTTTAAATGAGAGTAGCAAGCGTTACTCCTATCTTTCTATTAATTTTTTTTTTGTGACTGGCCAGAATTGGCGAAAATTTTGACGAAAAGCAAAAACAAAATCCAGTAAAACCTTAAATAACTGCTGGAAAACAGTCTTAGTGACTTGAAAGTTAAGTAAAGGTAACAGGCATTATAGCCTACTTCACTGTTACTTTTTTCGTGTTTGGCCAAAATAATTGCGAAAATTTTGGCGAACAACCAAAACATTTTCAGTAAAATCTTAAATAACTCAAGGAAAATAGTATTACTGTTTCGAAAATTTAAGTAAAGGTAGCAAGCGTTACTATCTACCTGGCTGTTACTTTTTTCGGTGATTGGCCAAAAATTGGCGAAAAACAACAAAAAAAATCAGTAAACTCTTAAATAACTGTAGGAAAATTGTTTGACATTATACGGAAAGATAGCAGGCGCTACTATCTACCTGGGAATTATTATTATTTTGTTTTTTTTTTGGTTAATGGCCACAAATTGGCGAAAATTTTGGCGAAATCTTAAAAACTTTTCAGTAAAATCTTAAATAACTCAAGGAAAATAGCACAAATTTCTTGAAATTTTAAATAAATTTGGAAAGCGTTACTATCGACCTGGTTGTTAATTTTTTTGGTGACTGGCTAAGAAATTGGTGAAAACTCCCCCCACCTCCCAAGAAATCAGTAAAATCTTAATGAAATCCAGGAAAATAGTCTTACTGTCTTACTGGCGAAAACTTTGTCGAAAAACCAAATAATTTTCTGCAAAATCTTGAAGATCACCAGGAAAATATCCTTTAAGTCTTGAAATTTTAAGAAAAGGTAGCAGATCTTCCTAACTACCTGGCTGGTACAAGTTTTGGTGATTGGCCAAAAATTGGCGAAAATCTTGGCGAAAAACTGAAAAAAATATACCTAAAATCATAACTACCTCCAGGAAAATAGTGTTATTGTGCTGAAATTTTAACTAGCGATATCAGGCAATATTATCTAACTAGCTTTTACTTTCTTTGGTGACTGGGCAAAAAATTGGTGTAAATTTTGGCGAAAAACCAACAAATTTTCAGTAAAATCTTAGCGAACTCCAGGAAAATATTCTCACTGCCTTGTAATTTTAAGTAACAGTAGCAGAAACTAAGTGTCTAGCTGGCTGTTACAATATGTTGTAATTCACCAAAAATTTGCGAAATTTGGCGAAAAACTAAAAAATTCAGTAAAATGTTAACTCCAGGAAAATATTCTTACCGTCTTGAAATTTTAAAGAAAAATAGCAGGCAATATCCCCTTACTGGCTATTAATTTTATATGGTGATGGGCCAAAAAAATCGGCCAAAATAAGATCACTGCATTGTACTTTTAAGTAACAGTAGCAGATACTACTAATTAACTGGCTATTGCTGTCTTACAATTTTAGATAAAGATAGTCATCATTCGTACTTGCCTGGCTATTACTGTTTTTGGTAATTCGGAAAAAAAGGCGGGAAATATTGGGGAAAAACCAATTTCTTGCTAAAATCTTAACTAACGCCAGTTACATCATCTTACCCTTTTAAAATTTTGAATTAGGGAAGCAGATATTCAAACCTACTTTGTCATTGTTTCTCTCTCTCTCTCTCTCTCTTTTCTTTGTGATTCGTCAGAAATTGACCGAAATATTGACAAAAAGCATTTTACTCCGAGAAATGTTAACTAATGCCAGCAAAATAATCTCATCGCCTTGTAATTTTATGTCATAGTGGCACATATCACTTCCTACCTAGCTATTACCTTTTTTGGTAATTCGCAAAAAAATTGGCGGATATATATTGGTCAAGACTCAATTAAAATGCGAACCTTCCTACGTTTCAATGGAAACGTGCACATAAGTGTCCACCTCGCTATTATTTCCTTTTGCGCTCTTTGCCAAAAACTAGTAGAAATATTGCCCATAAAACGTTTTCCCTCTGTAAAATCTCTACCAGCTCCAGAAAAATAGCCGTATTGTCTTGAAACTTTACGTACAGGTAGCAGCATTTATTGGGTACCTGTCCATTAATTTTTTGGTGCTTGGCAAAATATTGGCGGAATTATTGGCGAAAATCGAAATAAATTCAGTAAAATCTTAACTCACACCACAAAAATAGTCTTACTATCTTGAAATATTTATTAATTGTAGTAATCATTAGTACTAACCTGGTTATTGGGGTTTTGGGTAAATTGGAAAAAATGGCGGAACTATTGGCGAGAAACCAGGTCTTATTAAAATCGTTACTAACGCTAGGAATATAATGTTACATTCTTAAAATTTTGAATTGGTACCTATCTTTTTGTTGACTCGCCAAAAACATTATTGAAAAACAGCTGGCTCTGGGTATTTGGCCTCAATCACTTGAAATTCTGATTAAAGGTTTCAGCTTTTGGTACCCAATTGGCTATTACGCTTTTTTTTTCGTGATTCGAATAAAATTGGTGTAAATATCACACAAAACAATTTTCATGAAAACGCATCACCTCCAACGATTTAAATGGAAACGTCCCAAAATTTTGATTTAAGGTAGTGGTATATATGCAACAGACTTACATTTTTTTTGGCGATTCGAAAAAAAAACTGGCAAAAATTGGCGCTATATTCGCGATAAACCATTTTTTCATTAAAAGATGGACTGGCGCCACCCTCTCTGTCTTGAAATTTGGGTCACATTTTATACTTATATGTCATAAATTTGACATCAGCATTCGTGAGCTGGAGCATTGTCCATGGACAATCTTGTTAGTCATTTAAGACATAATGACAGACCTTAGCGAAGCAAAAGTCTGAATGAAAGCCCGTTGAGGATGACCAGAGTTGATGAAATAAAATGAAGCAAGCAAACCTGTAAGCGAGTGAATGAAAAATGGGGTGTGATGGCGAGGGGTGCGGGTTAACCAGAATGACAGGGCCTCGACTTATACACGTGTTTGGTGGCAGCGGGTCTAGTATGAAAAGATGCACGCGAAAAATTACGTGTAGGTAGGTGGAGGTAGAGGGGCCTAGTGAGACGACATGTACTAGAGGGAGAGGGCAGGTGGGTGTGTGGTGGCAGTGGGTCTAGTGTGAAAAGATGTACGAGAAAAATTACGTGTAGGTAGGTGGAGGTAGTGGGGCCTAGTGAGACGACATGTAGCACAGCGAAGGTTGGTGCGTGGGTACCTGGAGGCAGCGGGCCAGGTGTGACGGTACGTGTAGGGGCCCTATCGAATCACGTGACCGCTGAACCTCGTAGAACTGGCGCAAGGTTCGCCTCTCCTCACTCTCTTCTACAATTTGCTGTAATAATTCAATGACAGTATGGATGATTATAATTATGTGTTCTGAATGTTAAACTGCACCACTGTTTTGAATACAAGTTACTTTTCATCAACCTTAAGTTAAATACGCACAGTAAAGATCAAAATGCAAAAATGCAAAGACAGCAATAGATTAACAAAGATCATATTTATTTAAAGAACGTCAGAGAGTACAGACCCAGTCTGCGCCAACCCGCTGGCTGGGCGTGCCTGGGAGAGGAGGAAGGGGGATGGGAGCCACAACGCCCCTGGTCTTCTCCTGCTTGCCATGCCGGTACACCGTACGTATCGCCTCCATGGGTGCCCTCACCAGCAGCTACAACAGGGCGCAAAACAGTAAACACCGCGTCCGTCACCCTATCCGCTTAACTATATCTGTTCCCGTGTGCACCTTCACTTTTCCCTATTTTCTTATCGCAAATGTCGAAATCATTTTTCAGTGGCACGCTAACGAATGAGCATATTATATTACAAAAGCATGCTTGTTACACTTAACAGAACGACTATTTTTTCCAACCTTGAAATTACATATAATAACATGCAGCATACCTGACCCTGTTCGTTCCGACCCCACCCGATGAGGTGACCTTGAGTGTCCAGGGCAAGCACGAAGTCTGGACCACACGTCAGCTGCGTTATGCGCACATCTTGCAGGCGGACGACGCGCACCGGCGACACCTGGCGGATGCACACGCAAGCAGGTGCTTATCACACACTCACGCCTGTTTATGACCCCAAGCCTCCCTCCCCACCCCTCGCCTGCAACCCCCCCCCTCTCCATACACAAATACACGTAACTTCCTTTACACATCTAGTACACGAATCCGGGTCAAAATGGCCCCGTCCTAAATGGCCCGAAAAAATACAAAGCGGAGGCGGTCAAAATTGCACTGCCCAATATCGATTTCCAATCACTGCTACTGGATTTCCAATCAGTGCTCAAACGGACATCCTTTCTGAGTCATAATCTGTCAAATCTGTCACGGGCTTAGGGTACCATTTTTACTTTTGAATACCCAAAAAGACCTCAGACTTTTTAATTCCCCTAGTAGTGATCAACTATGTACACCGGTACACCCCGGAACACATTCGTCGGACAATCCGGATTACGTCCAAGTATACTCCAAGGTGGGTGTTTTTGACCAATTCAAACTCGGTTCAAAGAGGGATATAAAGATATTTGAAAGCAATAAAGTAGGACAGAAAATAGCTGTGAGTGAGTATCGAGTAGCACTGATTGACACAGATACACAGCGTGACAAACTAGTAACACTGAGTAAAATATAGGTATTCTCCACACATGAAAGCATATTTATTCAACATTAATTTTGTCAACATTTTTATGTGATGCCATCTTGTTCCCTATAACACTTTTTTGGGCCATTTTCGGCCGGGCCATTTTGACCGGATAACCTAGTACACAACGAATAGGAATTTATGGTTACTATTACGAAATAAAATAATCAGAAAAAAACACGGGCATGTTTAACGGTATCGTTAATGATCACACTCTTCTACAGAATCAGACACCTCATGATGCTGCTTGTTTCCACAGCCCAGCTGTCCATCCATGTTTTTGCCCCAGGTGTACACTTCTCCGTTATCCGTAAGTAAGGCACTGAAGTCGGCACCGCAATCAAGCTAAAACAAAACAACAAGATTGTCCATGGACAATGCTTCAGCTCACGAATACTACGTCACGATTTAATAAACAAAACATTGTCGCTAATATATGGCGAATCGACAACAACAATAATAATAATATTAACAACAACAATAACAATAATAATAATTCCGGTTATAACAATAATAATATTTGTACATTTCTTCCAACTGCCTTCCATCAAAATTTTAAGAGTTTTCAATAAATTTCCTGAAGGAGAAAGGAAAATTTTCATGAAAATTGGATTTTAGTCTATTTTTCGCGATTCACCAAAAACTAACAGCAAGATGTTTCCGCCATTTTTGGTAAATCGTTAAACAAAAGTAAAAGCCATGCAGGTGCTGAAGTCTCATACCTTTCACCAACATTTCAAGACAGTAGACTTTTTTCCTAGCGTCATTTAAGATTTTACTGACAATTGCATTCTTTCGCCTATTCTTTCGCCACTTTTTATGTGGCAAATAAAACATAATAGTAAAAAAATTATAGCCGGGTAGGTACCAATGCTCGCTATTTTAAATCCCAAGTTTAAAAGAATAAGGCCAGCTAAGATTTCAATAGGAAAATGCCTTTTCGTCAATATTATCGATAATTTGGAGAACCACTAAAACCACAACTAGAGCGGCTAGTGCCAAAACATAAGAGTACAGGCTTACATTACACACTTTCAATCGACACCTATTTAGTTTCTTGTTTTTGTAAACAAAAACAAATGTCTCCCCGACTAAACCCATAATTTCTTAATTTCCTTTTTTTCCTTATTACTGAATAAATATTTATTTCTGCAAACAAAATCGTCACTCATTGTCAAAAATTCAAAGGCCGCCATTTTTTTACGAATCGCCAGAAAAAGTAATCGCCACGAGCACATTTCTGTCCCCTACCATTTCATTAAAATTTTAGGACGTTTACATTAAAATCCTAAAGAAAATTACTTTTTGACCAATATTTCCACTAATTTTTGGCGAATTGCAAAAAAAGAAGCAATAGCCAGGTAGTTACCTATGTCCTACCTTCTTTAGGTTTAAAACCTAGGAGGTGCGATTTTCACCTTAAAAAGACTGCAGAAGCTGGAGCTAAAAACTATGAAGTGATGAAGGTGCAGGCAAGCGCTGCCAATGCAACTGGCGAGGAGGGGGCGGCAGCCGAACGATTTCATTGGCAGGCTGTGGGAGATGCCTGCACAATGTTAATGCGCGATGCTAGAAGCGGGGAGCCAGGGGTACCGACAAGACGTTGCCCGCGATGAGCGATGCTAGTGTGGGGAGTGAGGAATACCTGCACGATGTTGCCCGACAAGAGCGATGCCAGAGACGGGGAGCCAGGGGTACCTGCACGATGTTGCCGGCCATGAGCGACGCTAGTGTGGGGAGCGAGGGGTACCTGCACGACGTTGCCGGCGATGAGCGATCTTAGAGGCGGGGAGCGAGGGGTACCTGCACGACGTTGCCGGCCATGAGCGATGCTAGTGGCGGGGAGCGAGGGGTACCTGCACGACGTTGCCGGCGATATGGCGCGTGTCGATCACGGAGGGCGTGAGGTGCTGCTCCAGCCTGTACGCCGGCACGGTCGCCCCCAGGGCCCGGCTCTTCTTCACGGTGCCCAGCATGTGACGCAGACCCATGGGGCTCAGCCCCCACTGATACACGCTCCCGTCCTCCAGCAGCGCCACCTGTAACCGGCCTCGTTTAGTCCCACCATAAAATTGCATTCAAAAGCTTGAGAAAATTTATCAGGTCAGATAATGCCTGCTTCTCTCGGAAAAAAATAAACCCAACCGTGGACAATCTTTTTTATTTTTTTTAAGAATCCCCCGAATTTTGATAATTATTTTTACAGGATGTTATATGCAGTAAATAAAACATACCCACATATTGATTATTTTTTATAGAATGTTACATGCAGTAAATAAGACATCCGCACTTATATTCTATTTAAACATCTGCATTATAAAGAGATGTATTCCTGCTGATTTTTCCGAAGTAAGGAGTAATTTCAACGCTTACTCGGCTCTGGTTCCGCATCGCCTAATCAATATTTTACTCATGTCGCTTGGTCGGTTAATTTACATCCTTTCGCTCTTTTTTCTCTCGCAATTTCAGGCCTGGCAGGTCAGATATTTTTCACTTGAGAATTTAACGCTTGCGGATAGGAAAAAAGGGCCTTTCCTGAAAACAAGACCGTCATGTGATGGTGCCAAGGTGTCGTCAGAGTAAAAACACGAACCGGTACTGTGATTCTATCAGATTACGGCATGAAAGGTGTCTCGGTGACCTTGAACTTCTCGGTCAGAAAGGTATCTCGGTGACCTTGAACTTCTCGGTCACAACGTAAAACAAACATATTCTCTAGTTTTTCGTGTTATATAATCTTTGGCTCAGTCTATATATATATATATATATGTTACAGGCAAACTGTCAAATCAGGCAGATTATAATCTGCCTGAAAATTTCAGGCAGATTGTAAAATACCTGGTTCGACCAGGCACATTGTAATCCGCCTAAAATTTTTAGGCAGATTGCAATCTGCCTGATTTTGGAGCCTGAAAATTTGACAATTTGCCTGAAATGAAACTAACGTTCATAATCATGACCCATCCCATTCATAATCGGCTGTTTCATGCGATTTGGTTGTTACCTATTCAAATATGTGATCGTAAGAATCAAAGGCGATTGATGTGATTAATTGCAATTAAATAGAGGAAAATATTCGGTTACGATCATGCATAACACTTGTTATTTAGCATCTACTCACGCGTTTTATGGGATTTGGTTGTCATTTATTCTAATATCTGATCGTAGGGATAAAAAGCGAATGATGTGTCTAATTGCAATTAAATACATGTGAGTGGTCGGTTTGCTCGTTCGTTTCATGTGACTTGTTTACCACTTGCTTTCTTTTATGCCTTGAGTTATTACACCTGCACAATGCCATTGATATGTTTAAACGCAATTTCTCGATTAAGTAAATGTCCGACTTTTTTGCTGATTGCTTTGTTTCATGTCTTGATTGATCACACTTTTACAATAGTATTGATGTGATTGAATTCAAATGGAAATTGCAATTTCTTGATAAAATAAATGCAATGATATAAATCTCAATCCAGCCCCCCCCCCCCCACTACACACACCTCTATGATGTATTATATTTTGAGATCAACATGCCAGTGTAGCTTCCTAGTTCTTACTCCTCCGGTATTTCATTGGATTTTTTGTGCACAGTATAAATAGGGGCGCGAAAAATTGATACCTTATAAATTCATTTACAGTGTTACATATTTATTTTTTAGCTAGAACAATAAAGAGAAAAAAATATTTGCGTTTAATTGCAATCTCAAAAACTCCATAGATCGATACAATTGCATTTTAATACATTGGTGCAGTTGTCAATGAAGACATGCGATAAAAGTAACAATAGAAAATACACGGCAATCAAATCGAATGAAACGCGCGAACGGACCCATTGCTCACTCCCATTTATTTGCAATTGACCACATCAATCGCCTTTTATTCCTACGATCACATATTTGAATAGACAACACCCAAATCGCATGGGGGGATCATGATTACAAACGTTCCTTTCATTTCAGGCAAATTGTCAAATTTTCAGGCTCCAAAATCAGGCAGATTGCAATCTGCCTAAAAATTTTAGGCAGATTACAATGTGCCTGGTCGAACCAGGAATTTTACAATTTGCCTGAAATTTTCAGGCAGATTATAATCTGCCTGATTTGACAGTTTGCCTGGGAATTCTTATATATATATATATCTCTCTTTGGTTCAGTCATAGAGAATCACAGAAGTTAGATTGTCCTCAATCTAAGTGAGTCTATTCCGGAATAGACTAGCTGTGACTATATTGCCTTGTTTCGCTAATAACAACAAGACAATCATAGACTGCACATCCCCGCCGCGCTCATCTACACTATATATATCTTCTTCCCTTAAGGTATAGTAAACAACAAAGTCCAAATTGTAAAATATCGCCAAAATTACATTTTTTAAAGAAATCGAAAAATATATATTTTCTACCAGTAGGGTTTTATTGGTCCACGGTGAATAGCAACAAAGATACAGCCTGGACAAACTTGTCTGAAAAACAACAAAGTCTACATTGTGAAAAATCGCCAAAATTACATTTTTGAAGAAATCGAAAAATAACCTGACGCTGCATAACTATACTTTATATGCTTTCTACCTGTAGGGTTTTATTTGTCTACGATGAATAGTAACAACGATACAGCCTGGACAAACTTGTTCTGAACAACGACAAAGTCCAAATTTTCAAAAAATTGCTAAAATTACATGTTTTGAAGAAATGGAAAAAATAACCTGACCTTGCACAATTACACGTTATGTACTTTCTTGCTGTAGGGTTTTAGTGATCTCTGAGGAATAGTAACAAAGATACAGCCAGGACAAAGAGGATTGCGGACGGCAAGACGGACGGACAGACGGACACGAGGCGTTTCTATATTCCCGCCCCCCCAAGGGCGGCGGGGGATAAAAACAGATGGGAATTCTTATTTGTTTGATACATTCTCATTTTAAATAGTAGAGTGTTATTGCTTTAAGCTACGCACATTGTGTTCTTCTGGCAGCCATTTACTACGTGACTGTTCCATGTGCAAATCTCAACCAGATTCACATCTAGCAAATCCATTAAAAGCGTATAGCCTAAAAAAGCGTAAAAATGTGCCACAATTCGTTCACCAAAGTGCCAACTTTTGCAAACCACCAAAAGAAGAAAAAAAAGGCAGAATTCGATTCGATTTGGCGAAAATAAAAAATGACCTCCAGTACTTTTTGGCACCTAACACAGACTACCTTCCCACAAACTTCGAGCAAAATTAACCAAATTTGCTGGAGTAAGCGTTTTTTCGCAACGGTAGTGATCGGTTCGCCAACTTGACGAAAACTGGCAAATGGCGAAAATAAAATAATGCGCATCTGTCCCCCTGAGTGAGCCATATTTCCATAAAATTTTACTGCGGTCTGATGAAAATTGAAAGAGGAGTAGCGAAAAACAAAAGTTCATAGACGGACGGACAGACGATAGAGGCCCTACACGATGGGTATAGCAGATCTGGCCTATATATATGGCCACCAGGGCTAAAACCAGTGCAATGCGTTTTCTGTTTCGTTTCCGCAAGCACACTCCGCAGATAACGAACCATGTAGTTTCCTATATGATAGTACCTCAGCAACCACCTGTACTTATGCTGTGGAAGTATTTGCTGGCAATGAGTACCGCGGGCCCACTCAAACTCACTAAAACAGGCATCGATTGCTTGTCCGTGTGCCCAGTACCCAGCTGACTCAGCCACGAGCTGTACTTACGCTGTGGAAGTATTTGCTGGCAATGAGTACCGCGGGCCGACTCAAACTCACTAAAACAGGCATCGATCGCTTGTCCGTGCGTCCAGTACCCAGCTGACCGTATGTGTTACAACCGCACGTGAAGACCTCACCCTTCAAAAAAAAAAAACACTCAATGACGTCACTCATTAAGAAAATACATTTGTGAAAAACGAATATTACATCAAACGGCATTAGAACTGTTGCTTTAAACTATTTTTTTTTTTTGCGCAAATATTTTTTACGACACGATTAGCATCCTATTTTTACCTGCTCCGTAAGGAAAACGGAGTGAGCCTGACCGGCTGATAGGGAAACAATAGTATGGTTGCTAAGCGCTGTTACTAGGCGTGGTATGTCAACATCTTCAGCACTGCCATGGCCAAGTTGTCCAAACACGCCCCAACCCCACGTGTATACTCTGAAAAAAAACAAGAACACACATAGAAAAAACCAGGAATAAATGGTTGACAACTGAAACCCCACATGAGTCGCGATCCTTGTCTTGTTACGTGTGACTATCACACTTTGTCACACGCCTCAGAGGCCTCTACTACTGTATACCGTATGGCGTGTCACCGATCTTCCACTATCCAGACTGAATGTTGTACCAGTAATTTAGCAGGTACGCTGGTTCGATATCTGATCTCTGCTCTTCTGCATGATTGGTAACTTGCCATTATTATAACCTAACGTATTTACGACCAGCTTTTTTGCTTGCTTGTTTGTTTTTTGTTTGTTTATTTGTTTTTGTTTGTTTGTTTGTCTTTTTGCATTGTTTGATTTATGACTAACTTTCCATTTTTGTGATCTGACTGTTGCATTCTTGTATCCCTTTTCATTTTTCACCAACATTTTATTATCACCCACAAACTGTCACGAACTTTCTACTGTTATGTGACTTCCCTCCTGGGTTTATCCGAGGCAAAGCTGTGGTATTTTGTGACTTACCTCCTGCGTTTATCCGAGGCAAAGCTGTGGTATTTTGTGACTTACCTCCGGCGTTTATCCATGACAAAGCTGTGATACTTTGTGACTAACCATATGCGTTTATCGATAGCAAACCTGTGATATTTTGTGACTTACCTCCTGCGTTTATCCATGGCAAAGCTGTAATATTTTGTGACTTACCTTCTACGTTCATCCACGGCAAAGCTATGGTCTTTCCTTGTTAACCTTTCATTCTCAGCTCTGATCGTTCGTGACTAACCTTCCACGTTCACTCAGGGCAAGCCTGTAGTGTTTTGTGACTAACCTCCCATGATCAATCAGGGAAAGCCTGTAGTTTTTTGTGACTAACCTCCAACGTTCAATCAGGGCAAGCCTGTCGTGTTTTGGGACTAACCTCCCGCGTTCAGTCAGGGCAAGCCTGTCGTGTTTTGGGACTAACCTCCCACGTTCAGTCAGGGCAAGCCTGTCGTGTTTTGTGACTAACCTCCCACGTTCAGTCAGGGCAAGCCTGTCGTGTTTTGGGACTAACCTCCCGCGTTCAGTCAGGGCAAGCCTGTCGTGTTTTGGGACTAACCTCCCACGTTCAGTCAGGGCAAGCCTGTCGTGTTTTTGTGACTCTCTTCCTACGTTCAGTCAGGGAAAGGTTGTGGTGGTTTGTGGCTAACCTCCCACGTTCAGTCAGGGTAAGCCTGTCGTGTTTTGGGACTAACCTCCCACGTTCAGTCAGGGCAAGCCTGTCGTGTTTTTGTGACTCTCTTCCTACGTTCAGTCAGGGAAAGGTTGTGGTGGTTTGTGACTAACCTCCCACGTTCAGTCAGGGTAAGCCTGTCGTGTTTTGGGACTAACCTCCTACGTTCAGTCAGGGTAAGCCTGTCGTGTTTTGGGACTAACCTCCCACGTTCAGTCAGGGCAAGCCTGTCGTGTTTTGTGACTAACCTCCCACGTTCAGTCAGGGCAAGCCTGTCGTGTTTTGGGACTAACCTCCCGCGTTCAGTCAGGGCAAGCCTGTCGTGTTTTGGGACTAACCTCCCACGTTCAGTCAGGGCAAGCCTGTCGTGTTTTGGGACTAACCTCCCACGTTCAGTCAGGGCAAGCCTGTCGTGTTTTTGTGACTCTCTTCCTACGTTCAGTCAGGGAAAGGTTGTGGTGGTTTGTGACTAACTTCCCGCGTTCAGTCATGCCAAGCCTGTAGTGTTTATGACTAACCTCCCACGTTCAGTCAGGGCAAGACTGTGGTGCTGTCCACAACACACTTTCACTATCCGCTCGTCCTTCAATGACGTCACAGGAAGCGGAGTATTTACGACACCAGGCTGCACTCCAGTACCCAACTGTCCAAAGCGTGACTTGCCCCAGGTGTAAACCTAAATACAAGTAAAAAAAAAAAAGTACCGAGTCACAGTGAAAAATGGAAATGCTCACGTGACATGGCACCGCACAGTGTCTTAAAACACTGTCTTTTTCCACGCGCATATCGAGTCAGCGTAACACCGCACGGTGTATAATGTCACATGTTATCACAATCTATGGCGCAACAGACAGATCCATACGGTTTCAAGGTATATATTATACTACAGCGCATTGATACTGTGCCATAGCGTAATCTACAGAAAAAAACCTGTAACTTATTTAACATTTCCGTTTCTATTATTACTTTCGAACGAATAAACTGACGACAAATATGTACTACAAAGTACATGGAATCTGTGTGTTCAGGGATTTCATAAAATCCCAAGAGAATCCGTAGAATGGAGAAAAAGTGTATGAATAATCCAGTTTTCTTTTCGAACGAAAAGTTGAAATTTCAGATATGTTCTTTATAGTATTTGATTGATAATAATTCAGAAAATTATTGATTTGTATGCAAAATGTTTAAAACCTCCTTCACTTCATTTTACAATTTCATTGAGAACAGATGAATCAAAATTGAAGTTTTGAATTTTCTAGTTATATAACTCCCTAGGGATTTCATGAGCGTAATGTAATACATGTTAGGCCACACCGTAAGCGGGCCGAGCTTATATCAGTTAAAGAAGGGTAAGATAAAATATAACTGTGAACGATGAGCAGTGCTTCACTGACCCCGCGTGACGTCAGCGCCAGGCTATGATGTAACCCACAGCTGACGGAGAAAACCGTGGCGTCACCGCGGCACGGGATGACGTATGGCTGCACCCGCTGCTCGCTCGTCTCCGAGTCCTCAAACAGCCGCATGCTCTCACCACTGCAAACAACCACAAGCGCATGCTTCCCCCCCTGTCCTTTCCGCGCACACACCCCGCCACTTCTGTCGTATCTCAAGCGATCCCACGACTCAAAACGCTCTATTGGCAAAGTAGACACTTAACAATTCTCTTCAACTTACAATTACACCACGAATGACACGGAGCAAAATGAAATCAAAACTTCCAAGCCGGAGCTTTGTTAGGGAAAATTGACAAAAACCTTAGAAGTTAACTTTTACGATCCAGTTTTAATACAGGGGCCCCTCGTTAATTCGTACTCCTCGGGACCAAGGGAAAAAGCACGAATAAACCGAGGGTACCAATTAACCGGGGGTCAAATTTTCGAATGGACAAAAACAACAATGAACCTTCAAGCCTTGCGCGCTTTCGAGCAGGCTCAAATTGGCTGGTTTCAACACCATTCATTATTTTATCCTTATTCTTTATCCATGAAGCAAGTGTATTTTAGGTACCCCATACTCCGTCATTATTTCAGTTCTGGTTTTTGAGCCACTCGTTATTTGCTTTAACACTTTGAACTTAAGGTTCATTGTGTGATCATTGTGTTTTCGTTTTGATGCCATTTTGCAAGTTGAAATGCTTGACCACTGTTCACAATTTATATACACGCTCCGGTGCGTGAAGTGTCCACAGAAAACAAACGGCATCTTAAGTTGCTGCATAGTACGTGACAGACGATGCTCCGGATTAGTGGCCAGTGCACACACTAAGACACTCGGTGTATTGAGTAGACGATGTCAATCATAATCCCTAAACCCCCATCATTACTGCCCCACAATGCGCATTATGCAACCCCTTCATCTCGCTACACATGATGCCTGAGTAACATGTTGTTTTAACTGTGTGGCATGCCTAATCTGTATGGCTCTGCATTGATAAAAGGCCGGAATAGAAAAAAATTGAGGGTAAATTTTGGGACGAATTATCCGAGTCCTCGTTAATTCGTACTTTTACATAGAAGTGAATGGGTCCCAAAATCGGGACCGACGGAATTGGTACGAATTAGCCGAGGGACCGAATTAACCGAGGACGAATTAACGAGGGGCCCCTGTACTTATAAAGTTGAGACAAATGCAAAAACATTCCGAATCTAACACGACATTGAATAGATGCAAGCAAGGACCTATGCGGGCGTACTCTGCCCCAGGCACGGAGCTGTCCGTTCACAATGATGCAGTTGATGGCCTCGGACGCGGAAAGCGCGTGGGGCCGGCACTCCACCAGCCGCTCCCCCGCGCCATCGCCCCTACTACACTCGCCCTCCTGAACACCAAAACACATAAATCTATTAGCTGTTTCATCAAACTATCAGTGCAGCTAATCTGCTCCCCATCCCTCCCCCCCCCCCCCCCCCCCCGATGCGTATATCCGGCAAACTGCCCCCTTCACCCGATGATCCGCCCCAGTTTTTGCTGTGTGCTTATTACTGTGTTTTTGACCCTTATATGCACATATTCGCATAGATTTTTTATACTTAGTACGCAGTCCCAAGGAGCTATTGTGTTACCGGCAATTGCGAAACTTTCTCTTTTTTCCCTCTTTTTACACTTTGGAAAGAATTCCAAAGAGTTATCGCCTTTCCGGACATTGCAACAGTTTCTCCTTTTTTTTTTGCAAAGTCCAATATTTTCAGCCTTCAAGATAATAATTTTACACTCCCAAGCTGGTGAGCTCACTGGCTGCTACTCGGTCCAGTTATTGCTTTTGAGCCTGAATTTACCTCGAGTTCAAAATGGCCATAATCGGGGGCACAGCGCACGACCTTGTCCTGTTTTCTGGACGAGCTGATATGTAACAGCGCCATCAAATACAAGGTCGCCATGGCAACAAAACGAGACCACCTGTCGTCGCATTTCTGCACATAAAACACAAGCTAAATATGTAAAATGCGGTACCTTTGTTTTTTGTCATGGAAGAAGTGAAGATAATGCGTTTGTGGCGATTCAGAAGCAGTGAATCCACCATCGACATCAAAGTCTAAATGGTATATTTCACATGACACATCCTTTAGTGTCCACTCAGTGTATAATGTATCGTTTCTAAGGCAAATTCTAGTGTACACGTTCAGCAAAACTGACGTACTTTTTTTTTTCTTTTTTTGGGGGGGGGGGGGGGTTGGTAGAAGGCATCACTGGAAGAGCTCACTGGCTGCGGCATTACGTTCTGCAGGCTTTCAAGTGGTCTAAAAAATTTTAAGGGTTTTTTATGGGTTTCGATTTCAAAAAAGTATTGAACAGAAACTCAATATATACAGATATATACATAACAGAAACTCAATATATACTTTAATTACGGTCTGGTAGACACAAATAATGATATTAAAGACCAAATTAGTGCTTTTTGTATAAAGGCTCTTAAAACTAGCCTAACTAGGGATATTTATTTCAACTGCAAACGTTACATGCTCTGTGCTACTTTCAGAGTTGTAATATGCAAAAAGTTCTGCACATATTCAACAAAATTACTAATACTGTTTATTTCGATTAGTAACCCTCATTTTGATTTTTTGTAAGCGAAGTTTTGCAACTGACATACAATTTCCCATTTTAGGTCTTTAAGTTTTTCAAGCTCTTCCCTGACCATCATCAGCTGGTTAGTAGCCAAAAGTGGAGCTTGTTAGCGAATGGCGATCTTCTCATCTGGTTTTATTGCAGAATCTACCTTCTCGTTTGCTTCATCAAGATTTTTTTTCTATATGTTTCGATCGCTCTTGTATCGAGCTAATTTCAGAATCTAATTCGCGATTCTTTTCCTTTAACGACTGAAGTCGCTGCTCAAAATATTGCTCTGTCGCTTTCTTGTTTTTCTTTCTCCTTCTTTCCTTTCTCTTCGCCATATCCTTCAAATCTCTTTGATATGGGGCATAGGCACCTCGGCATTGGGCTATCATTTTCCTTGTGATCGGAATTGATTCTAGTTGCCCTCCGGCCGATTTAACTGCGAATGCCAATGAGAGTTTTTTCAGAGAGTTTGGCACGGTCCTTAAAACAGGTCAACTAATCCTTTAGAGCCAGCATTTTTAACTGCTTCACCTAGATTGTTCTTGATGCTTCTATTAATATTCGGGTCATCTGATGATAACCCGAATAACTTAGTCAAAGGCATTTTCAAATTCTGCAAACAGCTGATTAAACTTTCGGCAACGGATTTTGCATAAGCATGGCCAAAAAAAAATAAAAATAAAAAAAAAACAGGGGATTCATGTATCGGACTTTAGTTTACACTGTCCCATAGGAAAAGGTATTTTGCCACCACAACTGCTCTTTATCACAACTGAAAAAACTACAACTCACATGTGAATACCTGAATCTATATCATAAAATAAGAAAATACCAGGGATAATTACAAATAACGAACCAAAATATTACTGAAGTGGAATCTATAAAGAACACTCTCAATATACGTCCAAATGATATAATTTGAAGATCTTCACAAGATATTTTTAAAAGGGGGGATTCAGCTCGAAATAAAAATAAAGGTTTTTAAGGGTTTTGAGGGCTTTTTAACATTTTTTAAGGATTTTAAGGGTTTTTCGTTGGTTTCTTGAAAGCCTGCGTACTGGATTGACGCCGATGCGATGCCAATGATCTGCATGGCGGCGAGTTCACTGGCCTCCACCATATATTATGACACACGGGCACAGAAATTCTGTCAATAATCCAAAACTAAACATAAAGTCGGTTCTCACTTCAGGCAGATTATACTGCTGCCTCGTTGTCGGGTGTAGTCTGTACCAGTGATGGGCACAAATAACAAGACTATCCGTGGACATTGTTCCCAGCCAAAAAAAACGAAGATATTACACATGTGAAAAGAGAAACTGACCAATTTTAGGAAGTGTAGATTTGGAATAAGACTTTATGAGCAACTTTACTATCAAAAGACCGGGTCTGTGGGATGAAGATCATTTTTGTATAGCGCTACACCAAAAAAAAAAACATGAAAGAAAGAAAGGAATGAGTCAGAAGACTTCTGTGACATGTGGTTTGTAAACACCACATGTATCTACTTTCTCTTTACATGGAAGTATAGGTTTATAGGCAAGTCGTACCCAAGACAGGTCGTACCCAAATTGGACATGTTGTACCCAAAATTTTGTGAACAAGTCGGACCCCCACGTGTGGACAAGTCGTATCCAAGAAAAAAAATTATGACAGTAATTTCTACTTCTACTTTGTAACAAATGGCAAATATGATGAATGATAATATGTCTTATGTAATTTATTTTAAATGTTTATTAATTTAGTTGCATATTTTCTCAGTTTATTTTCAGATACATAGATTGGGATAAATGCTTTAACCTGTATGCAGAGGTCAACGACATTAATACACCTGTCTTGGGTACGACTTGTCCAGTCCCCGAAGTATATATATATATATATATATATATATATATATATATATATATATATATATATATATATATATATATATATATATATATATATACATATACTCGGTCGCATTATAATGCAATTTAAACACCACTTTAGTACTGTCAAAGCATTTACCCGAACAGGGCCGGTGCTTAAGAAAAGGTTTATAGCTTTCTCCTGTGTCGTCATATTTGCCAGGCTCAGCAGATCAAGCACCTGAAAACAGCACGCCAGCAGTGACACTACGCACGTGGACTTGTCATTCAATCAATGACCTGCGTTGGATTTGCATACTGCATTAAGTTTCTGGAGCAGTCCGGTCATAGTCAATCTAATCCACGGCTTACACCGACTTAAAGGAACTGAGAGCAAATATGACAGTTTCATATATTTTGTGTACAACAAATAATGTATAAGCTTAGGAAGTCAACCTGCTTTGATGATTGAGCGTACGTACTTTGAAGATTTAGCGTAATTACTTTGATGATTCAGTGTACTTACTTTGATGACTGACCGCAAATACGTTGATGACTGACCGTGCATACTTAAATGATTGAGTGTACGCACTGTGACGGTTGAGAGCACTTACTTAGATGACTGACCGCCTATATTTTGATGATTGAGCGCACTTACTTTGCAGAACTGACAGGGCATGAGCTCTTCCATTTGATCCTCCAAAACATCCAAAAATTCGGATACAAGTGACGGGTCAGTGTCCAATAACAGTCCCAAATCATGTGACTCGAGCTGTTCCAGCAAATGACCTGTACAGGGAAATTACAGCTGATACTGTGAAAGCCGACCAACCACATTTCCTCCATGTCCGTTCATCTGCACTTAAAACCATTACTCGGCAATTACTCAACAAAAACAGATATACAAGCACAATTAAAAGCCCAAGTTATAATACGTCGAGTCTTCCCGAAGCCCGCTGAGAGAACGTGCATTGTTTCTGCAAAAACATTATAACAACTCCCAAATGGCTGTGCCTTAGACAGATGCAGGTCGGGTTTTTTTATACACTACGTTTATCGCCACCTGATAGCTGCTTTGTGTGTCCAGTTCATACCTTCGCTTAAAATAATCATTTCAAGATCCCTGCTGCACGATTTTAATCCAATTCGATTAAATGTTTTTCCAACGTCATCAAGATAGAAACTTCGTTTCTTCACAAATTCTTCAAATATATCGGCCAAACGACCCGTTTTCTGGAAGAAAAAAAAAACACTTTTCGTTCAGTGTCTTTAAATAAAAACTAGTCTATTAATAATTTTCTGCCCAATATCAGAGCATATCAAAGTACAAAAGGACGAATCCGTTTTTTGTACCAGGTTTTGTGAGTGTTACAGTAATACTGTCAAATCAGTCACACTTTAAAATTTCAGGCATATTGCAAAATGCCTGGTTCCACCAGCTACATTGCAATCTGCCTGAGACATTCAGTCACAGTGCGTTGAATCTGAGACATTCAGTCACAGTGCGATGAGTCTGAGACATTCAGTCACAGTGCGTTGAGTCTGAGACATTCAGTCACAGTGCGATGAGTCTGAGACATTCAGTCACAGTGCGTTGGGTCTGAGACATTCAGTCACAGTGCGATGAGTCTGAGACATTCAGTCACAGTGGAATGAGTCGGAGACATACATACAGTCACAGTGCGTTGAATCTGAGACATTCAGTCACAGTGTGACGCGTCTGAGACATTCAGTCACAGTGCGTTGAGTCTGAGACAGTCAGTCACAGTGCGATGAGTCTGAGATATTCAGTCACAGTGCGATGAGTCTGAAACATTTAGTCACAGTGCGATGAGTCTGAAACATTCAGTCACAGTGCGAAGAGTCTGAGACATTCAGTCACAGTGCGATGAGTCTGAGACATTCAGCCACAGTGCGATGAGTCTGAGACATTCAGTCACAGTGCGATGAGTCTGAGACATTCAGTCACAGTGCGAAGAGTCTGAGACATTCAGTCACAGTGCGATGAGTCTGAAACATTCAGTCACAGTGCGTTGAATCTGAGACATTCAGTCACAGTGCGTTGAGTCTGAGACATTCAGTCATAGTGCGATGAGTCTGAGACATTCAGTCACAGTGTGACGCGTCTGAGACATTCAGTCACAGTGCGATGAGTCTGAGACATTCAGTCACAGTGCGTTGAATCTGAGACATTCAGTCACAGTGCGATGAGTCTGAGACATTCAGTCACAGTGCGATGAGTCTGAAACATTCAGTCACAGTGCTATGAGTCTGAGACATTCTGTCACAGTGCGATGAGTCTGAGACATTCAGTCACAGTGCTATGAGTCTGAGACATTCAGTCACAGTGCTATGAGTCTGAGACATTCTGTCACAGTGCGATGAGTCTGAGACCTTCAGTCACAGTGCGATGAGTCTGAGACATTCTGTCACAGTGCGATGAGTCTGAGACATTCAGTCACAGTGCTATGAGTCTGAGACATTCATTCACAGCACGATGAGTCTGAGACATTCAGTCACAGTGCGATGAGTCTGAGTTATCCCAGTATCTGCTCACACGTTTCACGGTTCCATTTAGTTCTCTCTCTTTCTTCCACCTTCATCGCGTTTCATGGGCTTTACTTTGTTTTCTATTCTTTTGCGTTCTCGTATATACGTATTTTTAATAAAGATTAATAATAAATTTAGCAAGTTTTGATGTCTGACCACGCAATTCGTGGGATTTGGCGTATTTCTGATATTTTAACGAAGATAGTTTAGAAGTCTTTGTTTGTTTTGGCATTGTTCTTATGCAATAGATTTGCACCATTTCCGTACCACTTTCACATCGACCCCTCTCACACGCCGACAGCTGGATTACTGCAAATTCCGGCAGATTAACCGCATCGCCAGATTACCGGCACCCAGATTACCCGCACCCAGATTAATCGCAGCCAGATTAACCGCAGCCAGAACTAACAAAACTAAAACGCTTTCCAATAAAAAACATCATACTGACTAACTGACCGTTATAAATGTATCACATATTTTGGGCCAAAAAAAACCGTTTGTAGCATGTTCATTTTTTTCATCTCATGACATTGGCGCACCTCTGTATTATTCGCAAGAGGTGTTCTGATTCATAAATTCCGTGAATTAACCGTGGTTAATCTGCTGGTTAATTCACTGTATGTGTATGTGATTCATTGCATTTACGTGATCAAGAAATTGTAAGTATTAATTGCATTTAAACACATAACTGCCATTCTATTTGTGTGATCACCCAGCACCTACAATCCCATCAAGCACGGCAGTAGATGTCATTGTTCGCCTGTTATTTAACTGTATTTGACAATAGGAATTCCATTTCATCTGTATGATCACACAAGAGAATACGAGAACAATAGAAAACCATGAAACACGTAAGCAGATTACTCAGGGAAAACTGCCAAATTTTCAGGCTCTAAAACCTGTCACACTGCAGCCTATGTAACTTGTCGCCCACATTGTAATGTGCCTGATTTGACAATGTGACCGAACCTAAATACGCCTGCCGATAACAAATATCATCTGTATCCGTAATACACTGCTGGATTCTACAACCATATGTGGACCTCTGTCAACCCTGTCTGGACCCCCCTCAGGTCCAACTGGTATTGTAGTAAGTGCTATACTGAAAACCTTGCACTGATCCCCATGCAACCAATTCTACTGGAAAAAAACACGCGCTTGTAGAACTCTAGAACATATTGGTGTATGTATTTTCAACTTCACATAAACTATGTGAAAGACATGTTGAACAACTAAAACGATACAGCCTCGTGAAATAATCTAGAATGTACGTAGCAAATGATTAATACAAAAGACAGATGATGACCGCTGCGCCTACCCTGGCAATGTTCCACATCACTGGATGAAGGCCATTTCTGTAAAGAAGTTTCCATACCACTTTCTCTTGGTCAATGTTGTTGCACAAAAATTCCCTAAAAGGCAAACATTACAAACGTAAAAAATTACAGGGCGACATTTTCGATTATCTCCTATCTCTCGCCCGCCCATCCCCCCAAAAAAAAAAAACTGATCTATACAGGGGACTGCTCTATGTGCGCAATGTCCAAACACACCCGACGCAAAAAATGCGAGGCGAAGCAGGCCTATGGTAACACTGACCTGGTCATCCTTGTACCCACATTCTGACGGCTTAACAAACCTTGCTCTACGAAAGCACAATGCACTGTTCTAAAACTGGAAACCTTGCTCTACGAAAGCACAATGCACTGTTCTAAAACTGGAAACCTTGCTCTACGAAAGCACAATGCACTGTTCTAAAACTGGAAACCTTGCTCTACGAAAGCACAATGCACTGTTCTAAAGCTGGAAACCAATGTTCCAGATACTTGCGTCAGTGATAGCTTGAGAGGTGCGTCACTCACTGCAGGTCCTCCTCAAGCAAGCGTCGCTTCGCCTCCTCACTGCACTTCAGTAACAGCTCCACGTAACACTGCGCCGCCACCTCAGAGAGCGACAGCTTTTCCGATGACGTCATCTTCTCGGGCGCTGACGCTTTGCGTGACTTTGTTGACGTGTCTGGGGCGCGGCCCGTCTGTTTTAGTAGCCGCTTACAGACCAGCACAGCCTCTTCTGTTTTACCATGCTTAGCTAGCAGCAAACACACTTCTTTTGACGAACACTGAAAGAAAACATAAGCTCCTAAAGCTTTTATGTTACTCCTAGAACCAGTTGAAAAACTCAAATGTAACTGAAAGGATATGGTCTGCACGTCGTTCATGAGTAAAACAGTTTAGCAGTGACACATTTCGGAACAGAGAATACAGTGCTTTGCATAATTCAGCCAGTACAAGGACGGATGGGGAACTGCACTCACAACCAGCAGTATATGATTGTTGACAGCTATGATTGTGACTGTTGACAGCTATGATTGTTGACACTGCAGTGCACACCTTTGCGAGTGAGAAGAGCTGCTTGGCATAGGTGAGATCGTGCTGAGTGACCTTGACCTCGGCCATGAGCCTGGCGAGGGAGCAGACATCGAGGCCGATGGCGATGGCTAGCTTCTCCAGCACCATCATGTCGCTGTTCACCAAGCACAGGTCTGCGAACAGGCGCTCCGGCGATAGTCTGTTTGCAAAATATAATAATCCTAAAATGGATTGAATTATAACGAACTTTCGAAATCAAAGTGATCTTGTATTACTCAGTCTCACAAAATGTTAACTTAAAACAACTGCTTTTTCCACAACATTTCTCCATTTTTATTGCATTTTAATTGCAAGATAGTGACCACAATACACCCGTTCTGTTCTGCTTGACTTTTCCTGGGACTGTACTCGCAGAGGGTACCGTTTGTGAGGGGTACATACAATTTGACCAACAAAAATTTGGCCAGATTTCGGTTGGTCAAATATCCTACACCCCGTTCGTGACCACAATACACCGGTCCTCCACCGTATGTCTTACATGGGCCTCCACCGTATGTCTCACCACCGTATGTCTTACCTTTCTTACCGCACGGTCTTTGACCAATATGCACCGGTACTGCACTGTCTTGCTTACCTGGGCCTGCACTCGTACACGGCACGGTTCGTGACCACAATGCACCCATCCAGCACTGTCTGGTTCTTCAGACTGACTCCCGCCATGACGCTTGGCCTGCTCTCCTCAACTTTTCTTTTCTCAAACCAGTTGAATGGGAAAGCTCGCTTGTAGAGGGAGATCACCCTCTCCCCGGCACCAAGGGCGAATTCCTGCACGAGCATCTCATCAAGGCTTGCCTAGAGACAGAAAGACACTAAGACACCACACAGGTCTATGGGCCGCTCTAGGGAACCTTCCCACGTTGCCCTGCCTAACAGTGGCACATTAAAAGTAGTTCATATTATATATTACTGCATACAGAAAGTAGCACAGAAACAAATACTTATGGATGACGGAGGTGATTATTTCTTCAACGCCAGTTTGAAACTGCAAGCAACTACACCAATACTGACATAAATACCTGTTGTGAATCGTCTCCAATTTCTGCCATTTGATTGGTCAGTAGACACAACTTCGCGCTATCTCCGGCTAGCGCTGTAAACATGAGCCTTTCACAGTACACAATACCACTGGTATGCGGCGGCAACTTGTACACAAAGAGCGGCGTGCCTTGCTGCTCCACCTCGCCGCTGTACACCTGTAAACATGAGCCTCTCGCAGTACACGATGTCACTGGTGTACCGCGGCTACTTGTACACGCCTCGCCGCTGTACACCTATAAGCAGCCTCCGCTGCATCAACAACAGTAGAGAAACGCATTCTAGAATACAGATACTCAGTCACTTCATTTTCCCTTATTGATTACATTTTACACTGACCTTACAAGGCAACACCTTAGATTTGAATACGCTATCATGATATCAATACTATTAATTTTGAAGTTAAACCTTAAGGACATTTGTTTTGGTATCATGCGCGGCAACGAAATGGTGTCCCTTGGCCTCCTGCGCAGACAGCTGCATTGATGCTGGGAACTGGAAGATCTTCACTGGCCGAAACATTTCTGCCGCTTCGTCTGTGTGTAATAACAGGTACAATCCAGAAAAAGTCAGACAAAACAGCTTACGTTTTTCACGATCTTTACAGAGTGTGCACGTTTTAGAAGTGACAATTTCAGTTTCATTGGATTGGAGTAAAACTGAACTGAGTAGTCATTGCCGTTATTTTAAACCATACCATTGTATTCCCAGTAAACTTCTTATTATTTATGCCATCTTGAACATTTCGAGACTTGCGAACCTGACTAAGGCCAAGAATGAGATAAAACAGTTTTGCTTATATTGGCCGAACAAGCGCGTAGCCTGACGTGAAAGGAGCACAAGCCTGTAGCGTGACGTCATATAAGCGGTGTGAGAGAACAGGCGTGAAGCCTGACGTCATATAAGCGGTGTGAGAGAACAAGCGTGAAGCCTGAGGTCACATAACCGGTGTGAGAGAACAAGCGTGAAGCCTGACGTCACATAAGCGGTGTGAGACAACAAGCGGGAAGCCTGACGTCACATAAGCGGTGTGAGAGAACACGTACAGCATGACGTCACAGACTCCGTATGAGAACGAGCGCGTAGCCTGATGTCACACAGACCCCGTTAGAGAACAAGCGCGTAACCTGACGTCACAGACACCATATGAGAACAAGCGTGTAGACTGACGTCACAGACACCTTGTGGGAACAAGCGCAAAGCCTGATGTCACACAGACCCCGTTTGAGAACAAGCGCGTAACCTGACGTCACAGACACCGTGTGAGAACAAGCGTGTAGATTGACGTCACAGACACCGTTTAAGAACAAGAGCGTAGCCGCACGTCAGCCAGACCTCGTGTGAGTATAAGCGAGTAGATTGACGTCACAGACACCGTCTGAGAACAAGCACGAAGTATGACATCACACGAATAACTCATGTGAGTATAACAGCGTAGCCTGACGTCACAGAGACACCGTGTGAGGACAAGTGCGTAGTCTGACGTCACACAGACCCAGTTTGAGAACAAGAGTGTAACCTGGTGTACCTGTGTGATGGAAGACCTTGTAGATAGTCTTGTACTGGCCATGAATTTCAAAGAAGCCACTCGTGTCGCTGGTGAGGGCAAAGTTGACATCGACATCAACCTTTTTCTCCAGCAGCACCCTCCACTGCGTCTTTGCGCTGCTTGTCACCTTAAAATACCACCCATATCACTGATGACCAAACACACGGACACAAATCTAGTTCATTCTTTTTTTTAAGCTCTTAAAAGAAATGTACAGGGTTTTCCATTTGAAAGGGGGGGGGGGTCCCCCGAACCGCACGTGACGGGTTGTTGAACCGCCTGCCATTTAAATATGCCATAAGAAGATAAAGTATAAAAAAAGTTTCTGTCGAAACGTTGAACCATCTGTTTCGGTCCATTGAACAGTCTGTGCCCAGCCAAATGGAAAGCCCCAAATGACAGTATATATATATATATACTGTCATTTAGAAAAAAATGCATGTAAATGAGAACTTTCACCATAGTTAAAGCAGTTTATGAAACTACTATTCAATGTCTTTGAAACAGGTCCGTCACTGGATATACTAAACACACAAGGAGGGGGTGCGTAATGTGATTACGGGTATCTTACTCTCGGGTTTAAGTCCAGGCACAGGTAGCAAAACTCCCCCGTCCTCACATCTGGGTTCAGCTCTGAATGCAACAGATCTGCTTTACCCATAGTTAGGATATGGAAATGCACATACCCTCACCCCAAGTACGAAACTCTGTGCGGCCTTTATGTCCAGATTTTACGGTTATGAATACCCCCTCTCAAGAAATTCATCTCGCGAAATCTTCCGGAATGCAACGTGACGCGAACCCCATCCCTTTATTTGGGATTATCTTTTATTATTGAGTCTTTGGAACATAGGTCTGAAACCTCCGTCCCTCCCCTTGTCTTCCAATCTTGGCACGGCCCTGAATGCAACTCCAGCCATTTTGCCTAAAGTCAGGATATGGACATGCATTTACCAAAGTGTATATTCCATACCTTGCTTTTATTTGGCGTCTATTTTATCCAGGTCTGGAAGGTAGTCATTACAGACAGGGTTTACTGTATGTCTTTCATATCTGGGTCTGAAAGGTGGTCAAGACTAACAGTTTTAACTGTACGTCTTTTTATCTGGGTACAGTTGGCCACAACAATCACCTTTTAGTATGTGTTTCTTGGAGGTACTAATTACAAACAGTACATCTTTTTCAGCCGGGTCTGAAACGTGACCACTACAAACAGGTTTTAGAATAAGTCTCTTTATCGGGTCAAGAAGGTGGTCACTAAAGTAATATTTCGCTTTTTGACTGTTTTACACCCGGATCTTGCAGGTGGGCACTACAAAAAAGTTTTACTGCACTTTATCCGCGTCTGGGAGGTAGTCACTACATACAGTTTCTACTGTAAGGTTTTTTTTGTCCAGGTCCAGGCCGCCACTACGGCCAGGTTTTACGGTACTTTTACATCCGGGTTTGGAAGGTGGTTACTATCAACAGAGTTTACTGTACGTTTTTTTTTATTCAAGATGGTCAGTACAAACATGTTTTACTGTAGGCATTTTTATTCCGGTTCTCGAAGGTGGTTACCACAAACAGATTTTACTGTGTGTTTATTATCCGGGTCTGGGAGGTTTTACTGTACGTCTTTTTTTATCCAGGTCTGGGAGTTGGTCCTATTTTACATTTTCTTTTTCCAGATCTGGAAGGTGGTCACTACAGACAGGTTTTACTTCATGTCTCGTTTACCTAGGCCTTGGAGGTCACTAAAAATAGGTGTTACTCCAAGTATCTTTGTCCGTGCGTGGAAAATGGTCGCTACATTCTAATCCCTTATTCACTCGCGATTTTTTTGGGAGGAGGTGGGTCGGGTGGGGGGGGGGGGTTGCAAACCTCCCCTCCTCCCTGTGAATCTGTCTGCAGCTTTGAACTTAACCCCAGCCATTTTACTCACAGTGAGGTAAGTTTGTTTCTTTGGTGTTTAACGTCCCGTTCAGCGACTATGCCTATATTAGAACGCACTTTCTAAAGGAATCAGTAAGAAAAACAAGAAGGAAGAATGAAGAAATGGCCAAGGACGAGCTATAAAGAAACAAGTTCCGATTAGTCGCCTCTTACAACAGAACAGAAAGCAGTCGGAATACTCACAGTTAGTTTATAGGCCCGCATAAACCCTCATGGGCATAACCCAAAAAGTAGTTAAAACCATGTTATGCCATAATTTGGTATTGTCGCATCACCCAACAAAAGGATTAGAAAGGAATGTTTCATATAAAAGAGTCACATTGCCTTGTCAACGAAAAGGTGAACCAAGCGCCACTTGACTACGTCTCGAGGAGTACGTCTATCCCTCGTGGGCGATATGGTGTGTGTAAGGCTGTTGCATGTTGACTACGCAAAATTTAAAAGTGGAAGATAGGCAGACGTAGTGTCTAACATTTAAACGAATCAATCGATTAACCAGTAGGCGCGTGAGACTGCCGCGGGTACGCTAAGACCAGCGCCGATTTTGAAAAATCCGCCATTTTGTCAATTTAAGTCCCATCCAGAAAATTCTTGGTTACTGCACTGCGGAAGGGTCCAGAGAAGCCGTGTACAAAATCTGAAAGGAATCCATCCATTAATGTGGCCTGTAGGCGCGTGAGAGTGCCGTATATACGCCAAGTCAAGCGCCGATTTTCAAAAGTCCGCCATTTTGTCAATTTTTTTCCGTTCCGGAAAATTCTTGGTCACCGCACTGCAGAAGGATCCAGAGAAGCCGTGTACAAAATGTCGTGGTTGCATTTTAAAAACCGGTTACTGCAAATTTTTCGAAACCCAGCATTTGCCTATTTCAGAATCGCCTAATTTACCTAATTTGCGGATCTCACAAAAGTAAATTTCAAAGAAGCCATAACGATGGACTTTAAAAATGAAAGCGTTGTGAATATCACTAACAGAAAAACTACTTTGAAAAACTTTCAAACGCCAACATAAGGCCACTTTCTTTCAGGTGCGCCAAAAAAGTACCTTCAAAGGAAACACCACATGAAGAGAACTAGAGCGGTCAGTCTACGCAAAACATAAGAGTGCAGGCTTACATCACGCATTTTCAATCGACACATTTTAGTATCTTGTTTTTGCAAACAGAAACAAATATCTCCCTGACTAAAGCCGTAATTCCCCAGCAACCATTTTCAATTTTTCTTTTGCCGAAATAAAAGATTAATTTCTGCAAACATGATCATAATTCATTGTCAGAAATTAAAAAAAAATAAACAAAACTTGAAAGCCAATGCTCAACAACAGCAGTGTACCCGAACATGTCAAGTACATTTATCAGCCAGCCGTTGCCTTTTTGTTTTCGTAAAAAAAAAACAAATGTCTCCCCTGACAGGCCGTTCACAAAGTTCACACACTTACTGTGCGTAAGTGAAGACGACGAATGCCTCCCCCAATGATTTCATAGAAAGAAACCATTTACTCAAAGTCAGCTAGGGGTATGCATTTCTCATCCGATTTCTCAAATGGCAGATACGGACAATATATATCTTGACGATATAATATCTCAAAGACCAAAAGTCCGTATCGTCACTAACTAGAGCCTCAGAGACACGATCCCATATGTAATGCGAACGACCTATGAAATCGGTGTTTAAGTCGATAAGTGCCATACTACTGCTACTTTCATCGCGTTTATCACAATTCAAACAGTTTGGTAATTTTAAATTTCGACACAAGCTAAGTTTTATATTTTAAAAAAGTTATTATGACATTTTTCAAAATCTGTTTTAGCCGTGTGTGCATTTTAAAAATATCAAAAAGATAGTTTTGAAGACACAACCTGGCCGACACGTTAATTTACTCAGACAAAGTTATATCAAAATGCAAAGTTTTACAAAATTTCAAATTTGGTAATTTCGTTGTCATTTTGTTTATCATTTTGGCAATTTTTCATGAATCCGAACAAAAATACGACATAGTATACCTGCGATATGCGTGCTATCCGTGTATGAGATTTTTCAATGATCGAAAGAATAATTAATTTTGTAATTATTTCATGAATGCGACCTACAGTTTCGGAACTATACCCCAGACACAGCCTTCCATTATGCAGAAAACTGTACAAAGTTTCAAAACAATCCAGTTACTAGCTTTGGAGATCTGGTTTGGATACGACTTCGAAAACACGCTGAGCTGTATAACTGAAAAACTACTGACCTAAATGTTCGGAGATATGGGCTGAACTCACATGCGCACGGAAGACAGACGGGCAAGCTCATAACTATACCCTCCGTTACACGTTAGATAACAAATGTACCCCCTTCCAATTGCACATTAGTGTGCACTATCCCGGGTGCATTCAACGAAGTTGGAACCAGATATCAGTAGAGGTGTGACGGTTCGTACCGAAAACCGAAAACGGATTCGGTTCGGGTTTTTTTACTATTTATAACACGATAATGCATTAATTTGGTAATGTTATTTTAGTTCTTATATAAATATCACATCGGACAAATCAACAAATATTTCACACACATTTTTTGAAACCTATGACGAATTCCATGCGTTTATTACGGCTACATGTGAGTCTGTCAGTAAATAACAATGTAAATTCTTGTGTAAGTAAGCTTTGAGGTAAAAAATATAAAAGATTACCCTTATATGTTAGATGTTGTATCTGTTCTAAGGTAAAAAGAAATATCGGATTAAATGCAGGCAATTATAAATAAATAAAAAAAATAAACACGCATATATATATGTTACAGGGAATCTGTGAAATTAGCGATTTCATGAAATCCCTAGTGGATTCGTGTAATAAATGGCTCAATCAATTTCGATGTTTTTATTAAGAATTTTCATGTTTGCAATGTAGTATTTTACCGAAATTAATAGTAAATTTTGAATTAATATACTCAAAACACTCCATTACCAAACTATCATTCATGAGATACTTCAGTACCTGAATTCAGCGATATTTTGTATCCTCTGTAACTTATGTCACATTTCACGCCAAATTCTGTTATTTTGGATGGTAATGTTATAAATTCCAATTCCTTTAGATGTAAAAAGGGATACACAGTTTTGAAGAACCACTAACAGCCTTCCTGAATGGATAATTTATCAAAATAGTTTTATAATCAATATAAGCTTATTCATTACACGAATTCCCTAGGGATTTCACGAAATCCCTAATTACGCAGATTCCCTGTAACATAGATATATATATATATATATATATATATATATATATATATATATATATATATATATATATATATATCTGAAAAGAAAACTACCGGTTGGTTTTGCTGAACCGAACCGAAAAAAACCGAACCGAACCGAAGATTTTTGCTGAACCGAACCGAACCGAATCGAACCGAAGCGGAAGTGAACCGTCACACCTCTAAATCTACCCATTGTATTTGGAAAGCGATGAAAACTTTTTCACGTTTTGTGCAATATACTTCAAATACAAAGTCAGTCACTGTACCAACCCAAGGCATAATCCGACCAAGTTTGAAGCTGATTCGATGTTTCGCTTGGCAGTTATCTCTACATGGGGCAAGCATAATTATATCATTGCTCTTTCCCTGCTATTATTATATGACTAGTCTGTGTCTGAAGATTTGATTGGCGGAGAACTGGCCAACAAATCTAATATGAAAGAAAATTGCGGGGTAATAAGCAACAGTTTTCGGTGGTGATCGGTCTGCCCCTGACCACTGTGTTGTGCATTTTGATTGGATATAAGCCGCGAATTTCGCGACGCCTTAATAAAAACAACAAATGTGGTCTAGTATTACCTGAATGAAGTATCGTAAAATGATCAAACCACAGCAGTGGATAGATCTCCCGCTGTATGTAACAACAGGTAGCACAAGCTTTTGATGTCGAGGCTAAGATAGGGTTTCCGGATCAGCCCAAATGCGACAGTGGTTTAGTTCATGATTTTTGGTACAAATGTATTGTGTTATAATTTACATAATTTTTACACTCCTCTGCGATGTTTTCTGACGCGTAGTTAGGTTATGGCATGTCAAGTACACACTTTCCGTTGCGCGTAGCGTGACGTTTTTGATACTGGAAGAGCAGCCCGCACGACCGTGTGCATCTACTGGGTGTATTTAGCAGGCAAAATACTGCTGTTTCTTTTGTATGAACATGAAATAAAAGTTGATACAAACGATTTTCAGGATTCTCAACGGAGCAAGTTAATATTTGCACGTTTGATAAGCATTCGATAAATACAACAATGGTTACAGAGCCAGTTAATACTGTAAAGTTGTTGCAGTTCTTTTCAAGTTATTTCCTAGTCGCGGTTTTGTAGTCATTTTATTTTTGCGCCTTAGCTGCAAGTAATCAAGATAATAAATCTTAAGGTCAAGTTTGACCTTTTAATAAATCACATAAAGCAAAGGAGTTAACTGTCAGTTCAAGCTCGAACAAATGAAGTGGAGAGTTTTCTTTTCATATTTCTGAGCCTCGTAAAGGAGTTAACCGACAGCACTGACTTTGTTTTATTTCTTCTGGGGGGTTATATAATTGAGCGAAAATAAATGTTGACCAGATGAAAAATGTTGACCTTAAGGTCACCATTTTCAAATATTAACATTGTTTCGTTTTGACTCATAATCAGTCAATATCTGTGTATTGTTAATCCATAATCTTTTCACTGCGGTTGTTTTAGACATTTGTTTACATACAAGTGTGTAGACTACGGTCATGCTGTCGTTGGAGAGAATCCTTATGTCGACGATTTCTTCCCTGTCTAGCGCAATCTCCAGCACTTCTTCTCCGGACAATAGGTCCACGAAAACCAACTGCCCACTCTGCAACAAGACACACAAACAGGGGTATAATATATCAACAGAACATGCAGCGAGACGACCTGTAGACACAGAACCCCATCAACAGCACATACAGCAAGACACCCGGTGCACACACAGACGGGACCATTAACAGTACATACACCAAGACCCCCACACATATAATCCCATCAACAGCATAGACAGCAAAACACGCTGTACACACAGAGGCCCATCAATAGCACACACAGTACGGCACTTTGTACACATAAGAACATCTATGAATGAATGAATGAATGGTTAGTTAGTTAGATGATTTGTCTGTCACGGCCGACCCCTAGCGGGCACACGCAAAGATTCATTAACAATGTACACAGTAAAGTACCCCGTACAAACGCAAAGGCACATCAGCAGCACACATTGCAGAATCCGGGACAGAAGGGCCCTGGACAAAAGGGCCTTGTACATAAGGGCCTTTCCCAAAACGGCCTTTCCCAAAAGGGCCTTTCCCAAAACGACCCTAAATGAAAAGTTGGACAAAAGGGCCCTGAGAATTGTTTTAGGATATGGTCTTCAAAATACTTGCTATACCGTGTGTAATGGAAAAAAGTCAAGGAAAGCAAGGTTTACTTTCACATTATGGATATAACGTACGCTGTTCAGAATGCACTCCTTCACTCCTTCACTCTTCTCCCCTCTCCTTCCCACTCTCCTCACCCTCTCCCCAGTCCCAATCCCCATACCACGGCAATACAGCAATAAAACTCTCGAGCTTAGCGGGAGGATGGCTACGCCCCATCGAGATGCTCGCGCTTAATGTCACGCTACCGAATGTTGTGTCGGACTCCTCTAAGAAACTGAGAAACGGATTTACGTCCTGCGGCGCGGTCCAGGCACAAAGTTTTCAGGCGTTGTTGTAGTGCGACGTACTCCCGGCGAATGCGCTTTTTGGAGGCTCTCCTCGTAGGTCTTGCTCAATGAGCGTGCGTACAGTGCATTCCTCGCGTTTGAAGCCAATGATGAGCTGCCAAATAGAAGGGTGATTATATCCAATCAGATGGGAAAATCTGTGGTTCCACCCTTCGCACTGGTTGTTTGTCCTTGGTTCGTCATTCACCGTGGCGTCATGGACGTTCCAGAGTTTCGGCGGATAACGCGGTGGGATGCGCTTCACATGGACGCCCACATCACTGGCTTGAGGGCGAGAGCGACTAAATGTTCCTGTAACATAAGCAGTGGCAAAGTACTCCAGCAAAGGTTCGGCACCCTCTGGAATGTGGTCACGTAAGTGGTCAAGCCCTTCACTGACGTCTTCAAGCGGCAAAAACGCTAAAGCGTCACGCTGACCACAAAAGAGCTTGAAGTCTTCGTCTTCTCTGTACCGGTTAAATAACCCCAGTTCTTGGATTTTTCGCCACGTCGCTTGCGTCAGGTGGCAGAAGCATCGCCTAATATCCAACTCTGGGCCGAGGACCGTTTCAAGTGTCCTGATGGCAGCAAGTTCAAAGTCACAGAGAATCGTAGTAGGTCAAGGATCAGGTTCTGGCTCTCGCAGTAACTCACGACGGCCTGGAAAAGTTCTTCGTTTCCTTCTTGCGATTTCCCTTGCGTTAAGGCAAACACGGTGGCCGCGGTAGTAGTACCTATAGGGACTCGAAAAACGAACAGTTGCGTAAATCCGGCAGGTACGACAGAAAATGTACTATCCATGAGCCAAGTTTGGGCATTTTTATTGGCGAGTAGCTGCAGCGAAGCGGGTGAACCAAACACTAAGATACGGTTATTTGAGTTTTGTCCATTATCGTAGAATAAGAACTAGAATAAGATGGTCCAATTGTTTCTGCCCACTCGCCATCAATGATTAGGTCTTCCACTCTGTCTGGCACGGGTGGCATGGCCCCCAAACGTACGCGATTGATGGCCTTCTTCATGGCTTCATCTTTGCCCATCAGCGGTCGTGTTTCTTCGGGTACTGTTGCACGCGCAGCAGAAACCATACTGGTAGGTCTCTCGTGTGTCTGAAATGCAGACACCTTAAGCTTGGCTCTCGCTTTGGTTGCCTCAACCTCAGCTGGATTTGGATTGTGGTTGTGTTCATAATTCGTCTGAGGGTCATCCATTAGCGGTGATGTAGTCATTGATCCCTTGCAATGACTGCCACGACGCACGCATCGCTAAGAAATTCTCCCAGATTTCAGCACGTTTTTCTTAACGTACATGAAACCATCGAAAGAAATTTTTGGTTGTCCTTTATTACTTTGTATTATTTCCATTGCTGTTGTTCAAAGCACAAGAAAAAACCTCAAATTCACAATATCTTATATATGGGCAAGAAACTGACACGGCAACATCATCTGGATTAGCGTGTGTGTTTAGACAGTACAGTGCAGGAGAACCCAACAAAAGACAGGGATTATCTTTTGTGGCACAATGACTCAGAAGTCTGGCACCCAAAGGCAGTGATGGGAAGTCACTGAAAGAGTCTTTGTAATGAGTAAAACATCAAGGCAGTGATTGGTACAAACAGGGATTATCCTGGGGCACAGTGCTTCGGAAATCTCAAGACAGTGATGGGGAGTAATTGAAACAAAACATCGAGGCAGTTATCTTTAAAAACACAATAAAGTTTGTTTTTTTACTTGTTATTTTGTTACATGATTTATTAAATAATTAAAACTCAAAATCCTTGAAAAAAATTCTCAAGGTCCAACTTTTCATTTAGGGCCGTTTAGGAAAAGGCCGTTTTGGGAAAGGCCGTTTTGGGAAAGGCCTTTATGTCCAAGGCCCTTTTGTCCAAAGCCCTTCTGTCTAGACACCCACATTGCAAAGTACCTTGTACATACACACAGAGGTCCATTAACAGAAAATACTGCAATGCACCATCTACACACACACAAAGGTTCATCAACAACTCCACTTTCTTGCACTTCCTAGTTTTTCTGTTTTCAGTTATTTTTATCATTTCTGGAACAACTGAATGTAGAGTGGGCTTCATAAATCTTGAGGGTTTTGGGGGAGAGGGAATTTGGGCAGGAAAAAATTCGATAATGCTTTTCACTATAAGTGTCAAAGTTTCGTTTTTAGCTATAGTTTAAAACCATAAATAATGAGTTCCAGGGTGAGACAAACTTGTGTTTCCAAATACGAGGGATGGGGGTGGAGTCGGAAAATGATAATATCGTTGAACTTTTTTGTTCTAGTAACATGGACGCTTAAAGGCTGTAAACGAAACGACCACAGGCAAGCATTGAAGAAAATCTAAAGCACCACCGAAATCTCCAAAAAACTTCAGTATTTGGTGTATCTACCTCTAGCATCAATAAGGTGACCAGTTATGGTGTTCATGGAAATGTCATTCCATTTTTTCAGTGACCATTCGCTCGAGGTCGCGGATACTGGACTGCCTGATTAGCCTGCGACTTACGCGCCTTTTCATTGCTCCCCACGAAGGATTGGCATCAGGTGACTTCGTCGGCCAATCCATGCGCCTTAATGCATTGTCGTCAAGGTAGCGATCCACTACGCGGGCGCGATGTGGACGAGCATTGTCATCCACTAAAACGAGGTTTAGAGACTCCATGGCTCCGCGAACGGTCGAACGAGACTGTCCACAGTTTCATCGCGATGTCGTACAGCGTTAATGTACCGCGGATTTTCACAAGTTCCGTCGTCGCCGCGTAACTCATGCATCCCCACACAACGATACCACTTCCTTCGAATGACTCCCGAGTGTTCACGAATTGTTCTCTGTGTAACTCGCCTCTTCGCCGCGGAACCCGTCTCGTTCGTTTGCAGAGAGGCAAAATAACGACTCTCCGTGAACGGTCACTGACACCATTGATTGCAGTTCCATCGATGATGTCTTGTGCAGTCTAATCGTTCGCGCCATGCGTCTGCGTAATCTGTGTTCGTGAAGCCGACGTGCGACCGTTTCTGTTGATGTTGATAGATCACTGAGTTGTCTAGTGACGAAAATGTGGTTTCGCAAATTAAGGAACATTTTAAAGGAATCCGGTCAAAATTGTGGGAGGAGAAACACTTAAAAAACTGGCTACTAAATTTTTTTTCTAAATGTCCCATTTTGCCAATTTCCGGCGGACGGCCAAAAAAGTAACTTTTCAATTTTTCAAATTTTGCAACATTTGAAGGAAATCCGATCAAAATTGTGGAAGAAAAAACATTTCGAAAACTGGTCGCCAAAAACTATAAAAATTCTCCTATTTTTTGTCCAAATTATGGTGGATCGCGGGAAAAATTTCAAAACAGGTCTACCCAGTACACACTCGTACAAAATTGAGAGGTAATCTAAACAAAATTATAGGAGAGAAGGGATTTTAGTAAACTGCTTATCATTCTTGTTAAAACACCTTCCATTGAGCCTATTTTTAGCGGATCGCCAATAAAGCAACTTTTCAAGAGCAGATCGCCCAGTGAACATTTATGTGACGGATGAAGACAATTCCCATCAAAACTGTGGGAGAAAAAGCATTTTGAAAACTGAAAACCAACAAATGTCCCCCATTTATCCAATTTTTGGTGGATCGCCAATAAAAGTAAATTTTAACAGATTACAGCCTGGTGAACAGTTAGTAAAATTTGAAGGCAACGCGATCAAAATTGTAGAAGAAAAAAACCTTTGGAAACTGGCTACATAAAATGATAAAATGCCCCTCCCCACCCCTCCCATTTGGCCAATTTTTGGTGGATGATTAAAAACCTTCCAGAAAAGCCTACCAAGTAAACACTCGTACAAAATTTAAAGATTACCGGGTAATCTGATCCAAATTGTGGGAGCAGAAACATTTTTTGAAAATTGCTAACCAAAAAGTTATAAAGCCAACCCCCCAGCCCCCCTCCCTCCCCCCAATTAGGCAATTTTTGGCGGATCGACAAAAAAGTAAATTTTCAATATAGAACAATCTGGGCAGCAATCATTCGAAATTTAAAATGCCCCCAGTTAGCCAATTTTTGGCAGATCGCTAGAAAATAACTTCTCAAAAAGGGACCGCCTAGTCAACATTTATGCACATTTGAAGGCAATCCTATCCACACTGTGGAGGAAGAAGGACTTTCAAATACCCCAAAATGCACCCCCCCCCCCATATACCCAATTTTTGGTTGATCGCCAAAAAAGTCGATTGTTCTAAAAATATTGACAACCATGTTATGAAAGGATAGAAACAAAAGCCGTTAAATTGATTAAGGTGTTATTGACCAGCATAACCACTGGTCATTTTGCGAGATTTGTTTCTGACTCCAACCCCCTCCCCCTCCCACCTCATGTTTAGAAAGGCGGCGCAAGTTTGTTCACAGTGGAATTCATTATTTATGGTCTCAAACTCTAGCTAAAAAACGAAACTTTGACACTTATAATGGAAAACACTATGCAGAGTTTTTTCCTGCCCAAATCCCCCCTCACCCAAAATATTCCAGATTTATGAACGCAGTGTATATAGGTATGTAACATTGGTACCGGAAGGCGGCATCGTTTTCTTCCCGTTAACACCAGTCACGTGCACATCATCGTACGTTACCTTGGTTCCCAAGAGAAGCACATTGTTCCCAGCCATGGTCTTCCACCAGCTCATACATGTTACCAAACCTGCAGTTGAACGAAACAGCAGACAGTATGTTGTTGTTTCATCACAACGCATGATACTTTCAAGATACCCATGTACCCAAATACACATGTGACACTGCTGATATTTATTTGTTATAACAATAACTTACAAAGGTGCATCCAGGAATCATCTGTCAATAATACATTAATTATGCACATCAGTACTATGCAGTACTTTAAAAAATGAGCCCAAATCTGATAATAAGAGCAGCCAAGCTCCTAACAGGATTATCCTGACAAGTGATCTAGAGACAAAAGGTCTATCGACAGTTGATCTGAATGGGTAGGGTACGAAACTGCTCTATGTTCTCCAATTTAATTTTTCTTTTATAATTATTTGTCGACTTTAGTTAACAAAACTTTAACTGACATAAACTCTCACTTTACTTATAACAACCCATATCAATCCCACTGTAACATGAGATCTGTTGAGATTTTCAAAGGCTTGGAATTTACTACTCCGGACTTCATTCCAGACCAGTCCACACATGATTATTTCAAGACGATACATGCGCAGCGCTTATTAAAACAGAGAAACTTCAAGCACAGTTGGTTTCTTGGCTGAGAGACGTCACGAGTTTGTTTCTCGCCTGAAAACCATCTGTGAGAGAAGTTTGTCAGTTTAAAACAATAGTTCCACTATAACATTAAATGTGTGTTCAACAAGAGCAATTTCAAAGACTGCAACGATGCGTCTCAGTGACAGCTGGGATCATCATATTGATTATTTAATAAGTTTGTCCAAGGACAAAATCCCAGCTTACGAAAAGAAATAAGACCAATTCCAGCGTGCATGAGCAAAGGGAATTTCCCTGAAAATTTGAGCTTCAAAAGATGAGACGGCAAAAGGCTAGCTCAGTAATTAATTTAGCATCGGACCAGAACACAGACCGATAAATGCATACAAAGATTTTTTTCCCAGAAAAATGGGAAACAGATTTTTTTGTATCTCTGGATAGTCTGCCATAGATACCTTCGAACAACGCTCGCATTTCGGACCAGTGCGCATATTTATGTAACTTGTCTCGATTCATATTCAGACAAGTGCGCATGTTTATTTAATTTGCGTTGATGCGCGGCTCTCATTTTGGAACAGTGCACATGTTTATTTTACTTGCGTTGATGCGCGGTTTTTGCAATTCCGACCAGCACGCATGTTTATTTACCTTTTGTCGATGTGCAGTTCTTATTTCGGATCAGTGCGCATGTTTATTTACCTTGTGTTGATGTGCGGTTCTTATTTCGGACCAGTGTGCATGTTTATTTAACTTGCGTCGATGCGCGGTTCTTATTTCAGCCAATGCCATGTTTATTTTACTTGCGTTGTTGAGCGGTACTTATTTTGGACAAGTGCACAGGTTTCCTTAGGTTGCCTTGATACGCGGTTCGCATTTCGGACCAGTTTGCATATTTATTTAACTTGCGTTGATAAGCAGTCGAATTTCGGACCATTGCGAATGTTTATTTAACTTGCGTTGATGCGCGGTTCGAATTTCGGACCAGTGCGCATGTTTATTCAACTTGCGTTGATGAGCGGTTCGAATTTCGGACCATTGCGAAAGTTTATTTAACTTGCGTTGATGCGCGGTTCCTATTTCAGGCCAATGCGCACATTTCTTTAACTTGAGTTGATGCGCGGTTCTTATTCTGCACCAGTGCACATGGTTATTTAAGTTGCGTTGATGCGCAGTTCTCATTTTGAATAGTGCGCATGTTATTAAATTGCGTTAATGCGCAGTTCGCATTTCGAACCAGTGTCCATGTTTATTTAACTTGCTATGATGTACGGTGCTTATTTTGGTCCAGTGTGCTTGCTTGTTTCGCTTGTATTGATGTGTGGTTCCCATTTCTGACCAATGTGTTTGTTTACTTAGCTTGCGTTGATGAGCGGTACTTATTTTGGAACCAGTCCAAATGTTTATTTAACTTGCGCTGATGTGCGGTTCGCATTTCGGACTAGTGCGCATATTTCTTTAGGTTGCGTTGATGCGCGGTTCTCATTTCAGACCAATGCGCATGTCTATTCAACTTGCGTCGATGCGTGGTTCTTTTTTTTTTAGGACAAGTGCGCATGTTTATTTAACTTGCGTTGATGCGCGGTGCTTATGTTGGACCAAGTGCACATGCGTTGATGTGCAGTTCGCATTTCGGACCACTGCGCATGTTTATTCAACTTGCCTCGATGTGCGGTTCGCATTTCGGACCACTGCGCATATCGATTCAACTTGCTTCGATGCGTGGTGCTTATTTTGGACCAGTGCGCATGTTTATTTATCTTCCGTCGATGCGCGGTTCACATTTCGGACCAATGCGCATGTCTATTTAACTTGCATCAATGCGCAGTGCTTATTTTGGACTACTGCGCATGTTTATGAATTTGCGTCGATGTCCGGTTGTTAAATCTGACAACTGCGCAAGTTCATTTAACTTGTATTTACGCGCTGTAGGAGGAGATTCATTTAATTTTTTTATCAAAAATTCCGAAAAAAAATTCAAATGTTTTCCAATTCTCTCAAAAAGTACAAGGCGTATGCATGACCCCCCTAGAGACGGCTCATATTAAAAATAAATGAAATCTGATAAAAACCGCAGGAGGAAATGCATTTTGAATTTTTTTTCTTCAAAAATTCCTTGATCGACTCAAAAAGCACAGGCCGTATTCACGACACCCTAAGTATGCCTCAGCCCCAAAATAAATGATGTCTGATCAAAACTGTAGGAGAAGATGCACTTTGAGGTAGTTTCATCAAAAATTCCCCCCAAAATCAAAAATTTCCAAGTTAAGTCAAATAGCACAAACCGTATGCTCGACCCACCTAAGGATGCCTCATACAAAAAATAAATGAAATCGGATAAAAACTGTAGGAGGAAATGCATTTTGAAGTTTTTCTTCAAAAATTCCCTAAAAATACAAAAATTGTCGGATCGACTAAAAAGCGCAAGCCGTATGCTCAAACCCTTAGGGACGCCTCATATCAAAAGAAAAAAAAACAAAATCGGTTCAAAACTGTAGGAGGGAAATGCATTTTGAAGTTTTTTCTTCAAAAACTCCCTTAAAATACAAAAATTGTCCGATCGACTAAAAAAGCACAAGCCATACGCACGACCCTTTAGGGGTGCCTCATACAAAAAATAATGACATCGGATAAAAAATGTAGGAAGAGATATATTTTAATTTTTCTTAAAAAATTCCCCAAACATTAAAAAATCACCCGATGGACTAAAAAAAGCACAGGACGTATGCATGACCGCTTAGGGATGCCTGACACCAAAAATAAATGACATCGACTCAAAATTGTAGGAGTAGATGCATTTTGAATTATTTTCGAGATTTTTGCTTAAAAAATTCCCCCAAAATACAAAAATTGTCCGATCGACTAAAAAAGCACAAGCCGTATGTATGACCCTTTAGGGGTGCCTCATATATAGGAAAAAATGACATCGGGTCAAAAATGTAGGAGATACATTTTAAAATTTTTTCTTCAAAAATTCGCCAAAAATTCAAAAATCACCGGATCGACTAGAAAAGCACAAGCCGTATGCACGACCCATTAGGGATGCCTCACACCAAAAATAAATGACATCGGATCGAAACTGTAGGAGGAGATGCATTTTGAAACAAAGTTTACTAAATAAAAAACTAACTAACTAACGGATGCCACCCGCAAACCGATAGGAATACCCCAGCTTACGTGTAACGTAAGCTGGGCTAATAAAAAGTGTCAACATGAGAAACCCGTTCTGATGGCGTAAAGGGACATAACTGTAGAGACCATTAGTTTTAAAATTCAAAATAAAAGACCAGTGCGATAATTGGCCAAATCCGAGAGAAAACGAGTCCGAGATCCCGATCTTGACGTCACCAGGATAAAATACCGGAATTTGTATCTATTAACGGACAGCAATTGGATCATGTTGAAATGCCGGGATATGCATCATTTCTGAACAAAGCGTGATAACTATGGGATCACGCCCTAAAAATTTGGGCTCCGAGGAAAAGATTGATTTTTCGCCAGAATCCCATGCATTACTTTTCCTGTGGAGGCACCGTTTAACAAAAGGTTCTAAGAAGCTTTTCCAAAATACTAAAACAGAATGTTAGAACATAACTGAAAATGATTTTAATGATGACTTTATTTTATAGCACATATAATTTTGAAAACTCAGTGTAAGAAAAACCCAGCTACAACGGACTACAGCGGATAATTCTATATATCACGAACAGAGTAAGAAAAAAAAAAAGCTGTGAAGTTTGACCTGTCTGATAAACGCAGCTCGAATAAAGAGTCGGTTGCATAGTCATATATGTTACTGTCCAGAAATAAAGAAATAACTGTACAAGTCTACACAGTTGCAACTAGTACGCACATTTTCATTTTTGGCATTAGAGGGTTTATCGAACTTGTGAATAGCCAAAACGGACACAAAATCGAAAAGAGATTGTCTGAGATTTCTTAAGATGTTTATGCAAATTAAAAATTGACTTCATGAGAAGGGGTTTCGTACCTGAGAATTCTCAGGCAAAGACAATGGGTGACGTCACAACTATGGTTTAATGTCTTATAATGAGCACGGATGGTTCAGCCTTTATCCACTGTCTTCCCGTAACATGATCCCGTCTGTCCCAGCTCCTCCCACCTAATCTATTAAACCCAAGTGCCATTGGGAGCCAGAAGGATAAGATAAAAATCTTGAAATGGGCAAATCGGCTTGCAAAGAAACTTTCAGGAGTTTTTTTTTACTCTAAGATGTTGCTGTCCAGCTTTTAGCTTTAACTAAATAAATTCATTACCTTACTTTCGGATTGTCTGGTTGCCAACGGAGCAGTTAAATGAATCATTTAACTACAGTTAACTTTTGCGAATACGGCCACTGGTGCATAACGTCTCGTTCAGCTACTATGGTGGCTATATCAGGACGCACTTGCTCAAGGAACATGTGGGAGGAAGAAGGAAGAATGTATAAACACTAAGAATTAGAAAAAATTAAGAATTCTCCTACGACATGCACGGAACAGAAAGGAGAGGGTTTATTATTAAGATTCCCCCCCGCGTATTCACCTTTAATGTTTTTCTGTAGCGATACTTCGGAAACACCATCCAACCGCCAGATCTGGTCCACCTTTGCCTGGGGATCCTGCGACAATAACAAAAACATTGAACGGCTGTATTAATATGAATTCGAATCACAACAGTCCCCGTATAAATTAAACACCCAAACAAAACGCCAGTATTGTTTGTCTTAATTGAGCCCGACACCCTACACAGGATGAGCACCTGGAATCCGAAATGAAATTCCCTGTGTTTTCCCTGAGTTTTCCAGACATTTTCCATACAATGAATTTTGACAGCGCAGGTTTTCAAAATTCCAACACTTACATCTTTTGGTTGAAAACAATAATCATCGACTACGTATCCCGCTATTTCTCTTAAGCGCTTAGAAAATACAACGTTCAACAATTCTTACTAAATCTATCCAAGTTTGTAAAAGAAAAATTTACGTGGAAATACCCTGGAAAACCTGGAATTTTCCAAAAATTAAATTCCCCGAGTTTTCTCTGAAATTTGCCGGAATTACCGAATTCCTCGAGTTTTCCCTGACTGGAAAATGTCGACTCATTTTTCCCTGAATTCCCTGATTTCCAGGGTCGGTGGCCACCCTGACTACAGCATTATGCCACATAAGGCCAGATGTTCTGACAGCGACAGCCCTGCGCAGAGCACCCAGAGGAGTATACAGCAAGCTGGTACAATCTGTAGCCACAGCATACTCACGAGTATGTGGAGAGCTGGTATAATTCCCAACCACAGCATACTCACGAGTATTTGGAGAGCTGGTATAATTCCTAGCCACAGCATACTCACGAGTATGTGGCGAGCTGGTATAATTCATAGCCACAGCATACTCACGAGTATGTGGCGAGCTGGTATAATTCCTAGCCACAGCATACTAACGAGTATGTGGCGAGCTGGTATAATTCCTAGCCACAGCATACTCACGAGTATGTGGCGAGCTGGTATAATTCATAGCCACAGCATACTCACGAGTATGTGGCGAGCTGGTATAATTCATAGCCACAGCATACTCACGAGTATGTGGCGAGCTGGTATAATTCATACCCACAGCATACTCACGAGTATGTGGCGAGCCGGTATAATTCATACCCACAGCATGCTCACGAGTATGTGGCGATCTGGTATAATTCCCAGCCACAGCATACTCACGAGTATATGGCGAGCTGGTATAATTCATAGCCACAGCATACTCACGAGTATGTGGCGAGCTGGTATAATTCATAGCCACAGCATACTCACGAGTATGTGGCGAGCTGGTATAATTCCTTGCCACAGCATACTCACGAGTATGTGACGAGCTGGTGTAATTCATAGCCACAGCATACTCATGAGTATGTGGCGATCTGGTATAATTCATAGCCACAGCATACTCACGAGTATGTGGCGAGCTGGTATAATTCCTTGCCACAGCAGACTCACGAGTATGTGACGAGCTGGTATAATTCATAGCCACAGCATACTCACGAGTATGTGGCGATCTGGTATAATTCATAGCCACAGCATACTCACGAGTATGTGACGAGCTGGTATAATTCCTAGCCACAGCATACTCACGAGTATGTGACGAGCTGGTATAATTCCTAGCCACAGCATACTCACGAGTATGTGGAGAGCTGGTATAATTCCTAGCTACAGCATACTCACGAGTATGTGGCGAGCTGGTATAATTCCTAGCCACAGCATACTCACGAGTATGTGGCGAGCTGGTATAATTCCTAGCCACAGCATACTCCCGAGTATGTGGCGAGCTGGTATAATTCCTAGCCACAGCATACTCACGAGTATGTGGCGAGCTGGTATAATTCCTAGCCACAGCATACTCACGAGTATGTGGCGAGCTGGTGTAATTCCTAGCCACAGCATACTCACGAGTATGTGGCGAGCTGGTATAATTCCTAGCCACAGCATACTCACGAGTATGTGGCGAGCTGGTATAATTCCTAGCCACAGCATACTCACGAGTATGTGGCGAGCTGGTATAATCCGTAGCCTGGCGTCTGATGACAACGCTAAAAGCCAACAGCCTGTGGGGTCAATGCACGTCTTCAACACGGCGCTGTTCCCGAACCACGGCAGCCAGCAGGACACAGACTCGCCACCACTTTCCTTTTGCCACAGGAACAGTTTCCCTAAAGGAAAAACATACGAAAAGTCCATTTCATCCCGATAAGAAGCTGGTAAGTAACCGGAGTATAATTTTATCTGAAATTTATAGAGGTAGGCATACTAAAACCCCCTTCCCGTGGAGTCAGCACTTTGGTGATATTTCGTGGATTATTAAAACACAACCATCTTCTTTTTCTATTCGCCAGTCTGATAAGTGCTTGTGAATGAAATCGGATATTTGTTTCCTTTTCAGACCAACAAAACTAGACGGAGGGCGGAACCTCTCATGGCAGAATTTTCAAAACGATTAAACTCGAGAACCTTCGGCCGTTTTACTGCTTCAGAATCAGGGTCTATGTGTCAAATAAATACTGGGGTATTTTACAACGTACGCTCATAAAACCTGTAACATACAAGTTGTGGTATTTTCACCTTTTAGACATTTTGTTATTTCACTCACATATCAGATTAAAATTTTGAATATTTGTCTGGTTACGACCGGGCGACCGCGAAATCTCAACCCTGCAGAAGCAGGGGTTATAGCAGTTGAAAATGTGCGCGTATGTCCGCTTTTAAATTGAAAATCATACCCCCTCTTCGGCTTTTAACCTGAATGTCTTGACATTTTGGTTGGTGGTAGCGGACATAAGCACCTACCTGACTATTTTTTTTTTCAATTCGCGAAAAAATGGAGGAAATATTGGCCAAAAATCAAATTTCTTTAAAACTTATCTCGTCCTAGGTGATTGGTGGAAACGTTCTAAAATTTTGATGGAGGGTAGGGTGCGATTCGCCAAACCTGGCAAAAATATTGGCGAAAAAAAAACAATTTGTTTTTCGTAAAATCTTAACTATCTCAAGGAATATAGTCCGATCTCTTGTAATATTAAGTGAAAGTAGCAGGCAGTATTACTTACCTGGCTATTATGTTTTTGTTGATCGATAAAAAAATGGCGTTAATTTTGGCGAAAAACAAAAGAAAAATCGGTAAAATCTTAACTGAGAGCTAGCAATTAGTCTAACTGTCTAGAAATTTTAGTTGAAAGCAGCAGGTGTTACTATCTACCTGGCTATTATTATTTTTTGGTGATTGGCTGAAGTTTTGGCGATGGTAAAAAAAATAGTCTTACTGTCTTGAAGTTTTAGTTGAAGGTAGCAGGCGTTACTACCTACTTGGCTTTTACTTCAGTATCAGGAGCACACATCACTACCTAACTAGCTATTTCAACTTTTTTTTAGATTCGCCAAAAATCGGCGGAAATACTAGGCAAAAACCAATTTTCTTCAAAGCGTATCTCCTAGTGTTTTCATTGAAACGTTCTAAAATTTTTGAATTAAACTTACTCTCTTGATCATTGAGGTAAATTATTACCTGTATGGATGTCACTTTATTTTGGTAATTGGCCGAAAATTACCGAAAATTTTGGCAAGAAAGTTTCAGTAAAATCTTAACGAGCTCCGGAAAAATAGCCACATTGCCTCGTAATTTTAAGTAACAGTAGAACACATTTCTACTTAACTGGCTATTTTGTCTTTTTTCTGGCTATTTGCCAAAATTTGGCCCAAATACTGGCCTAAAACCAATTTTCTTTAAAGCGTACCTCCCAGGGTTTTCATAGAAACAATTTTGGTGGAAGGTAGGATGCCTAGGTGTTCACCTAGCTATTTGTTGTTTTGGCCATTCGCCCAAAATTGTCTGAAATTTCCGCAAAAAAAACGAATAGTAAAATCTTAACGAACTCCAGAAAAAATTTATAAGTAAAGGCAGCTATCATTACTACTGACTCATATTACTTGTTTTTCATGATTTGCCACAATTTAGCGAAAATATTAACAAAACAAGTTTGTCCAAGGACAAAGTCCCAGCCATCAAAAAGCGATAAAACCAATTGAAAACTTTTGGCAGGAACCGCATTTTGATTTTTCTTGTTCAAAAATTCCCCAAAATTTAAAAATTCCGATCGACTCATAAAGCATAACCAGTATACATGGCACCTTTTAGCATGCCTCACAACCAAAATAAATGATATCGGATCAAAACTGTAGGAGGAAATGCATTCTGAGATGCTTTCTTCAAAAGTTCCCCCAAATTTCAAAAATTCTCCGATCGACTAAAATATCAAAGCCGGATCAAACTGTATATAGATTTTAAATTTTTTTTTCAAAAATTCTGAAAAAAATTCTGAAAAATTCCAAAATAAACTAGAGCAGTGTGCATAGCCCACATATTCCCCACAGGCCCCCATCAGTTAAACACGGCCATCAATAGTCAATCAAGAGCTGAAATTTTTTCAAGTCCAGTTGGTGCATTTTCCTTGGGCGAACCTGGCCCATTTAAAATAATAATCTGTGTTTGTTCCTATAAAAGCTACATACCAAGTTTCATTAAAATCCTTGCAGAGCTTTTTAAATTATCGTGTTAAAAACAAGCTGTTGATGACAGACCGACAGACCGACTGTCGATCGCATATATGCCCCCCCCCCCTGTGGGGAATAAATTATATCGGATCATAATTGTAGATGCATTTCGAGGTATTTTCTTCAAAAAAATTCGAGAAATAAAAAATTCCCAAATCAAGTCCAAAGGCACAAACCGTACGCTCGACCCACCTAGGGATGCCTCATACCAAAAATAAATGAAATCGGATAAAAACTGTAGGAGGAAATTAATTTTGAAGTTTTTTCTTTTAAAAATCCTTAAAAATACAAAATTGTCCGATCGACTTAAAAAAACAAAAGGCACATGCAAACCCCCCCCCCCCCCCGGGATTCCTGATACCAAAAAAATTAAATCGGATACAAACTGTAGGGGAATATGAATTTTAAAGTTTTTTCTTCAAAATTCTCAAAAAATACAAAAATCACCCAATCGACTAAAAATGCACAAGCCGTATGCAAGACCCGTTAGGGATGCCTCACCAAACAAAATGACATCGGATCAAAAACGTAGAAAATACATTTTGAATTATTTTTGAATTTTTTTTCTTCAAAAATTACCAAAAAAAATACAAAAATTGTCCGATCGATTAAAAATGCACAAGCCGCATGCATGACCCCTTAGTGGTGCCTTTACCAAAAATAAATGACATCGGATCAAAAAAAAGTAGGATGAGATACATTTTAGAAATTTTTCTTCAAAAATTTTCCAAAAATTAAAAAATCACCGGATCGACTAAAAAAGCACAAGCCGTATGCCTCATACCAAAAATAAATGACATCGGATCAAAATTGTAGGAGGAGATGCATTTTGAAACAAAAGTTTACTAAATAACAAACGGACACCGTCTGCAAACCGATAGATACACCCCCAGCTTACATGTAACGTAAAAAAAGGAAAAAGATATAAGTAAAATCTTAACTCACATCAGAAAAATGCCCCTACTGTTTTCAAATTTTTGATAAAGACAGCCATCATTCCCACTTGCAAACTTCGTTTGCGGCTGGGTATAAGTTGGTTGTTCCAACTTGCAAACTTTGTTTATAAATGGGTACAAATTCGTAGTTTTTCTGGCCCTTCTCAGGTATATTATTTATTTTTGTCTTCTCTTTTTTCCGTTTGACGGTTTCAAGAAAACTCCTACAGTTTTTGTCAGTGAAAGACAAATTTGGCACACCTGTAGGAGGTGACGAGGTCTCGGTGCATCCGCAAATGTTTTTGATCTCAAAGGTCAAGGTGAAATTGAGATCAAAGTTATTTTTTTCCATAAAATGATTTTCAGAAAACTCCTCCTAGCCTTTGAGTAAGCCGAGATTTATATTTGGTACACTTATAGATAATCATCAGGTTTCGGTGAAGCCGCAAATATTTTTCACCTTGACCTCAAAGATCAAGGTAAAATTGAGGTCGAAAAATTTTTGAAAAGTGGCATTAAAAAGTGCTCAAATCCCAGTTTGAACATAAAAAACGTACATAGAAGTCACGTGACCTCATGTGCCGTTAACGAGAGGCCGACTTATCTCGAAAAAGGTTAGAGATTAAAAGACGACTCTTTGGGCCTAAATAACGTTACATAATAGGCACCTCGGTGACCTTGACCTTCTGGGTCACGGTCAAGGTCAAAACCGGAAACTAACTATTATCTCGAGAACGGTTAGAGATGGAGCGATTTTGCGCTCGTTTTTGACGCTTTGGGACTAAACAGCGTTAAATAAGAGGTACCTCGGTGACCTTGACCTTCTGGGTCAAAGTTAAGGTCAAAAACCGGAAGTTGACTATTATCACGAAAACGGTTAGAGATGGCGTGATTTTGAGCTCAATTTCGACTCTTTGGGCCTAGACAATATTACATAAGAAGTACCTCGTGACCTTGACCTTTTGGATCACGGCAAATTCAAGAACCAGAAATTGACTATTATCACGTAAACGGTTAGAAATAAGAGCGATACTGAGCTCATTTTTGACCCTTTGGGCCTAAACAATGTTACATAAGAGGTACCTCGGTGACCTTGATCTTATTGGTCACGGTCAAGGTCAAAAACCGGAAGCTGACTATTGTCTCAAAAACGGTCAGAGATATAGCGATTTTGAGATCATTTTCGACATTTTGGACCTAACCAACGTTACATAAGAGGTACCTCGGTGACCTTGACCTTCTGGGTACCGGTCAAAAACAGGAAGTTGACTATTATCTTGAAAGCGATTAGAGATAGAGGGATTTTTAATTCATTTCGAACCCGTTAGGTCAAAGCGACGATCAAGAAGGGGTACTGCATGAGTTTGAGGTTTTTGGTCATAATTTAATAATAAAAATATTTTCTTTAGTGGTTTCTGCAAGTGGGCCCATTCCGCTATGAAGCGGATTTCTGTATAGTTGGTACTTACCTGGCTATTAGCGTTTTTCGTAATTCGTAAAAGCTGGCGGAAATATTGGCGAAAAGCAAATTTCTCACTAAAATTTTAACTAAATCTAGTTATATAAGTGGGCATTCGTACCTACTTCGTCATTATCTCTCTCTCTCTCTCTCTCTCTCTCTCTCTCTCTCTCTCTCTCTCTCTCTCTCTCTCTCTCTCTCTCTCTCTCGGTATATCCTCCTATGGTTTTAATGGAGTCGTGCACATAAGTGTTCACTTGGCTATTACTTTTTTTTTTGGCAATTCAAAAAAAAAAAAAAAAAAAACGGCCCAAATCCCGTGGCTATTACTATTATTACTGGCGATTCGCCAAAACTTGGCGCCAAATACATAGCCTTACTGTCTTGAAAATATGGTTACAGGTTATACTTATATGAAAGGGATTTAGAGGTCACTTTCGGTTTTTAAAAAGAAAATGACCAAGAAGGTCAAGGCCACCGAGGTACCTCTTACACATCGTCTTTTAGGCCCGCAGGTTGAAAATAAGCTCAAAGTTGCTCTAACTCTATCCGTTTTCGAGATAATGGTCAAATTCCTGTTTTTGACTTTAACCATGGCCGAGGTCAAGGTCACCGAGGTAACTCTTACATATCGTCTTTAAGCCCATAGGTTCGAAAATAAGCTCAAAATCGCTCTATCTCTAACCGAAATAATGGCCCATTTCCGATTTTGACACTGACCATGACCGAGGTCAAGGTCACCCAGGTACCTCTTACATATCGTCTTTTAGGCCCAAAGGGTCGAAAATAAGCTCGAAATCTCTAACCGTTTTCGAGATAATGGTCAATCGTTCTCTAAGGCCGTGGTTAAAAAATTGGAAGCAACTGGAAAACATCCAAACGCTTCAGCCAACTTCAGCTTACACAAGCATGCTGTGATGGTTCTCACTGTATACAGTTGGGTGATCAATACGCATAGCCTGACATGTCAGTTCCTTTACTGCGAAAGCAAAGCTTTTGCCTGCCCTTTAACGGGCATAAGTGGCAAAATTTCAATGTCCATTTTTACATATTAAATGTTAATGAATTTCTTAAACAAATGAGCTGGACCACCTACACATCCTATATTATGTCTCTGCCAAATTTGGTCGTTCTAGCCTTAGCAGTCTAAGAGGAGTTCGCGTGACAAGGTTTTGGCGGAAAAAAGGAAACATGCGGAAACACTTCCCGTATCGTAGGAAAGCAATAAACTAGGAAATTGAAAATCCCCAAGTGTAATTATGGGAGAAAAAGTATGCAGAAAATTAGCAACTAAGAAATGATAAATGCCCCCATTTACCCAATTTTTGGTGGGTCGCCAAAACAGGCTAGTGAACATTTAATCAAAATTTGAAGGCAATTCAATCAAATTGTTGAAGTAATAACCTTTGAAAAGATGACTATCCAAAAACAAAAAATGCCCCCTATTTGAACAATTTTCGGTTGATCGCCAAAACTTTTCAACAGAGGTCTGTCCAGTAAATACTGCAAAATTTAAAGATAGTCTAATCCAAACTGTAGGAGTAGAAGCACTCTGAAAATTGCTTACCAAAATATTACAAATGCATCCGCATTTAGCCAGTTTTTGGCAGATCGATAAACAAGAATTTTAAGGAACATTGTGACCAGCCTAGATCTAGTGAATCAAATATTAACAGGCTTGTATGGTAGTCATATTTTAAAAACCGGTTACTGGCAATTTTTCAAATCTCAGAAAAGTTAATTTCAAAGAGCCCTAACGTTAGACTGCGCCTAAAAAAGAAAAGCAATCTGACCAAAATTACTTGCAGAAGAATTGTTTTGAAAAACTTGATCCCTAAAACATTCAAACGGTGGCCTGTGGCCAATTTTTGGAGGTGCACAAAAAATATTTTTTAAGAAAACATCACATGAAGAGAAATATTCTATAATTTCAAATAAATAGAATCAAACTACAGCCGACCACGCATTTTGGAAAACAAAAAAGTTTAAACTGCCGACAATTGGACAATTATTGGAGAATCGCCAACAAAGCCGATTTTTCGAAACAAAATTGTACAGGGAACATTCGTGCAAGATTTTAAAGGAATCCGGTAAAAAATGTGGGAGAAGAAGCATTTTGAAATTGGCCACTACGTTTTAAAATACAACTTAGCCAATTTTTGGTGGATTGCCAAAAAAGAGCACAGAATAATGAACATTAATGCAAAATTTGACGGCAATCCGATCGAAAATGTGGAGAGACACCTTTGGAAAATTGGCTACCATAAAATTAGAAAATATCCATTACTATGCTACTTTTTGGCGGATCACCAAAAAAGTAACTATTCAAAAGAGGATAGCCCATTGAATATTTATGTAGAATTTCAATGCTATCCAATCCAAATTGTGTGTCTAACAACTTGCGCGGACAAAACCATGTGTTTCCATCAGACAGACAGGCAGACAGACAGACGGACAGACACAATCATAACTATATCCCTCGTTTACATGAGGGATAAAAAATGCCTCCTATTTGACCAAATTTTGGTGGATCGCTAAGAAAAGGAATTTTTCAAGAGAGGCCTTCCTGGGAAACATTTATGCAAAATTTGAAGACAATCCGACTAAAATTGATGAAGAGAAGCATTCTGAAAATTTTACTACCGAAAATTTATAGATCAGATCAAAATACTGGGAGAAGCATTGAAAATTGGCTACCAAATATTTTTCAAATGCCCGCATTTAGTCAATTTTTGGCGCATCGCCAAAAAAGTAACTTTTAATGAGGGCCGCCTAGTGAACATCTATGTAAAATTTGAAGGTAATACTATTGTGGGAGAATTTTAAAATTGGCTTTAAAATTAAAATTTTAAAATTAAAATTGGCAATCGCAAAATGCCCCCTATTTGGCCAATTTTTGGTCGATCGCCACAAAAGTAACTTTTCAAGTGAAGAAAAACCAGTGAACAATTAGGCAAAATTTGCAATCCCATAAAAACCGTGGAAACTGGCCATCATAAAGCTTGAAAATGACCCCTATTTGGCCAGTTTTTGACGGGTTGCCAAAATATTTCAAGATAGGCCTGAGCAGTAAACATTCGTAAAAAAATACATTTATATAAAATTTAAAAGAAACCCGATCCAAATTGTGAGAGTAAAGTATTTTGAAAATTGACTACAGAAAAGGAAAATGCGCACACCATCCCCTGCCCCTACCCCCAAACCCATTTTTTGGTGGATCGCCAAAAAAGTAATTTCACAAGAAAGGACAGGCTGCTGAACATTCATCCAAAATTTTGACGGCAGACAGAACCGTCTAAGGATATATTCACACAAACTTGAAAAGGAATCTGATCCAAATTGTGAGAGTAACATCACATAAAAATTGGCCATCGGAAAATTAAAAATGCCCCTCATTTGGTAAATTTTTGGTGGATCGCCAATTAAGTAAGTTTTCAAAAGACGACAAGTCAGTGAAAATGATTGCAAATTTTGAAGGCAATCCAATCAAAATTGTGTACAAAAAACTTTTGGAAAATTGGCTACCAAAACAATTAAAATGCCCTTTGTATCGCCAATTTTTGGTGGATCGCGGAAAAAAAGTAATTTTTCAAGACAGAACTGTCTCGGGAACTTGTTTGTTAGTATTGTGTGAACAAACGCATTTGGAAAATTGGCCGAAAAATTAAAGATGCCCCCCCCCCCTCTATGGCCAACTCTTGGTGGATCGCCAAAAGAGTAATTTTTCAAACGATGACAGGTTAATGAACATTTATGCAAAATCTGAAGGCATTCCGTTCAAAATTACGGAAGAAAAAGCCTTTGAAAATTTTTAAAATGCCCCATATTTGTTCAATTTTTGGCGGCTCAACAAAAAACAAATATACCAGTGAACTGGTTAAGTCCCCCGCCGCACCTCCGTTTTTGAAATATAACAGTTTGAGTAACCTTGACCTTCGACTCAAGGTCACCAAAACCTAATCAGGTCAAGATCCTTAGCTTCCTAACCCAGCTGCGAATTTTAGTTGTAATCCGTCCATCCGAACTTGGCATATCATGTCCACAACAGCGTCCACATGACGCACAACCTGAGATATTGTGTCCCCAAGAGAAAAATTTAAAAGTTTCAGTGACCTTAAAAAAGTTACCTTGACCTCTTACCCAAGGTCACCAAAACCTAATCAGGTCAAGTGCCTTTGCCCACCATTCTACCTACAAAATTTGGTTGAAATCAGTCCAGCTAAACTTGAGATATCCGGCTTATACAACACCAATCATCCAACTGCAGGCTCTGCTGCTCTCGATCAATATCGATCAATAGCTAATGAGAGCACATTTCAAAGCTGACATTTCAACTTGGCCGGTTTAGCTCAGTTGGTATGATGCTCGCTCGAGAAGCGATAGGTACAGAGTTCAAAAAACAGGTTGTGGGCTTATGATTCATAAGAAGTCGCAATTACACATTTTTCGTAACATTTAAAAAATCTGGCAATTTTTCATTTTTTTTGAAAAATTCAAAACTAACCACGCGTTGCACACCTCCAATATATGTCTCTCTCTCTGTGCAAGAAGGAAATGAAATCACTGTATTAGTTACTGAAATATGGCGCATACAAACTTACCACTATAAAGATTGCTTATCACACATTTTCATAGCATTTCAAAAATCTAGCAATTTTTCCATTTTCGAAAAAAAAAAACAACCACATGTTGTACACCTCCAATATACACTCTCTCTGTGTGCAAGAGAAAAATAAAATCCCTTTAATAGCTATTGAGATCTAGCGCGTACAAACTTGCCACTATACATCGGGGCAATTGCACATTTTCACAACATCTGATAAATCTGGCAATTTTTCATTTTTTTAGAAAAATTCAAAACTAACCACGCGTTGCACACCTCCAATATATGTTCTCTCTCTGTGCAAGAAGGAAATGAAATCACTGTATTAGTTACTGAAATATGGCGCGTACAAACTTACCACTATAAATAGTGCTTATCACACATTTTCATAGCATTTCAAAAATCTGGCAATTTTTCCATTTTCGAAAAAAAACAACCACATGTTGTACACCTCCAATATACGCTCTCTCTGTGTGCAAGAGAGAAATAAAATCCCTTTAACAGTGACTGAGATCTAGCGCGTACAACTTGCCACTATACATCGGGGCAATTGCACATTTTCACAACATCTGAAAAATCTGGCAATTTTTCAATTTTGGGGAAAAATCAAAAACAGCCACGCGTTGCACACCTCCAATATTTGTACTTTCTCTGCGCAAGAAATAAATGAAATCACTGTATTAGTTACTGAAATATGGCGCGTACAAACTTACCACTATAAATAGTGTTTAACACACATTTTTATATTTGAAAAATCTGGCAGTTTTTCAATTTTCGACAAAAATAAAAACAACCACGCGTTGCACACCTGCAATATGCACTCCTCTGTGTGCAAGAGAACAATAAAAGCCCTTAAATAGTGACTGAGATCTAGCGCGTACAAACTTACCACTATACATCCGGGCATTTGCACATTTTCACAACATTTAAAAAATCAGGCAATTTGTCATTTTTTTTTTGAGAAAAATTCAAAACTAACCACGCTTTGCACACCTCCAATATACGCTCTCTCTGTGTGCAAGAGAAAAATAAAAGCCCTTTAATAGTGACTGAGATCTAGCGCGTACAAACTTACCGCTGTACATCGGGGCAATTGCACATAATCACAACATTTAAAAAATCTGGCAATTTTTCATTTTTTGATAAAAATAAAAAATAACTACGCAATGCACAGCTCTCATATACGCTCTCTCTGTGTGCAAGAGAAAAATTCAAACCCTTTAATAGTGACTGAGATCTAGCGCGTACAAACTTACCACTATACATATGGGCAATTGCACATTTTCACATTTCAAAAATCTGGCAATTTTTCAATTTTTGAGAAAAATAACAAATAACCACGCTGCACACCTCCAATATATGTACTCTTTCTGTGCAAGAAAGAAATGAAATAACTGTATTAGTTACTGAGATATGGCGCGTACAAACTTACCACTATAGATGGGGACAGAAAGACGGACAGACAGGCGGACACGGCCCGTTTCATAAGTCCCCCGCTCCGCGCCACGCGCGGTGGCGGGGGTCTAATTAACTTTTCAAGAGAGAACAATCGTGCCCAATTGGAACGGAATCCGATCAGATTTTCAGGAGAAGAAGCATTTTGAAAATTGGCCACCAATAAATTAAAAAATGGCCCCCTCCCCCATTTGGTCAATTTTGGTGGATCGCCAATTTTTCTAGAGAGGCCTACCTAGAGAGCATTCGTACAAAATTGAAAGAAAATCTGATCAAAATCGTGGGAGAAGTATTTTGAAAATTGGCAACCAAAAAAATTTAAATGCTTTCCATCTGGCCAATTTTTGGTGCATAGCAAATAAAAATAACTTTCCAAGAGAAGCCTACCCAGAGAACATTCGTACAAAAAATGAAAGGAATCCGATCAAAACTGAGCAGAAGCAATTTAAGTAAAATTGAAAATAAGTACACAGGTACATACAGACAACGGATGCCCCACTACTGATGTGATAAGAACACCCGAGGCTGGTCTAAAAACAGCTGATCAGTCTGACTAATTTTGTTACTTTTGTCTTGAACAACAAATGATACTTTCAATTTTATGAGATACACTTTCCAAAGTATGTGATTCTGAGGATATCCAATAGTAAAATAAGTAAAGTAGGTTTCAGTCTATCTGTGACAAATTTTTCATTCTACCATCCATCGCATTCTACGGTCTGCGCCTTGTAGAAGGTAACTGAGAAATACATCAAAATGACTATGAAATAGATATAGCGCTCTTTTTGTGTTAGAAATCTATTACAATAATGTCATGAATAAATTTTCCAACAATCCAATAAATTTTTGACACCTTATAGACACACTATGGCAGAGAGAATAAACTTTTAGTGCATTTTCTTATTTGTTTTTCTGTTGTTTTCCCAACTGGAATACTGCCAGTTTCCTCCACTGAGCATGCGCACTCGAAACCATGAACTGGCTTATAAGGGAATTCGCACTTTGAAGTCTACGAAAGAAAATGAACAGACGTGGTTAGAATAGATCGTAATTGACGACAACAAAACTCTATATGAAATTAACAAGTAAGTACTTGTGAAACACAAGCAGGCCCCAACCGCCCCCCAAATTCATAGGGGTATAAAGCGATGACGGACAGACGAACGGACGGACGGACACCCCAAACCTATAGGCCCCAATCCGAAGGGTTGGGGCCTAATAAGCAGGAAGCAATTTTTTACGAAGAGGGGGAAACGAATGGTTACAGCAGGTCCATAATGGTGAAATGGAAAAGACACCTACCATGCCAGAAAACAATTTTTATGAGCTTTGGCCGTTCCTAACTAGAGCAGTATGCAAGCCCACATATTCCCCACAGGTCCCCATCAGTTAAACACGGCCATCAACAGTCAATCAAGAGCTGAAATTTTCCATGTCCAGCTGGTCCATTTTCCTTGGACGAACCTGGCCCATTTACAGTATCGATCTGTGTTTGTTCCCATGGAAGCTACAAACCAAGTTTCATTAAAATCCTTGCAGGAGTTTTTCAGTTATCGTGTTAACAAGCTCTTGATGACAGACCGACCGACCGACAGACACGCAGTCGATTGCATACATTCGCTGTGGGAATAAATAAAATGCGCAAAAATTCTGCCTTTTAAATTCAAACTGTCTGGGTAAAATATGAAAGAAATGATAGAGAGATTTCGCCTAAATGTCAAATTTCTGTGCACCAAAGGGCAATCGTGTTTTACAGGCTTGTGAAAAAAACGGCCTTTTCCAGATTTGACCGGGCAGTGGTTTTTTTTCTGGATTTACCCGCCTTTTTCTAGTCAAATCCGCCGTTTCTGGTCAACTGTCAGGCCTTCAAACGTTTCTCCAGTTGGCATGTAAGGAGGTACTCCATATCAGTGAACGGAAAGCCTTTAGGTATTGAAGATAACTAGTCTATAAATGAAGGCAATAAGTCATGAACCATAATGAGTATTTATTTACAACCGTACTCAGCAGAATCTAGTTCGTTTAAACAATCCAGATACTTCTGCTCTGCTGTGTCACTCAATTGCATGTTAATAGCTATTTCTCTGAAGTACGTCGATTTAAGACATCGCGCCGCTTGTTTATGTAAACAATTGTTTTCTCTATCCCCGTTCAAGCGTCGTATTAATAACTATGCTATTGCTCTAATCGTCTCTGGAGCACGTAAAGTCAATATATATATAAAGGCAATCCAGTTCTTATTTTTGTATTAATAAAAGCTTCTTAGTAGGCGAAAACTAAATAGTCTGTAATGCATAATAAAATATTTAGAAATTAAAGCTGAATAATTATAATTATTTTCTTATCATTATATAATTTTATTATATTTTAATTATTACGTATATTTCAGAGAATTTTAACTATTTTAAGGATAATTTGAGGTTAATCAAAATGCAAAAGGTGAAATATAAGTTTTCTGAGTATTTCAATTGGGTAAATCCCCCGGATAAGTCCACCTGAGATTTGACCATGCCAACCCTGGTTTTTTAACAACCTGTATGCTATTTTAAAAATGTATTAAACCGTTTTAATTTTAAATTTCTTTTATGTTCCAAATATGAGCTGTTTGTTGGTGCATTTATACTATGATTTCTTTCACTTTTACCCGGTTCCCTAACAGTCGAAATTCAAAATTCTTGCGCATTTTATTCGAGATACCTACAGTGTGAATAGGCTTATAACATAGATAGCCAATTCGTACTTTTGGATCTTTCCGATGGAGGTGTCGTTTCGACTGCAAATGTCTTCGGATAAATTATAAAGAAGTGATAAGGGAAAACATCAAAATTCTAACTTTCTTTCAACGTGCGCATTTTCGAATTAAAAAAGCATCATCTTTTAAATCTTTTAAAAACTATTTTACATGTTATTCAACCCTTTAGACAGCCAAAATGTGAATATGTTTCTGGCAAAATGAAATTTCGCTGATTTTTGCCCGTTTTTTCTGTCATTTCTTTATATTCTTAGCCCAACGAAATTCAGTCGAAACGTAAAACTTTTCGGTAAAAGATCAGGTACGAATCTGCTTATTTGTCAAGTATTGCAAAATATGGAAAGTTTGAGCCGAAAGGGTTGGCAAATTTGCATCTGGCATTTTAAGTTTAATCAGAATGGAACAGTTTGTTATCACCAATTACGGTTTACTGTCTCCTCTCCCTTGAACTCGTACAGAAAATTTTTGACTTCGAGTACTCGTAAGGCACATGACAACACTACATACCCAAACTGAAATTCAGGCATATTAAACACCTGTCTCCCGTATTTACATAAGCGTGCGAAACTATTTTGTATGCCTGGTGATGATTTTCACTTTGGTTACCAAAAGTTATTAGTTGTGTGAGAGAAAATAGGGAAAACATATCTCTTGTTAAAAAGTTTATTTTACTTTCGAGTCTAAAAATATGAGTCGATCACTAAAGTTTGTTTCTAATTAGGCTGGATTCAATGCTGATCCCTGGCAACTTCAATGAAGTCCCTCTCTCGTTGAACGCTAATTGCCAGTGAAGCTAGATTCTACAGTCTGCAGATAAGCTAATCTGGAATACTAGTTATGAAGATCTTAAAGGATGTGAATGATATCGAGACATTCAAGTAAGAATTTTAAATGACATAATCTACAAATGTAATTATTTTTGTGAGGGGGAAGTTTGTTCATAACATTAGAATCAAATTAGAATCAAAAGTATATGCAGATAAAAATAATCTGCATAAAAGTTTCTTAACAGCTTATTGAAAAAGAAATGAAATAGAAGGTATATAAAAATTTATTTTAAAAATGGTTCGACTGCAAAAGAAACATGGAGCATCTACAAATCGAGAATTCGAGAACAATTTATAGACAATCAGGGCTGTAAAATAACTGGTAAAAATATGGTCGTTAGGCGTATTGTCGAATGGCGTATTATCACCAGACAGATTTGCACACAGGCGCATAATCACGGATTCATCGATACCAGCTTCCAATTAAAGAAGTTTTTCTTTCATATGATGATTTGTTTGAGTGCATTTGCAAAGAGATCAAAGCCGAGGAGGTCAAAATATTTTTTTCTGTTTTTATGGGTGCCCAACTTCGGATATGGATTTATGTAATTATTTTGTAAATTATGTGTTCAATTTTATTTAAAAAATCATTTTCTGTATGGGTTTCAAACATAAATCTTCTAAAATTTGATAACCATTGTAAAACTAAAGATTTTGAAGATTCTTGTAATATTGAGACAAATCTCTTCTCTATGATAAATAAGATTACCGAAATCACTACTGATACATGAGCATTAATTGATAACATTTCTACAAATGCTATTGTTCGTTATATCTTCAATATTAATATCAGCGATATTAACGACCACCTTAATATTTTGTACATTTTGAGAGCACACGGACTTGCAGAGTCATCATAATACAAATACGTGTGTGTTAATGAAAATTAGTGACAGATAAACAAGTGCTTATGATTTCAATAACTTCTCTGTAAGATTGGTTCCAAATTAGCTAAAAGCATTGAAAATGTTAACTGTCGATCTATTTATAATTATATAACAAAAAGAAATAATTACTCTATGTTCATACTTAATATTGATAAAAAGAAATTGTTTGACTTGGCAAATCTGTGTTAAAAATAAAAATTCGTTGGACTGCGAATGAATTGCTCCGTGTGCAGTAAAAAGGGTTTTCTCGTCTTTTAGTAAACTGTTTACTTATATATGTAATTTATCTCTTAAGTCAAGCATAGTTACAATAACATGAAAATTTAAAGCTTTATTTAAGTCTGGTGATAAGTTTAAATGCGATAATTACGGACAATTGTTCCTTTTACCACAATGCTCAAAGTTTTAAAGAAGATGTTGTCTTGAACAACAAATGATACTTTCAATTTTATGAGATACACTTTCCAAAGTATGTGATTCTGAGGATATCCAATAGTAAAATAAGTAAAGTAGGTTTCAGTCTATCTGTGACAAATTTTTCATTCTACCATCCATCGCATTCTACGGTCTGCGCCTTGTAGAAGGTAACTGAGAAATACATCAAAATGACTATGAAATAGATATAGCGCTCTTTTTGTGTTAGAAATCTATTACAATAATGTCATGAATAAATTTTCCAACAATCCAATAAATTTTTGACACCTTATAGACACACTATGGCAGAGAGAATAAACTTTTAGTGCATTTTCTTATTTGTTTTTCTGTTGTTTTCCCAACTGGAATACTGCCAGTTTCCTCCACTGAGCATGCGCACTCGAAACCATGAACTGGCTTATAAGGGAATTCGCACTTTGAAGTCTACGAAAGAAAATGAACAGACGTGGTTAGAATAGATCGTAATTGACGACAACAAAACTCTATATGAAATTAACAAGTAAGTACTTGTGAAACACAAGCAGGCCCCAACCGCCCCCCAAATTCATAGGGGTATAAAGCGATGACGGACAGACGAACGGACGGACGGACACCCCAAACCTATAGGCCCCAATCCGAAGGGTTGGGGCCTAATAAGCAGGAAGCAATTTTTTACGAAGAGGGGGAAACGAATGGTTACAGCAGGTCCATAATGGTGAAATGGAAAAGACACCTACCATGCCAGAAAACAATTTTTATGAGCTTTGGCCGTTCATAACTAGAGCAGTATGCAAGCCCACATATTCCCCACAGGTCCCCATCAGTTAAACACGGCCATCAACAGTCAATCAAGAGCTGAAATTTTCCATGTCCAGCTGGTCCATTTTCCTTGGACGAACCTGGCCCATTTACAGTATCGATCTGTGTTTGTTCCCATGGAAGCTACAAACCAAGTTTCATTAAAATCCTTGCAGGAGTTTTTCAGTTATCGTGTTAACAAGCTCTTGATGACAGACCGACCGACCGACAGACACGCAGTCGATTGCATACATTCGCTGTGGGAATAAATAAAATGCGCAAAAATTCTGCCTTTTAAATTCAAACTGTCTGGGTAAAATATGAAAGAAATGATAGAGAGATTTCGCCTAAATGTCAAATTTCTGTGCACCAAAGGGCAATCGTGTTTTACAGGCTTGTGAAAAAAACGGCCTTTTCCAGATTTGACCGGGCAGTGGTTTTTTTTCTGGATTTACCCGCCTTTTTCTAGTCAAATCCGCCGTTTCTGGTCAACTGTCAGGCCTTCAAACGTTTCTCCAGTTGGCATGTAAGGAGGTACTCCATATCAGTGAACGGAAAGCCTTTAGGTATTGAAGATAACTAGTCTATAAATGAAGGCAATAAGTCATGAACCATAATGAGTATTTATTTACAACCGTACTCAGCAGAATCTAGTTCGTTTAAACAATCCAGATACTTCTGCTCTGCTGTGTCACTCAATTGCATGTTAATAGCTATTTCTCTGAAGTACGTCGATTTAAGACATCGCGCCGCTTGTTTATGTAAACAATTGTTTTCTCTATCCCCGTTCAAGCGTCGTATTAATAACTATGCTATTGCTCTAATCGTCTCTGGAGCACGTAAAGTCAATATATATATAAAGGCAATCCAGTTCTTATTTTTGTATTAATAAAAGCTTCTTAGTAGGCGAAAACTAAATAGTCTGTAATGCATAATAAAATATTTAGAAATTAAAGCTGAATAATTATAATTATTTTCTTATCATTATATAATTTTATTATATTTTAATTATTACGTATATTTCAGAGAATTTTAACTATTTTAAGGATAATTTGAGGTTAATCAAAATGCAAAAGGTGAAATATAAGTTTTCTGAGTATTTCAATTGGGTAAATCCCCCGGATAAGTCCACCTGAGATTTGACCATGCCAACCCTGGTTTTTTAACAACCTGTATGCTATTTTAAAAATGTATTAAACCGTTTTAATTTTAAATTTCTTTTATGTTCCAAATATGAGCTGTTTGTTGGTGCATTTATACTATGATTTCTTTCACTTTTACCCGGTTCCCTAACAGTCGAAATTCAAAATTCTTGCGCATTTTATTCGAGATACCTACAGTGTGAATAGGCTTATAACATAGATAGCCAATTCGTACTTTTGGATCTTTCCGATGGAGGTGTCGTTTCGACTGCAAATGTCTTCGGATAAATTATAAAGAAGTGATAAGGGAAAACATCAAAATTCTAACTTTCTTTCAACGTGCGCATTTTCGAATTAAAAAAGCATCATCTTTTAAATCTTTTAAAAACTATTTTACATGTTATTCAACCCTTTAGACAGCCAAAATGTGAATATGTTTCTGGCAAAATGAAATTTCGCTGATTTTTGCCCGTTTTTTCTGTCATTTCTTTATATTCTTAGCCCAACGAAATTCAGTCGAAACGTAAAACTTTTCGGTAAAAGGTCAGGTACGAATCTGCTTATTTGTCAAGTATTGCAAAATATGGAAAGTTTGAGCCGAAAGGGTTGGCAAATTTGCATCTGGCATTTTAAGTTTAATCAGAATGGAACAGTTTGTTATCACCAATTACGGTTTACTGTCTCCTCTCCCTTGAACTCGTACAGAAAATTTTTGACTTCGAGTACTCGTAAGGCACATGACAACACTACATACCCAAACTGAAATTCAGGCATATTAAACACCTGTCTCCCGTATTTACATAAGCGTGCGAAACTATTTTGTATGCCTGGTGATGATTTTCACTTTGGTTACCAAAAGTTATTAGTTGTGTGAGAGAAAATAGGGAAAACATATCTCTTGTTAAAAAGTTTATTTTACTTTCGAGTCTAAAAATATGAGTCGATCACTAAAGTTTGTTTCTAATTAGGCTGGATTCAATGCTGATCCCTGGCAACTTCAATGAAGTCCCTCTCTCGTTGAACGCTAATTGCCAGTGAAGCTAGATTCTACAGTCTGCAGATAAGCTAATCTGGAATACTAGTTATGAAGATCTTAAAGGATGTGAATGATATCGAGACATTCAAGTAAGAATTTTAAATGACATAATCTACAAATGTAATTATTTTTGTGAGGGGGAAGTTTGTTCATAACATTAGAATCAAATTAGAATCAAAAGTATATGCAGATAAAAATAATCTGCATAAAAGTTTCTTAACAGCTTATTGAAAAAGAAATGAAATAGAAGGTATATAAAAATTTATTTTAAAAATGGTTCGACTGCAAAAGAAACATGGAGCATCTACAAATCGAGAATTCGAGAACAATTTATAGACAATCAGGGCTGTAAAATAACTGGTAAAAATATGGTCGTTAGGCGTATTGTCGAATGGCGTATTATCACCAGACAGATTTGCACACAGGCGCATAATCACGGATTCATCGATACCAGCTTCCAATTAAAGAAGTTTTTCTTTCATATGATGATTTGTTTGAGTGCATTTGCAAAGAGATCAAAGCCGAGGAGGTCAAAATATTTTTTTCTGTTTTTATGGGTGCCCAACTTCGGATATGGATTTATGTAATTATTTTGTAAATTATGTGTTCAATTTTATTTAAAAAATCATTTTCTGTATGGGTTTCAAACATAAATCTTCTAAAATTTGATAACCATTGTAAAACTAAAGATTTTGAAGATTCTTGTAATATTGAGACAAATCTCTTCTCTATGATAAATAAGATTACCGAAATCACTACTGATACATGAGCATTAATTGATAACATTTCTACAAATGCTATTGTTCGTTATATCTTCAATATTAATATCAGCGATATTAACGACCACCTTAATATTTTGTACATTTTGAGAGCACACGGACTTGCAGAGTCATCATAATACAAATACGTGTGTGTTAATGAAAATTAGTGACAGATAAACAAGTGCTTATGATTTCAATAACTTCTCTGTAAGATTGGTTCCAAATTAGCTAAAAGCATTGAAAATGTTAACTGTCGATCTATTTATAATTATATAACAAAAAGAAATAATTACTCTATGTTCATACTTAATATTGATAAAAAGAAATTGTTTGACTTGGCAAATCTGTGTTAAAAATAAAAATTCGTTGGACTGCGAATGAATTGCTCCGTGTGCAGTAAAAAGGGTTTTCTCGTCTTTTAGTAAACTGTTTACTTATATATGTAATTTATCTCTTAAGTCAAGCATAGTTACAATAACATGAAAATTTAAAGCTTTATTTAAGTCTGGTGATAAGTTTAAATGCGATAATTACGGACAATTGTTCCTTTTACCACAATGCTCAAAGTTTTAAAGAAGATGTTGGATAAGTGGTGAGATAAATTTATCTGAAGTATTTAATTTCTTAAGATTCATTTTCATGAGTAAAATATCTTGTGGGCGTAGAAGCCATCACTTTGGGTTTTCCAACATAATCACTTTGGTTATAGCGATCCGTAATAAAACATTATGTGGGATAGTACCGCAAATATATACGTTGAATGGGTTTCTCTCATTGTTATGATTACAATGCGTTGTCCACCAACCGACCAATCAGCGCCGGTGCATCGTCAGTCACCTGATCGAACACAACTTATCGAATACCACGATCCAAGTTGATAGTGGTTGGATGTATATAATTCGAGTAATGGCTTCTACGTGTGCAATATATTTTACTCATAAAACGATTATTAAGAAATTAAATACTTCAGTTTTGATATTGAAAATATCAGATTGTTGACTGCGAAGCCATCACTATGGGAGACTAACACCAGTGGTGGAATTAAATACCAAATGCATACTAAATGGTAGAAAGGACATCTACAAGACATCAAGTTGGGAGGCAGAAATAAAAAAACCTCAGCAAAATCATTTACTTCAACAGCGTTTCTCCTCGAGCTGACCATTATAATGCCACTATCAGAACATCGGCACAATATTAGAGATACACAAAAAAAACGCGATACATATCTGACCTGGTGGGCCTTAATTGACAAGTTTGTTTGCATTACATCATTCAAATTTTTGAAAAGATCGTCATTTGTGGGAAGAAAAACTCACTTTCTTTGTATAGTTATAAAGAGGTATAATAAATATTTAGAAAAATCTGTTGTAATACTGTGCATTAATGAAGACTGAATAAAAAGTTGGGACTGTGACATGCTATGGTAAGTACTTGATTGTTGTAGATACGCAAAAAGCAAGGAAATGGGACACAGCAACAGTGTCGACATTGCCACACAATTTGACTCCCGACAAGACTGGTAACTCAGTTTGTCTAAATGTACATAAGTATTTGGTCAAAAAATGTGTCTTGCGCAGAAATAAAGGTAACGATTTTAAGATCGCCTCCTCTATGAATATTTGAATTAATCGATTGAATTTTGCAAGTCTTATTTCCCCACAGCCTGATGCTAGTGACATGAGGACACACAGTGTGTCAGAAATGTCTGATTGACAGAAGAGTGGATATGTAAGACATTTCAAAACTAGAAATGGATCCAACGAACTGTTCTGAAAACATATGCCAATGCAACAGAAAAACTTTGTTTGTTGAGTCTTTGTGAACCATTTCCATTCTTTGAATTACATTCTGCGAAAAGCGTTTACTCTTCATGAAGGGAAACTTATACACCAAAGACTGATCTGAAAAAAAAACCAAGGCTAGGGTGGCAATACTTCTAATGATGTTGCTTCAGACTTCAATTCAATGAGATATTTCTGAAGCACGTAGTTTCACCAACAAAGGAAACCAAAGCAGGTCTGATAGGTTTGGGGTCACAAACAACTGATATTTCTATCTCTCCTGCCAGATCTTAATCAAAACTTTCACCATAATCGAACATTGTAGAAAAGCGAAAAATACCACTGAAGACCACCGGTAAGCTAACGCATCGATTTCAATGCCGTTAAATCCGGACACAGAGATTATGCTGGGGGGGGGGCGATGGTTGAGACCATTTGCAAAGACGTAGACCTGTGGGGAACCCACAGGAGACTAAACTAACGCGCAATCCAGCGAAATGCGATGCCAGATCGGTAAGAGCATTTAGTGTACTTGCAATGAGTGATGCTGCAAAGAGTGTCGCGAGCACATGAGACGGATGGATTTGCTGATGGGTGTGAGTCTCTTGCAAAAGCTAATGGATACTTCATCACAACCGGAGGAATACCTTACTGTGAGCCCTGAGTGCTTGCCAAGCTCTCAATAACTCTTCAGCCTAAGATTTTGCTTTAATTTGTTCAGTCGAGATACTGATCTATACAAAAACTGTATCTGGACCAGATCGGTGTTCGGTTTGAACTGGATTCTTTGAATGATTGTAATCTTGGCTTACAGGAGTCCGATTTCTGTTTCTTGACCTGAGGAGACCGTTGACAACGGGGGTCGCTTAAAAGGCGATTAAAACCGTCGGCGTGCTCTCCTGGCGCTGTCTTCATCACCTACCACATATGTCCGTCTTGTGAGTTGATCTGTGCTGCGTCATTAGCTTCCTTCACCTATGCAGGAGAAGAAGGTCCGATTCCTTTTCTACAGGTGCAAAACGTAACTCACGTGCATCTTCGGTGCTAGTGGTTGAGTGCAGCAGAGCCTGATCACGGCGTAGCCCCACCAACGACATCAGTAAGCGTTCAGTGTGAGTCTGACGAGGCTGATACTGCTGAGTCGAGCACACGGTCAAACAGCGAGTTGGCGTTGGCGTCGCAGAATTAGCGCAATGCTTTAAAAGTGACGTCCTAAAAAGAGGGAGTACGGAAACACTTAAGTTTAAACTCTACAATCTCTTACGGATACAGGCAAACTCGAAGCATGAATCCATGCTGAGGAGACTGAATTTGAAGCAAGCCGTCATTTGAATGATAATTTAAGTTTTTGACGTTTAAAAGCCTGAAAGGCAACAGAGATGACTGAGATCGAGGCTTCATAGCTTGCTTAGAGCGTTTGCAGTTCTTCCATATGCGCATTTAACGCGTTCACAGTTCAGGAAGCAGTAGATAAATTAACAGTCTTTCTCCTGTTATGGCTGCTACTGGTGGGAGAAACAAAAAGACCATTTGACAACTTAAGTATCTGATGATGTTAGTTAAGTCGATGAGTTCTCTGTCATGAACTTGATAATGTTCCTGAAAGGAAAATCAGAGGCAGCCAAGTCAGAGGTCGACGCATCTTCCCATTCAACCGGCGCGTTATCCATCCTTGGTGGATGAGAATGAAATCTTCAGGACCCAAAGCAAGCACAAAGTCTAATACGCAACTGTCACTGCAGTAAGAGAAGTTGGTGCAAACGGCGGCGAAGCGGGAGTCGTAACAGGAGGGGGGGCACCAACAGCTGAGGAATAGTCTGAAAAGATACCGGCGGAAATCGGATTCACTTACTCTATACCAGAGCAGTAGTGTCCGGCACATGAAGAAGGAGACGAACCGTATCGAACCGTCGCCTAACTCTTGTTTATCCACTGTTAATAGATTATGGATTGTGACACATGTGGTGTTTCAGATTCTGTCGTAACTATCGCTGACGGTTGCCGAGGTAAAAGAGCGAGTCTTAGAAGCAAAACCCCGGCACACTTTCTAATTCCTCATCTGAAGCATGTTTACAAATACACTGGCGTCAGTTTAAACCTAAGGCAAACTTTTTGAGCAGAGAAAGATCTTAAACATCACGTGGTTGTGCAACAGCAAATGTCTATTCAACCGCTAATCAGTCTGAAAATTCGGGCTAAGAGTGATGTCTGGAGATGTCTTCGACGACGTTGGTTTCTGTAGTCCAGCCGCCACAAAGTTGATAGTGAAGACACCGCAGCTGATGAAATTGACTGTAGCCGCGCATAGCTTGTGTTTCCAAAGCCGAAGAAATTCCCAAATGATGGGGGTTGATGAAATACACCACTGGTGACGACAATGAAACTGTGGCAGGAATAACCGCCTTAGTCGTTTCTTGTACTTTGTTCACATGCCAATTTCCGATTTATAAACTGTCGCCGTGTTGTTGACAGGTCGTCGACTTGCCGCTCTGCCTGCCCTTGGTTGAACACGATCTGTTTTTTTTTCTTGGTGACAACAAAAATGACAACAGTGACTCATCAAGGTGCATGCACTCGTCACACCGATTATCCAACGTTCACGGTTCTATGCCCAAAGGCGTAGACACACAGGCATCTCATGTGAGATTTCGCCGGCTCGAGACAAATTTGATCGCCCTAATGTTTGGCCTTAATTTTGTAATTGTTTTAAAGTATAATTTCAGCATTGCGAGTATTAGTTTGCAAATATTAGCAAGGAAGGTTTGGTTAATTACTCTCATTATTAAACATTTTCACGATACATACTACTTAACTTCAGACCAACAATAATCCTTGACGTTTTCCAGTTTAAAAGATTTACTTACTTTTATTTAATTCAAGATGCAGTAAGTCATAAGTGCGGTGTAAGTAATATGCCATTACAACATATGTTGGGACTATCCTTAAGGAAAGATACATGTACTTTACTTTGACAACAAAATACCGTAACCAACCAGCCAGCGTCTGAAAGTCGGCAAACAGAGACAGCAAGTGACGAGCAGGCGAAGACAGCAAGTGACTTGCAGTCATCTTAGCCCCAATGATCAACGACAGCGTTGTTTTTGCTGAAGCGGACGGGTGTGTAAACGCAGAAAAGGTAACACATTTGCTTTACAGACGCCTTATACCTATATTACTTTGTCAAACGTCGTGAAACGAGGGTGACTTGCAAAGCCGAATTGCCACATCTGCGTTTTTAACTCTGGATGTTCAGCACAAAGCCTTTTGCTTTCCGTGTCGGTTATTGCGTTTCTTTGGGAAATTGCTTAAAATGTGACATGAGTCGTTGTCATGTTATCCTGCTACGGGCTACTACCTTTTTGTGGCATTCTGTCATGTATTCGCGGAATGTCACAGGATGTAATTCTTCAAAGACATAAGGTTTAAGACGAAGATGCAGATCACTTTAAATTTCATACGAGCGTTTTCCAAATATGCCATTCTGCCAATAAATTCTGGCATAATAATTCGACGAAACAATAAACAGCATTTATCATCCATCATTTTATTGTTCATCATATTTTATAATTCGGATCAGCAAGAATACATTAAATAAAAGCAAGTAATCGCAAATAAAGTTAAGCGTGACTTTCATAAATTTCTGGAGAATAGACATGAAATACAGTGGAACCTAGATACATCGGACATGTTACTAAACCGGACAACTTTTTCAGTCTTGTTTAAATTTCCATAGACTTTAAAGTTTCCAGTCCCAAATTGAGGTTTTGCTGTATAAAAATGCTCAAAATACGGGACTTTTCTAATAAAGGGTGAATATTTATCTTAGGAACCCAGCATGTTTATCTACTGTATAATATGCAGTGTGACAACTTGCGAGATGTGCCTCTGTGTTTACTATCACTCCTCACAAAAAGTGTCAAGAAATAATCCTTAAGCCACTGAGTACCGCACTTGGAGGGAGGCGAATCGCATGTACTTTATGCTTGATTCTTCAATGTCACAGCCTTAGTATATAAGATTAGGTCGCAGAAGATGTTCGCAAAACATAATTAGAGAACAAAATGGGGTCAAAAAGAAAACAGAAGGAGCCTAATATTGGTGAAAAATATCAGAGAGACATGAATTTAAAGAAAAAAAATCAGACTTCAATTAAACAGTTCCTCACTAAGATCTAATGCGTATCTGTATACATATGTATTAATGTATTTGCCAGTAGAGTTATTAGATACATATGACAACTGATTCATGTTTATTAATAAATTCATTCATCCAGGGTTACACGGACAACTCGAAATACCGAACAAATATTGCCAGTCTCACCACTGTCCGGTTTTCCGAGGTTCCTCTGTATAATGAAACGCATACGTGATCTGGTCACAAGCATAAATATCTATTCAATAATAATAATAATAATAATAATAATAATAATAATAATAATAATAATAATAATAATAATAATAATAATAATAATAATAATAATAATAATAATAATAATACACAAATAACATATCCACGTACATGATGTGTAAATAATTTGCTCAGTTAGTGTGCATAGTTATGACAGGGCACCCATTACTCTAGTTTTTGTGAAGGTTTGCTAATGACATTTGTTTCTCTTCGACAAACGTGTGGAAACAGACTTAATTGCTGTTGCCTTGCGTGTATATCACCTCAAGCATGTGTTTCTTAAAGAATATTTTATTAGGACGGAAATAGCTTTACGTGAAATTGCACGGAAACTGGAATGGCTAGAGGCATTGTTCTTGTACTCTCATCTCCGTGCCAGGATATCCTGCCATGATCCTACACGGGCAGCTGCTTTCTCCTCCCACTTGTAAGACCTGCTCAGCTACAGGCTTCGAAAAATGGGTTTTGTCAAGAGAACTGGAAGCCGGTGAAATAGCATCTCTCGCTCCATTATTTTCCGCTAGTAGGGCAGGTAGCCTACATACCTGCCTTCCCACTCAGGGTTAGGTTTTCCCATAGCAGTTTTTCTTCACTTTTGGAAGATAGCTCTGCTTTAAGAAATTGGCGTTTATTAGAGGATCAAGAGGTAATTTTATTGCGACGGAAGGGAAAGAGTGGAACTTGATAGAAACAGATTTTGGATAATAATAACTCGTATTCATATTACTATCATCATAATCGAATCGTCAATTAATTTGTGTTCTTATATATAATTTGTTCTATGCAAATTGCAGTTGCGCCCATTGCAAGGTAAAAGAGTTCTACTCCATTAATACTTTTGTTATTCGATACGGCTCATTAATACTTTTGTCCTGCATACGCATGCGCCTTCGCACCTCATCATCAGATAAACATAATTGTTATGCAAAGCTAAATATATACTGTTACTCCAACAACACTTTTTATACGATCGATTTTCTTTACCGTTAAGACGTTATTTCTGATCACTGGCATGATGTGCTATTTGCCAGTGCAAACAAATACGACGTTTGCAATTTTATTAACATAGATAGAATACAGGGGTAGTTGCTTATTATGGGACGTCATAATCACAAGACTCGTTATCTCAAGACTCTTATAAGCCTAACAACGATTTCATAATGTGTGGAGGGAGAGAGATCAAGAGTGTCAGAACCTCCAGAAATCTGTGTTTGGCAAACAGACTTCTTTCCTTGGAAATTCGTGGCTAAAGAATTTCTTTTCAGATTGTTTTTTTTTTAAATGTTTTCTATTTATTATTTTTTTGGGGGAGGGAGTGGGGGTAATCTCCATAAAAAGAACTTTAAATGCATCATTACATATCGCTTTTAAGATTTAGTCAGCCCCTCCAGCCGCCCCGCCCCCCCCCCCAATCCGAAAAATCACCCTTCCTGACATCGGGCAATCGTTCCAGAAAAACCACGCCTACATGTAATAAATCTAATTTGCTGGCAATCTCTTTAAGTGTGAACTATTTACTGATCATATATTTAAATGCACTTATCCTTAATTACAGTTATGAAATACTAAACAAGAGACATTGCTGCATTTGCCACAGATATCACTCATTTAATAAACAGCTGAAAGCATACCTATTTAAAAATAGCTCTGAGCTGATAAACTATAAAAACTGCCTGATAAACTTAAAGAAACTGGAACTTTTATATGGACAACAAAGTCCGTTTCAGGAAAGCCACAAGAAATAACACTAAGGACAAGCATGTTCTGGTTTTCAAAAGACACCTGCTTCAGAGCAGATAAATTGCGTTTTCGCCCGGAAATAGAGGCTGCAAGGGGAGACCATTAACTATGCATGCGAGATGAGCTGGCGTAACAGACTTCTTTGCGAGTTGTCCGCAACATTTAAGCAAAGGCGGAAAGGGATTTTGTGCTAGGTATAAGCAGGCGAGGATCCAAATTTTGGTAAGGGAGGACAACAAAGCATAATATAGGACGTGGCCTCAAAAACGAACCCTAGGGGGAACTACTTGGTATCATATGTGTTACCAGGCGTGTAAACAAAGCGGAGAAACGGACAAATTTTTGAGGTCAGACGCGGTCCGCGAGGAGTGCCAGTTTCGTTAAAAAGGGAGTAAGTTTCATTCAGTTATCCTCGTTTCCCACAAAAAGAAGGTTTCTTTCGGAATTGCACTGCACGTTTGGCTAAAAAGGGGTATTTTTCAAATGGAAACGCATGGGAACCAGTTGGTATCTGAGTGGTATATCCAGGGAAATGAACCAGGGAGATTAATCCAAGAAGATTAACCTATTTTAATCTCCAAATCAGAATGAGTCAAACCTCCCTCCCCCTTCTTGGCCAGCGAACTGAATAAACTAGTTACCCGCCATTGAGCAAAACTCCGACAGCCCTTTTTCAGAATATTTAAATAGCCGAAGACAATCATATCGCCCTCGCCTTACCGTAATTGGACAAATTGTTTTTCTTCATTAAAAACATCACTTTTTTAGCATTTTTCGACCATTCTGTTAATACATTGATAATCGTTGTCAAACAAATGCGATTATACATGTTGGAACTAAATGCATGTAAGTAATACCTTAATGCATGTTGACAGCAATATTAATGAAAGGGTTTGCGCATGCTTCCCACTTTTGAACATTTGTGAGCTCTGTTCAGCAAAAGTTGGTTTTACGCAAAAGATTTGAAGTTTATTATCTCCGCGTTTAAATGGGTTTTCCTTTCCCGTGAATGATAATCACGCAAAAGAAACAAAATTTCTCGTTGCAGTTCGAATAGTCCATCCCGCATTCCACCCACAAGCCAGTCAAAAGCGAGGAAATACTGTGGAAGAAATTTCGCGAATCGCCGGCCTGGACCATTTTTGCGAGAATTTACTTACCACGAAGATCCCCCCCCCCCCCAAAAAAAATGTTCAACACCAGAACATACCCGTAAATGTGCAGCAAAGAATGTCGAAATTTATTCAGTTTTGCCTTCTGTAACTCAAGAAAAAAAAGAGAAAACGTTGTGAATACAATGCGTATACACCAGAACAAAGATTAGAAATTAGTCAATATGGGGTTTACATGGTGCATCAAAAGCAGCAAAACATTTCAGTGCAAAATTAAATCGCAAAAATTAATGAGTCGTCTGTTTGATGTATAATAAAATCCTGTCAAAAAGAACTGAAAACTGACCATAAACATGATGATACAAACGGGAATAAAACAGAACAAACATGTTTGCCACCTGCAAAGTGTGGGTGTCCTATTTTGCACACATTGGATATGGCTGTAATTCAGCACTTGACAAGTCTTTGGCTTGCAAGAGCTATATGAATTTGTGCGAGCAACCGTTTTTTTTCTTGACAGTGATCGGATTTCTTGTGTCATCTCCTCCACTGGCACTACTGGCCCTAGGGCCACGAAACTTGGGACTTAGGTAGAACTTGATATGACACTTTTTATTTTCGCCTTCGATTTCGTTTTCTGGTTTAAAACGCCATGTGAAAAGAGTGTATTTTTTGCAAGTAAATGCGGAGCATATCGCGCGCGACACAGAACACACAGTTGCTCAGCTTTGTGCGAGCTCTCACTGCGTAAATAGATAACACGGCGTATGCCTGATCAGTCAATAAAACCTTAAGTCAACAAAAACCACACACTACTCGGCTTTTAAGACGTATTCAAGCTGTGTTGTTTGCAATATATTATTCAAGAAATAACCCATTGAAGGAAGTATTTTTGTCAAGTGTTTAACATTTCGCTAGCAAAATGAGGTTCTAGCTGAACATTTAAAATAAGTTCGAAAAGATAAAACTCATCCACTGTAACAGCAACAGCACCTGGCATTGATAAAGATACAGACAGTGGATTGTTAGAAAAACATGGTGAACCCCTACATCTTGACAATGCATGGGCAAAGTCCACTTTGCATCGTCTGGCTTGGGTACAAAGGTACAAAGGCAGCTGGAAAATTGCCATAGAACTTCGAACAAACTAAAACTGACATTTTGAATAAAGTGTCAAATTACGTTGAAAGACGAATCCGCGACAAAACGCCTCGCGACATAACGCCTCGCGACATAACGCCTCGCGATAAAACGACTCGCGACATAAGGCCTCGCGACAAAACGCCTCAAAATGTAAAGTGCGACAAAACGCCTCACTCGTATAAACTCCCTATTTTCTCCCATGTTTCTTACTGGTCTTGCATTCAAAGAGTAGTCCAATCAGAGTCACTGAATGTCAGAGATATCGGAGTATTGCATGGCATCTAATCCTCGAAAGTCGCCAGACTGGCTAAAAAACAAGTCACCTGGCGTTAGATACAGGATCTCGGGTTGGTACAGCAGTATCACGACGACGACGAATTCAAGCATTTTTGTGGAATGCTCGACGGGTTAGCGTTTCTACCCCCAGAAGATGTTGAGGCTGGTTTGGAATACCTACAAGCGAATACCACGGATGGAGCCGCGCCGTTAGTGGCATATTTCGCCACAACATACGTCACCGGGACGTACCGCCGACTTAACGGCAACCAGAATGGCGAAGCCAAGGTAACCCTCGTCGAGTCCCACCACGGTTTCCTGTTAATCTTTGGAACGTGCACTTCGCTACCTTGCACGACGAACCACGAACCAACAACCAGATGGGAATGTAGGAACAAACCCCCCCGGACCAGACCCCCCCGGAACAGACCCCCCTTTTTTGGTAGGAACAGACCCCCCCCCCAGGAACAGACCCCCCCCCCCCATTTACATATATATATATTCAAACTATAGTGTAAAAATATATCTGTTTGCTGTGTAATGAAACGCTCATTTGTTAGCGATGGCTAAATGGCAAAATTAAAAGATTTAGAAAGTGGAATTATGTGTTTTAATTGTTGTTTCAAAAAGTGAGGCGTTTTGTCGCACTTTACATTTTGAGGCGTTTTGTCGCGAGGCGTTATGTCGCGAGGCGTTTTGTCGCGAGGCGTTATGTCGCGAGGCGTTTTGTCGGGATACCTTGAAAGACAGCTCTATACCAAAATCTATGGTGGTCAATCTTGATGAAACGATTACGTCCTACTTTGCCTGCGGTTCACTTTGCCTACGATTTGACAGTCCCAGTTTGCCTTCGATTTGTCACTGCCAGTTTGGCTACGTTTTTGCAGCCCCATTATTTCTACATTTTTCCCGTTAAAATTGCACGTCTTTCGCTAGAAAGTGCTCACAGAAACATACCACGAAATTCGCTCGAAAAGTTGCTGCACACAGGAACAATAAAAGAAATTTCAATACATTACTCAATGTCGCATACTGTTATAAACTGCATCAGAATCGACCAGGCGCTACATTCAACGCTATCCTACATTACTGGAGTTTATTACTTACTTTCAGAATAACTACTTGGATGGCACTTTCGAAGTTCGATTCTGGAATGTGTTCAATCGCGATTCGGATACTCGCACAAACAACCATGTCGAAGGATTCCACAACAAGTGGAACAAGGCAATGGGTACAATCCATGCCGTGGTTTTTCATCAGGAAAATGAAGGATGAGCAGAAGATCGCGCGGTTGCCTCGGCTGCGGCAACTCGTGGCTAGTATCCCTCGCAGAAACGTAGAAAATGGCGACAGTTGGATAAACGCATACGACATTTGAAGCAGTGGTGAAAGGAGTCTCGGTGGTTACTGGCGCGCTGTGGTTCATGTTGTCACCGAGTTGGCTTAAATTTGGCACATTGTAAGAGTAATCGCGCACATTCGAAATGTCTAAGTCGACTAAGACTGATTGAGTATCGAAGAAGAAATTGTAAACTGAGATCTTGAAAGACATAATGAAAGGCATTGAAAACTGGACTGAGTGTTTGTGATTGTGTAGTCTTTTGTACTTGATAGATTTGAATGGCATATTGTATTTGGAAGTTTATCTTGGAAGTCTTGCCTTACTGAATAAATGGTGATTATATGGTTAATTGTTTTAATCATTATTGGTCAGTATAATCGTAGGAAAACTGGGGTTTAAAATCGTAGGCAAACTGGGACTATGAAATCGTAGGCAAACTGGCACCATAAAATCGTAGACAAACTGGGACTGTCAAATCGTAGGCATACTGGACCGTAGGCAAAGTGGGACGTCAATATCTATGTCGCGCCTGCATCAAACCGCATATTACACGAGCAAGGTGCGAAGCAGGCTCTAATTACTGGCATTGATGATAAGAGAAAAATTATTCTGGTTTTAGCGAACATAGCAACTGGAGTGTTGCTACTACCTCAGGTCATTTACCAGGGCAAAACTGAGAAATGTCACCCAACGTTCAATTTTTCTGATGACTGAAACATTACGCATTCAGTAAATAATTGGTTAACGAAGAGACCACAAAGGAGTTTTTCCTGAAGTACTGGTTCGCTATTTCAAAGCCGAGAGAAAGCCTTTGGATTTCCCTTAAGATCACCCTGCATTGCTAATGCTGGATGTTTTTGCCGCCTATAGAACGGATAGTGTGAAAGAGTTTTCTGCTCAGAATAACATTTTTATGGAATTCGTGCCCGAAAATTCTACAGGAGAACTTCAACCACTCAATGTCACATGCGATGGTGATTTCAAGGTGTTTATAAAAATTCAGTTTTCAAACTAGTGTAGTGCACAGATTACAAAACAACTGAACAAAAACACCGAGCAGTTGAACTTGAAACTAAGCACAATGGAACCAATTCACGCTAGCATGGTGTGGTATCAAAAGGAAACCAGAAATAAGCGGCCGTGGTTGGCGGAAGTCTGCTTTGAAGTGACAGCATAGCTAACAAATAATTTGCTATCTACTGCAGTATATCCAGAACTTTTACTGAGACTGAACTGAGTGTAAATATGTGTAAAATAGCACAAGGTGTATATTAAGGTGTACTATTATATATTAATATATAATATATATTAATATTATAAGAACTATTGTATATTAAAGTGTACTACTTTATATCTTCTTGATTTTTTCTCTTCAATTTTGAAACTAAATTTTAGCGAGAATATATTTTCATGAATGGATGTGCCTCGCAAAAATAGCGAAAATAAATTCCTCGCAAAAATTTGTTCTTCTACAGTATATGTGTCACATCACTTATAAATGGCATTCTCTTTCTGCCGCAATTCAAAAACACCTCTCATTCTGTGTACGCCTCAAATGTTAGAGGAAACAACTGGGAGGTGAATTAAATGTCCTTTTCGGTTAATTTCACCAATTGATGACTACTGCATCTCATCCTAAAGTTTGGATGCAATCTGTTCTGCAGAAACTGAAATTTTGCACTTGTAATTTTCATGTCTTGCATATGTTTGTGTTACCACAGCAGTGACAGTTTATAGTCCCGAGATGTGAGCCTCTTATTCTCCATAGAAGCTGCAAGAGTAGACGTCATCCAGGAGCTGTTGGAAGCCATTTCAGTCTATGGTTGCCTGTTTTGACTCCAAGGTTTCCCCAGCATATCGTGCCATCCAGAACGATAGCTTTCGTTCTGGAGCAGTTTCAGCAGAATTAGCTGTTGTCCGGGCCAAAAGATATGCTTTTCATTTTTATATTGCGTATGGTGCTTTTTTTAGTCATATTCCCGTCATCAGATCGTTTTCGGATCGTCCAAAAGAGCTCCACGGCTCTTAAGTTGTGATTATTATGATCCTTGGTCTGATGTTCATTGGACACCATGGTCCGTCCATCCGTTGCCGCCCCGCATGGTTCACATAAAACAGGCCGAATTACGCCTAGCACGCCTCTCTTTTCGCATAGAATCGCCTCAAAGTAAAAATGAAGACTTTCTGATGCACTAATTTCCAGGAAACAGCTAGGACTAAATTAACAAGTGTTGTATTTTATCACAACTGTGCGTTTACTTGTAATGCTTACAGTTAGCTTATGGTCTGTCTTTCTGGAACACTCGGCTGTAGAAAGGCATCAGCACAGTGCTGCAATCTGACACAGTAAAGTCACTATCCGAATCACAATCCAAGTAACGATTCCCCCCAGTGAGCGAGTGGAGATTACACAAAAAGTATCAGACACAAGTTTTGCCATGTTGACAGTGCAGCTAAACATAACCACACAGCCGCTAGGCATCCCACCAATTTACGCTTCCCAATCCGTGCCATTTTCAGGGAAATTATGAACCTCTCAACAATCAGGACAAATGATAATCTGCATCGCACACGCGCACAAATGCTACATCTCTTCAGGGAAGTTAAATTTAATGAGAACGAGTCAACTGGCATTCTCCATGTAGTCAGGTGATACACCTGGAACGCGAAGAGAAGCTCATCCACTTGATCCAAGCTTCTGTCTCTTTGAATAAAGTTCACGAGATCTACATGCCATTGGGGAGGATGCATTATGTCAAGGTGCAACTCAGAAGAGGGTCCCGACGTTTCGGAGTCAGAAGAGGAAGCGACGGATACAGAACTAGTAAAGTCTCCCTCCTCCCTCTCAGCTCCTGTAGAGGGATCCTGTGGCAGTTGATAGGCGTCCCATCGGGACCACTTCCCATCCAAGCTTTGCGCCAGACTTGCTCTTCGTAATGTCCCTGACGGGATCCTACTCCCTAGTTCCGTTTGTGGCAGCGGAGAACCCTCTCCTCAGCCCAAAATAAAGCAGAAGTGTGGATTCTCAGTCCCAGAGCCCCAACTTCAAGGTTATAAAGCAGCAACATTGTGCAGGTTTTGCGGGGAAACCCCTAGTTTTCTTTAATGTAACATTGTTTTATCATGTGAGTCTTACAATACATTGCACATACTTCAATGTTACATGCGTGAATCTGTTGATTCATGATCGTATTACGATTGTATTTAAAATAACAAAGGTTTACTGTTATTCTGAAAAGATGTAAGTGCTCGAGGTTGGGCTTCCACCAAGGTAGGAGGGGTGATCAGCAACACTCGGTGTCGGTCAGTCACTCAACGGCTTTTGTGGACAGATCCCTTTTTTAAATGCTACTAAAATCACGGTTATGTTCTTCTTGCATCGGTTCGGCAGTACCTACCCCCCCCCCCCCCAACAAAAGTATCTTGGAAGATCAAGGGAAGTGGAACTAAGTAATGCGATTTTATTGACTAACTGTAGTTTTTCTCAACTGTTAATCCTGGAGATAAGCTGCAATACAAAGATGTATTACTGTCGTTTTCTTTTGTTATGCTCAACTGGGGCTAAATTTCAATGAGTGATGCGGTGGTATCAAACTTTAACTAAATTTTAGATTTTCAACTTCTTATATTATGTTTTATGTATAAAAATCTAAGAGATAGTAAAAGTAATATTGAAAAAAATCTTTCTAATGTTATCTTGATTAACAAATAAAACGCTCAAGGGATTAAATAATAGCTCACTGGAAATTCAAAGTAAGATTTCACTCCTATGTATCGGTATGTGAGACAGTCCACAGCAGATATACCGTGAACTAAATTTAGATATCGTAAGCAAAGGAATAAAGCCACGAAATATGAAATTTATTAAAAAAAAATCATGCCTGACATATATTCGTGATCATTTTTTACATTTTTATTCAGACACATATCTTCCAGAAAGTTATTTTCTGTTTTAAAATATACTCTACACGCAACAGATTTCGAACAGGAAATAAAATACAAATGCATACTCTTTCCAACACACCAATAGAATCTATACAATACCCCAAACCGAGCCTACGAAAGTGTTTGCGCACCTTTATCATTCTATTTTAACAGATCTGCGACCTCAGATAACAGAGAAGTCTAATCTTAGGAACGAAAAGTTAGGAGAAAAGTTATGAGGAATAGCTACAATGTCAAAAACGACATGGAACTGTGTTTCGGTCAGAAAGCTATAGACAGCGTTTACTCGAAAAAAGTGCTATAAAAACTATTTGCCTTGTTACTAATAGACTGTCAGTTTAAGGATGTTATTGTTTGCATATTAGATTTCCGATAAATGGTTAGAAATGTACTACACATTTCATAATTCTCAACACAAAACTGTGTTTTTGAATCCTCAGAACCAATTAATTTTCTAATATTGCAATGCCGTGGAAGCTTTTCTCTACATTTTCTAAATTCTAAAGATATATTTTTACTCAAAAAATGCGTTTAAGCTTCTATTGTAATGCCGTGTTTTTAATTTTTTAAATTCTTAAGATATAGTTTTTGCTCAAAAATTGCTTTCAAGCTTCCAGAATTCAAAGATACGAGAGGCATACCATCTAATGTCTTACTTGCAGGTTGAATTGCAGTCATATTCAAGAAAGTTCAAATCTAGATCAACATCAAATTCCTGCTCCCCAACCTGTTATATACATGTTCACAAACATTTAAAGCAAATCCTGATATTGAACTTTGAATGTAAAAACAGGAAATTTTGATTAACTGATAAAAAGGGAACACAATCAACGCAATTAAGACAAAAGTCAACAATACTAAAAGTAGTCAATACTAATTTTATGATAAGTTCTTTTTAAAAGAAATTGTATACACTCTATTTAGCCACAGATTACATTATTACATTGAAAAGCGTCACTCGAATTTCGCTGAAGAAGCGCGCTATCATGGACATACAATGATAAAAGCACAAGGGCCTCTGAATTCACTGCTAGGAGGCTGAAAGGCGAGTGCAAACAGTGGGCGCAAGGTTAAGGAAGGGTTAAGGAAGGGTTCAAAGGCAAAGGTGGTTATATTTTCAGTTCATGTTTGTGTCATGATATGTTAAGTTATGAATTAAGTACATCTTACACCCCTGCAATTTTTTCTGTCCCGCAGTTACATTGCTATGGCAATGGTACCCACTCACTAGTGCCGAGGGTGAGGTTTTCTATATTGGACTAGCGGGGAACATCGTTGTTTTTATTTTTCGGCCATAATCACTGCAAAAACACAACTGTTTCCAAGTATATATTGTTTCCTATATAAAATAAAATCCATGTCACATGGATTTCTACACATTCTGTTTTGATTGTATCCTTTGAGAGTTGACGAAAAAACTTTGAAATGTGCAATGCGTGTGGGAAAATCTTTGAAAATGCGTTGATGTTCTGCTAAGCACTAAAAACATATTGGATTTAAACAATTTCCACTTATTGTAAGCTATTGGGTTGCGGTGATTTTTGGGGACTTTATTTGCACATAATTTTTTTTGTTTTTTAATCATAATAGTTACATACACTCAAAAAACAAAAGAAAACAGAACTACAAATGTCTCACGTTTTGACTTACATTTGTTGTTATTTTTAGTAATGACTGCGTTTAACACTCTTTAGACATCGGAAAGATCAGTGTTTGTCGTGTACTCCGGTCAATTTCAACATATTGTGGCCAGTTATGTATTCATTTTTCATCATAAACTGACGCTGATGCTGGAATTGAAACTAAATATCCAGTAAAATAATGACACGATTTTCCTGCAAGATAACAAGTAGCCACAAATTCCTTAGAAAGCAGTACCCAACAGTACAGGACGTCATTCTAGTTTGTCAAGTCTTGTCGAAAAACCATTAAGAGACTGAGTTCACGTAAGTCGCGTATCGGACAAGTAAAACAGTCGTGAGAGACAGTGCCATCAGCCCGGGCAAATGGCAGATCTATGAAGAGAAAACGGCGCGACTTTGAAGACATGTGATCACGTTCCGGATCAGATTGTTGGACCAAAGTCTCTACACCAGTCGGCTGCACGAACCGCGATATACAGGCTCGTGAAGACAGCCAGACAAGAGACAGGGAAGTATTACGGCCTCTTCCGCTGTCTCGGACTCAACGAAATTCCATTTGGGGATGTCATTGATGTAATGCAGAAGTTCTCATCCTGCCGCGTTTGCAAGCCATTGCAAGATTCGGCTAGAGTTATTGTGAAAACGGGATCGGGGACCCTACTGCTTAGCCCTCAACACAGGGTTTGTAGTTGTGAATGCAGTATGTTTTAAGGGAGTCAAGTTCCAGTAAAGGCTACTCCAAGGTGCTGTAAGCTCCACTTGTCGTCAAAAACAAGGGTTGATGAGATCCAGTTTACAGTATCAGCTAGTACAAGACTATGTGTTTTGTTTCTTGTGGACCCCAAACAACCATAAGTGAACACAGCTGGTGGTTCAAAAACAAGGGTGGTATAAAAGTTGATAAGTTGCTTGGTCAGTTCCACGAAAGATACAAACAACGGTAACTCGGCTGAGCTCTCAGTCACGATGTAGCTAAGGCGTGAACATCTTTTATAGAGATGTCACCTGTCGCAAGATAACGTTTTCCAGTTCCGCCACGCGCCCTATACCAGGAAAGCTCAACTGTCTGAGTTTAACGGCCGGCACGTTCAAGATCCTCAGAATAGGGCACTGCTAGACTCAACAGCCTCCATGCAATTAAAACGAAAAGCTTACAGAGGACGCAGTCAGTCCGTCCGAAAGTCAGTACCTTTCAAACCAGATGCAGGGCAGCGAGATGTTAGCAGGATGGCAGCAGCGAAACTGGTAATGGTCAACCCAAGACGACTAGAGGAAACGTTGTCAAAAAACGCTCTAGATATCTATTCCTATTCACGAAACGTTAGAATATATCACGGCTATGATTCAGTTTTCATATTCTTTTCTTGCAGGAGGCGGGATTCGAAACATTCGGTAAAAGAATGGGGCCTCCAAGTGGAATTCTGGCTACGCTCTTAGTGCCCATGTACTGTTTGCGAAGCAAGACGGCAACATTCCGGTCATAGCCTTTTCAAAACACCCGAGCGAAAATCTGTTAATCTTCTAAAGGTAAGGGTTAGCATTTACGGACATGATGCAAAACAAAGATATTGAGGAAATACTCCAGACCAAACAGGCTTCTTTCCGGTGTAAAGAAACGTTTTGACCCCCAAAATAAATCGACCCCCCTGTCGATTTGTTTTAAAACAAACAGACCCCCCTGAAATGTTTTAACCCTCTTATTTTTTGTTGATTTCCTTATTTCTTTCCACATATGGCCACCTTATTAGTTTCTTTAATTGAAATAAAAACTATATCCACGAATAACAATTTATCTAGCAACTAACATCTACATTTTCAAACACGAAAACACTTCCAACACCATTAACATGCAGTCACCAAAAAATCTGTCCAAGCTCAATAATGGCGTTTCAAAGGCTCAAAATAACAATTTTCTACATCAAGATGTAGAAAATGCTTAAAATAGTATTTAAAAACCAGATGCACCTTTTTACTTCCATTTTATATTTAAACATGATTATTTGGATGGGGTCATTTTATTATGGGGGAGATCTGTTTGTTATGGCGGGTTTTCCCAAAACAAATCGACCGGGGGGTCTGCTTGTTTTAAAACAAATCGACCGGGGGGTCGATTTGTTTGGGGGTCAAAACGTTTCATTACACCGGTGTTAATCCGACTAACGCGTAAGAGGGGCTAGCATTTGACAATAAATATGAAGCCTCTCAATCGTCTTTTGTAAACTTCGTCGCTAAAAACGATCATGTATCAGCGCATAAGGATGGCGATGGAAAGGAGTGTGTGAGCGACATTCACGGATTTACTTCAGCATCCCCACACCCAAATGCAGGTGGATGCGTCCCACGCGGAATGTGGAATCCACTTCGAAGGACGGTTGTTTCAAGGACCTTTGCCAGCAGACTTGCAAGGCACACGCGTAAATGTACTCAACTATAAACATGAAATACTGGCTGTTCAGGGCGTCCTTGCCTTATTGCGGAACTACCTAGTCGGTCAGGTCTTCCTGTGTCTAAAAGTCAATTCGACTTAAATCAACTATAATCTGAAGAATGGAGGCGCACGCCTCCTCACCTTGATGAAGGTGACAAGGGAAGTGTGGCTTCCAGCAGAGCCGGGATGCCTAACAGTATTACCTACACCATATCCCTGCATAAGCTTGCTCTTTAGCAGGCAAGGGAAAATGTTTGCCAGGAGACTGGACAGTATCGAATAAGATCTTCTTTTGGGTCCAGACGTAGTCATGCGCGTGGTATCCAGTGATAGATTCACCTGCCTTTAGCTGTCGGTCGAGCTATACGCGTTCCCCCAGCAGTTATTTAGACCTTTTCCAGGAAGGGTTGTCAATGAATTTTAAATGATGCTGGTGCTGATGGTTTCACAAAACCTAGCGGCAACGTGTTAACTTCAGCTAGAAGAGGGAAACTTGTATCAGCCGCAATGGGCGCAATGGCATCATCACTACGAACAGCCGGGAACGTTGAACCGCCAAATGTAGCCTCAGCAACGGGTACCGTTAGTAGCGGATTTCTTAATGCACCTGTTCAGAATCTCCGTGAAGGCCCGCTTTTCGGGTATGCTTTTCTTGACTACTACTAAAGGCAACCAGTTGGCTTAAGTGGCCTTTTCAGTTTTCACTGTCTTCTATGGTATCGCCTTGTAATTGCCCCCCCTGTCGCCCTTCTCCAACAGATTTCATTATGAGTTTTCAGCACAACCTGTGCATGCTATCCCTTTGGACTTGATCGAATTCTTTTATTTTGTTGGCGAGTTCTCTTTACTAACCGTGTTGTGGGCTTGTTTTGTGAAAGTTTTCGCTTCACTGAGCTTGTCAGAATCTGAGTAATCCAAATAATGTTCTATTTTTTTCTCTGGCTTTACTAATTTGTGCATCTTTCCTTCGCTGTTGTCCTTTGATACATTTCAGCGCAAGAAGAACTTCCTTCTATAAACCTCTATAAACTTCTATAATCCTTGCTTCTATAAACCTTTGATATCTCTCTGTTGCTGAGTCCTCTCTATGAATTCACACATGCAATCTGCTCCTTACGGCAACCGTGCATTGTTCCTGCATATCACTGTTCTCCTTGTTTTGCCCAGCCGTGGTTGATGTTTTTCTTCGGGTCCTCTCGTTTTCTCGGAGACTTTGTGGCAACAACACGATGATCTGAGCCTACACCGCCAAAGTTGGATGTGTCTACATTTTTCACACTGTTCCTTCATTTTCCCCAATCAGTACGTAGTGGAGTTGAAACTTGTCCATATATAAGTCCACAACCTAGTCTTCTTCTTTTGGAATGAGGTGATGTATATCAAGTTACGCTAGCTCAAATAGTTTTTCTTCATTTCTGTTCGATGTTTGGTGAAATGCGAATAACACATCTTCTATTCCTAACCTTGTATTGAAGTCACCATCAATAACTAAGACACTGTGCTTTGGTACTTTTTTTTCTGTTGAACATACAACTATAAATGTGGGAAAATGAAATAATGCTGGTTTATGTCCAAAGTTCTGAGTTCCATCGTGTATCCCAGGTTGCCTTTGCGTGAACCTACGTTTAAATTCTCTTTTCTCCTAGGTTTGGCCTAGGAAAAGGAGAAGGAAAGTTTATGCACCGAGTCAAAATTATTTGTGTTTGGAAATTCATTGGTAGGTTATTTGCAAGTCAAGGGTAGACTTTCTGGGCAAAACGCATATAAAAATGAAGACAAAAGCACGTTCTAGTAGATGACTTTAAGTACTACCGAAACCAAGAGGGGGGTGGGGGTGGGGAAGGGAGTGATAGATTGCCAAAGAGAGAGCGGGGGTGTGATAGATTACCACACAGAGTCTGTTGTGCCCTGTAGTCACACTACGCATATAAGTGGAGCCTCGTAAGCAGTCAGATATAGACTAAGCAACGGTCTCTCACTCCCTGCAAAAAGAAGCGATGGCCACGTACTAGCAAATGTTCAAACTGGGTAAAGTTCCAGAAGACTTTCACGTTGGCCCCCACTACAATACGCCTGGCCTTTATTAGAGATTCGGTCACTAATCCTTGCAAACTACGAATTATCACTACCGAATCATTGCAACTTCCGCCTGCAACACGGGCCCGCAGCAACAAACTGGTAACACCGCGCGGTATATTGGCGGTATTAATCACGCAAAAACTGGCCATGCAAGCAGTATTTAAGTGGTTTTGTCGAAGTTTTGATCATATACAGTCAGTGGAGACTTTGTAATTTAGAATAGTCAGTCCATTTTATAGGATTATAGCATATTATACCTTCATTGCAACGTTTTTAAGCATTAGATCACGTTGCACTCGACGTCGGTTAAACATTGGGTTTTGGTTGTTTATGGTCGAAACAGCGTCTGCCTTCCGATTTCTAATCAACAGTGCGTAACAGTTGCTAATGGAAGTCGAAACAGCGTCGGGAAAGTGGTGGTGTTCACAGCTTTAGACAATAATAATGCAGAATTGCTATCTTAACAGCCACAGTCATGGTCTGATCCAACGCAGTTCCTTATCTTTGGGTTATCCAGTAACGCAGTACATGTATGAAGTCGACGTTCATGAATATCTTTCAAGAATAGGTGGGGATGGGGGAGGGAGATTGTAAGTTCTATGTCTATACAATGTAGATTTTTCTACGTATATCCAAATTATTTTCCAACGTCTATTCAACTTTACGTCCAAGATCAAAAGCAACGTTTACAGAACATTGATTATTAAACGTTTGTTCAACGTTGTGTCAAAGGCGTTGGCAAACGTTGATCTATGGCCGAGAGCAATCACTATCAAATTTCAATCAAAGTTAAAGTTGTGTTCGATCTGGTCGACGTCACAACCTCAAATCTACGTTGAATCGACGTTGGAATGCTCACTGGGATTGTTCATGAGTCCGAGTCATGGCAACTCTACTTACGTAATCTGCTTTTCTAGCGTTTTCTAGCGTAGGTGAGATCCACACCACACCAGGGGGGGGGGGGGGTGGTGTCTAAAATCATTTCTTGGGGTCACATTCGCATTTTTTTATGCAAGTGAAACGGGTTGTATTTTCTTTACAAATGTTGTAGCTGTTCAGTTAGATCAAAGCGATGCCACCAGTAGGTTCCTTCCTTTGGGCTCAACGCCTTCTGGCGAGGAGTCAAAGTGACTTCAAGGGAGTATACAGTTCGACCTGTAGGTGGAACACAAACAGGAAAATTTAAGAATCGGAGCTCCATCTTTAAGTTCGAGAACTAAGACGAAGTTACGGGGGAGAAAAGATATGAATATCAAAAATAAGAGCTACAGTGTTTGTAAACACCGTTTTAATTGGATAAAAAAAAAACAAAAACTTTAAAGGTCGTAGTTATGATATGATCCTTGAACAGGAAAACCAAAAATGACACATCTAAAGCCACGTTTATTTTAATACTAGATAACAAAATAATAGACAACAGTGCTTGTGGTGACAATCGAAACAACCTTATTTTTTCTATTTTCATCTGAAACAAATATGCGCATGGTATCGCAATTCTAAAAATAGGGTCATAAGGTGTATCCAATGAACGTTTCAAAGGCTTTATAAATAGCACTTTTTAAAAAGGTGGTCCTTCTAATGTGAACCGTTATTGCATGTTAATGAATAAATATAAATAGCCCTCGAAAAATATGTGTGCACGTTTACTCTGATTTTTGCAAAACACTTTACTGTAACTGAATGGCAATTAAACATTTGGAGAAAACATGAATCTGTTGCTCTGTGTTATCGTTCCAACGGAGTTCACATCGCTTTATTGTGGACCAGTCACTTCTTAAATCTGAAAACTCGCCAGCGAATCCTGTTCACTTAAGTATCACATCTGAAGGTTACAAAGGGAAATATCATGAAAACTATTCAGTGAAACTCCTAGGATGCACGGCATATTGTGTTGGGTTTTCATTTCATATATGGAAACTTAAAGCCTGTTAAATCGGTTTCCCTTCTGTGCAAGTCATAGCCACGAGTTTCGAAAACTCGGAGTATGTGTGAACTTGTTTTTTTTTTTTTTTTTTGGAGCGCTGCCTTTATTTATTCCCTTATCACGTAAAGGGAATAAACGTAAATCTGATTTATGTTTCCCACGGACATCTGTTGCATGAAAGGATCACTTTTTCCAAGTTTCCAAGCCACATTTGTACTGAGAACCTGCTGGCTTAAAATATACATGTGTTTGTGCGTGCTAAACAACTACACTGCATGTCAACCATCTCCACTCTCAAATGCTCTGTTTGTATCGATAAACTTGTAAATAAAACGGATAGAAATAAACATGTTGCATAAAGCAGGGAAAACTTTCTTTGGGTTCATGTGTGTCAGCAAAAAAAAAAATACAAAACAACCACCCCTCCCTCTCACTCAAAAAAAGCAAACTTCATACACAAATTCTTCATTCATAGGGGGTGGCACTTCCTAGCATATACCTCACAACGCGTGTCCATAAAACGGTGGTGAATGGGACATTTGTGGGGAGGGGGTATCTAAAATTATTTAAAATTTCTCAAAGTCAGTAATAATGTGAAAATGCAATTGATTTCGGCAATTCTAAAGTCCTTTTATTCACTTGTATTACGATATCGCACATGATCACTCTTGTTGCGAACTCCTTAAGTTTTTTTTTATTTTTTAAAGTAAACTCAAATAATTATATTACTAGTTTAAACCAGCCTTTCTTATTATTGTATACTGTTTATTTATGGGGCCGAGAACTATTTGTTTGTGCTTTCTGCTTCTTCCCATTTCAAAGTAGTGATCTCATTATTTGTTACATCTACAGCTTTTGTATTATTCAAAATGCTATCAATACTGAAATTCGTAAACTTTGGCACCTGTTCCGTTTTATTTGCGCGATCGTCTGTGTGTTCCGCTCCACTCTGCCCGCATGTAGAACCGGAAGTGGCAACAGTTTCAGTTATACTTGCGCCCCCTCGATCACCTAGAGGTAAATGATTGGAGTTCTCGTTTGAGTTGTCTGTCAGGAGGGGCTGCTTGAAAGCTGATTGGTCAGTGAGAATCGCATTATAGCGCTGTGACTTATGGAGATTTGACCAACTACATCCTGGATTCCTGTATGGGTTGTGAAGTGCCTGGAAGTGCTGGGCAGGAGTGACCAAGTCCGTCGACTCGACTCTGGCACTAACGGAATGCCGCGTCCTTGTTGAACAAGCAACATTAGCTAAATGTGTCGTCAAGCTGCTTGCATACGGATGCGGCGAAACAAAACTGTACCACTGCTGGGTAAATTGAAAACCGACAGCATTGAAGTTATTCACTTCCGCAGCATGGCGTAGGATGCGGTTAATTGAACTAATACTTGGACAAGTGCTCTCGTCACAGATTTGTTGGGCCAGCAACAAATCTCGTATTTCCCACGCGAATAAAGCTGGATTCTCGTGTTTGCAGCGCAGAATTTGATGAATAAGAAATGGCGAGGCCATCTGAAAGTACATGCCAAGCTGTGAGTCAAAATGTTATTCAACGAAAGATTCTTTTTTATGGAGGACTGGCAGAATTCCAAGTTCGTCATTTCAACGGAAATGTTATAAAACCAGAAAACTTGCCGTTTGATGTTACATAATTGTAAACATATTAATTAAACATTGGCGGTACAAGAAATTTATTTAAAAAATCCCACCTGCATGTTTATTTTTGTGTTCACAGGACGGCTTGAAATCATAAAAAAGGTTTCGGGCTTGTAAATTATACCACCCCATGCATACAATAATTATTTATTTATTTGCAAAGACCAATAAGAGTCCAGAATTCCAAAATAAGCTTTGAATTTGCGCGAGTGTGGAACAACCTGCCTTGTTTCTGGGCTTTACTCCTCCCGTGGCTCCAGGTTTGATAGAACCTGTTTCGTAGAATCGAGTCAGGATCTTACTAACACAGCCATGTGAGACGAGCAGCTGTCTGGATATGTCACATGGCCTGACCCCCATGAGGGCCAGCTCCACAATGCGTCGGCGCACGTGATCCGGAAGTGGACGCCCGTTCACGAACACCCCGCCAAGCTGATTCACACCAGTTTGCCCTGAACAGAGAGAAAATATAATTAATTCAAATGTGATAATTTCTAAAGGGGCGAGGTCGGAGACTGACCAGTTGTTTGGCTGCGTCGGTATATATTTCATAAAATACTAAGTTCGTGTTATAAAATCACTAAGTTTATATTCATTTCTTTGGTAACAAAACAATACTTTAAGAAACTATTTAAGTTAGGTCCCCTGCAACAGTGCATTGAAAACTATTTTGAAATGTCATTTTTATGTAAAAGACACCTCAGAATGTGAATATGTCATTTGCATAGTCCAACATAAAATGCGAAACATGAAGTATTGAAGAAATGGAAAGGCAAAAAAGTGATGGATGGAACAATTTCACACAAGCTAAGTACTGAGCGTGAAGTCCTGAGTCCATGCTGATTAAAGCGCGCGACCTGAGCACATGTCTTCCACAGGGAAGGCATGAAATTCTTATTTTGTTGATACTCTATTGCTGCTTTAATAGCGTCAATTGCTCATTGTTAAATGCCGCCTTATTTCCTGTGTAATGCCCGAACTTTGGGTTAAACAGTGAAAAGTATACCTCTGTGTATGATGTGCATCAAGACTTTTTGAAAAAAAGTGCGGAGAAAATATGCATTATAATAAGAAAAAGGCGGTATAGAAGCCGCTAATCAACGGCGAAATCGGCGTGTGGTTTCAAAGCGCCCTGCAAACTTATATTTCAGTTTTAATGTAGATGGAGTGTTTGGGGGCAGAGCCCAATGGAAGCTGGCATCGCGTGCCACGACCACAGCCATATTGTTCCAAGCACCGGTTCAGCTGACCACTGTGGAAATATCATCTTACTTGACGGTTTGATGAACAACTGTGTGAAAGTAATTCTTCACATTACATACTGTGATAATTCGGCCAAAGTAAAGAGCGAGCAATGGAATAATTGTGCAACTCCAATTCGTCTCTTTTGTGGTTGTGCAATATTAAATGGCTATGGCATGCTAAATGTCTTTTCCATAAGCTACCCAATTAAGCAGAACCACATTAAAGATGAGCTTGGCAGATAAATTACCCAATTTTCTTCCGTGCTTTTCCATACGTTTCACAGTTTCGCTGTAAATTGTCCACGGCAGCCAGTATTTTTAAAAGTTGAATGGTGGATTGCATTGTTGCAAAAAGCGGCCAGTTCAGTTTGATTTTCATAGCAGCTTCGTAATTTCAGAAAGCAAAATATACATAATAAAAACACTTAAAAACTTATTCCCGGGTTGTCCATGAGCTGTATAAGAAAATTATGCCGAATGTATGTATAATACTTCTTGTCAAAATCATTTAACAGGCATCGCCTTCAAGAACAGTGCTAAAATCCGAGCTTCTGTGATATGCCAAAACATTAGCTAATTATGACCCCATTGTCTGGCAGGTAAGTCACGTGTACCGGATGGAGTTTTAAATGCCAGTCTCTATACAACATCTTTTATCGATTTTACGAACTACTGTAAAGACGCAAGTGGTGAGATAAAATACGGTAGAATTTCTACTTTAAACCCCTTTGCAAGTCGCCTTTCAAAGCGTTAACAAGTATGTCTTGTCAGTCCTGTTGTTTCTGGGTGTTTGGATATCACACTTTTCAATGGCTCGGTATTATGGAGTAGGGCATGGGTACCTGTGTGCGGCATGACCGCTGACCTCGCCGATACCCCGTCTCTGTGAAGGCAACTTCGTCTGAAAAATAACACCATAATTAGTATAATCAAGTATAAAAAGCAGCTGTTTTTTAGACGCTGAGATGCGGTAAAATGCCTGTTGCTTTGAATACCTCGTCCAGCGCTATAGCTTTCATCGCCTTTTGTTTTGTTAGACCTCAACACCATCTTCCTGTACCCTGAAATGTCTGCTCAACGAAACGACTCGTCACCAAGAAGTGAAATTACGGTTTTAATGTATCAATTTATGCTTTGAAGGCCAATTTTCACATTTAACGCCTGGTCAATTTCAATCGACGTGTGTTTGTCTATGAGTTTTAAGAAAAGGGTTGATCGTGGCGGGGGCACTGAAGGTCACGAAAGGGTGCAAGTCTTTATTAATGATAACCCTTACAAAATGATATGGTTTTTATGGCTCAAGTTGCGCGACCATATGAGAAAAATACGTCCGCTGTCATCTCCGTGCAATCATTTCAAAGCACCAAATTTTCTTCAAAGTCTGAAACAGGTGATTTCTGCGCCTTTATAATATGCCTAATTGCAGTGCGCTAAATGACAAATTATAACAAATTGCTTGCTAAAGTAGAGGGTTGGCTGATTCCTAGACAAGTCCATCCCGCGCTGCTTCACACCGGGGCTCGCTGTGATAGCAGTCATTACTTTTATTTATGCAATACTATTGTGCCATCAATTTTGCCAAATGTGAAGAAAAATGTGTGTTTTAGGTAACCCTATTCTGCTAACAGATGAAGGATTGCTCGATGTTTTCGCCTCGTGTGCAAGGCTGCCTTCAGCGCGATTAGCGGCCGCATGATTTATGCCGCCTTAAGTTACCCTATTTCACACGCTTTAATTTTCCTGAGCCCCAGTCTCACAGATTTGCTAAATGAATTATGCTGTGTAGGTTACATTTTAGATATGCGGTTAAAGATACGAAGAAAAATTAGTGGGCATTAGTAACATCTGTTTATTGCTGGGTGTCTTTCACAGGATGAAATTATGTAGTATTGTTTTCAATGTAGATAACGTACCATTGTTTGTTTACCCCCATAAAAGGCCGATAACTTATCAATGATACATTTGATTTACCCACGAAGCATAAAAAACATAAATAAATAATAAATGCAACAAGTAAAATAATACCTATTTTCAGTCATTTATTACCAGCACTTAAAACTTGTCAATATGTAACACATTGTGTTTTATATAAATCGCAAAATTAATTTCCTAACGGTGCTGTTAAAATTTTTTCGATATTTTTGCTGATCAAGAGAGATCTGGTAATTTTAGCTTACAAAAAGTATGACCGATCTAAAACAAACCAGCAAAATATATTTCTCACAGACAGTAAGTAAGGACTTCAACGATATCAAGTACGCATAAATATGCGACCATAATCGTTTTGATTTTTATATCAGAAATTTAACTACCGACATGAGCCATGCATTAACGTATATTAAAAAAGCAAGATTACTTTTATGACACTTAATCATTTTGTTTATAAAACAAATTGAATACATCCGTAATTTAAAAGTAATTTAATAAAAGTATACTTTAAAAGACGTATATAAAAAACAAAACTGACGATTTTATAGCAAAAACTTAAATTCTTCAAGTCTGTTATCTAATTATTATTACAAAAAATCTTAATCCTTTTATTTTTTGATATCGAAAATTCAATTATGATATCGCTAAAAAAAACTTGCGCTAAAAATCACTGAATGACGTTAAGGAATTGAATTCACGATATTAAAGACTTATTTGTCGTATCGTTAAAACAACTTTTAGAGTCAATTATTGAATTATTGAACCAGTTTTCAATTTCTGACATGAAAAATAAACTTTAAAAAAGGAAAAAAAGTAAAACACAAACAACCGTAACTGACGACCTCTAATATATCTTTGATGCTTGTCTGAGCCCTTGTCAAGTGAGAAATCGCAAATGCAACAGCATTTAGTCGATTAATGGAAGGATGACAACTTAGGTGTAGACTAATCTTCAAACGTAGTGTGTTCGCAAGAATCTGCTGCAGGTGACGACGCGTACACATTTTCGAAAACTGACGTCGTTCGACATTGGTTGGTCAAAAATATTTCTAACGCCTTAAACGGTGTCGATCTGAAGTCGAAAATCTTCGTTTCTGATTCCAACATTTCAACGTTGGAAATGCAATGTCATTCAGAAGCTATTTTATGTCATTAATAACCGAATCGTTCCCGCATTTGATACCTAAGGCGGCAAATCCCCACAGACATGCATTATTGCCAGAAGAAGTGGATGCCATTTTGGTATATTTTGAACAAATTTCAGAAATGAAGCGTTGTGTTTTATTGTCCAACCGGATAATTTTTCAGATTGAAAGTGTCCTAGCATACATTTTCCGACCCTGGTTGACTTATAATTGATCATTTATTAAGTTTCAATGGGGGACGGGTAGGGGGGGGGATTGGTCGTCTCGTGGGGCGTTTTTTTTCTCCGAGATTCATTGAAAACTATAGCATCGAGTCTCTTGTGATAGCTGATCGTTTTGATCTTCAAATTTTAACTTCAACTAAAACTATAACTAAATGTCTAAAACAGGAGTATAGTTATATAGCAATCAGTCTGTGTCCAATTCACAATTATTTAACACTGAAAATCTTTCCAAATGTGTAGCTCTTATTTAAACACATGTCAACTTGAAAAAGAAGTGAATACGAGCTCTTCCTTGATGCATCCATGTGGTGAGGGATATCTTTGCATGATTTCTCCTCAAACTGAAAATTGAGTCTCTCTTATGATCCTTCAAACTGCGGATTGGACGAAGTTTTGCTTAATTTCTTCAAGTCGACCCTCCCCAAGTAAGCAAAGTAAATTCTGCGATGTTCTTTTCATGCTGAGGCTTTGCTTAGGATTAACTAATCCAGGCAGGATTAGTCACTCCTAAGTGTGTGCTTTCCATACTGCAGATCTGCTCAGGAATAGTTAAGCTTATCCTAAGCAAATCAGCAGTATAAAAAGAGCAAAGTCATTAACACTAGAAATATCTGTAATTCACTTAAATTTGCCCAGCATAAGTAATAGTTTTCAGTTGACAAAAGTCCATTTTAGGAGTGTTCTCTTTGCTGCCTTCAGCCGGATACCTGGCACTTTTCAAACTGTCCAACCCGCCTCTCCTGATTTAATTCTACCACTCTCGCGTGCAAATAGTTCACTGTTTACACTCCTGTGGAAGCGTTGACACTACCGTTTAACTCCGACTTAACAAAGCGGACCTGTGTAACAGTATATCTTGCCCCCTGTACAGCTTCCCCCCTGGGATATTTTGCCCCCCCCCCCTAAAATAAAAGTTTTTTTTAGTTGTATTTTAAGCTAGACTAGGCTATCTTACCCCCATCTGGGATATTCTGCCCCCTATTCAGCTTCCCCCCACCTGGGATATTTTGCCCCCCCCCCTAAAATAAAAGTTTCTTTAGTTGTATTTTACATAAAGGGTAATCCGTTTGTATACTCGCTCTCTATTCATTTAGATCATTTACCATTAAAAGTTAAGTATTTGTTTCATTTATTCGGTTTTTTTTTATGGAGGGGGCAAAATATCCCAGAGGGGGGGAAGATAGCCTAGTCCAGCTTCCCCCCCCCCCCGGGGGGAAGCTGTACAGGGGGGGGGGGCAAGATAGCCTGTTACACCTGGCTTATCTGAGCCTTCGATAGTGCACGCTGTTGTTCAAAACCGTTAAACCGCAGTAGACATGAACATAAATCAGAAATGATTTAGAAAAAAAATCTTAATGAAATATTTGTATTTAAATTTTCAGATATTTAAAAAAAAATGAATATATGAAACTAATTGAAAACAAAAATTATTATAACTGAATTATATAGAAACGTAAGAAATGTCGAAGAGTTAGGAATTGACATTCAAAGAGAAAATTAGACAAGCAAATAATTTTTTAGTATGTAGAATTTTTAAAAGAAAGAATCTGAATTTCGGAAAAAAATCACGTCTTTTTTGAAGGTTTCCAAAATAGTCTTTTTGCTATTTTTTTAAGTAATATCACAAAGAAATATTGAGACTCGCTTGTCATTCAGATATGTTTTAAAATACATCACTTTGTTATAATGGCCCGTCTGTGTCTACCATCTGAAGATCACACAGCACTATTTGTTGATATTACAATGGCTTCCTCGTTACCGAATCTGCGTTCAATTCCATTCTTTAAAGGTTAACTAGTAACATGAGTTTTCTCTCATAAGTTTTGTAAGAAAAAAAAACGTTATTTTGATTTTTTTTTTCAAATATTTTAAATTTAATTTTAATTTAGAATCTCATTTGAATTTATTTCTTTTTCAATGATAAAAGTGATTTCTGCAGATTTTAAGTGGCTTTTTCAAAGTCTGTGAAGTTAAAGTCTGACTTGAGCAAGGCATTACGTCAGCATAGAAATTTGTGTGGGGGGAAAGTAGGTTAAATCCGATGTCAAATTCCGTTCAGTTCAGTTGCGTTCCGGGAAGTGTGAAATGGCCTTTAACTGGAGCAGAAAAATTGAAAAATTGCGAAAAAAAATCCAAGGAAAATAGTTTATAACCGGTGTAAGGAAACGTTTTGACCCCCAAAATAAATCGACCCCCCGGTCGATTTGTTTTAAAACAAACAGACCCCCCCCCCCTGAAATGTTTTAACCCTCTTATTTTTTGTTGATTTATTTATTTCTTTCCACACATGGCCACCTTATTACTTTCTTTAATTGAAATAAAAACTATATCCATGAATAATAATTTATTTAGCAACTAACATCTACATTTTCAAACATGAAAACACTTCCAACACCACTAACATACAGTCACCAAAAAATCTGTCCAAGCTCAATAATGGCTTTTCAATGGCTCGGAATAATAATTTTCTACGTCAAGAGGTATAAAATACTTCAAATAGTATTTAAAAACCATATGCAGCTTTTTCACTTCCATTTTATATTTAAACATGATTTTTTGGAGGGGGTCATTTTATTATAGGGGAGGTCTGTTTGTTATGACGGGCTTTCCTAAAACAAATCGACCGGGGGGTCTGTTTGTTTTAAAACATATTGACCGGGGGGTCGATTTGTTTGGGGGTCAAAACGTTTCATTACACCGGTGCAGTGAAACAAATCCTTGTGCTAACATTCAAATGACCTTCCCTCCCCCCCCCCCCCAACCCCCGTATTTTTTATTTTATTTTCACCTCTTATTTAAATACAAAAGACACCGTATTCCCTTTACCCTTACTTACATATTTTATTCAATTTAATCCAGCAACAGCTATGCATGCCTTCTGGGCGATAATACAATTTTAGCTATCCAGCAGCTGACATCTTTGAACTATACACAAATTCATAGAGCGCGGATCCCGAGACAGCAGGTCGCCAGATGATCCCATGCATTTTAACTTTAATTTTTCCGCAGCTCTCCCGTGCCACAAATTGAAGATTTTATTTCAATTCTTTTCTGTTACTGGAGTTGATTTACAGATATTCCAGTATAAAACACCGCTTGTAGAGACATATTCTTGCACGATTGACCTATGCCGACCTCGCGTGAGCAGTGAGTTCCGAATACACTTGAAAAGGCACATCTCTGACGCCGAATACACATGCTAGATGTATCGAAAATTTTGCCAAAAAGGCAAATTTATTATTTTTTTAAACCCTAAATGCCTCTGTTTGCGCTGTAATTTACAAGTTGCCCGTGATACAATGCTGAATTCAGTGACTTACCTTAATAGTTGACAGTAGATATTTCCTAGTAAAAATCCACAAGTTTGTGATGTTTCTTGGAATGAATTTTGCACCTTCAACAACTGTAATTTTCTATCTCTTCTGACTTTCTACACCCCAGTATTGCAACTATTAAAGTCATAGCGAGTTAATATATTACCCTATTGCTCTTTATCTAATTATCTTATTTCCCTTTTATGTGACAGCAGAGCAAGAGAGTGTCAGCTCAAGGAACTGTAAAGCCTACAGTTAAAACTATGGAAGTGTCAACACAAAGGTATCAAAGGTTTTAACAATTTAAAGAAATTTGAGAGATTAATTTTTAAAGCAAGTAATTGCTGTGCGAGCGTACAAAGGAGAAAGAAGGTGACCCAGCATCCCAACATTGTCAGCCAATAGCAAGGCGGGGCTGGGTAGTGAAATAATGAATTCACACTGCTGTCAGCCAATGGAAAGCGCTCTCATCATTTATTTTCATACCCCTTTTATGTTAGTCCTTTACGCTTAGAGAACCATTTCGGAGCTATATCATGCTTCCACGTGAAAATGCCGTTCATCACACTCTTTATGTGAAATATGATATGTTTTAGAGTAGAAGAAACGTTTCAATAAAGATGTTGTTGAAAGCTTGAAGGAAATCATTTGACTGGTTTTAGCTACTTAGAATCAACGTTTTATGTCAATTTATCATTACTAAGTGATGCCCTGAGCCCTTAGATCGAACAAAATAAGACTTTCATTTTAATCGAGGCTTAATAGAAACTTCTCATTGCGCCTCCGCGTGATCAAAGAACTGGAAGTGTCTTAAGTGAAACACAAACTTAATGAATGCAGATGGAAAGAATGCGCAATGCCTACCTGAAGATCGCTCAGTTACCTAGGGTTGAAGAAAAAAGCATTAACACTAGCCTATTTCTGAGATTCTGGCTAAAAGGTGATCCGGAACATCTTCACTTGTGGTTTCCAAAGACTTTATGGTCCCCTGGATTTATGATCCCGGCGCAATAATTCAAAAGAAACATATACCCCTCCTCCGATAATAAATCCATGGAAACACAGTTTCCTTTTGAGAAACATATCTGGTCCTTGGTAGGATATATGTCATACGAAGAATATCAAACCAAAATTCTTCATTATTATGCCTCAAAACGATTAAAAACTCTTTTCTTTTCCTTTGAAATATATCAGTAACAGTCTCGGTTGTTTATTTTTTTCTGTTTGTTTATTCTGTAAGCATAATATCTTGTATTATGTTTTAGCAGTTATATGTTAGTGGTTTTTCTAAATAGTGGGTGTGTGTGTGGGGGGGGGGGTGCTCAGAGGATTTGTGATCCGAGTGGCGGGTGGGGTGGGGGCTTGTTTCCCAGGACTCCCGAGTGGAGGAGGGGAAGGGGAGGTGTTGTTCCTGGGATTTATGGTCGGGTGCGGGGGGGGGGGGGGGGCTTGTTTCCCAGAACTCCCGAGTGGAGGAGGGGAAGGCGAGGTGTTGTTCCTGGGATTTATGGTCGGGTGCGGGGGGGGGCGCTGTTGAGTTGATTTGTGAAATATATCGAGGGTGGCGTCGCCACTTGATATATATTATATTTCACAGATCAACGACTTTGAATGGCTCATTTGACTTAAACCGCATCGCCCGGCGTTATTTGTGTTTGAAAGCAATATTAAATTTATTTCAATTGTTTCAGATTAATTATAATGTCTTTTGTTTTCAACATAATACACAACCCATTTGAATAGAAATGCCAATCACTAAACATCTCCAATTCCATGGTTCAATGAATCACTTCATTGAAGCAAACGGCTAGGATTGATCCACAGCTTTGAAAACCATAATAATAATGAAAATGAAAATGATATTCAGACCAAAAACCAGATAGTGCGAATAGAGAAAAACAGCTCAATACTAACAAACAGGCTCAACTGTTCGAAATCAGTAGTTTAAACTAAACGTGAAATAAGCAAAAAGTAAATACATGGATACTGTCGTGACACCAGACAGTAAAAAAAGTGGCCCAAAACGTCGCTGCGACATGACTTGGTTCCTATGTTCTCAAGACAGTGACATTCTTCTTTAACTCGGATATTTTGAAACTTTATAACGGCATCGTTATAATGTCTTTTCGCTTCTGGTGAATTCTACGACTGCAAATTGGCGCCGCTTTACATCGGCTAAATGGAGTTGTATCAGTGACGTCACAACGGCTTCCTATACACGTTGATCTACCAACATCGCTTTCACACATACCACTTACGGCGCCGAAAGACCTACTTGGATAACATTCCTTGAACACTCTTTTGTTCTGGTCAGTGTATTCCGTTCAGACAACAGTGTATTAGTGAAATTCATTGCACTCTAAGAACAAAATAAGACGTCACCAATAGCGGTGTAACCTGGGATGACAACAAGTGAACTATCTTAAGATCTACATATGTAAAGCTTCCATATAAAAGTTAAATCCGCAAGCCTGTTAAAGTTTGCATGGAACAATGTTCCACAAATTGTCTAGTTGCACAATCGCCAAACCTGCTTTCACAACAACTGTGTATCACAAACAGATATATGAATCGAGCAGCATGTGAGAATAAAATTCAGCATTTTTTTCACTTATAGAGGAATCCTTTTATCTGGCCCCACCTGTGCAGATATAACATTTTGCCCAGTATCAATGTGACATCGCGCAATTATTTTCTTCAGCTTATATGATCAGAAGATATATATTACTTCTGATAAGTAAAGACCTGTGAATAAACTTGAGATGGTTTTGTAAAATTCCTTTTCGCTTATTGAATTCAAATTCTATTCTGGTAATAAAATGTAGACCCAAACAATATTCTTAGACATTAATATGAAGTTAGATAATGGCTCTGGAGTGTTGATAGCATGGTTTTTGAATTTGCATATGGGGATATCGTGCAATGACACACGCGAATTTCTGACTTTAAAAGTCAAGAAAATATTTCTTCTTCAAACACCTCTACACTTTTGCGGCATTACAGCAGGGCGACACGATTCATATCGAGCTGGTGCTTGCTTTTACTTTTAATATATTGTACTTGGACGATGACAATTAGAGTTTTTGTCCTCTGTGAATGAAATTTAACACACGTAATTATTCACATAAGCAATAATTCAATTTAGAAGTAAGGCGATAAATACGTTTATTTCTTATAACGATGAGAATTAAAACTAATTTATAGTTGGGTCGTCAATTTGCAAATGGGCAACCAGTTACAGATTGGGACAAGCAAGATTACATATGAGAAATGCCTTACCATTTGCAAACAGGATCGGTCCCATTGCAAATATTTTAGAAAAATGAATACATAATTTTAAAAAGATATAAAATGTCTTTTATTTACAATAAATTAGAAATATTTCGCACAGTTTAAATTGGCACGATTTTTTGACAATGCATCAAGATTTTCTGTTGATATTTTCTTTAAAGATGTAACTGTGTGACCTTATTAATTTGTTTATATTTTGCACAATATAAAGGTAAGATATTCCGTGGTAAAGTAATAAAATTCAATAACAAAGGAATGTCTACACTGACAAAACTGTCACTGCCGTGCCACACTTATCTTACCTTTATAAGCTACGGCTAAAAGTGAAAAGACCAATGACGACAGTGTGTGTGTGTGCGTGCGTGTGTGAGGGTGTGTGTGTGTGTGCGTTGTGTTTCAAATTAGAGAATGGGTACTTAACTCAAAATAGATAATTTTGGATATTAGAAACAGATTAGACATTAATAATAGTAGCAAAACATCTTAAAAATAGAAAATATTTCCAATGGGCAGTCCTATTTACAAATGGGAAGGTACCATTAACCCAATAACAAATCTGGCTTAATAACAAATTTGTGTTCGGGTAGCCCATTTGCTAACTATTCTCATACCACCTGTTTTTTTTTTTTGTGCTGAAATTCCTTTCATTTTACTGAAACTCGGAAACTCCGAAATGCTTGTACCGTCTATTCTGCTCTTCGTAAGGAAGAGTGGGAGGGGCACTTCGTTTCATACTTCATGCTTGAATGCTAACCGTGAAGTAAATAGGAAGTGCATATGAAGCACGCGGGAAGTACAGTGACACTGCATGTGAAGTACGTAGGAAATTCACATTACATTTGGCTTCATATTTCATAGGTAGTTCATGTGTTGTTCATACGTAATTCACATGAAATCAAACGGTATATCTATTTTTTTAAGCATTAACAACTTAAATTTTAAGAAGTGGCTTGTGAAATATGCTTTAATTAAACAATCTCTTGCTTTAAAAAAACAGGTGTTTACAAGCAAAATAACTAAAATTTCATTTATTTGCAAAATTAACATAGCAAGTACACAGATTTTAAACAATAAATAAATAAACAATAGTTGTTATTTACATTACACCGGAACTTTATGTTCTGTTTGTGAGTCAGTTTACAGTGTGCAGTTTGGTTTCATGTGAACTACATATGAACAACATATGAACTACCAATAAAATTAATACCGAAAGTAAAATGAATTCCCTATGTACTTCATATACATTACCCATGTAATTCTTATGTACCTCATATGCACTTCTGATGTACAACATGGCGTTGAAATATGAATCATTAAAATGAAGTGTCCCTCCTGCTCTTCCGTATATTTGTAAAAGGCAATATACAAATTCGTTACATGACTTGGGTTAATGCTGCAAACTGAATGGTCGATTTCCACGTCAACAATTTTTCAATGTTGATAAGAACCTAGCAGCCGCTGAATATTCCAATTATTTGTAATCAAAAATCCATTAACTCACGTACCTGCACTAAAGATTAATATTGTTACTGACCTATAATTAGCAGATGTTGACTTACTTCGAGTTAACATGTTGCTTTGTTCCATGACTTGGGTAAATGCTGCAATCTAACTGGTCAATAATTTGCAAATTTTGACCGAAGCCCACTGGGTAATGCAATTATTTGTAATCAAAATGCAGGTTAAGTCATGTAACAAAGCATATACTGGTTTATTTTGAGTAAACATTAAGATATTATTGACCAAGTACAAAAATGTTGACCTGAAGGTCAACATTTTCTTACAGGTTAAAAACATTTCGTGCTGACTCGAAATAACTGCTAAATATCTGCTAATAATTGATCAGTAAAAATGTTGGGCTTCAGATCAACATTTTCCTAGCCAGTCAATAATATCTTCCCAAGTCTATTTGTTATATGATGACAATACCGCAGAAGTCGATTAATATTGTGTAGATATTTGTAATCAAAACACCAGTTAAATCATGTAGTTATGCAAGTCAACGTGAAGATATTATTGGCCAGTTAGGAAAATTATCTGCTAATTCTTACGTGATTTCTGCCTAACATTTAGCAAAAATATTGACTAATTTTGAGTCAAAATAAAGGTTGTTGACCAGAAAAATGGTGACCTTTAGGTAAACATTTCCGTAACAGCTTCATAACATGTTCGTGTTCATTTAAATGATTCAGTATAAAATTATGTTAATTGCCACATGACTTGACTGGTGTTTCCATTACAAATAACTGCAATATCTGACGATTTCTGCGTTCTAGCTCACATTATTATTCACTATTGCTGACTTGGGGATCGACCAACCAGATTACAACACTGACTTAAGTCATGTAACAACTGACAAAATATTCATTTATTCTGAGTAAAAATTAGTTCATATTGACCTTTTGAGAAATTTTGATCTAACGGTCAACATTATCAATGCAGTCCTAATGTTTACTCAGACAAATGAATAATGGCTAATTGTTTTGGTGAAAGAGCTTGGCTCAGACTTATAAACTACAGTATGTTATCAACGAAAAAATCCTTTACCATCAATGAATGCAGACAAAAGAAATCCAAGGAAGGGTGTTCCGGCTGTTGCCTGGCCCCATGTACACACGAACTATGTTCATCTTGTAACTTCGATGGAATATTACTAGCACAGGATGAAATCTATTAACAGATCGAGCTGTATATTCCATTAAGTAATTTTAAATGAAAGCTTAAGATTACTTTTTTTATTTTCTTTTTTTTTCTTAAATTCCATCATCAACATCACATAGTCAACATCTATTGGTTTGTCATTTTCATTTCAGTCTACTGATATTTCACCGAACAAAACTTATCCAACCACTAGCTTTTATTTTCAAGAATTAGTCAACAAATTTTTAAACAACTTCGCTACAATGTATGATAAGCCAAATATGTATTTTATTTTGTTGAGAAGGCTGTCCAATAATTATTTATTTACCATCAAATTTATGCTGAGTGAAAGGACTTGCAGGCACCACAGCCCTCCTGTTTTCCCCAAAGCTATTCGGGCGTGTGAAGGCTGGGTCTGCTAAAAACAAAACAGATCAAAAAGCGAGGAAATGATGATGATACATCGCACACGTCATATAATACTTAGCTTTTTACCCCTCTTCCGTCATACGCTAATATGTCGTTTGTCGCAGATCGAAGTATTTACTTACCTTTAACTGCATATACTTTAAGTAAATTAGAGGCCCATGTAAAAGAGATAATTGATTTTGTTTTTTTGCCATTTAAATTGATAACATGTATCGTTTTCAGAGAATGGTACAATACAGCCTATGAATGAGTGATAATGGCCTTTAATTATCCTGTGACAGGCACACAACCCTTACGCTGCAGAATGCTGCAGAGGCTTAAACATAAGGAGGCAAGCGAACAAAAATGGAGAGCATTTAGTTTCGGTTATAAATATAAATTAATACACTTTGCAGCAATATTCTAAAACTGTGTTATGTTGACGTATTTTCAGCAATATTTGGTGGAGAATCACTTCCTAGCATGTGCTGATGATACAACTACAGAAAAATTCTGCCGAAAGTCTCTCCTGCATACTGAAACATGCCCACATGTTTCACACAATCAAAGTTACTTAAATTAAAAAAAAAAAGGTTCAGATCACGACATTACGCCTTAAGCAACCCCCGTTTGTCCAAACTCCGTCAAACTGCCGTAACCCCGAGTCCAAGAATGAGGTCAAGATTGTTTTATCTACAGGTTAAGTGACCTCTGGTCTTGAAAATCATGGTCAAAGTTTGAGTACGATGTATATGTGATGGATATTTACGTGATCTCTTTTTGTAGGTGTTCTACTTTCTTATTATTTTCTGTGGTGCTTTCTCTCCTGTCTCAGCAGTCTCACCTGATCATTCTGTTTCAGAGATATTTCCAACCATACGCTGCTTTAAGCACTTCATCCAGGTTTCTGTTTTGTTGTTTTTAGATTATCTTTTGTGATTAACAACTCTTTCTGTGTCGATATTTCATTTGTAGTGACATTAATTCCCTGATACTACAGTTTATTTGTTGGAAAGACATCTCTTCTGTATTCTCTTTTCATAATTCTTCTTCTTAAAATTAAACGTAGAATCCAGATGAAATCTCTGTTTCATAGTGTTTGGCATGAACCAAATATGAAAAGGGGAGCACTTGATTACATTTGTGAAACATGTGCGCCCAACAAAAAATGAAATCCAAAAATTGTGCAAACACTTCTGAATATAAGTGTCTGTTTAGTTTTCGTTCTGTGATTGCAGTAACATGCGTTACTGCACCTGTAAGTATGTTGATTGGTGATAACGGTGTTTTGTGATTAAATCTGACACCCTGCGTTCAGGTGGATTGAATTTATAACGGTGTTCGAGTTTAGTTAAAAAGGGGGCATTTTTCATATTTGGCTCTCCATGGTTAGATTTGGTTTGAAAAGTTTCGGTCACTTGTCATGCTAGTTTTTGACTGAATTCATCCCCATCTCTGGGAGTCAACACTGCACAGAAGCGAGGTGGACTTGATATCAACGGCTGAAAATTTTACAAAGAAAGAGTTACTGGTATGTTTATGTTGAGACGATTCTTAGGACAAATTTAAGTGTGAAACATAATACTAAATCGATGAGAATAACACATCTGCCTTGATAAGGAAGCACAGGAGCTTCCTTTTTTTCAAATACAGATTAATTCCCACTTGTAAACAGTGTTTGCAAATGGAGATGTTTTGCTAGATATTCCGGTGGTTTATCCCTTTTCTTTATCCAGTTTTTCCCTCCGGGTTGGTTTCCAGAACACTCCTCCTACGCTAAGATGAAATCCGGCACACAGTCAGGGGATGATGAGACGTCGTGAAATCCGCAAATTTGTACAGTGATTTTCAGGGTCAAGGTCAAATTTAGGTCAAATTTGACGTAGCAAGACGGCATTTGGCAAAGGTACAGTAGGTATTAAACCCGCACATTTTTTACCATGACCCCTAAGGTTAAGGTCAAATTGAAGTCAAAACATTTTTAAAACAACAATTTATCACGAAAAATAGCAAGAAAAACCGCTCATATTCTATACGATTTGATTTCACAGCAGCCTCGCAATGAATCCCGACATTCAGCGTCAAGGTCAAAAGCCATGTGTCTTTTTAATATCGAAAAGCGTTAGAGAAAGATTGACCATTATCTCAAAAATGGTGAGAGTGATTTTGATCTTGCTTTTCAACCTTTGGGCCTAAAAGATGTTATATAATAGGTACTTCGGTGACCTTGACCTCCTCGGTCATGTTCACGTCAAAAACCGAAAGTTGACTATTATCTCGAAAACGGTTAGAGATAGAGCGGTTTTAACTTATTTTCGACCTTTTAGGCATAAAAAACGTTATAGAAATGGTCACTCGGTGCCCTTAACCTCCTCAATCATTCACAACGTCGGACGTGGCCATTGTCTCAAAAACGGTTAGAGTAATTTTATTTTACCCTTTTGGCCTAAAAGACGCTCTGTATGGGTTTACTTGGTGATCTTGACGTCTTCGGTCATGGTCAACCGAAATCTGAGCACCATCTCTAAAACGGTTAGAGATTCTGGACCGTTTTGACCTAAAATTGATCATTTCGCTATCTATCTGAGTTCGGTCTAGTTGGATAAGGAAACTGGTTTATCACCAGTTCAGTTACTAACATCAGGAAATACACAGGCTTTCTGTCTGTGGACGTTCTGTCTGTGAACGTGCTGTCTGTGACCATACTATGCCTGGGCGTTCTGTATGTGACTGTGCTGTCTGTGACCATACTATGCCTGGGCGTTCTGTATGTGACTGTGCTGTCTGTGACCATGCTATGCCTGGACGTTCTGTCTGTGGGCACGCTGCCTGCGAATGTTGTGTCTGTGGACGTTCTGTCTGTGTCCGTGCTATACCTGGATGTACTGTCAGCGGACGTTCTGTCTGGGACATTCTGTCTGTGGTCTCGCACCAGCTGGAGGCATATATTGCAGCGGTAATATACAAGCGAGAGGAATGAAATACCAAAATGGGTTTTGTACCTTCACATAAGCAGCACAGCCCCCATCCCCTCCCTCAGCTTATCCTACAAATCTCAAACACTGTTAAATATTGATTGCACATTGTGGCATTGCATTTTTCTGTCACTCTGCAATCTGAGTGGGCGAAAATAGACAAAAAAATTATTTATAAATAAATTGAATTAACTATGTTTTTGCATTTTAAATTTTGCGAGTTTCAGAATGTTGTTGAATACAGAAAGTGCTGCTCCCTGAATGTTTATTAACCAAAATTATGGCCTTATGCAATATAAAGCAATTTTCTATTTCAGTCTCACGAAAATATTTCAGTCAAAGCTAAAAACACCTGTTTCGTTCTCCTTCTCTTCCTAATCGCATGTTATTACCACAACCGTATTGCACAACGCTTTCTGTGGCTAATTTTTGCTCATCACGCATGAGGCCTTAAGTAATGTTTGTCCAAAAAGAAAAACGGGCGTCATTTAATCATTGCGTGAAGAACAGCACGAGAACAGCTGCCTTCTCCCGCCATTTACAAGACTCGCACAGGACGCTCACCAGTGACAGAAGACACACAAACAGCTGCTCTTGGACACGGGTCTTGGGGGGATTGTAGCGCAAAGAAGGACTGCCATATTGTAGTCATATTGCTGAAAAACGGCAATAAAAATTCAAACAGAGTAGATAGGAAATGGGCGAGCTGGCACACCTTTGTGCCAGCTTGCCCATGGGCGAGCTGGCACACTCTCATCCAAAAGTGTGCCAGCTCTCTCATGGGCAAGCTGGCACAACTTGTGCCAGCTTTCCCATGAGAGAGCTGGCACACTTTTGGATGAGAGTGTGCCAGCTCGCCCATGGGCAAGCTGGCACAAAGGTGTGCCAGCTCGCCCATTTATGAAAGTGTGCCAGCTCTCTCATGAGAGTTCTGCCCCAGTTTGATAAGAGAGTGTAGTGGAGACAGTGTAGGGGAGAGTTGACGATGACGAAAGAAGAACGTCATTTGATGCAAGGATAGCGAGAGCGATAGCGATAGTGAGTGAAAGTATGTTTCCGGTGAAAGGTCTACGTGTCGAAAGGGTGTGTGGAGAGAGAGTTTTTTTTTTTAAAGCATTTCCCATTCTCATACATACACCAAACACGGTTTGCTTATTTCTTAATAGTTATAGATAAGTTATATGTTTGTGGTTTATTTTAGTTTTGGTACGGTGAGGACCTTGTGTGATGCTTCTTTAGCCGGCGATGTCTCTTTTCTTACCAAAGCGGTGAAATTGGGTGTTGATACTGAAAATCCCTTTACGTCTCGTAGAGGAACACCTGTTAATCCACATATACTTCTTCCCATAAATCCGCATCCTTCTTTGAAAAAATGATAAGCCACCAGGCGTTCCTGTGTAAAGAACTCGTTTTTATATTTTTTTTTGACACGTCCGCTCTCTGGAAAGCTCTGCAGGCAAATGCAGGCGGAGATGACGAAATGTGTGAAACGTCAGACCACCCCCCCCACCCCCCCCACCCCTCCCCAATCGCGTTTTCGCCGTTGGCGTCTCGAGTGAAAGAGGCTGCTTACGGGACACACTGGGGGAAGAGTATATACACAGCAGCAACACTTGCTTGACGTTTGGCGTTTTCGCCGTTAGCGTCTCGAGTGAAAGAAGCTGCTTACGGGACACACTGGACCACGGTCTATTGAAACGTCAGACCACCCCCCCCCCCACCCCTCCCCAAAAAGCCGAGACGTCTCGAGTGAAAGGGGGTGTGTGCGCCGAGACGGTTGCCGCATTGCAAAGCATGTCAGACCACCCCCCCCCCCACCCCCCCACCCCTCCCCAAAAAGCCGAGACGTCTCGAGTGAAAGGGTGTGTGTGCGCCGAGACGGTTGCCGCATTGCCAAGCACGTTAGACCACCCCCCCCACCCCCCCACCCCTCCCCAAAAAGCCGAGACGTCTCGAGTGAAAGGGTGTGTGTGCGCCGAGACGGTTGCCGCATTGCAAAGCATGTCAGACCACCCCCCCCCCCACCCCTCCCCAAAAAGCCGAGACGTCTCGAGTGAAAGGGTGTGTGTGCGCCGAGACGGTTGCCGCATTGCAAAGCATGTCAGACCACCCCCCCCCCACCCCTCCCCAAAAAGCCGAGACGTCTCGAGTGAAAGGGTGTGTGTGCGCCGAGATGGTTGCCGCATTGCAAAGCACGTCAGACCACCCCCCCACCCCTCCCAAAAAAAAAAAAAAGCTGAGACGTCTCGAGTGAAAGGGGGTGTGTGCGCCGAGACGGGGTGGGGGGGGATGTGGTGTGTGGAGAGAGAGACAGAGAGTTTTTTTTTTTTTTTTTGAAAGAAGGCGTGAGTGTCTCGAGTGAAAGGGTGTGTGCCGTGCCGAGACGGGGTGTGGGGTGTGTGGGGTGTGGAGAGACAGAGAGTTTTTTTTTTGGAAGAAGGTGTGAGTGTCTCGAGTGAACGAGGGTGTGTACGCCGAGACGGGTGCCGCATTGTTGCATGCATTGCAAAGCACGTCCGTTGAAACGTCAGACCACCCCCCCACCCCTCCCCAAGCGAGAGACGAGAGAGTGTGACGAAAGAAAACGCCATATGATGCAAGGATGCTGCTGCATGGATTACGATTGCGAGGGATTGCGAGCGAAAAGTGTGTTTCCGGTGGAAGAATTGGGAAAGGTTGTAGAATGGTGCAATGGTAGAATGGTATGGGGGGGGGGGGGCTTGTGAAAAAAAAAAAAAGCCGAGACGTCTCGAGTGAAAGGGGGTGTGCCGTGCCGAGACGGTGTGGAGATAGAGTTTTAAAGCATTTCCCATTCTCATGCATACTTTTCCAAACAGAGTTGTTCTCGAGTGAAGGAGGGTGTGTGTGCCGAGACGGGGTGGGGTGAAAGGGTGTGTGTGGAGAGAGACAGAGAGAGACAGAGAGAGACAGAGAGAAGAAGGTGTGTCTCGAGTGAAAGGGTGTGTGCCGTGCCGAGACGGTGTGGAGATAGAGTTTTAAAGCATTTCCCATTCTCATGCATACTTTTCCAAACAGAGTTGTTCTCGAGTGAAGGAGGGTGTGTGTGCCGAGACGGGGTGTGGGGTGTGTGGGGTGTGGAGAGACAGAGACAGAGAGTTTTTTTTTTTTTTGGAAAGAAGGCGTGAGTGTCTCGAGTGAACGAGGGTGTGTACGCCGAGACGGGTGCCACATTGTTGAAACGTCAGACCACCCCCCCACCCCTCCCCAAAAAAAAAAAAAAAAAAAAAGCTGAGACGTCTCGAGTGAAAGGGTGTGTGTGTGCCGAGACGGTTGCCGCATTGCAAAGCATGTCAGACCACCCCCCCACCCCTCCCCAAGAATCTCCGAGACGTCTCGAGTGAAAGGGTGTGTGTGCGCCGAGACGGGTGCCGCATTGTTGAAACGTCAGACCACCCCCCCCACCCCTCCCCCAAGAATCTCCGAGACGTCTCGAGTGAAAGGGGGTGTGTGCGCCGAGACGGGTGCCGCATTGCAAAGCACGTCAGACCACCCCCCCACCCCTCCCCAAAAAGCCGAGACGTCTCGAGTGAAAGAGGCTGCTTACGGGACACACTGGGGGAAGAGTATATACACAGCAGCAACACTTGCTTGACGTTTGGCGTTTTCGCCGTTGGCGTCTCGAGTGAAAGAGGCTGCTTACGGGACACACTGGGGGAAGAGTATGTACACAGCAGCATTATTGCTTGACGTTTGGCGTTTTCGCCGTTGGCGTCTCGAGTGAAAGAGGCTGCTTACGGGACACACTGGGGGAAGAGTATGTACACAGCAGCATTATTGCTTGACGTTTGGCGTTTTCGCCGTTGGCGTCTCGAGTGAAAGAGGGGCTGCTTACGGGACACACTGGGCCACTGGGAATCGCTACCAGTGCCACTTGCTTCACCGTCTCGTTTCGTTGGCGTCTCGCTTGACTCAGCAGCGGATGGTTGGGTATAAAAGAGGGGGGTTGTGTGTGGACCTTATCAGTACAGTGTACAGTGTAGCAGTGTACAGTGTAGCAGTCATGGAGAACAAGACAAGGAGCGCAACAAGCAACGCAGCGGCGGCAGGCAGGCAGGCAGCAGCGCAGCGCAGCGCAGCCAGGGCGGCAGCCAGGGCGGCGGCAGCGGCAGTTTTCAAATTAGTGCAAACTTAACCATTACTGTGGAGTCTGGACAATATGGATTATTTCTACGCATCAAACGTGGAGAGAGATGGTGCGCTTATTCACCATCTTTGTGGAAGATTGTGTGTCAGAACGTGAAAAAATGCCGTGACATTGGCTTCAAACTATACTTAACGGAAACAAAGTGGCTTGAAGTCATTTCATATCAAGGCATGCGCTATGTGAGCTTCGTGCGTACATCACGGTTTGAAGGGAAAGAATACACACATTACATCAACATGAATGATGGTGAATGGGAGACACTGCTTCGGGAGATGGCTCACATCAACTCAGCCTTAGTTGAACCGCCGTGTACGGAATGCTATGGTGAGAAAACGATCATCAAGCTGCAAAAGGATGATCGGATGAAGGTGTCAAAGCTATCCAAGAAAAGACAGGCTGAAATTCAGTTGGAGAATATGGATGTACAGAATCAACTTGGACTTACGTGCGACTATTGCGGTGCTTGCGGATATATGGAGGATTATGATTGCCACTGCCACAAGTACAATTGCATGATGTGTGAACCAAACAACTTCTGCGGCAAGTGTGGAGTACTTAAGGTCTGTAAAGCACAGTAGAAGCCCCACACACCACACACACACACACTGCAAAGATGGACGCATGTTTTAGAAAAGCTTATATTGACTTGATGATTGCTAAACTTGCTTGCTGCGGCACTCCAGACTATCAGCTTTATCACTTGGACGCTTACTGGGATGTTGTACATCACAGTCTTGATGTGACTGAACTCTATTCACGATTTCTTGGAGAATGTGCCACAATTGGACTCGAAGAAGATCCTGACTTTGACTTTGATTCTGCACTCTATTCTGCCCGCAATGATGTAGAAGCATATTACACCGTGGTGGATTATTTGAGAGATTGCTGTGGATTTGAGGAGGTGGAGGAGGAAGAAGAAACCGAGCAGCTTTGTCAGCCTTGTCAGGTAAGCCAAACCCCTTTTAACACTAACAACTCTAACAACTCTAACTCAGCACAGCAGCACAGCACAGCAGCGGCAGCAAGCAGCAATGTTTTTCTTTCTAGCAAATTTAATTTTATGTGAGTGGTTTCAACGTGAACAAAGAAAGAAGATGATAGAAGAAGCAGCAGATATATTAAAACATATTTTATTGCAGGAGGAAGACATGTTAGAGTAAAAAAGTCACCATGGAGAATCTTGTGGAACTGTTGTGTGACCGGGGTATAAAAGAGACTGTGCCTCCACCATCACCGCTCACTCAGCCGTCGCCGCCATCGCCGCCTAGCCGCTCACCAGTCCGCTCACCAGTCCGCTCACGGGTGTCACGGGTGTGGAGACGTGGAGAACGCTCACTCAGCCGCTCACCAGTCCGACGTGTACGGGTGTGGCGACGTGGAGAACCCCAAACTGAACTTGACAAACTTGTGCAGAGTGTGGGGACTCTAAAGACTGAGTGAGAGAGAGCGCGCTAGATAGAGCGCTGTATCATGGCGGACATGACACTGAGACAATATATTGTGCAAAAAGCTTATTGTGAAGAAATGTTATTAGCTGTAAAAAAGTTTGCTTGTTTAGTATGTCCTGCTTGCCAACTTGAAGAGTGTTCAGAACATACTTGTCATTTTGCATGTGTCTATACTTATTGGAATGAAGCTAAATATTATATTCATTTAGATAAAGTGTTAGAGAATGCAAATCAGCGTTGTGAGAAATATGGTGTAGATACGATAACACTTGATGAACTCAGTCATTGGCTAGTATTCATTGAAGACCAATGGTCTCCAGTGATTCACACCATTGTATCTATACTTGATTTGTAAAAACTTGTGGAGTTAAGTTTTGGTTGACGGTTAAATAATAAAGCTGTTCTGTTGAGAAGGTGGTTTTTCATTCGGTGTGACCATGTCGACGTGGAAAGACTACTTGACCAATATGTACTTTAAACCTGGACAGCCCGGGGCATTTGCTGGTCCTTACAAACTGTATCACATCTTAAGAAAACATGATCAACCCGTGACACAGTCGCAAGTGAAGAAATGGCTACAGGACCAAGATGCATTCAGTTTACTCCAACCTGTCAAATACAGGTTCAAAAGACAACGTGTGATTACACGAGGCATTGATGACATGTGGGATGTGGATTTGGCTGATATGGGAAACATAGCTCCTTATAATGATGGCACACGCTTTTTACTCATTGTCATTGATGTGTTTTCCAAATATGTGTGGGTACAGCCAATCCCTAATAAATCACATACCAGCGTCATACAAGCCTTTCAAAAAATTTTTCATGACACACCCCGAAGGCCACGCACTCTAAGGTCCGATAAAGGCACGGAATTTAAAAACAGATGGGTCAAAGCATTTTTGAAGAAAGAGGGCATTCATGCCTATACCACAAAGAATGAAACCAAAGCCAACTTTGCTGAGAGAGTCATTCGTACTCTAAAGGGGATGATGTATCGGTATTTTCTACATAATCAAACTTACCGTTACTTAGACATCCTTCCAGACTTGGTGTACAACTACAACCATAGACCTCATGGCTCCCTCCCGAATAAGTATGCTCCAGCCGAGATTCGCAAAGACAACGAATCGAAAGTGTGGAAGTATATGTATGTCGACAAACTAAAATTGAAACCGAAGAAGAAGAAGTACAAGTTCAACATTGGCGATTATGTGCGCATTTCCCACGTTAAATATGTGTTTCAACGGGATTATCACGTTAAATGGACGCAAGAAGTCTTCATTGTCACACATCGTTGTAAGAAGCAGGGAATACATTTGTATCGTGTGAAACGAAGATATTGATGGGCATTTCTATGAGGAAGAACTGCAGAAAGTGACCAAAGATATTGAATCTGTGTACAGAATTGAAAAAGTCTTGAAAACACGTAAAAGGCGAGGAGGTGTGAAAGAATTATTTGTCAAGTGGTTAGGTTGGCCAAACAAGTTTAACACTTGGGTGAAAGAAACAGACATTCAACGATGAAGCATCCCTTTACATGCTTGGTCTCTGGACCTACAGGCAGTGGCAAGACGTCTCTGGTCAGGGAAATTCTCGAACAAAAGTTGATTCACCCCTCTCCGAAAAACATTTTATGGCTCTATGCAGCCGATCAGCCCTTGTACAAGGGAATGAAAGGTGTGACATTTTACCAAGGCATTCCAGATGACATTGAAGAGCGTTTTAACCCGAAAAAACCAAACTTACTCATCCTTGATGACTTGATGACCAAATGCCATAGCGATGAGCGTATGACACGTCTCTTTAGTGTGGGTAGCAGTCATCAAAATCTAAGTATCATCTTTATTGTGCATAATTTATTCCATCATGGGAAAGAGATGCGCAATATTAGTTTGAATACCCATTATATCATTTTGTTTAAAAATCCGAGAGACAGTCAGCAAGTCAGTACATTGGCGCGGCAAATGTATCCTGGAAGAGCTCAATTTCTCATAGAAGCCTATCAAGATGCTACCAGCAAACCCCATGGTTATTTATTCATTGACTTGAAGCCGAAGACGAATGATCAACTGCGTATTCGTACAGGCATTTTACCAAAAGATACACATTATATATATATTGATAAAGCCGTGTATGACCAAGAACCAAGTCATTTAACCATTCACAGTCAAGATGTCTAAACGCATTCGAACGAACCAGCCTTTCCTTCATTTGCTTGCACGTAGTGGGTCTAGACGGCGTAAATCCTTGCTACAGCAAGCTACGAAGGAGGAATTAACGAGCTTGTTTGAAATTTGTTTGAATATATTAAGGGGACATTTACCCTTAAGCTCAAAACGGTATAAGGTATTCCAGCGTGAGCGTCATACCCTACGTACTCTGGCAGACAAGAAGATATCCCTTCGACGAAAAAAGAAGTTGGTGAATCAGAAAGGAGGATTCATTGGAGTGGTTGCTAGATTTGCATTGCCCTTGTTAGCCAAGCTGCTGTTGAAATGAAGCATGCTATGAAAATGGTTCTCATTCCTGAACAGGAATACAAACTGTTATTAGAAAAGAAGGGGAGAAAACATAGCATCAAAAGAAAAGTCAAGACACTTTTACGTGGGAAACGAACACGTGAAAAGGCTATGGAAATGTCTCAACTTTTTGGCCGTCATCTACGAACAAGTCAGTCCCAACAACAACCACCCTCACCACCACCACCACCACCACTAGAAAAGCGAGTGTTAAGTCATTTTCAACCTATCTATCATGGAAAAGTGATACAACTTTTAGCAGAACTGAAGAAACATGGTACGACATGGACAGAGAAGGATGAACTTGTGTTGAAAACGGGCGATGTCATTACAAATTCTAACATGATTGATTTGATGAAAGAAGCATTGGTGGCGACAAGAAGAAAAGACCGAAGACCCCCACCCCATGGCTGGCATCCGTTTATCCAGGAAATTGTCGATGCGAATATTCCAAAAACGACGTTTAGTAAAAAGACCACTCGTGAAGACATTGCCACAGAAATGAACCAGCGTCAGCAAAGACAGTTTCCTAAAGGATGGGAAAAGTTTTAACAAAAGAGCTATGGTGTTGTGGTGGTGGTGGTGGTGGCCAGGAAGAGAACTCGACTATTCCCGTGACTATTCCCGTGAAGATCCGATGTACAAGTGCGTGTTGCGAAGGAGAAATAAAAGACCATGTGAATGAGGATGAGACTTGGTCGAATGGCGCGCGCTGTCCCGAGGTACCTGATGAGGTATATAGGCAACGACGACGACGCACCCATACCATTTGACCACCACCATGGAGTCGACAAGCTTTTACATTACTTTGCCTAGCAATGCGAGTATGAATTATTATCCCAACAACAAGGCTTCGAATTATCAAATTCGTATGCCTCGAACCATCTATCTGAATGGACGATATGAAGTGGCTTTAGCTGAAATTCAATATCCGCATACATGGTCAACGATGAGACAGGGCATGGACTACTCTATTCAGTATCGACAAGAACTATTCGATGATCCTATTCTTAGCACTCTCGATATTCCTTATGGCTACTATAGAACCATACAAGAACTATGTGAGGCAGTCAATGAAGAAGCGACTAATACTCTGAAACTTACAGAAGCTATTCGGCTAAAGTATGATAGAATTAGACGACGTGTTTTTCTATTTCTCGATTATGGCTATGAAGTGTCCTTCTCCACTGGATTAGCTGAGATTTTAGGATTTATCCCAGATCACTGGTATACTGAAACAGGTAGAGCTGACCATAAAGCTGATGTGAAACAGGGGTTTTATACACTGTATGTGTATTGTAGTATTTGTGAACCACAAGTGGTTGGGGATTATTATGTGCCTTTGCTACGTTCTGTTGGGATACAAGGCCATGATGGTGACATTGTTATGAAAACGTACAACGAACCGCATTATGTTCCTGTAAACACATCCAAATTTGACATGATAGAGATGAATATAAAGGACGACACAGGCCATACTGTTCCATTTCAAACTGGAAAGGTGATTTGTAAACTCCATTTCCGACCAAAAGCACTATGAAAGCCTACACACACGATCCGTCTGCATATCGCAACCACTTTCTTCGACAAGTGGGTGGAGAATTGCCAGGATTCAAAGGAGCGCGAATTCAATATGGGGATGGTATTGGTTCAATACTCGGATCATTGGCTCGTAGAGCTATTCCGCTACTTAAGGCTGGGGCTAAGATCGTTGCGCCACATCTTAAGAAGGCTGCAAAGAATGTTGCGAAAGATGTTACGGGCCGAGTAGCACAACGTGTGTTTGGTGGTGGTGATGTACATAAAAAGAGAGTGCAGCCGATGAAACGTGCTAGAAGACGAAGAACAGCTAGACGGATAACATCAAAAAAGCATAAAAGAGATATCTTTTAAAATCATGTCTCTCATTCACAATCATTCATGCGAATGCACTCTTTCTCCATTGGAATGGTTTCACGTACCGCCAACGCAAACGGCTGTAGAGAAAAGTTATAATGTTGACTATCAACCACTGACGACCATTAGAGAGGGTGCTCCCATAGAATTCTACATTCCTGCGAGTACAGAAGAATATCTGGATTTAAAGAACAGCAAACTTCATATTGTATGCCGCATTGTAAAGGCTGATGGAACAGCGTGTGGCCCAGAGGACCAGGTCTCCTGCATCAATGATGTGTTTAACGGGCTATGGTCTAATATTGAATTGTTTCTGAATGATCGGTTGGTATCTCATAGTAACAACACCCATGGGTATACCAGCATGATCTCGCATCTCATCCATGATTCGGAAGAAAGTCTCCATTCCGAGCGCTCTCTGCGGCTCATGTACAAGGATACTGCTGGGTCGATGAATAGTCATGAGGTGAAAAGGCCTAATCATGAACGCTATGTATCCGGGTTTCATGTCAATGCCGACGGTAGTGATCTAGCTGAGCAAGGAAACAATGGCTTACACCATCGTTATTTGCATACACGTCTCAGCCGTGAGTTTATGCTGTCAGGTGGCTTAAGGATAGATTTGTTTGAGCAGGATCGCTATCTTCCGAATGGCATCAGTTTGAAGTTGCGTTTCCATAGACAGAAAGATGATTATGTATTGATGGCTGCAGATACTACCTATAAGGTAGAAGTGAAAGAGGCATTTTTAACCATTCGCAAAGTGAGGGTGAGTCCAGGCATTCAGTTAGGGCATACAGACGCATTGCTGAAAAGTCCTGCCAAGATCATCATCACTAGAAAAGAATGTAAAGTCTTGGCCATTCCGGCAGGGTTTCAGTCTTTTGTGAAAGACAACATCTTTTTGGGTCAATTGCCACATCGTATTGTCATTGGTCTGGTTCATAACGAAGCCTTTGGTGGGTCAGTCGCGAGGAATCCATATGATTTCAAACATTTTGATCTGGACTATATGCAACTGTACACGGATGGTGAACCAGTCCTGTCCAAACCGCTCAAGCTTGACATTCCACAGGACAAGTACCTAGACGCTTTTGAAACGCTTTACAAATCGTTTGACCGATTGAATGGTGAGAAAAGCTCCATTATAAAAAGGGAAGATTGGCCTAGAGGGTATTCTTTATTTTCGTTCGACTTAACACCGGACTATGATGGAGCTGATCATTTTCCCCTGATCAAGCATGGGAATTTGCGGCTAGAAATGAACTTTGCTAGGGCTTTGCAACCTACCATCAATGTCATCGTCTATGCTGAATTTGACAACATTATCGAAATCAGTGCCAATCGTAGCATCCAATTCGACTACCAGTCATGAACACGAAGCAGATCGAAGCTATCCTGAGCCATGATGCCGCGACCAAAGACTTGTTTCAAGGTGTGTTTGCCATGGACCAGTTACCACCGTCTTTACAACGTGGTGCCTATGTCATCAACACCGACGATCAAGATGAACCAGGAGAGCATTGGGTGGCAGTGTATTATGACAAAGACCCTGTGGAATACTTTGACTCTTATGGACTGTTCCCTCTCGATGAGCGTTTAGAAACGTTTTTAAGAAAGGACTATATGTATAATTCCATCTCATTACAAACGCCGATATCATCGGCGTGTGGTTTTTATTGTGTCTATTATATATGGCATAGAGCTCGAGGCCAGAGTATGTTTGACATTGTGAATATATTAAAAAGAAAGGATGGGGATTTTATTGTAAAGGATTTTGTCTATAGACATTATAAACCATTGTTTTATTAATGGGAAGGGGGGGGTGTAGTTAAGCTGTAGTTAAGTTGTTGAAGAAAATAAAAAGACTCAAGTTTCAAACTGATCTTGTTTTATTGTGTTTTCCAAACTCCCCCCCCCCCCCCACACTTCTTATCTACAAATTTTTATTTACAAGTTTCTTCTTTCAATACATGGATCAATGCATGCCATTCATTACAATTTAAATTAATATAGGTATCATAGACATTACATCCACGTTTGTAAATGCTATGAAAGCTCACATAACACACATCACCAAACTTTATCACTTTAACAGTTTCATGTTCAGACAGTTTCAGTTCATATCCTTCTTCTAAGTCCATCAGCCGCATAGGCTGTGTCACCTCAATGGATTTGGTACCCCGCTTGAGTTGTATTCCATCCTCTTTGAATTCAAGCAGAAGATTCTTCCCAATCCAATGCGTGTAACAGCGCGTTCCATTCCACGGTGCTGAGGGTGATGATGTCGCAGCCTTCTGTAAGCTCGTCATATTGGCGAAATTGTACAAACACGTCTAGACCGTTCTCAGTCACACGCACTTCTAATTCATCCGAGACTGCTAGGAGAAAGCCGGGTATTCTCAACTTGTCTAGGTGATCCTTCAACACGGATTGGTCATCAAGCGATAGGACGAGATACTGTCCAAAATGCCGTAACACAATGTCATCACATAAGTTTCTCAGATAGGAGAACCCATATGTCATGGGTTCATAATCCATCAAATAGTCGTCTTCCATCTCGTCCATGTATTTTTATACTCGGAGGATGTCGAACAGTGGATGCTGTATAGCTTCTAGGAATCGTAAGATTGCGCGCCAGTTCTTGATATCAAAGAAGATCAACTGTGCATAGGGTGTGTCTGGCACAACTCCCTTATAATCCTTTGGATAATCCTGTAAAAGATTTCTACAGAATGTCACACGTATGTTAGAATCATATTCAGCCACCGTCACTTCCAGTTTATTTTCAAGTCTGCGTTTAAACCCAGCTTCAAGCGGTATGTTTTTAAAGTCTTTCCACACTTCAGGTTTAAACTGATAAGCAGAACATCTCCGAGAACCCATCATCACTTCATTCCTCTCATTGACTTTAAGGTAAACACCATCGTTTAACATGAGTGCATTCATGATGGGGGGTTACCTGGTTATGCGTTGTCGTCTTGTCTGCGAAGCCTTTTATCCACTTCTTTCACCTGCTTCTTCAACATTTTCCATTCAGGTATGGTCAGCAAGATACCCTTTTTCGTAGGACGGTTCCTTCCAGTCCCCTCATCTCTGAGGTACTTGCGAATGTTCACCACACCTTCATTGCTTTGTTTCATAATCTTGATATACTTTCCATTGCCTAGAGAAAGCATTCCATCCCACGACTGTGGTGGTGGTGGTGCCGCCGTCGCCGTCTCCACTTTTAATTTCTTGATAGTGGTGGTGGTGGCGGTGGTGGGATTGTTCACGTTCAAGTCTTTCACCGTATCTGCTAGAGTATCCATATCCGTTGTTGCAGATCTCTTCATGTTCACCCTCAACTCACTCTCACTCTCAACTCACTCTGAAGTTGTGGTGAGAGTCCCCCCCCCTTTTATACTGTTGCTGCCGCCGCCGCCCTGGCTGCTGCCGCCCTGGCTGCTGCCGCCGCCCTGGCTGCTGCTGCCGCCCTGGCTGCCGCCCTGGCTGCCACCCTGGCTGCCGCCCTGGCTGCCGCTGCTGCGGTCTTGTAATGCCCATGCGCCAAAGTGGAATAGCCATCATTCAACACGTATCGCTTATCATCAAAGGGGGAGAGAGCTACTTTCCTCAACTTCTCCGAGAAAATCTGGTGGTCATGGCTTCGAATGGTGTGTCCTGTCACCATCATCTGCGTTTGGTTGAACAAACTGTCTTTATACTGCTCATGTTTCATCCGTCTTTGACACGCGTAAGTGATACCTTTAGCCGTATGTTTTTCTTTCCCACCATACATCATGCTGTACATTTTCGGCCGAAGTCCAACAAACTCTTCAATGGGAATGCCCGCCGTCTCATCTTTCATTTTCCCAAGCACTTTCTTGTTCACGTTGGAATGCAGGAAATGATTGGGGGGATAGTCACTTGTGTCGAACAAGTTGGCATCTTCCTGCATATCCTTGTAGATATCATCCGTTTCTATGTCGTAACATAGACTGTCGGTGTCGCTGAACAACAACTTGGTGTCGGGATACTTGGTCATGATGTAGTTGTAATGAAAGTCAAACATGAGCACTTTGCTGAGGTCGAGAATGGTGAAGCCAACTTGAATGGGCTTATCCAGAAGCAAATCCACTTTGTGTAAATGTACCGCGGTCAAATCTTCATTGAAAATTCTAAATTGGTGGAATGACGGTTTGGCTACAACTTTCTTGAACCGCTTTTCCTGGTGAACGAGTTCCACATGGATGCGTTTTCTCACATTTTCCATGGTTTTGCCAAACACAGAGTTGTTCATCAATTTGAAAAAATCTTTCTCAAACGGATTCTTGGCCAACTTTCTCTTTTCCGTGTTCAACGAGATGTATTTCGCTAACCATTTGCTCTGTGCAAACATGATGGCACGATGCACCTTCGTGACTTTCAATCCCAGTGACACATATTGCTGTAAATTTCTATAATGAAGTACATATTTCTTCTTGTCACACAAGTTGGGAATAAGCTTTTCACTGGGTTTGTCTTTCATGTTGAGATCTTTCCGTAGCTTCTGACTATGCTCTGATAATTCTCCCACCTTCACACTTTTCCGCTCTGGAGCCACTGGGTAGTGATTATGACGATCATGAATGGTCTGTGGGTATTCCAAATCCACTTCTAAAATGTAGCCAATCTCGTCCTCTTCATCCACTTCCATGAAGTCAATGGATTCTGGCTCGTTCACCCACATGAATCCACTTTCCGGCATGCTTTGTGACATGGCCCAGCCGTACAGGTTGTTCGCATCCAGGTACATCAGGTAATGGGTCGGTTTCGTGGGATCATACTCTGCTACGTAGGGGTTATTTGCTTTCGCATACTTGTGTGTGATGACAGATATTCCTCCACGTAAGCCTTGTTCAACCATTTGGTACATGTCAATGTCATTGATCAATTCCAACTTCACCTTTGTCGCTTTTAACATCGCATCCCACGACAGTCCCGGCGCTGTATAGTAGTGGGCAGGATCCAATTCATAGGTGTTGAGACATACTTGACGAAAGTTTTCAAAAACGTCAGCTAGCAGTAACACATCCGATTTCAGGTACAGGTCATGGTATTCGCCAAATGTGGTACACCTGAATGTCTCCCACACCTTCTGTGCATGTGCATAATCCTCATCACTAATACCTTCTTCACTAAGCTGACTGTAAAACTTGTCCTTGGACGGCAGTTGTGTTTCAGCAAACTTGGATGGCTCATCCACGTAATCGTAGGGGTACACTCCCTTTCTCAACAGTAACTCTTGCTGGTCGCTCTCGTGAATGTGAGAGGTCATGTGATAAAAGTTCTCTTTCCCTTCTGCCGCCAGGTTGGAGACTAACTTCTGTAGGGAAGTACTCATGAACTGAAAGCTATCCGTAAATTTCAGATTGCTCATGGTGAATGCAATATATTTCTCGATGGTGTTGGGAATGACCGTAAGCGTTTCATCTTTGAACTTTCCAATTTCCTCCATGATCAAATGACTGTCATAGCCTCGCAAATTGTGGAAAAAGACAGGGATGATAAACGAATCTTTATCCCCCTGTTGATCCTTTCGAAATCGAAATTGTAAATTGCATTCACTATGTGCAGCTCCACGGTATTTGCCATTGATATGATCATGATCTCTCACACGATCTGCTCCTAGAGGCTCATGACAAATGTAGCAGTCGACTGCAGTCCTGAAATCCTCTTTGTCTGCGCGAGTCATCACCATCTCCTTTGACTGTTGTAAACCGTGCACAATACGATCACGCTCAGTCACCATATGGTCTAAAAAGACTTTCACAGCATTGTCTCCTCGATACAGGACTGGGGCACGTGTCTCATACTGACTCACAACCACATAGGCAAAGCTGTTTGGACGGTGATGCTGGTACCTCACTTCTTCATGCTTTTTCGTGAAACATTCAAAGTCGGCATAAATCACAAAAGGGACTCGCTGTTGTTTGGCTACATTCTTAAACTTGATAAAGGGTTCCTTGGGGAATGATAAACGTTGCGCTCCATGCTTGCCACACACTTCGCGATGCTTGTCTAACAGATCTTGTCGTGTAAACCCGTGAAGGCAGTTGAAACAATAAAATGTGGTTCCATGATGTTTTGATCGATAAGCCATCAGTTTACTGAAATTCTTGATGAGACAATAATGCCTTGTCTTGTCATTGCTAATCATAAGTAAGTTGATTTCTCTCACGCTGCTAGTAGCGCTGCTGGTGTTTCGACTCAGTTGTATCGGAACAACGACGTCCTGTTCATATCCAAACACGTTGATGGACACATCATTCTCCTTTTCAAACTTTGGAATGTCCTTAATCGGTGTCGGAAATGTCATACCTTCCACCTTCAATTCGTTCTCAAATGCTTTGTAATGATTCACACGTTGTGGGTTTCTATCTGAAGGGTGAAGGTGCGCCAATACGGACCATAAGAAACACTTGTTGTCTTCATTCTTGATGTTTAACACAGCCTTTGTACTCTTCACTCTCTTTGGCAGTTTGATATAACTGCTCGCTTCCAGAGGTGCTGATGTAGCTGTATGCACTTCAATATACAGGATGTTATCCAACACCCAGCCAGACCCTTGTCGCTCATGTTCATCAAACTTGGTAAACAATTCTTTATAGGCTTCTGGCAAGTCCTGTTCAATATCCTCTGGATTGTAAGCTATATGTGTTCGACTGCTGATAAAAGCATTATCCACTTGTTCTACCATCACACCTTCAGCATTCGCCGTCAGTTTCTTGAAGCGTGCATGCACGACAATGTACCATTTCATGCCATGGTTTAAGGTCTCCAACAAATGTCTCTTAATCCGATTCTCTTGTTGCCGCATTTCAAGTAATAAATCCGATCCATCTTCAGGCTCAAACCGTCTTTCCTGTGCATTTTCACCAAGACTCACTCTTCTCCCTTTCCCTACTTGTACTCTCTTTGGAAGCATCCTGCATACATGTGTGTCAAACGCATCCATAGATGGAAATATCTTTGCACATTCACCGCAGAGGAACGGATCAGATCTGATAATGCTATCTTCCATCGTCTTTTGTCTCTTCACTTCTATTTGCTGAACAAGCTCTTCTATAGCACGTTTCAACCTTGCTGGTTTACATGTATGTGCCACATACAAGTCCAGAAATGGAAATGTCCGTTTGCACTCATGACAAAACACTGATGTGTCTGAATTCGTAGCCATCCTTGCTTGCTGCTGTTGCTTGCTGTTGCTTGCTGTTGCTTGCTGTTGCTTGCTGCGCTGCGCTGCTGCCTGCCTGCCTGCCGCCGCTGCGTTGCTTGTTGCGCTCCTTGTCTTGTTCTCCATGACTGCTACACTGTACACTGCTACACTGTACACTGTACTGATAAGGTCCACACACAACCCCCCTCTTTTATACCCAACCATCCGCTGCTGAGTCAAGCGAGACGCCAACGAAACGAGACGGTGAAGCAAGTGGCACTGGTAGCGATTCCCAGTGGCCCAGTGTGTCCTGTAAGCAGCCCCTCTTTCACTCGAGACGCCAACGGCGAAAACGCCAAACGTCAAGCAATAATGCTGCTGTGTACATACTCTTCCCCCAGTGTGTCCCGTAAGCAGCCTCTTTCACTCGAGACGCCAACGGCGAAAACGCCAAACGTCAAGCAATAATGCTGCTGTGTACATACTCTTCCCCCAGTGTGTCCCGTAAGCAGCCTCTTTCACTCGAGACGCCAACGGCGAAAACGCCAAACGTCAAGCAAGTGTTGCTGCTGTGTATATACTCTTCCCCCAGTGTGTCCCGTAAGCAGCCTCTTTCACTCGAGACGTCTCGGCTTTTTGGGGAGGGGTGGGGGGGTGGGGGGGGGTGGTCTGACGTGCTTTGCAATGCGGCACCCGTCTCGGCGCACACACCCCCTTTCACTCGAGACGTCTCGGAGATTCTTGGGGGAGGGGTGGGGGGGGGTGGTCTGACGTTTCAACAATGCGGCACCCGTCTCGGCGCACACACACCCTTTCACTCGAGACGTCTCGGAGATTCTTGGGGAGGGGTGGGGGGGGTGGTCTGACATGCTTTGCAATGCGGCAACCGTCTCGGCACACACACCCCCTTTCACTCGAGACGTCTCAGCTTTTTTTTTTTTTTTTTTTTTGGGGAGGGGTGGGGGGGTGGTCTGACGTTTCAACAATGTGGCACCCGTCTCGGCGTACACACCCTCGTTCACTCGAGACACTCACGCCTTCTTTCCAAAAAAAAAAAACTCTCTGTCTCTGTCTCTCCACACCCCACACACCCCACACCCCGTCTCGGCACACACACCCTCCTTCACTCGAGAACAACTCTGTTTGGAAAAGTATGCATGAGAATGGGAAATGCTTTAAAACTCTATCTCCACACCGTCTCGGCACGGCACACACCCTTTCACTCGAGACACACCTTCTTCTCTCTGTCTCTCTCTGTCTCTCTCTGTCTCTCTCCACACACACCCTTTCACCCCACCCCGTCTCGGCACACACACCCTCCTTCACTCGAGAACAACTCTGTTTGGAAAAGTATGCATGAGAATGGGAAATGCTTTAAAACTCTATCTCCACACCGTCTCGGCACGGCACACCCCCTTTCACTCGAGACGTCTCGGCTTTTTTTTTTTCACAAGCCCCCCACCCATACCATTCTACCATTGCACCATTCTACAACCTTTCCCAATCCTTCCACCGGAAACACACTTTTCGCTCGCAATCCCTCGCAATCGTAATCCATGCAGCAGCATCCTTGCATCATATGGCGTTTTCTTTCGTCACACTCTCTCGTCTCTCGCTTGGGGAGGGGTGGGGGGGTGGTCTGACGTTTCAACGGACGTGCTTTGCAATGCATGCAACAATGCGGCACCCGTCTCGGCGTACACACCCTCGTTCACTCGAGACACTCACACCTTCTTCCAAAAAAAACTCTCTGTCTCTCCACACCCCACACACCCCACACCCCGTCTCGGCACGGCACACACCCTTTCACTCGAGACACTCACGCCTTCTTTCAAAAAAAAAAAAAAACTCTCTGTCTCTCTCTCCACACACCACATCCCCCCCCCCACCCCGTCTCGGCGCACACACCCCCTTTCACTCGAGACGTCTCAGCTTTTTTTTTTTTTGGGAGGGGTGGGGGGGGGGGTGGTCTGACGTGCTTTGCAATGCGGCAACCATCTCGGCGCACACACACCCTTTCACTCGAGACGTCTCGGCTTTTTGGGGAGGGGTGGGGGGGGGTGGTCTGACATGCTTTGCAATGCGGCAACCGTCTCGGCGCACACACACCCTTTCACTCGAGACGTCTCGGCTTTTTGGGGAGGGGTGGGGGGGGTGGTCTGACATGCTTTGCAATGCGGCAACCGTCTCGGCGCACACACACCCTTTCACTCGAGACGTCTCGGCTTTTTGGGGAGGGGTGGGGGGGTGGGGGGGTGGTCTAACGTGCTTGGCAATGCGGCAACCGTCTCGGCGCACACACACCCTTTCACTCGAGACGTCTCGGCTTTTTGGGGAGGGGTGGGGGGGTGGGGGGGGTGGTCTGACATGCTTTGCAATGCGGCAACCGTCTCGGCGCACACACACCCTTTCACTCGAGACGTCTCGGCTTTTTGGGGAGGGGTGGGGGGGGGGTGGTCTGACGTTTCAATAGACCGTGGTCCAGTGTGTCCCGTAAGCAGCTTCTTTCACTCGAGACGCTAACGGCGAAAACGCCAAACGTCAAGCAAGTGTTGCTGCTGTGTATATACTCTTCCCCCAGTGTGTCCCGTAAGCAGCCTCTTTCACTCGAGACGCCAACGGCGAAAACGCGATTGGGGAGGGGTGGGGGGGGGGTGGGGGGGTGGTCTGACGTTTCACACATTTCGTCATCTCCGCCTGCATTTGCCTGCAGAGCTTTCCAGAGAGCGGACGTGTCAAAAAAAAATATAAAAACGAGTTCTTTACACAGGAACGCCTGGTGGCTTATCATTTTTTCAAAGAAGGATGCGGATTTATGGGAAGAAGTATATGTGGATTAACAGGTGTTCCTCTACGAGACGTAAAGGGATTTTCAGTATCAACACCCAATTTCACCGCTTTGGTAAGAAAAGAGACATCGCCGGCTAAAGAAGCATCACACAAGGTCCTCACCGTACCAAAACTAAAATAAACCACAAACATATAACTTATCTATAACTATTAAGAAATAAGCAAACCGTGTTTGGTGTATGTATGAGAATGGGAAATGCTTTAAAAAAAAAAAACTCTCTCTCCACACACCCTTTCGACACGTAGACCTTTCACCGGAAACATACTTTCACTCACTATCGCTATCGCTCTCGCTATCCTTGCATCAAATGACGTTCTTCTTTCGTCATCGTCAACTCTCCCCTACACTGTCTCCACTACACTCTCTTATCAAACTGGGGCAGAACTCTCATGAGAGAGCTGGCACACTTTCATAAATGGGCGAGCTGGCACACCTTTGTGCCAGCTTGCCCATGGGCGAGCTGGCACACTCTCATCCAAAAGTGTGCCAGCTCTCTCATGGGAAAGCTGGCACAAGTTGTGCCAGCTTGCCCATGAGAGAGCTGGCACACTTTTGGATGAGAGTGTGCCAGCTCGCCCATGGGCAAGCTGGCACAAAGGTGTGCCAGCTCGCCCATTTCCTATCTACTAAACAGATCACTGACAATTCCGGATTATATACGCCCTCCTCTGCACACACACACACACACACACACACACACATATATATATATATATATATATATATATATATATATATATATATATATATATATATATATATATATATATATATATATATATATATATATAAACAGAAACTCACACACATATACACACATACACACTAAAAGCGCTACCTAGTCCAAAATAAACATATAGAGATCGGCACATGCATTCTTTTGTCTTCGTAAAGTTTGAAAATTTTGTCAAGAGAACGAAGTATAGCAAAATTAAGTACAAAACAGGGACAAGGAGGCAATGAGCGCGTTATTCAGACAGGCACGGGTAAGGTCAATCAGTGAGGCACAGGGAAGGTCAACCAGGCATGTACGGGGAAGTTCAATCAATCAAAGAAGCACATCGGTATGTTAGTCTGACAGGCATGAGGAACATCGATCAGAGACACGGGGAAGGGCAATCAAAGAGGCACTGGAAAGGTGAATGAGATCACATAGGTATGGAGAAGTTCAATGAGAGACACGGTGAAGGTCATTCAAAGAGGCATGCGATATGTCATCAGAGGAATGGCGATCGGAGAGACATGGGGAAGGGCAATCATACAGGCGCAAGAGGTTCAATTACGGACACTGTTAAGGTAAATCAGAGGCACTCGAAAGGTCAGTCAGAGAGGCACAGGGAATGCCAACAAGACATGCACGGAGAAGGTCCATCAGCACGCCATATTTCAATCAGACAGGCACGAGGAATGTCGATCAGAGAGGCAAGGGGAACGGCAGTCAAAAAGGCACCGGAAAAGTCAGTCAAGGAGCCTGGGGGAGGTGAATCAGACAGGCACGGCAAGGTGAATCAGAGCGACTTTCTAGAGGGAGGCTCTCTAATAATGATAACTGGGAAAGCAATCTTCATATTATGGTGAACACTGGTAAAGATCTGAATTTCGCCCGAACTGAAGAAAAGATCGTTAAGTCTACACTTGTTGTTATATTTCTAGGTGTTACTGTTGATTCAACAAAGCTTGAAATCAAGGTATTTTTCGCCTCCTTATTAAAAGGTTTGCAGTTATTGGGTGACTGGATTAAAAACATCATATTCTAGTATTCTTTAATAGATAAACTTTGTTGTTTCTCATATTGCTAAACAACAAAACTTTCATTAGAATACTCATCAACTACGATCACGGAGGATAAACATAAACTGGTGGAAATTCTGGTTTGCCGTCATAGGGTCGAAAATCGATTATTCGGTTGACTCAAGACGGCTCTATGTTGTTGCACTTCGGGTCAGATGCTAAAGCACTAGCATCTCCGGTTAACAGTATTCTACAAAATCAACACTGTTACGTTTTATGACCTGTTCACCTGGAGACAAAATAAAAATTTCATCAAAGTTTACCTTCCGCAATAAAGGACTATGACACGACCGTTTCTTCTACTCGGATAAAATTATCATTATCCACTTGAAAAACCAAAACGCACATTACCTATAACTTTGGATATCATTAGTGATATGAAACCATTCTTCCTAAAAAAAATCAGCCAAAAATATTTTTGTTCTCCATGACAGCGGCTTTCTTTTGATCTTTCTTCATATTTCTGAGCATGTTGCAACAAACAACGTGATGTAATTCAGAATGGCGACGACACTGAATATGATATCAAACCTCAAACTCAAATAAAAGAAACATTGGGTTTTCGAAACGTTTGTATTTAAGAAAATCGAAGTTTGGGCATTTTATTTATTAAAAGATAATATTTTTATCACAGACGGTCGTCCGTCATCTGAATTCTTTTTATAATAATAATAATAATAATAATAATAATAATAATAATACGGTATCTTATAAAGCGCTTAACCAGCAGTTTGCTCCAAGCGTTTTACATGCTGGTAATTATATCGAACTACAGTGTAACAGTTTATATTGTTAAAATATCGCTGGATGAACTAAATAAATTTTCCACTTTGAATTCTAAATTGTGCTAAACTAACTCTTGTAATGATTTTGGCGGCTGATTTTGGCGACTACGTGCTATAATATTATATAACAAAATGTTGCTTTATTCCTTTTGTATGCGCGTCGGCGAACCGTTATCTTAGTTTTTTCTGTCCTTTGTTTTGACAGAGAAACCTTTAATTAAACAACAGTTACTGTGTGACATTTTTGGAACTGAACCGGAGCCCTTATCTTTTCTACCAGACCAAAGCAAATAAAGCCGCATTAGAATTAGGATTCTGTGCTGAAGGTTTTGAGTTCTGCGGACTACCTGACAATATTCTTAGGGCTGTATTTACCTGTGGTCAGTTGTCTGCTGGTCATATGTCCGGTGGCCACTGTGACTGATGGTCACTTGTCCGGTGGCTACTGTGACTGATGGCCATTTGTCCGGTGGCCGATTTGCTACATCCATTTTTTTTATAACAACTGTGCATTATCTGAACGGATACATGTATGTCTTTAAACAGCTGAACATTTAGAACAGCACAAACATGTTCTAGATACAGTAAACCCTCGAACATTAATTCGAGCCTTTTGTGACTGATAAAAACGGTTTGAACTAACCTGGGCTCCATTATTAAAATAAAAGGTACAACGGATATAAACATAAAGCTTTATTTTACAACTAAGATCAGCATTTACATGCATCAAAATATGAAGCATGACTAAAATCGCACAATAATAATAATAATAATAATAATCACTAAGTGCAAGCTAATGTTTCAACTGCGAAATAAATTACGTAAGCCAATGATCCTGTCCACACACATCGCTGTGATGAACCACACTGTGCGATTAAACATCGCGATTTCTAACAAGGAAAAAGTTTGTTATTGTTCTTTTTGGTTGTTTGTTTTACCTTATTTATTTCCAAAAATTTAGCAAGTTATTGCTGTGACTGAATGCCTCTTCGGCATTGTCACATGTGCCGACAGTGAGCCGAATGTCAGCCAGCATGTTTATAGCGAACTCATTGTAAACGGTTCCTTACATTTTCTCCATCTTTCCAGTGTAATCTTTGCTGTGCTATACCTGCAATGACTACCATTATCTATCGTCCACTTTACGTTTCCTATCCGGTGTGTAATCATTACGCTTTCTATCTGTTGCCGTGATTATAAATTCCACAACGATGATGGGTGGGATCTTTTAAAATTACTGCGATGATCATTTGATCTCACTGCTTTTTCCGAAGTCGACTTTCGCTGCCTCGTGATTTGCTGTTCGAGACAATCACGAATCAATATCAAAATAGACAAAAGAAAAAATAGTGCAAGATCAGGTTCTTGAATAAGATAAGTGAAAACAAATAAAAAAAGTTGCAAAGTAAAAAGGTATTCCACATAACAGACCGAACCGCGGTAGAGGTTGGATGCTGAACACATTTTAAAACGAAGTTCCTCTCTTTTGTGAGTGCTATTTTCGCGGAATCCGCAGTGGGTACACAACAGACCGAACTGCCGAAGAGGTTTGTTGTTAAACAACGACGCACTGACTCTGTGTCGTCAGTGTTTTTTTTTTTTTTTTTCTTTTTTTTTTTGTTCAGTTGGTCAGCTGGGTCAAGTTATGCTACAATGTCATTGCTGTTTGATCTATTCTCAGAGTTGTAAAAACTACGCGTCGCCTCCTGCTGGTTGGCCACCGTTACATAGGGCGGACGTGTTTGCAGTGTTAGGTCAGATTTTGTGCTGTGAACCACATGTGATAGCGCTACTGCGTCATAGAGGGGGCGTTGTGGCTTTGGAGGCACGTTCTGTACTGGTTCATTGTACTCGCATTCAGTGCCTTGCTTGTTCCAAATGTGCATGTAATCGTTGTTGTGTGGCCCGTGGGAGGCTGGTCTCTTCCGCTTGTTAGGTGACGAAGTGTCGTATATTTTCTCCTGCGCTCCAAAGTTTTTCTTATAGCTGCTCCTGCAAAACGGAAAGCTAAAATAAATATCAGCTAGAATTTAAAGCAAGTTTATACACTTTCTAATGTCTTATTTTAATATAACAAAGTCAGAACAACTAAGAACAAATCAGCCACGCAGCTTGAAATATTCTCCTATCCGCAAAAAATATTAGCTAAAATGCAAATTTCACTTTGTTTGGATTTATTAAAACTAATAGGCAAAGTTCTTAATTTAACCAAAATATTTCATTAGAATCAATTCTTGGAGTATTTTTATTTTATTCGGACGAATTATCAAAATAGTGAAATATACGTTTAGACATGTACTGTATAAGTACTGGTAAACTGTTTGTGTGGTTTGTATTTACAATTTCAAGATGATGCAAATTAAATTAAGAACAGTTTTAAATCAAAATTGATTTATAAACAAGGTGACTATAGTATCGTATTCTTATAGCGTTCAGTGTGTGTATGTGTGTGTGTGTGTGTTTTTTTTTTTTTTACTTTTACTTATAACATTAATTACAATGTTTTCTTTAAAGATGTCACATATTTTTTTATATTTTCATATTCACTAAATCTCAATTCAAATAGGCCATAAAAATTGTTGGCAATATCTTTGAAATTTTGTGTTTCAATAATAATAATAATAACAATAATAATAATAATAATAATAATAATGATGATGATGATGATAATGGTGATGATGGTGATGATGATGATGATGATAAAAACATGGAAATAAACCATGGCTGCACGAGTCGTCTGAGCTAAGAAGGTACACCCAACACCCATGCTGTATGATGGCGATCCACTCTTATTTCTAGGGAAGCGTTAACATACTGACCTTTTGACGCAGACAAAGCCGACAAAAACGATGGTTCCACTTAACATGAGAGAAACTGCCACTATCAAAACTATGAATATCTCTGAAACAGTCAAATTATATCCTATGTAAGATTCTGCTGTTTATGTTTTTTATGCTTCTGTGCTTTCACAATAAAATTTTAAAATTAAATGCAATGACTGAGTTAACGGTGTGAACAGGAAGTCATCGAAAGCATCTTTGTGGTCAAACATGCGGCACGAACATCGGGTTTGGGGAGAGGGAAGGGGGTTCACTTGGTATCATGTGTGTCACTATGCATGTCCAAAACTTCGGGAAGGAGAGTAATTTTGTGGCCAGACGCAGTCCGTGAAAATTTCATTAAAAAAAAGGAAGGCGGAGGAGGGGGGGGGGGTAACTTTAATTCAGTACTCCGCGTTGCCCATAAAAGAGGGGCTCTTTCAGAACTTCACTACGCCTTTGGTTTAAAAAGTTGTATAATTTTAAAATTAACACTCAGTGTTAAGGGGTCGTTTTATAGAGTCATAGACCCACGTGTCCACTAGTTGGTACGTTAGTCCACCCCTACCCCCCCCCCCCCAACGGGAGGCGGTGAGGGGCACGAATAGCGGTGTGCTTGTATTACGATAAACCAACAGTGTCCTGGTCCAATAAGTTATAAATTATTATTATATGACTTGGATGAATTTCCAAGTCAATAATTTTTCAATGTTGACCGCAGCACACACGTCTGTAGATGTTACAGTTATCAATAATCATAACGTCAATCAAGTTACGAGAGAAAGCATATTTAATTTATTATTATTTAATTTATTATTCGCCAACATAAAGATGTAGGTATACATTTTCTTACTGGTTAAAATACTTCAAAATACTTCAAACACTGTTGTACTGATGCAACAGCACTCCCGTGCGCGCAATCTTGCCAATCTTGCAAGTGCATATACATACAATGGTGGGCGGATGTAATGCCTGCTGTTATTCTGTTAATCTGGGACTAGACTTCGTAGTCAATGGAGTAGTTAAGTGAGAAAGGGAGTGAGCCGAACATCTTCAAATGTCTCTCACCCTTAGTGGAAATGTTAGTCGTATACAGAATCGAACCCTTTAGGTTTCAAGACTACCCTGTCCCAGTTACCATTTATTTAGAAAGCCAATTTTGTCAGAGAAGGAGTTCCCCCCCCCCCCCTCCGCTGTGTTTGGCCGGAGCCGAGAGTGGTCATCATGGAGGAGATTGTTGTCTCCCTGACGATGGCACTATCAGACAGAAAGCAAAGGACTAATCACCGGCCCAATTGCACTACATTAAACTTGAGCGGGGGTACCAGTTTGATATATGTCTGATCAATTGAAAATTGGAGGGATCCTTCAATGGATGGATAGCCTGACACTAGTTTCATCATACAGCGACAGATGACATATAACCTTCTATTGAAAGTCACCTGATGTGTAACTCTTCGTGTAGATAATCAAACATTTGACGTCTACCCCTGTTGAGGTCTTGGACGAGTCAAGTTTTTTGTTTTTCGCAGAATATCAAAACTTATTCCACTGAGATCGATAAATCTTAGATGTGGATGGCTGTGCAATCAGGTCCTTTTCTGCATCACCCCTTCAGAGAAGTCCTTCGTTATCAAAAAGCTTGGGATAGATACCATCCCCTCAGGTCTAAAAGATGTTGGCCAGGGTGAGGATAGTCGCAGTGGGGTTGGTATAGCAACCCCTGATAGTATGGAATTTGTGAGCACTTTTCTATCTTGTACCGTGACAACAGTGTATATAAAGGTGTCTCCGGTTGCCACGATGCAATCAAAACTAGAGCATCGTAAGTTAGGACCCCCCATGAAGCAGTAAAAGTAAAATGAGCTCAAGTCACGTTGCAAGGTTTCAGGTTCCTGCGACAATCCATTCTACGAGAAGTCGGCCAGACAAAACATCGTCTCACGGCTAAGTTCAAGCCAAAAGTGCATCATATTTGACAATTTCTCACATATATATTTTTTCACCATGCAAGGTTTCAGGTTCCTACGACAATTTCTTCCATAAGAAGTCGGCCGGACAAAACATCGTCTCACGGCTAAGTTCAAGCCAAAATTTCACCATATTTGACAATTTCCCACGACGGCAATTTTTTTGCCGATTTTAACAATAATGCCACGTTGCGCATTTTCAATATATATATATATATATATATATATATATATATATATATATATATATATATATATATATATATGTATATATATATATATATATATATATATATATATATATATATATATATATATATACCATGCAAGGTTTCAGGTTCCTACGACAATCCCTTCTATGAAACGTCGGCCGGACAAAACTTAGTACTTTTTGTGGACAGATAGATGGACGGACAGACGGACGGACCAGCTTATACTATATCCCTCCGTTTCACGGGGGATAACGACTCTGCTCTGTTTGAATACAGTGATTTTTGAGTAGAAATTGCTTTAAGATTGCCTATAGTACAATATAGTGCCTTTTCCGGCCACTGGTTTTTGAATGCTTCTATCCTCCCCCGGCCTAGGAGTTTGGGCAGGGAGAGACATATCGGGGGAGCTGATGTGTGAGGGAGTTGGCGAACAGATCTATGCAGGGAGGACCCTAAGGGAATCGATTCATTAATCACTGGTCTAGAGTCCTGATCTAGACACCAATCCGTCTGCACTACTCTGGCCGCTCTGGAGGCCAAATCTGCTAATACCTTGACACTGCCGACAATATGGTTTGAAGAAATCCAATCAAATCCAATCCAATCAAATTTCTGAGAGTCGCCGCGATGGAGGGGGTGGGGGAGGGGCAAATGCCTTTCCACAAGTTTCCAAGGAAATGAAAGCCCAACCTCTTGGAGGATGCATCTGTCTGGATCGACAGAGCGGGTGGATAGGTTTAGATGGGCAACCCTCTGCCAAACGTTCTGTGGAAACCCACCACTTAAGGTCCTTCGTAGCTTGCGCAGAGATGGCTACTAGCTTTCCTCGCCCCTCCATCGAGCTAATGCTAATATTGTTATTACCTCTGTAACAGAATGTAACAGAACTTGTTCAATGGATCTTTTCTGTGGTTACTACAAGCCTAGCAGAGAGTCTTTTTCGGCAAGCTACATTGGGTGGCTCGGAGAGATCTCGCGCAATTCTCCCACATCTTTCTTCTGTGGGGTAGGCTCTGGCTAACTTCAAATCCCATTTCTCTCCCAGAAGTATCATTTATTGCTTTGGTACAAGCTCTGATTTTGCCAAATATACCAGAAGCCACCTGACGCCCCGATTGAGGCTACCCATATCCTCCCAAACGTTGCAAAAATAACCTAGCTTTCCTTCTATGTGCCAAGACTCTTTTGATCACAGTGACTCCTCTATTTGTTTTGTACAACAAAGGACATCGCCTAAAGATGAGTCGTGATTCACCGTTACCTAGACTGCTGCACTGCTTGGGATTGCTGTCCGCCTCATGGTACCGTACCTTGACCTGCGAGAAGTGGAGAGCTTGTGACCGGCTCTGTGTTTCTGGTTCTGCCCCTTGAATCTATCCTACGAGCTGTATTATTTGAGTAGGAGCGGTGAGCCATCAGTCATTCTTTTTTCAAAGAAGCTCTGTTCTCTTGATTGACTCTATCCACTTCTTTAGGTGGGAAAAAGTTCTGTCTGACTTAAGATCTTCGAATGTATGAGCTCGAAAGCTCATTTGGCAGATGACCAGCAGTGTAGTAAAAACGCCTTTCTTGGTTGAAAAATGGACATAAGTTGATGTGTCGCTATTTTAGCAGTATTTCTGTGGCTACTGAAATACATTCCAGTAATTTAAGTATTACTGAATCCGAAATGTCTTTCTGGTTCAGTGCCTCTTTCAGGGCTTTTAAAGCGTAAGATGCGGTGTGACATATCCAACTGTTATGACAGAGGAATACCCAGTTCACCTTCATTCTGCACCACAAGAGCTGGATTGTCCGGGCTTAGACTGCCACTTTGTTCCCCTGGGTGACACTGTTCTTGTCTTGGGGCTAGCAAAAAGTGACTGTGTGGATAGCCATACCTATCTCAACTGCGGTTTCACATCTGTGTCTAATTCCGCAATAGTCCCCGAGGACCTGTTTAACTTTGCTCTCTTCCTAATCTTGCCTGACTTTTCTCCAGCGGCGTAGCACTCAACAGTTTTGCTTCGCCCGACACAGACATATTAAGTCCGTCGACGAAGCAGTAGCTTTGACAGGGATTCTACTTGTGTAAAGTCGACCTAATCTCTGCTTATCGCAACGTCAGCCTCATCCCGTTCTTGCACCAATTTGAGGGTTTAAAGTGTAAGTGCAACAGCAATTAATACTACACATATGTAGTCAACACGCGCCTCCCTTTCGGGGGTTACCTAAGCGTCGGGATCTTCGATCGAATAACCTAAAGTGTTTGCAAGGGAATTAAAGCCGTCATCTGCTACTTCGGTCACTTCTTCATAACGGTAAAAACGTACGAAGCGCAATGAAAGCCATAAGATGCCTCATCCATATGTCAGCTCCGCTCGGTTTCTCTGTCAACTGGTCGAAAACTTTGAATTTATGGCAAATGGCTTAAAGCACGATTTTGATATCATAACACCCAGAGCCCAGCTCACACGTCCACCTTCTGAATAGTCATAACATATTCATCGTGCACGAGATGAGGAGCGGATAAAAAGTTGATTACAAACCGGATATTATCAGCCCTATTTCACTGTGCTTGGGGGGAGGCTGCGTGTGACTTCTTCGCGACTGCCTCAAGCCGCACTCACATGTCAGGTACATATGAATATAAAAAAAACCGGCGGCAATAAACTTAGCTTTCTACCCTCGGGCCCAATTGCTAAGGGTTGTGGGAAAAGCGTCACACGTGCCGACAACATGATTGTTTCATTCGGTTAATAGTGGTTTAATTCAAAACATTAGGAAGTGACCTTTTAAGAAAAAGGTTAGGGATTTTTGCGATTCATAATGCGAAATTTCACATAAAATTTATATCAGCTGCAAGTAATAAACTGACAGATCCCAGTCGTCTAGAAATGCTTCCACACACAACCTATGTTGCACACGGGGTGAATTATCTTAACTTTTTTAAACCACATGACTCACTATTCGAAACATTTCCTGTTGCAAGAGTGGAGTAGCAAGGAAAGTTATACTCAGTAGCAAAAGAAATGCCAAGTAATTGTGTTCGTTATTTTTCTATGTTAATGGCTTTGGCGCACATTGCGTCCAAACATTTTTACCACTATTTTCCTTCCTTAGTCCTTTTTTTTAGTATGTTACTATCAAATTAATTGATGCAACACCTTGGTCAATTCAGTCACGTGATAATTTTTATGCTTTTAGCTACATTAGGCAATATGCGGCATATTGTTTTGTACACGGTTTAAATGCATATGACAGACAAGGTTTTGTGTGTATAAAAACTTTAAAATATTGAGCTTAAGTCACTGGAAACGATGCCACGGCTATTGGAAGTTGATAAAGAGAGAGCGCTGTGGGTATGCTGGACAGTGGAGCACTCCAAGTGATGTCGCGCAACACTTTGGTGTCAACGAAATTACAGTTAGGCGATTCCGAAGTCGTCTCAGGGACATTGGATCTACACATGACAGACCACGTGTTACTCCTTTCCGAGAAGACTGCTTTATCCGTATCTCCCGCCTACGCCAGAGATTTCGATCAGTGACAACCACCGCTGCTACACTCCCAGGGCGTCAGGTAATCAAAACATTAGGTGCTCAAACAGTTAGGAGATGCCTTCATGAGCACGATATTCAAAGCCCTCATGCATATGTGGAATGCCGTTAACTACTTCAAGGAGCCAGGCGAGGCGCAATTGGGCCACCAGTCACGTGCGTTGAAGACTTCCAGAATGGAATGGGGTTTAACTTGCGGTCGAATCCACTTTTTATATTGATTTTGCCGATGGGCGCAGACCTGTGTGGCGTCGCAGAGGTGAACGATTCAGTAAAGTTTGCGTCCAACAACGAGATTGTTTTGATTGTCAAAGTGTTACAGTTTGGGGAGGAATACCGTGTGAATTAAAAACGGAACTACGCTTCGTGGAGGGGACTCTTACAGCACAGCAATATCTTGAAATATCCCGCAACCTTGCGTTGTTCCAGCCGCGCAGCGAAAAATATCATTTTCTAGCAAGATGACGGTAGAGCTCATGTAGCTTGACTGTCAGTGGATTGCATTGCTGCAAACCGCATTTAAATATTGCTGTGGACGGCGTTTTTGCTCAATTTGTCGCCCTAGTAGCGCGTTTGGGATGCCTTAGACTGAACTGTTAACCAAGGACTTCGCCCCCCTCCACCGTCTACGTTGCAGGAGCTTCGCCAAGCTTAGAAGAGTGGCATTGCATAACCATGTTTCAAATTCAGCACTTGGTGAACTCAGTGAGGCGAAGGTGTCCAACTGTTATCAATGCCTACGGCGGACACATCCGTTATTAGACATTATGACTCGCTATTTTGTGTGGCCTTTCTTTTTGTATGTAAAATAGATTCTGTCGTGTAAAATAAACCGTGAAACTGATTACTGATTCGATATGTGTAGAAGTATGCTGCAGTAATTGCTTTTACAAGCACGTAGCAAAAATTCCGCTTGCAATGCTTGGAATAAAAAATATCGAGATTATAAAATCGGGCATTTCCTTTGTTGCTTGGTACATTACATTGCAAACAAACTACCTTCAAGCACTTGTGAGGTCAACGAAGCCAGTCTATTGCACTCATTAAGATCCACACCTTTACTTTTCCTCATTCTTTGGTTATACATCACAGCCAGCAAGCTGAGTGTATTAAAATATATATAAAATACATAATTTATTAAAGTTACATTGCTTAATAAATCATATTGTCCAGCCCATCTTGTCTGTTTAAGGCTAGATACACTGACACAAGACGGCTTTGCTAAAAACTAATGCGTTGTTTGCAAGAAGGATAAACAAACCGTTCGAGAGAACTGCGATGTTGCGTGATGCCATAGCTCTACCTCTGTGAGTCACTCCACCTGTAATAGAATGCCATGTTTAACATATTTGCATGAATCTTATAGCTACGAAAGTATCGAGCTGATGCTTTAAAAGTATTATTTTTATCTTCTCCCATGTGAACAAAGAGATGAGTGCCCAGTGCAAAGAATATATATCTCGAATTATAGGCCAGCGACATAATAATAATAATAATAATAATAATAATAATAATAATAATAATAACAATAATAATAATAACAATAATAACAATATAACAATGATAACAATAATAATAACCTCTAAAAGTTTTGGATTTAGTTATCATTTTGGTTTGAAAAAATATAAAAATTTTCGGTATGTGAATGATTAATTTAAGCACATCAGTGTAAATCATGTCTTTTCTGTGATGATATCAGACACAAAAAATGCAATTTATTTTATTGCATTTATTTGTGATTGTAATGTATTGGTAAAATATATAATAAATATTCAGCTTTGTCGTAACTAATTTTGAGATCACTTTCGCATGATGGACTAGCTCCGAAATGCTAATAACATAATCGCAGTAATGTACAGAACTGGTCAAGGGATTGATCAATGCATGTCTTTACAATCATGTAATTGCAACTGAAATACTTTCGACCCTCTTTAATTTTAGTTATTCACATGTTATCCAAGAACTCACCAAAATGTATAGATTTAAAACTTGACCTAAATGCCGCAGTCGACAACGTGGCCATGATGGCCTGTGTGCCTAATATGTCGCTGGCTTATTTGCCGGATATTCCAATGAATGTCTTTCTTGCCCAGCATTCTGGATAACCCTGTTTCCACACGTTCGTCATTCTTAGTTACTATAACAATGACAAGAGGCTTTTTTCTTCAGTTCTCACGGACAACAGATCGCGAGGTCATACCATGTTAGATCAACGAGGAAGAAGCCATACAACCGCTTGTCTCGTGGGATCACCATTAAAAGATCATCAGGTCATGTCGTGTCAACACAGCCAGGAAGAAACCATGCAACCGCTTGTCTGGTGAGGTCACCGTCAAAATATCATCAGGTCATGTCGTGTCAACACAGCAAGAATGAAACCATGCTCGTGGGGTCAATGTCAACAAACACCAGGTCAGGTCGTGTCAGTTCAGACAGTGGCAGCCATTATGAATTAATAAAATAATTGTTTTAACAACTCTTGAAACGGATTTAGTCAGATGGATCCGGTGCATCCGTATTGCGTTCCCTCTTCCTCTCTGCAGTTCCTGGGTCCTCCTTTGGCTAGGATGATCGAAGCGAATTGACGAAGGTATGTAAACAGGTTTACCCGTGGAGATGCTTGTCACATAAAAACCTATTGTTTAAAACTTTTATACTTAGTTCAATTTTGTTGTATTTAATTTCTCAGTTTATGACGTTTAGCTCTGTACTTTACAGCGTTACTAACCATGAGTACAGTTTCCAATGACCCCATGCCACTGGTTGTCAACACAACGAAGATGCCACGTCTGCCGGCCCCTATGGCAACCAACGCTTGTGACGTCACCATTCCTTTCTAGCCAAGCGTCCTTGGGGGCCGACAAGTCTGCGCACCCAATGGCTGGAAAAATAAAATCAAGTACACAAACGTCAAATTTTAGCTTGAACCAACATCGAAGAAGTAGTAGTATTTGTAGCAACTGAAAGTTGTGTTAAATGGTTTGATGCAAAAATGCCTTGCTATTGTGAAGATCTCAGTTATATATATTGTATTAATAATTTCAAATGCAAAATTTATTTTTAGATAAAGAAATCAATTTTACACTAAAAAGCCTTGAGGAAGGCATAGTTTTAAATGAAATTAACGAATCGTCAATTAAATTTTAAAGATGACAAACTTGATTATTGATGTCAAATAATAACAACACAGCTTATGAGCTCAAGAACTGTTTTTTGTTCAGTAAAAAATTAAAGAAAGATTCTGTGTACAGGGGTCAGTCATTTTTCATTCCCACATATTTGTTTCTGAATTTTAGGTATCAAAAGTAGATGATATCTTGATAATAAAAACTAAATTTTGAGACCAAAAAAACTCAAATTTAAAGTATAAATAAAAAAAGTCTCACTCCGAAAAACTGCTATCTAAAATAAATATTTGATATCATTAAAACGAAAATAAATTATTGAGCTCAAAATTGAAATTTTGCTATCAAATATTTCATTTATGCTATGAAGAAATGAACTTTTAAATCATTTAATCATTTTATATCGATAAACAGTGTTTGATATCTCTAAGTGTTTATCGATATAAAAAAAATTGAGATCGAGAATAAGTTCTGAGATATCAAAATATAATTACAAATGGCAAAAATTAATTTTGATATCAAAAATGAATTGTTGAGATCAAAAATTAATTCTTGATATTTTGGAGCCCGTATAACTCGGACCTTTTCACCCTGCTTCGTACATAGATACATAGATAATTCATGGGTGACATTCCCCCCCCCCCCCCCATCAGTGGACATTTTTCCAAAATTGGGACTGACTATGAAAAACCTGCGCTGGTTACCTGTGGTAAAATCCATTTCATGAGGGTGTTCAGAATTCATAAGTTTGCAGTAAAGGTGTGACTACGAGTTGATTTAAGTTGAAAACAAGAGCTGTTGCAGCGGAGGAGGGTGCATTTTGTTGTCTGCAGCGGTCGCAAAAATCGTAACATGTGATCGAAATTAATGTTTTTTAATCTATTCAACGTAATATTTGAGGGAAGACAAAATGCAAACTTTGCTTAGTGTCTGATCGACATAACAAACATACGTGTTATAAAAACGAGGTGAGGTTGCCATTGTGTGTAATAGAGGCGCCCGGAAAACCCTACACCCTTTTCACCCCTGTCGCGCACATATTTTATGGGTGACCCCTAAGTGTAGGATACTCCTCACTCCATAAGGCCATCCGCTATGGTGGAATGTATACGAATCGCCTCAAATATGTCCTTTTTCAGAATTACGTTGGAAAATACATGTGTGTTTATCAACTTTTGACATTTCACCGCCTCAGTTAGGCATGTTCCTAAGCGTGCTGCAATATCTTGCATTTCCGGTGAGCGTCAATATGATCTCGTTACTGTTTCGTGTGATCCCAACGCCTAATTAACGTTGTTTATACAAAGTTGCCAGAAATGATATCGTACAGACTTACAGACAATCAAATCGCTAATTGTGCTTTTTAAAAAACGCTTCCTTTTGGTTAGAATAGATGATGTTAAATTAATTTTGAAAAGAAGACGGTGGATAGAGTTAGCAATGAGGTTAACCACGACTGTCTCAAAGGTTTCAATTCGATTGACGTTGAATCAACGCAGTTATGTTTGCACTGCTCAAACTCACAATTATATCTTATCTGGCAATTTGTTTCCTGCACAGATGAGATCGCCGTACTGGAAACGGGGTAGCCACACAACAGGCCTGCATTGTCGGCGTCATTTTGCAATGTTAAAAATGCTGCTTTCTTTTTCATAAAAGATCAAAGTAGGTTTTGAAAGCATACCTTTATATTTGATGAGAAAGGAGGTGGCGGTCAGGGCGACGTGGTCCAGGACCACTTGCACGCTCTCTTTCTCGCTTACATACACTTCGGATTCCCTCGCCTTCACGCTTTTGATTTGGACCGTTCTCTCATTATGTAGATCCACTAAATAACCATAGCTTTTCAGGTATGACGTTGATTCCTTAGCCTGGGTTGTGTTCCATGTGAAGTCTAGGAGTGAGAGAGCGAGGCGCTGGCCGGGCTGGGCGTGCAGTATCCAGGGCGTGTCGGGCAGCCCACAGCCGCTGGTCCGAGCCACGTGACTCGACACGTAGCCCGCCAGCTTACCAACATACACGCGGTTCGTAGCTCGGCAGCGTCCCAGCTTTGGCGCTAGCACTGGAAATTAGCAATCCTCGGAACAATAATTTCATTTTTACAAATTTGTTTCTTAAAATGAAGATAGCTTAAATCATATTTTATATTGCCTAACATATTTAAATCGTTCTGTTATTTATTTGCCAGGAATTCAAATCAGCTGTGAGCAAACAGAGTGCTGACAGTAAACAGTGTGAAATCGGTGTGCGCCAGAATAAATGCCCTTGCTGCTTCACATCGCCAGTCTGTTGAAAACTGGAGCAGGAAATGAAATCTGTTGAGTGTAAAAACACGGAAAATTAACATTGCGACTCGGAATCTTCGACTCGGAATCCAAAAAAGCTGCTAAAATCGACAGAGTTTGGATTTTATTCGGAAATTTTGACACTTACATTTCTTCATATATATTTTTAGATGCACAGTGAGATGTACATGGAGTAAAAGGGGAAACATACTATATAAAATGCTACTTCTTCTCAATTACTAAACTACTGATAAGATACCCGAAAGCACTCCATTTTTTGCCAGTTGTAAATACAATGATACGAATGTATAATTATTATTATTTATGATAATTGAATGTACTGTAATACATTCCTTTGCTATACCACGAGACGCAAACTTATAAATTCTACACGGTTAATAAACTGAAAACTCAGAATTTTACGCAAGCTGATTATTTATAAAGGGGATTTCCATGTAGCTACCCTGACCATATTCTGACCATGGTCTGAAGATGAAGAAGCAAAAAAGTTCAGAAAGGCAATTTTGGAGTTTCTTTTAAGTCAAAATTTGATTAAAAATATCTTCCCATGTATGGATCACTTATCTTGAACCAATAGTTGCTTTTTCCCCTGACCTTGAAACTTTCTCTAATAGCGCCGTCCATTAAAATCACTTTCACGAAGGCGTTCTTTGAAACATGATTGATGTGCATTTGATGTTTTAAAGGCTAAATAAAGTGGTAACACCGCTCTTTTTCTCGTTGCTAGTTTTCACAATTACCTGGCTGGCAATAGAAGTCTGCTTGGAGATAGCGGCTGAGCTCCTTGAGACACGTCAGGATGTGGTCCATGGCTGGGTTAGCCACCCGGATCTCACACGCCGGCTTGCCTGAGCACATGCTGTCCGCCACACCCAGTGCGTCAACCTTGCACCCTTGACAGGTGACACCATCACATAGGCCATGTTCAGTCTATAGTACCTTAGCTCTAGCTATCAGCATTGCACTCAAAGATATCGAAATATTACTTCTGATTTTAAGGGACCAGCTCTTGTACAAGCTGTCATATAATTTATCTCATTATATTGGATCGCAATCAGAGTTTATATTATGGCTTCTAATTTCTTGAAACTTTTTTGCACTAAATATTCCACTTTCATTAGAAAAGGCAGAGTATTTAATCCCAAGTTTATTAAGTGGTAATCCATTGAGAAAATCTGTGATATTACCCAGTGACTATAAGACTGGTCCAAATAGGGATATCGTCTAACAACATAGAAGAACATTTTTCTAGGGACTTACCTAGATGTCCGAGGTCCAGCTCCACACACCTGCCTATGCGCATGCGCCCGTACCAAGCCGTATCCATGACTACGACGGTCCCAGCGGGACAGCTGGCATTCAGTGACTCGCCAAGGCAATAGTCGCGTGTCTCAGCTGTGCAAATAAATGTTTCGAATAAAACTGTACAGCTCCTCATGTTTTCACGGTTACTCATGATTAATGTAGCAGAACGGTTAAAAACATGAATTGTACTGCAATGTATTTCCAAAAGCCTGGCACTATTTCGGTCGATTGTGGATTTTTAACACTTGATAAGCCTTTGGCTTACAAGGGTTATATGAAGTTGTGCGAGCAGCCGTTCGTTCTTTTTTTTTTCTTCTTGACAGTTTTCCGATTTTTTTGTGTCTCTGAACGTGTGCATGTCACTTTTTATTTTCGTCTTCGATTTCGTTTTCTTTGTTAAAACGCCATGTGAAAAGAGTGTATTTTTGTAAATCAATGCAGAGCATTTAACGTGCATCACAGAACACACAGTTGCTCAGCTTTGTGCAAGCTCTCACTGCGTAAATAGATAACACGGCCTATGCCTGCTCAGTCAATGCCAACAAAAACCAAACACTCCTCGGCTTATAAGACGTATTCAAGCTGTGTTGTTTGCAATATATTATTCAAGAAATAACCCATTGAAGGAAGTAATTTTGCGTTTTCATTTTTGTCAAGTGTTTAACATTTTGCTGGCGAAATGACGTTCTAGTTTCCATTATAATTTATACTTTAGTTTTGGATTACTTCAGTCTAAAAGGAATTCTACACACATATTTATGTATCAGAGACGGAAAGTCAGCTTCAGTTAACCTATTAACCTATGTATCTTTGACAGTAAGCGTCTAGAGATGGGTGGGGGTGGGGGGCATTCACGTACCCTCTTGTTACCATGCGCGCTCATGACATTTTAAGAAGACCCCTAAACGCGCAATGCTGGTATTGAAATAACAACCCCGATTTTTAAGCAAACGAGAAATAAAATACTGCAATGACCCTACTTTTTGTGGGAGACACGGAGTACTGAATGAAAATTACACCCCTCCCCTTTTTAACGAACTTGACGGCGTCTAACCTCAAAATTACCCCCCCCCTTTCTCCGCGTTATTTGGACAAGCATGGTAACGCATATCATACCAAAGAAACTAGGCCACTACTGACTCACCTTTGCTGAAATCCCAGCCGAATAAAGCTGCAACAGCTAGGCGCAGCAACGCTGATAGCGATATCCTTAAGCTCATCGCCAAAACGAGTCTTATTTTCGTTTCTGTTCTGGGTATTTAAGGCTGTTAAATTCGCTGTTCCTGTACGAATATTCAGAAAAGACTGTTTTATATATTCCAGTTGTCATTAGTATCTATTGCGGTCTTATGTTAATCTAAATCCTGAAAAATAGTCACTGTTTAACCAGCACTGCATTAAATGTGCTAAACTGTAAATCCTGACGCGCAAATGAACTGGAGCTTCTAAATTGCCGACTGGTGTCGAAAATGTCTTGGCCAAGACATCTTTTGAGATATTGGTCCCCTCTAGTATATTTTGGCCTCCTGTTATAAGTGGTTTACCTACAAAGCTCAGGAATCTTCTCTAAACCCTTCACAACACGTGGAAGGCCATTCACAGAATGGGTATGCTTCAAATATCAACGAACATTACACTTCGGTTTAAGAAATATAAAACTTTGATTTAGACTCTTATGGTGCCGGGATTTTTACGTATTCTTTTTGTTCGATGATGCTTGCATTTACTGTCCAAGTTTCAGTGCAGAGAGAAATTCTTTTTATTCTTGTATTAACCGAGGGTCAAGATATCCCACGATAACTTAACGTTCACAGGGAGCAATGTTGTCCTAGATGTGACCAGTATATCCTAGGATATCTTGTCTAAGGGGACCAAGATATCCGGGCGACATAGATGCCCTGTTACACCTGAAGTAAGACTACTGGTAGCAGTGGGTCAAGGTGGATTAGACTTTAGGTATATTTAATTGAATTTCATCATTAGTTTTATGCTGTGATTTTGACCGAATTCTGCCCGCACAGCTTTCTTGGTCCCCCTATCCATCCCCCTTAAATAGAGGAATCACCAAAATAACATCGTTTGAAAGCCACTAAAGTCTGAAACACTGAAATACCAAAGGAAGAGGGCCTGAGGTGTATATAATCCATAAAATGTGTCACTACCTCTGGACAGGTCTTATACGGATCTAGTTTTCTTGTTTTTAGCACTTATTCCACTGAGATAGAATATTCGACAGACTTCAGTTGTGGACAGTTCATGCACCTGAGACATTTTACGAATCACCCCTTCGGACAAGACCTTTTTTTCAAAAAGCTGGTAACAGGTACCAGACACTGCGGTCTTGAAGAGGTGGGGCAGGAAGAGGATGGTCCCAGTGGGTTGAGTATAGGCACTAGGTCCTCAAGTCCAGGAGATGTGGGGTAGGGTGGGATAGCCCAGTGGATTGGTATAACCTCGAATGATACGGAATCTCTAGACACTTCTTCGTCTTTTACCGTGTCTGGATGGTATCCGGACATAACGGCGACGGCTAAAAGGGCGACGGCCATAACGGAAAATACCAAAACGGCGACGGCCAAAACGACAATGGCCAAAACGGCCGTTTTGTCCGGGATTCTGTCTGGGTATCTTGTTTCGGTCAGAAGCCTCGCTCCCTTTCTCGAACCACTGTTATTTTTATTATCCTTTGAAATTTTCAGCAGTGAAGCTTGCCTAATGGCACTGCTTTTTCTGTGGTTACTAACAGACCTGACAGAAGTTCCGTTTCGGCAAGCTTTGTATGGTGGCTGGAGGCGATTGACTGAATGGCTGGCACAATTCCCCCCCCCCCCCTATTTCTCTGCTCGGATAGGTTCTGGCTTAGGGGCGGTTGACAGTCCAAATGGAAGTGCCAGAAACCAGTTTATTTATCCCTTCTAGCGCCCCTTTAGCTTCTGAAAACTTCTCTGGACCAAAGTCCGGATGCAAAATTTTACATCGGGCGATTTTAAAAATAATAAATAAAAGAACGTTGTCTTTCTACAATATATAAATACATACACACACACACACACACACATATATATATATATATATATATATATATATATATATATATATATATATATATATATATATATATATATATATATATATATATGAATCCGGGACAGAAGGGCCCTGGACAAAAGGGCCTTGGACATAAGGGCCTTTCCCAAAACGGCCTTTTCCGAAAGGGCCTTTCCCATAACGGCCCTAAATGAAAAGTTGGACAAGAGGGCCTTGAGAAATTTTTTGTGGATTTGGTTCTCAAAATTATTTTTATTTTTTGTGTAATAAAGTAACAACTCCAAAAACAAAGTTTATTGATTTTATTGCCTAATTCATCGAGACAAATTTTTGGCTGTCCTTTATTACTTTGTCTTATATCCATTGCTGTTTGTCACAGTTCAAATAAAGACCTCAAATTCAGAACTCGTATATCGGCAAGGCACTGACACGCACATTGCACATTGCAAATTGCAGAGGAACGAAACAAAGGACAGAGATTATCTTTTGTGGCACAATTACTCCGAAATCTGGCATCTAAAGACAGTGATGGGAAGTAATTGAAAGAGTCTTTACAATGAGTAAAAATATCAAGGCAGTGATTGGTACAAACAGGGATTAACCTGTGGCGCAGTGCTTCGGAAATCTCAAGAGAGTGACGGGGAGTAATTGAAACAAAACATCAAGGCATTTATCTTTAAAAACACAATGAAGTTTGTTTTTTTACTTGTTATTTTATTACATATTTTATTAAATAATTAAAACTCAAAATCCTAGAAAAAATTCTCAAGGCCCTTTTGTCCAACTTTTTCATTTAGAGCCGTTTTGGGAAAGGCCTTTTATGGAAAGGCCGTTTTGGGAAAGGCCCTTATCAAGGCCCTTTTGTCCAAGGCCCTTCTGTCTGGATACCATATATATATATATATAAATTCTAAAGGCCTTGGACTGATAATTTCTGAGAGACCTTGTCTGAGTAAAATTTTAGTCTCGATGCAAAATATGTAATTATTTACCAATTCTTAAGCCGATTTTAGCACTGATTAAACGATGCAAATATACACTGCATATTTATTCTCTGTGTAGTTCCTGACAACTTGACTCGAGAAAAAACCCGAGTTTCTATGCAAAATGTGTGATTTTTATCAATTGTTGGCAAAATACCACCGAGTCAATTTTTGTCTATTTAGCAAATAATACAATGTTGCACATCTGCAATGTATAGTTTTTGTGTAAAGGTTAAAAAGGTTGGGCATTGAAGTTTCTGAGCAGCTGTCTAGACAAAACGCCAAGTCTCGCTGCAAAAAACTACCATTTTTGAACAAAGTTCAGTTCCGTCAATATTAAAAGTAATAAGAACGTTGCGCGCCTGTATAGATATTTCAACTGAGTGCAGTTTAAAAAAACTAGACCTCAGTGTTTCTGAGAACCGATCTGGACAAAATTCTAGAGTCTGGATTCAAAATATTAAATTTTATCATTTTGTAACAAAGCGTAGATTCTTAAATTTGCAGCGCATGAAGTGTCTAAATACCGGGGTTATAGACTGTGTGTACTCGTC